>CM062818.1:538521770-539210498 GCA_031772625.1 Pinus tabuliformis | reverse complement strand
CACCCCTGAGATTGATTGTTTGTGTTAATAATGCAGATATGATGAGCAATATTTCATTTATTTGATTTATGGGTGTGATGTAATTGTAAGATTATCCATGTGTTGTTGGGAATGTAGCAATAAAAAGATCATATGTATGAATACTCGTATTTTATTTCATCGAATGAAAGCTCTATCAAGGACCGGTTGCAAGTAGAATTGTCTTGAATATAACCATAAAAGTAAGTCCAATGTATGAATACTTGTGTTTTATTTCATCGAATGAAAGCTCTATCAAGAAGGATTGGTTGCAAGTAGAGTTTCCTTGAATATGGCCATAAAAGTATAAGTCCATAATGAAAACTATTTACTACTTCATGCAAAGGGAGACATTATAAGACAAATCTCATATTGGTTAATTGTGGTTGTTGAATGAGACTAAATCAAAGGGATGATTCAAATTTAATTATAATATCTCATGGTAATTGTATGTACAAGTAATATGATGGATGTCTAGTAACGACATATGACCTTTGTCTTAAGCTAGAAAGCAAGAGGAGAATGCTATTGTGATGGCATTGCAACCTTGTGCTTCGCCTTGATTGTCTACAAATTATGACTGCTTTGAGTTCTCTAATCGGACGCCTTGGCAATAAATCTTTAGAATTTGTCACTCTTCTTATATGTGAAAGCCTTGGTAAATGATGGATCGTCCAAACTACTTTTTAGTAGATATGGAAATGCATGACCCTGTAGGGAATTCTTGTAAACAAAAGGTGAATTGAATAAATTTTTATATGAAATTCATGATATGCATTGGCTTGGATCAAGAGGCATTATGTATGGCGTGTGTAAGAGAAATTAGTAAATTGTGTCTCATGCATAGTAGTCATGTAAAGGGCGCATATATTTGTATAGATAAGTAGTTGGTTGAAGTTGTATATATCTTGTATTGTGGATATATATTCTTCTATTATGAACATAAAATTTCTATGGATGGAATAATTGTTACAAAGAAATAACAATGACATGTATATTTCCTTTGTTGATTGCCAAATGTATATGTAGAAATCCTTAGGCCTTGGAAGCACCTTAAGGCAATAAAATTGATGCTCAAGATAGCTAGCAATGAGAAAAGTTTGCAACGGAGAGGATAACATTGCAAACATAGCAAAAAAACGAGGCATAATCTCATTGTTGATAAGAAAAAATATTCGATAAGGCCATTGTTATTCCACAAGGGGGAAAGGTGAAAGTAATACCTCAATTTCAAAACTTGAATTATAATGTGCTAAATCATGTATTTTTTAGATAGTGGGTTTATGTAATCAAAACTAACCGCATGGATTGAATTAAATGACCTTATGTGTAAACAATGTAAAGACTATAAATATTCCTAGCATAGAGAAAATGCCATAGATGACTAGGAGTGTGTATGAGTCCCTATAATGGGATGAGATTAAAATGTGGTTGTAATGCTTGACATGGCATCTTAAAGTAACGAAAATGTGAGTAAATGAATTACATAATAATACTAACCGAAAGGTTACTTGGGAAGCAGCAAGAGGACTATGATACCATAAGAGGGGAATAATAATGGGGGTAAATGGGTGATATCACTGAACAATTGTCATTTGGAGGCACAATCTTTCTTTCCCATGCTTGCTTACCAATGTTTTATGGCATGGCCCTAGATGACTTGTATGGCCCTTTGGATGATGTTTCCATGTGCTTTGTATGCAAACTCTTGGCGGGGAGCATTATTTACCATTATCCATAAATTATTCTTCAATTCTCTGAATGCATTCCTCTCCCATGACCATTCTCCATTCTCCCATATGAATGTTCTACATCTTTATCTTTGTGGAGGAAATGGTGTGAAAACCATGGATGTTATCCCTATAATTGCAAAAGAATCCCATGCACTTATGGTTGGCAAGGGTGTGTGGAGGTTGGAGGACTTTAGAAATAAGAGAGGACATGGAATAGTTTTGAGGACAAAAAATCAAGGTAAAGAACTAAACTATGTTTGCAATGTCCACGGAGACTGAAGTAAGCATTGTTGCCAACCTATGTGGTAAATTTTGTATTGAAAAGGTTTGTGAATGTACAATGTAGTTTTGTCATTGCTCTTCATTGGTTAAGCATTGTTGTCCACCCATGTGGTAAATTTTGTATTGAAAAGGTTTGTGAATGTACAATGTAGTTTTGTCATTGCTCTTCATTGGTTGCTCTTTAGCACAAAATGTTGCTTAAACAAAGATTAGTCCTTGTCTTTTCACTTGTTGCACTAATCACCAAGTGTTAAAATTGGTAACTAGGGCCAAACTCCATGTGGATCATCTTATTTATAGCAACTGATATTTTTCTTGGATTCCTCTCGTCGAGAGGTGTAGGATTGATCTAAAGATCATCTGATTCTGACATGTATTCATGGAGATATAAATTTATTTGTGTTATGGGACAATTCATCAAGGTCAGCGAGCAACCCAATTGCCCCCACATGTGCTCAACGTTTTAGTATAAAAGAGGTGGCTTGCTAGTCATTTGTACATAATCTTCTTGTGATCTCTTCATGTCCACTTGTCTTTGGGTTTTGACGGGAGGAGAGATCCTAAGAGTCAACGCTGCCCTAATGGAGAAGGCTCTACGCTATCTTAGGAGATGAGAAAGCTCTACGTTGTGATGGAGGACAACCCTTATCTCACCCTCAAGAAGCCTTAACGTTGCTGCATGGAGAAGCCTTCATGTTGCCCCATGGAGAAGCCCTAAACGCAATCACAATGATGCCCTAAACGCAGTCATGAATCTCAAAAGAAAGACTCGTCGGAGGAGGATTCTCTTGTGCCTTAGCCACAACAATAATGAGGAAGGAACAGCATGGTCTGAGCTTGTTGTTTTTCGGGGTCTAAGTTGTTGGGAGAGGGGTCGTGGTCCCTTGGAGGAAGGTCGAGACAACTGAGAGTACTGCGAACTGTTTTAGGACCAGTACGAGGGTTATTTTGGTGGGTTGTAAGCGAGTTGCAGCTAGTTGTGGTAGGCCGTAGGCCTAGCCTCCCAAAACAGGGCTAAATTTGGGTTGTTAAGGGATGGAAATTGCCCAAAACAGTGACCCACAAAGAAGGTGTACCTCCTGGCCTATGCCACAGCAAAGAGAGGGTTGTCAAGTCGGTTTATGAAGGGAAGTTGCATCACGCACTTGCCCTAACCAGGACAGCAGTACTACTAATATAGCATGGGCAGATTTGAGGGATGTCTTGAGCCCTTACCTTCAGCATGGAGGAGGAGCATCTCTCCTTGCCTAGTCTGTAGTTTTTGGAGGGTTTCGAGGACTATTGAGAGGAGTTTAGGGATGCAACAGTATGCCCAAGTGCCCTAACCAGAACAATCAGGGACAACAAAGTGTTAAGCAAATTTGGAGTGGTGTTAGAGGTGCTTTGGGTCTAGGATATTGACCAGATTTGGATCAAATTCGGAGCAACCTGTGGGAGCCACGTGTTGGGTTAACATGGAGCGTTGAATACCTCAAAAGGGGTGCAGTATGATGTGATGCAGCAACATGGTATATTGCAGTGGCATGGTGTTGTAAGGTGCATGGAGCAACATGTTTTAGAAGCAGGAGTTGAATGTTGCATGGTGTTAGAGACTGTTGCGAGTAGTGCAACATAGTGCACAATGATGAGGTACAGCTCAGTGATGGTGCAGCACAGTGACGATGTACATGGTATGATGTGTGCATCATAGTAATGAGGTCCAGCACGATGATTGGGTGCAGCACAGTGAGGTGCAACACAGATAGGTACAGCTAGGTGATGGAATCACATATGTCCATATCAATTATCTCATGTGACATCTTAGAGAACATCTCTACTCTTATTTAGATAAGTCAAAATGTTGACTTCTGATGTATATGTACTATCTCTCTCTCTATGTTGAACTATTGAAAAACATATAAGAATTGATCAAGGGTTTTCCCACATTGGGGTTTGTCCCTGGCTGGCGCCACATCTTGTGTCCTCTTGTCTTCTGCAATTTATGTTTATGTTCTATCTGCGTTTTACTATCATGCTAAATGTGATTGCTAATATGGAATTGATATTGAGCTAATATGGAAAATTGAAGTAAATTTGTTATCAACATAGAACATACCTAAAATTAACATGGTATCAGAGTTGAAGTGAAGACAAAACCCAAGCAAGAGTGAAAGAGCAATCACAAAAGACAATTGGAAAGGACAAAAAAGCTCAATGGGTTCCTCATCCCTCTTCAAATTCACCAAGGGTGAAGTTGAAGCTGAGAATATTATCCGAGTGGCGCAACGGAAGCATCTGATGGCCTACGTAAAGATCACTTCAATGGGAAGTCTGGATCTAAGGGTGGAAGGAAAGGCAGATGCCTTGCTTGCAATAAGTTCGACCATTATGCAAAGGAATGTCCAAATGCTAGGAACACATCACTTGATGATGATAACAATCATTCCAGGGACATCTCCAATGATCGAAGGAATGACAAGTAATGCAGGTCATCAAGGAAATGACCGACTCTTCAAAGAAAACAAGGAACTCCAAGTATGAAGAATCAAATGTTGTTTCTGATAATCTAAAGAAGCATTTGTCCACTACCTCCCCTCCAAACTCTTTGGGAATCTAGCATATGGATTGTAGTGCTTCAAGGCACTTCATCGGATAAAAGGAAGCTCTCTCTAATCTCATAGAGATGGAAAGAACCGTGGGGATTATACCACCTATCTCGGAAAGGGTGTAAGGAATGTTACCCCTCAATTGAATGAGGGCAACACAATTCATTTACAAGAATTTCTTTATGTACCTAATCTCAAGAAGAACCTAGTGAGCATTTCAACAAGGGAACTCAAATGTTTCAAGGTGGCATTCATCGATAGAAAGGTATGTGTTTGAAAATGGAATTTTCAAAGATGTTTTTATTTTTGGGTTCAGGGTTGGTAATTTGTATCAAGTTGCAGGAAGTCCATTGGGGACCATGTCAGTTGACACATCTCTTTATAGCACCGAAGGTCTACTTATTATGGGGCCCTACCCGATGTGAGTCAGATGGTGATAAGGATGCCTAAATTCAAGAAGAGCATGAGGTTACATGCTTGAGATGTACCAAAGGAAAATATTACAAGAGGACCATTCCCCTCATGTAGCAAGTCCACAGGTTTGGAACAACTCGAGGGGTTTGAGATTCATGATCAGGACTCTCATGTATGCAAGTCAAAGAAATCTCTCTATGATTTGGAGTTAACACCCCGAGCTTGATATAAGAAGATTGATAGTTGTCTGATGACGCTGAGATTCACTAGGAGTGAATTTGATCCAAACCATTGCTTGGAAATTATGGATGATAGACCTCTCATACTAGCACCTTATGAGGATAACCTCTTTCTGACAAGTGCAGACCCTCTCATTTGCAAAAGTAAGAGGGAGTTGGATTTCGGATTTGGAATGGTGCATTGCAAGCCCATGACTACCTCGATGGAGCTTAACTTTGAGAAGTTATGCGATAGTGCTGCCGGACCTAATTTGGAAAATGCCTCTGAGTTTCGTCAACTCATAACAACATTGATGTTCTTAGTGAATTCCCGTCCAGATATATGTTTTGCTATTAGCATGTCGAGCTCATATGTGGTTGAGCCTCACTGGATTGGTGCCAAGAATCATTTGAGACATCTTTAAGGCACAATCTCCCATGGATTGAGATACACTGCCGAAAATGTGAAGTTGCATGATTATTCTAATGTTGATTAGGGAAGCAGTTTGGAGGATCACAAGAGCACTTCTAGGTGTTGATTCTCTTTGGGTTCTGCTTCGAAATCCTGGATGAACAAGAAGCAAAGTCGGTTGCTTTAAGCACTAATGAAGCCAGATACATAACAGTGAGTATGGCCTCTTGTGAAGCTGTCTAGTTGTGGAAGATCTTCAATGAGTTGTTTGGACACATGTCGGATAACATCGTGATCTTATGTGACAACCAAAGGGGGATTTGATTGTTAAGGAATCTTGTGTTCTATGATCGCTGCAAGCATATAGACATCAAGGACCACTTTATCTGGGATATGGTACATCGAGGAGCAAGAAGGCTCCATCACATTAGGACTGATGTGCAGGTCGCCGATATTCTGTCGAAGCCCCTAGGAAAAGTCAAATTCTTGACTTTCCGAGAACGACTAGGAGTCGTGGAGAGACTCTCCTAAGGACCCTATATGATATGGACATTGAGCTCTGAGAGCTCCAGGGGGCTTAGGGGTATATTGTGGAGCAATGAGCAACCATAGGGTGAGTGGTTTAACCTTCCCCTAGTGGTCTGCAATGTAACCTGGATGAGTGGTTCATCCTTCTTCTGCCAAAACACAATCAGAGGGTGAGTGGTTTAGCCTTCCCCTAGTGATTTGTTGTGTACAGGGTGAGTGGTTCAGCCTTCCCCTGGGATACCCCTGGTGACATGTAGGCAAGATACGCGGTTCATCCTTCTCCTGCTAAGACATCCTACCCATGCAGTCTAGGACTCATGGGAAGTACCTCTCATATGGCCAATGAGTAGGGAATGAGAATAGAAACCATAGTAGTACCGATAGACATATCATGTTACTACCATACTCCCTATGCTAGGATGATATTGGTCTGGGATCAATTGGAACTAACTTCGGGTTAGTAAGAGTGATATAACTCACTTCCTTTTGGAACTTATTTTGGATCAATAAGAATGGTATGATACACTCTCTTTATTTGGAACTAATTTCGAATCAATAAGAGTGTATGAGACAGTGTCTTTTATATGGGACTAACTTCAGGTCAGTAGAGTTCTCCCTAGTTGAGAGGAAGTGTTAAAATTGGCAACTAGGGCCAAACTCCATGTGGTTCATCTTGTTTATGGCCGCTGATATTTTGCTAGGATTGATCTGAAGATCATCTGATTCTGACATTATTCATGGAGATATAAATTTATTTGTGTTATGGGACAATTGGTCAAAGTCAGCCAACAACCAAATTGCCCCCACATGTGCTCAACGTTTTAGTATAAAAAGAGGTGGCTTGTTAGTCATTTGTACACACTCTTTTATGATCTCTTCCTCTCCACTTGTCTTTGGGTTTTGGTGGGAGGAGAGATCCTAAGAATCAACGTTGCCCTAATGGATAAGGCTCTACGCTATCTTAGGAGATGAGAAAACTCTATGTTGTCATGGAGGGCAGCCCTCAAGAAGCCTTAACGCTGCCCCATGGAGAAGCCCTAAACGCAATCACAATGATGCCCTAAACGCAGTGATGATTCTCAATAGCAAAACTCGTTGGAGGAGGATTCTCTTGTGCCCTAGCCGCAACAATAATGAGGAAGGAACAGCGTGGTCTGAGCTTGCTATTTTTCGGGGTCCAAGTTGCTGGGAGAGGGGCCAAGGTCCCTTGGAGGAAGGTCGAGACTACTGAGAGTATTGCAGATTGTTTTAAGGCCAGTATGAGGGTTATTTTGGTGCGTTGTAGGAGAGTTGCTATTAGCTGAGGTAGGCCACACGGCTAACCTCCCAAAACAAGGCTAAATTTGGGTTGTTAAGGGATGGCAATTGCCCAAAACAACAGCCCACAAAGGCGTACCTCCTGGCTTATGCCACAGCAAAGAGAGGGTTGTCAAGTCAGTTTATGAAGGGAAGTTGCATCATGCACTTGCCCTAACCAGGAAAGCAGTACTGCTAATCTAGCGTGGGTAGATTTGAGGGATGTCTTGAGCCCTTACCTTTTGTGGAGGAGCATCTCTCCTTGCCTAGTCCGCATTTTTTGGTGTGTTGTTCTAGGACTGTTGAGAGGAGTTTAGGGCTACAACAGTGTCCCCAAGTGCCCTAACCAGAACAATCAGGAACAACTAAGTGTCAAGCAGATTTGGAGCAGTGTTAGAGGTGCTTTGGGTCTAGAATATTGACTAGATTTGGATTAGATTTAGAGCAGCCTATGGGAGCCACGTGTTGGGTTAACATGGAGCGTTGAATACCTCAAAAAGGGGTGCAATATGATGTGATGCAACAGCATGGTGTTGTAAGGTGCATGGAGCAACATGTTTTAGAAGCAACAATTGGATGTTGCATTTGTGAGTAGTGTAGCGTAGTGCACAATGATGAGGTACAGCTCAGTGATGGTGCAACATGGTGCAACACAGTGACGATGTACATGGTATGATGTGTGCAGCATAGTAATGAAGTCCAGCGTGATGATTGGGTGCAACACAGTAAGGTACAGCACAAATAAGTACAACTAGGTGATGGAATCACCTATGTCCAAATCAGTTATCTCATGTGACATCTTCTTAGAGAAGATCTCTACTTTTATTTAGATAAGTCAAAATGTCGACTTCTGATGTATATGTACTATCTTTCTCTTTGCTTAACTATTGAAGAACATATAAGAAGAATTGATCAAGGGTTTCACCACATTGGGGTTTGTCCCTGGCTAGCGCCACATCTTGTGTCCTCTTCTCTCGGCTTGTCTTTTGCGATTTATGTTGATGTTCTATCTGCTTTTTACAATTATGCTAAATGTGATTGCTAATCTAGAATTGATATTGAGCTAATATGGAAAATTGCAGTAAATTTGCTATCAGCATTGAACATACCTAAAATTAACACCAAAAAAGTTTTATGTGTTGGATGCATGTAATTATATGCATCCCAAAAGAAATTGTTGAAAGAACAAGCTCAAATTCATAATACTCATAATACGAACACAAATTTCTCTTCTACTCGAGGATCTCAGTGTGCTTAATCCCCCAAATATCTAGACAAGCTATTAAATTGTGAAACTCATTCAGTCTTAAACAATTTGATCATTGCATCAGCACAACTATTACCATCTCAATATATGGACCTTCATAACACTTCACAGTGTGGTAATCATTATGCAGTGCTTCAATAAATTTGGATCAGGTTTCAATTATTATCCATGATCTATCCACTCTCTTGTAGGAACCCAAACAACTGTGTAGTGAGAGACATCTTCATCTGTCGCTAAAAGTTGCTAACTTCAACGTAATATTTGCGTGCACAAAACCTAAGTGCTTCAGCAGAGCTTTCGTGTCAAAATATGTCTAGGTTTACTTAGACCTTGAAGGGTTATGCCCACAAATATTGCAATGCCAAGGCTTACTTAGACCTTGAAGGGTTATGCCCACAAGGCAACATTGCACGTAACCGCCATAGCCTCATGTAATTTGCTGAGACATTACACAAATCAGTAAATACTCTTGCTTCAAGTCGCTTTTAGAGAACATGATCAATCATAGGTTTGACTAAATCTATATGATTATCACTACCAAAGATATCTTTTGTGTTGCAAAACACCACTGGGGATTGTTGTGAGATAGCATGGTTAAATTAACTCAAAATGTGTGGTCCCTGTATTTTGATGTCATCCACATATTCTAATAGTGCTAGCTTCGCATCCAGCTTGTGAATCGGGCTAATCAGTATTTACCGAGGACACAACCATGAATGACTAGCACACAATAGAATCCAGATAGTGATAGCAAAAAGTGCAGCAGATATATTGTTATATGTTACAAAGATTCATGACTTGCTCCCACTTGTGGAAGGATGCACTTCCTGAGTCCAAGTACCACACGCTCCCATCACTGTGATGGCCATGCATCTAATAAGAGTAAAGTCAAAGTTTGAACTTTGAAGCCAAAGATTCACATGTTACTCCTCCTGAGGTCTTCTTGCTTGTCGTCTTCTTTGGTATCATCCACAAGTCAAAAGGTGTAGGGCACTACCATGAATGACTAGCACGGAGTAGAATCCAAACGAACTGGTAGCAAAAAGTGCAGCAGGTATATTGTTGTATCTTGCGAAGATGTCTTAGTAAATATCAAATGTACAGAAGCATCTTGCAAAGATATATTGAATATTCAGAAAGTATTGAATTGTCGAACTATGCAAATAGATGAAAAAACGTAATAACTAAATATAACACAATTTTTATCCATATAAATGAATAAAAACAGTGGAGTGTTCCTCGAAAAAAGAACTCGGGTTGAACACGTACTTGTCAAACTAATATCACTAAACTGATCTGGTAAAACCACGAAACCTACAAGAGCATCCAATGAAGCCCAGAATTCAATTTTGAAATGATTCAATGGTTGATAAATTATAACGTTCTTAAATGAATCACTATATGCTTACTTGATAAAATGACTAAATGAATCTTTGTTTAATTAATATTCCCCCTGGAAATGCACTAAGTTCATCCATTATTTTATTGGAAACATTAGGGCTAATCTACTCCAATTGATGATGGGTAAAAGTTTCAAAAATGGTTAAAAAATTATATTGTTATTAATCTATTCAAACTAATAGAACAGAAATTAACAGTAATAAGATAACGAGCTTAATTTTTTTAAGCTGAGCTGATGGGAGGGGAAGTTTAATTCCAATCTCCATTCAGAACTAGCAAGCGCATTTGCAAATCCATTGCCCCTTGCCCCATCCAATCAAAGCACGTCAAACGCAATCAGCAATATACAAACCATCCTATACATTTTGACCACACAGGACGGGTTTGATACCAAGCTAATAAGTCGACTTGCACAAGAGCTAAAGAAAGATTTGCCCACGCTAAAAAATGAAATGTCCCTGATTAGAGCATTATTTCCACCCATACACGTTTCGATGTAAGCGAGTCAAGGAGAGGACATTGAGAAATTGTGAAGACTCTGTTCAAACAATATTAATTTATGTTGCATGAGTTTCTGGAACTAGGGAATGTTGGGAACTTGGGTACGGATGTCGGGAATGGCTAGAGGTTTCCCCAAAATTTACAAGAAATGGGAACTTGGGTATGGGTGTCAGGAACAGCTAGAGGTTTCCCCAAAATTTACAGGAAACAGCTAATCAGTGGCGGTAATGTTAGATTATAAAAAAATTAATTATATAATTCATATAATAATCAAATTTAATATTGAATCAAAATATTCAAATATTAAAATCAATTTATATATATAAATAATAAATATATAATCTCTCATATATAAATATATTCTTTGGGTGTCTCTCTCCCTTTTATATATAAAAAATATTAAAATGTCAAGTTCATTATGACACATGAAGAGTCTTTGAAACAATCTGGCTTAAAAATACAAAAGAACAATTTTACATGTGTCAAAATAATAATCAAATTTAATATTGAATCAAAATATTCAAATATTAAAATCAATTTATATATATAACTAGTAAATATATAATCTCTCTTATTATATATAATTATATTCTTTGGGTGTCTCTCTCCCTTTTATATATAAAAAGTATTAAAATGTCAAGTTCATTATGACACATGAAGAGTTTTTGAAACACTCTAGCTTAAAAATACAAAAGAACAATTTTACATATGTTTCTCTAGTTATTCTTAAGAAAAAAAGTAAAGCAACTCTAATGTTTAAGCATTGACTGCCACATACAATATGCACACACAATCTTCTGTGATATATATACATAAATAACAAAAGAAATACTCATCAGCATGACATCCCAGATATCGCCCTTACATCGACATCGAGGTGCCACACACTTCTTTAACCCATCAAAAGATTGCTCCAGTTTCTCAATTAAGGATATTGCTGTTAAGGATGTCTTTGGCCTTTGTTGCTGCGAAGGTTTCAACTTAGGCTCATGTTTTGTGGGCAGTTCAACATATTTCTCTATCGACTTTGTATTCCCCAACCCCAGGGGACACTGTTACTCCAAAAAAAAATAGTCTTCAAAGCTCCTGGAACTTTCCCGAACTCCCATTGCAGCTCCCACTGAAAAGGGAACGTTCCCATAAAATTCCAAAGCTCCCGGGAGCACATGAACCATTGGAACGGGTTTCCCAACTCTTAGGAGCGGTTCCCATGTAACAAAGATATTAATAAACACACTGAGATGACAGAATCAGACAAAACCTCTCAGACAAAACCAGCGGAGTGAGTGCAGCTATATATACAAGAAATATAGAGGATCGAATTCCACCTCAGTCACAAGCCCATATCATGCGAGCCAAAAGACTCGACTTGCAATTACCCACAGTTTAATGCAGAGAATCGCAAATCAAGAGAGCGAAAGTGTCAAGTTGGGATGTATTTGGAGTTTTATGCAAAACGGAAAGGAAACTGGATAGGCACAGCTTGAAGCAATTCAATGCAGTTGAGAACACAAAAGTAGACGAAATTGATTCAAGGAACTAAATGGTCATCAAAGTAAGTGTTGCCGTTCATGCATGACTAAGTGTCAAGTTACCTTTGGAATATAACCAAACAAAAAATCAAACACCGCAAAGAAAAATTGGAATATGAACCATGAAAAATATAAATATAAAAGTTGATTGACACAAAGCTAGAAGCAATTCCCTTATGAACCATGAAAAATATAAATATAAAAGTTGATTGACACAAAGCTAGAAGCAATTCAAGGGAAGGAAATTAATTGAAGGAACCCAATATTCATCAAAGAACCATCTTAACCCCGAATATATCAAGCGCTGAGAGGGATTCAATCTCTTGAAAAGCAAACCTATTTTTAATTTTTGAACGTGGAACTCCAGGAAATGATTGCACCTCAAAAGATTGGATCCCTCTCAGCGCTTGATAGATCCGGGGTTAAAATGGATCTAGGCTGGTTATATAATACTATATATTATCTACATTTGTATCTGTGTCTCTTTCTTATTCCCTCTGGATCTAGGCTGGTTATATAATACTATCTAATATCTATATTTGTATGTCTCTTTCTTATTCCCTCTCTATCTCACTCCCCAAAAATACACATTTTCTCGTTATATCTATCTCTCCCTATCTCTCTATCCCCATTTTCTCCCTCTCTCTCTTCACTCTCACTCTCTCTCCACCTTTCTCCCTATATGTATTTCTTCTTCCCTCCCTCTCTCTCCCCTCTCTCTCTTCCTTCCTCTCTCCCCCTTTCTCAACCACCTCCCTTTGTCTCTCACCCCATCTCTCTCTCCCCACTTCAACTTAGTCACCATCTCCCCCCTCCTTTTCTCTCTCTCTCTCCCCCCTTCAACTTAGTCACTATCTCCCTCCCTCTCCTCTCTCTCCCCTGCGTCTTTGTGTCTCCCTCTCTCTCTTCCCTGTCTCTCCTCTCTTTCTTTCCCCAAATTTTTCACTATCTTCCTCCCTCTCTCCATCTCTCTTTCCCCTCCCTCTTTGAATAAAAATATATTTATTCTCTCTACTCCATCTCCATGAACATGAAAGTTAATATCGTTTCCAATCCTTCTCTTGTCCATTTCTCTCCGTTCGGTCTCCATGACTACCATTAATATTGTTTCCTATCCTATTTTCAATTTCTCTCCAGTCACCAAGACTATGAATTTTGATTTGGCACGTTCAAGTACATTAAAATGATCTAAATTGCCGACACATGTCGGGCTATCTATATCTGAAAATTTTCAGAAACGAAAATACAAAATTTAGACAGCTTTACTAAGACCTACAGGGTATTAAAGGAGAAACAAATAAAAACATCAGATATTGGGGATCATTGATGAGACTTTTGCTCAAATTAAACATTTAATATAACATCAACGCAACCAACATCCATTCCTTGTTTAAAACTCACGAATCAATTTGCACGTTTAGCTATGTTCTCATTATAGAACACCAAGAAGAAAAATCAAAGGATTAAATGACAAACTAGAAAACTGTTAACTTGTCCTAAACACTAAAAGGCATTATTTAAACAGCAGAAGAAAGAAGACTCGTCTTCACAATACAACGCATGATTATTGTGAAAGAGACGGTTGCCTTTAGTGTTAAAGTAGAAATAAATTAAATTATAAAAATACATCACATTAAAAACCGCATTACAACCACAATTTCAACATATCTACATTTAGATTGGATTTTGGAAGTATCTGCATAATCCTCTTGGAAGATTAAATCAGCTTGTCAACAAAGCATTAGCTTACTTGCTTTGTTACTGAGTGACCTCAACTCAAGGAAATTCTCTGTAGTGTTGCATCTTTTTGATAATTCCCATAAATCCTAGAACCGATCTCAAAGAGAGTATAGTTATCAGATGGTCTCTCCCTTATAACATCCTTTTGACATTATTGTAGTGATTCTTCTCTAAAGCTTGCAGCATGGTTTGCTTTGATCACACTGTAACTTAAACCATACAACCATGGATAAACAGAATCATTTCGATTTTCTAACATCACCAAAATGACCTTTCCACTTCTTAGCATGAGGCCAATTATCATTAAAGGAAATTAATGATAGCAGGCAAAATTACACTTAATGTACATCATACTCCCATGGCAACATTAACTGTAAAATACAAATGCTGTATGGCCAGATATACTACCCAGTCCGTATTGCCCATGAATAAGAAATGGAAAACACATCAGTTTCAAATGCTGCTAGAGCCTTAATAATCTCACTTCCAAACTAACAAAATAAGATTGGCCCAGCAGTTTCAAAAATGTATGGGTGAAGTAAAAGAGAATGATAACTGGATGTGATAAGAAATCACGCATTGATTGATAAGTGACTGACTGCTCTGGCAAATATCTAACAATACAAAGAAAGCTTTCTCAAGAATTTTTTTGTCTTACAGCTTTCACAAATACATGATAGAAGGATCTTATTTGTAGAAACAGGATTACAACCAAAAATCTTTCTATCAGCAGAAGATAAGTTTAAGATCAGAAGATAAGTTAAGATGTCTGCATGGCTTCAGTATGATAGTTTTCCAGCTCCTTGTCAAGTTCTGCGGCAGACTTATCTGGGAACTGGTTTCTTCCACGGCCACGACGTCCTCCTCTTCCCCGGCCATTGAAACGCCGACCACGCCGACGATTCCAGTTACTGGCAACAAACATTGTCAGATGAGTGCTACAGTAGCAAATTTCATATAACCCCCCCCCCCCAGTCACACTCCTGGGAAAAAAACTAAATATAAATCAATTATTGATAAAAGAATATTCAATGTTGACCCTAAAATATGCTTTGGTCATGTAAAATTATAATAAAAAATCATTTTTGTTTAGCAACTTACCCATTGCCACCCCTTTGCTCCAATGAAGCATCTGCTGCTGCTCGTGTAAATCCTGGTCTGCATGAAACAAACATGTCAAACAAATATGAACTAGCATATCTGAAAATGCAATGAAATCATCAACAGATATACAAATCAGGGAAAGAACTGCATTCTTTTTTTTTTAAATGTGTTTACAACATGTCAAACTCAGACAACTTATAATCCAGGACTACAGCCTGCCAAGGTTTGAACCTAGACCACAGCCCAACAGACATGACTCAAACCAACCTTTAGAACGTATCTTGCTCATTTCACAACTACCAAATTTTGCCACAAATTTACAGTTGTAAGTAGAGCTTCTTCATAAGTCTAGTGATATGAGGCATATATAAGTATTCTTGCTAAATTAGCAAGAAATCTGACCCTGTTCAGATATTAATTAAAAGGAGCAGACAGAGAAGTGAGACAGCTCATAAAGTAACATGCCAAGTAAGTTTGGAAACCAACAGAAGTAGAGACGGAAAGGGGGCAAATCAAGAATTTAGCATGATTACAGACTTTCATTGGACATAGAATTTTATGGCACCAGTGTAGTTGTTTAGGATAAGTGTAGTCAAACCCTCAGTTGATTAGAAGACTTCGAGAAGGCCTACATCTAAATAGCATTTAAGAATGTCAAATCCTCAATCCATGCCAATGTTACCTAAATGTGGACGGGAAAATATACAACAGAGCAAAGTATAACCAAATTTACCTGACACAGATAAGTTTTCATATAGCATATCGAGCCACTACAACATTTTGCAATTCTGACAGAAGCTATATATGAGGAATGAGAACAAAAACTAGAACAAAAAAAGGGGCATTATAGTGAGGAAATTAATGCATACGTCATTACAACTGTCCTCCTTCCTCTTCCAGCAGATGCTCCAGTAACATTAACACGAGCAGACAAGGGCAAGCTTAAACCTGTCCCAACAAGTTCTATCTTCATCGGTTTACCATCAAGCTGCACATTGTTGTAGCGCTTCACAGCAGCAACTGCATCAAGTTTCTTTACAAAAACTACCTCGGCTGTACCCTGTCAAAAGGTTAAAAACCAGATTAGATAACATGGGAGTCTAGCCACTAGTAGCTACTGCCAAAAAAAACAGTTTTTAATAGTGTAATTTACTTCCTTGCATACTAGATAAGTTTGGTTTGTACACCAGAATTCTATTGTGTATATATCCTAGATTGCACAAACTGAGTGAGTGCCTTTTCTGCCTTTCCTTTGATGGGAAAGAGCACTGTGAAGTCTGCATTTATATCAACCACTACAAAGTCATTCTCCACTGAGAGAGGGCTCCATGCTTGTGTCAGAAGAGTCGGAACCAGAGAGGTTCTGTTGTCCCCAATGGGAGATACATCAGGCTAACTAAAATTATAAATCAATTGACCAAATAAGATGTACCTATTCGTGAAATAAGTTGATGTGTGCTGTTATGTGAAAAACTGAAACAATAGTAGTTGGCACTTTAGTGTCAAGTGCAAAAGGGAAGTAATAAGGAACAGTAGGCAACAGCAACCCTTTCATAACTAAGTAATGCAACTTTAGTGGAAAAAAGACTAAGTAGAGACATTTAATAAAAAATCCAGCCTTCAGAATCATACTTCATCCCAAATTGATATCACATTAGTACAAATAGCATACCTTCAATAAAATTGATATTTCAAAGCTAACAATCAAACATACTACAGGCATTCAAAACACATGAAGTTTACAGTATTGCCTTGATAGACAATGCAGTACTGCATTAAAAGACAAGCATGTTATTACCTAGCTTTAACAATATAAACAGTAAAAACAAATACATACATTTGATCGACCACTTCTATCGTAATGAAGAGCACAGCTCTTGAGATCACCAACTTCTGAGAAAAGCTCCTGGGAAAAGAAAAAAACATTATTAACAACTTCGGATTATTGCATCGATATTAAAAACACTTGAAGATCAAATGCTCCCTGTGCCTACTAGTTTTGACACCTTAGAGATTGGAGAATAACAAAAGAAAATGAAAATCAAGCCCCTAGATGTTTTCTATAAGACATTGTACAATATAAATTGATCCCTTTAAAAGACCAGATTGTCATCAATTAAAAGGGTGTAGAAATCATACTACAAAATCACTGGAACAAAAAAAACCCTCAAAGGTCATTCAGCTAAGATATCCATTGCAGAATGTACACTCTAATAATAGAAGCACCGCGGTGATGTAAAACAAAGTTTAAAAACTTCATTAAGTTAAAAATACAACGAAACATTATTTCAAACATACCTTTATGTCTTGATTGGATACTCCAGAATCCAAATTTGAAACGTACAATTTGGTGCCAGTCTCGAGTCCTACAGGCATGCCTATAGCTGCCATGCTATCCTCAAACATGTCATTCTGCCATAAGACACCCTTGGCACGGCTGAATGACTGCTTTAACAGCCCACAAATAACAAGTTGTCCCACAAAGCAGAAACTGTTAGAAGTTGGGGCAAAAGGATTTCAATCATGAAATGCACAGACGAAACTTAGTGTAAGCCAATCTAAAAAGTAAGGAGAGGCCTACACAAAATTCCATTAAAGAAAAAGGAATAAAGTACATGGGCAGAATTCTAAATTCCACTCAAAGAAATAATGTACAACTGCATACTATAATGCTCAGACTGAATTTTATTTGAGGAGAAATGCAATGTGTAACTGTAGTAATCGTGTACAAAATCAAACTATACAAAAAGGGCATACTCGATAACTAAAGAGCATCATGCACAAGACAGAACTCTACTCTAAGAAATACAATGCAAAAAAATTTGTAGTGCATGAACAGAACTCTACTTTAGGATAAACATAATGCAAAAAATAGCTAATGACATGCTATAAAGGTGAAAAGACCGATGGAGGCACCCATGCTTACGCATCCCAAATTTGCAGTTACAAATACCTCCTTCCAAAACGTGTAACAGAGTAAAAGTGTCAACCATACTGGCCCTTCATCAGAAGAATCTACTACTCCAACTCCTAACAGGTTGTAACATCAACCGAATTGCTCAATTGGGAAGAAAGGAAACGATCCAAGCCCGTGGCACATCTACTGGAGACAGATCAGAGAAGCGATTTTTTTCTTTCCATCCACTCTAAAACCTGAACCCTGCATGAAAGCAAAGATCCGAATGGAATGATTTGGAAGGTTTCCAATGAGGGTTTATTTGATTGATGAAAAGGGGTGGTACTCGCCAGGTAACCAGCATTCTGAAGCATAATTACCGCGACTTTACGTTCTCCTGTATCATCCATACTAATCAACTCAATCCCTGTGCATCAAAACTGCAGTGTGATTCCACGGTTCCTGAAAGGGGTTTATTGAAAGGGTATGCGGTTGCCATCGCCGATCAGCAGTACCAAATCGGATCAAACTACCATGTTCTTTTATCTTACGTCCATCACAATAAAGTTGCAAATTCATAAACTTTTAAAATTGTCTAGAAAAAAAAAAATACCCCGGGATTGACATCACTTCAACACATACCACAAGCTTCTTTCAACTTACGTGCCAGATCTGGGGTAACTAGTCCAACAAAACTGTCCGGAGCTCGCACCGGTTCTCATCCCTTTCATAGAGATGCCATTTAGTTAACAAAGATCACAGGGAGATAAGCCTTACTGGAAAGCTTAATATTCCTCCGTCCACACCAGTGAACCAAGACACCATCAGCAAGTCTCATAAGCTCAAAATATTCCAGATATTCCAGGGTTTCCAATAAGGGTTTGAAAAAAAACCCAGGATTTTGGCAGGGAGTTGCCAAAAAAGCCAGTGGTCACAGGTTCTACTCTCGTGGATTCACAGTTGCAACATAGGATTCAGTCGCTCCCTAGAAGAGCTCGATGTCGAGCTCACCATCGCTATTTCTTTGTTTCTTTTTTTTCCTATACAATGAAAAGAACCAAACTATTTAATACCCGAGATTTTCGAACATTACAAAAATGGGTATCCGTTAGCTTGCCTTGGCGATAGAATAGGGCGAAGGCCGGGCATTGGAATTGACCCTAAGCTGTTGACCTCGGCTGCCGCGACCAACACCATCACCTCCTCTGCTTCCTCGTCCTCCTCTGCCTCTGCCTCTGCCTCTGCCTCCTCCTCTGCCTCCTCTGCCTCTTCCGCCACTCGACTGCTTATTGTTCCTTATGAGATCGTCTAGTGACATGTCTAGAGAATTCGCCATGCAGAATCGAACCTCCGACCTGTTTTAAACGGAAAGAACTGAACCCAACGCACCAATCCCTGTATGTGACCTGCTGAAAAATCCCTGAAACCCGAAAAAGATGATCGAGATGAAACCTTCCCCCTCCTTTCGAAACCGCTGAAGAAGATGTTTGTGAGGAAACCCTCACTCTTTTCGGAACCCTCTAAGAGGATGATTGAGATGAAACACTACCCTTTCTTTTCCAAACCCTAGATGGCTGCGAAAGTGTTGCACATGGACATATATAACGATCGGCGAAGCGGAGCAAGATGGAATGAAGGATCGAGGCTCCCGCGCCGATAAATTGGACAAGAATACCAGGGGCGAGATTGACGAAACAGAGAAATCGCATGAATAAATCCTTCCAACGAGGGATGAGATTGGCAATCCAGAAACCTTTAGGTTGCCAAATGGTGTGTGATCATTGAATTAGCACAGTAATCCTCTAACTGATTCATTACTAAATAAACCAGTCAGGTGCTTTTATAATATAAAATCTCACGACTTAAGGGCGAGATTCCTATTCAATATTAAAGAATTACCACTTTTTCGGGATGAGGACTTGAACTCTTAATAAATATTAAAATTAAATAAAAATTTAGAGAATGTGAATATTTGACTTTTCTTTAGGATCATATCATGTGAGGCGTGACTTTAGTTTTTTTAATTTTTGGGGGCCTCCGTTTAAGAGAAAAACACTTTATAATTATAAGGACAATTTTAGGAAATTATAAATAGAACTATGGAAGTTGCCAAGTAATAATTCTCTCATCGAAGGTTGGAAATAAATAAGAGGTGAACAAATTTAGTTCGGTGTATAGATTTTTGGAAATAGTTAAGAGGTGAACAAATTTAGTTTTGTGTATGGGATATAAATTTTTGATAATAGAGAGAAGGGATTTTTATTTTTTTATGGTGAGAAAATCTATCATAATTTATGTTAAACCAGCAATGAGGATAAAGATTTCTGATTGTTATTCGCGAATGTAGGCTGACTCATCACTGTGATTCAAGGAAAACCACGCCACTTGGAATAACCCGCTAGTGGTTTGCAAGGGGGCAGGCTTTCGCTCCTGCTAGATGCCTCTAGGTCTTGGGTCGTTCCCCTGTTTCCTTACGTCTGAAGAAAACGAGCTCTTAACTAAGCAGAAGCAATTTTAGGGCATACTCCAAACCCACAAAGAGAAGGGATTGTCATAAATTGCAATATTCAGTAATGATTTCTAAAAGTAATTCCCTCAACACCCACGATAAAGAGAAGGGATTGTTATATTGTGGGCATTGAGGGAATTACTTTTAGAAGTCATCATTGAATATTTCAATTTATGATGTTGCATTGTGTTAATTTTTAGGGTATTGTGTTAATTGTTTAAATGATTAATGGAAGTGAAGATTATGTACTTTAGCGTTCTAAACACAATGGGCACTTGCATAGGATTTATGGGTGAAGTTTTTAATTTCATTTGTTGTATAGGATTTAATTTTCACATTACATTTCAAGTGTTTATAGGACTGAATTGGGTGAAGTTAAGTTCTTAACTTTATTTTTTGGTATAGGTTTCAACTTTCATGCTACATTTTAAGTGCTTAACATATTGTCTTGCAACATGTTCACAAACCAAGTTTAGCATGAAGGTAGTGAAGATAACACTTGCACTTCCAACTTATTTATAGTTAGTATAATAATTTTGATCCCAATAAAGATGGCCTAGTGTTGGATAGCCCATCAAAATCAGAGGAGGCAACGTCGAAGAGGTGAGTAGTGAAGTTCTAGTTAATGAACATCTTATAGTCTCGTTAAATGGACCAAAGAGTGTATTTACTTCAATTTAACAAGGTCTTCTTAATGTTAATGAATGAATGGTTCCACTTCAATAGGTAGAAAACAAGGGAGATAGAAGAATGACTCAATTCAATGGTAAGAAATAGTTTTTGGATATGAAATAAATATCTATTTTTGCATCCATGATTGTGGGATAAGATTATGGGAAAAGGTATGTGATACTTGCAATGGTTTCGACAAGGCAGAGTTGGAATGTGCTTCTTCGAATGATCACTCCAGGATTTAGTCAAAAAGGAAATTTAAGAAAAAAGTTATAAAAGAGAGACCCATGGTATTTTAATAACCCATGGTATTCTAGTAATAAAAGAGAGACTAGAGCTCACTCTTTCGGCATGCATAATCATTTCCTTATATCGAATTGGAGATCTCTTGTGGCTTTGGAATGTTAAGGGTGAAACCCTAAAGCAAATTGGTTTTGGCGATGAAACAAATCCACCCTAGCTTATTAGAAGGAAAGATCATGCAGATCTTTCACAAGTATTTATTATTGAAGATTCATCTCATTGTCAGGTTGTGGGTACAACCATATCATGGGGATTTTAGGAGGTTGTGCTTTCCATCTGCAGTTTGTATAGAAAAAGGGGGTCAATTCACTCATTGTTGGACCATGGGATCACTTAAGGAGGCCATACCAGTTAATATCAGCAAGTTGAGGGTATCTTTTTGCGGGTAGTTTAGCCCATATTTTTGTTTCCCTATCCAATGCCATTTTTTCTTAGTAGATCAAGCCATCATTTGCTAGGTCATGGCATCAAAAGGGTATATCAAACTAGCCTTCAAATATGCTATAGTATAGTAATTTGTAGCAAAGTAAAGGGACATTTCAGCATTGACATTATCTCTTATTTTCCCAGGAAATTGTGTCATTAGCCATGGCTATTTATGGGCTTCCAAAAAACTATTTTTGTAACTCAAAAGGCTGCTCCAACATGTAATTCCAGGTCAAATTAATAAAACAGATCAAAAAATATTAGCTAAGTTTTTTTCTTGTGCTATGATGGTTGAGTTATTTGTTTACCAAAAAGGGATTTTACAATGGTATTAATAAACAGATTTGTTATATGGGTTGAATTTATTTGATGTGATATTTTGTTTTTGGTATATTGGTTGAGTTGTTTGTCTAGAAAGAGGGGATTTTGCAATGGTATCAAAGTAAGGGTTTTCCTGTCAAGTCCCACTAGCACAACTGGTTGAATGGGCCTCGTTAGCAAGGCAACCTGAGATCAAACCTCACGAGGGTGGTTGTGAATGTGCTAGGGGGATGAGACATGCTAAAAAATCTGGTCAGCTTAAGGTTGGCGTGGTCCAGGGCAAGTGCGATCCCCATGTGACTTTGACGGATTAGATGCCCTTGGGTCACTGTTTCTTAAGCCACAAGTCAAGCCTAGAGGATTACAGACAACTTGTCAAACAAAAAAAAAGTAATTCTTAAGCCACAGGTCAAGCCTGGAGGATCATAGACAACTTGTCAAGCAAAAAAAAAAGTAAGGGTTTTCCTACTAGCTTGTGAGTGAATGTTATCTTGATGTTTGGGGAGGATAGGGAATACATCACCTACATGAAACAGAGAAAAGTGATAATAATATTCACTTAGAATCATAAGAAGTGGAAGACATGGGGGACATTAACAAATAGCTCGAGGGAAGCACCATGAATATTTCAAATGACCATGCAAGGGGGCGGCAGTAGTTGGTTTAGCTTATGCCCAACTTATAGAAAATAATTAAGGGAACCAAAACAACATCGGCAAAAATGGTTCAAGAGGGTCAAATGGTAACGATGGGAACCATGTTGAAGGGAGAAACACCCATATCCGAGTTCAAAATAATCCTTGGACAATGAGTGGAGCGACTCGTAGACCTCTCTTACCTTAGTTCTTGGAAGAACGATCAACAAGAAGTGAGGGATAGCAAGGACAAGGTGAAGGGTTCTCAGATGATTTACGGAAGTATCAGTCTCTTGATAAAGAATTTCATGCAGCCATGCCCTTATAGGATTTTTGTACCATTAAATACTGGAACAAGCCAAGGGAGTATAGTAGGGGCTAATATAATTATGATTTTTTGTGGAATTTGGGTAAATTTCCCATTCCTTCCTTTGATGGTTCATCCAAATGCACTATTAGAGCGTGCGTTCAAAAATTGGACACATATTTCCAACTCATCCTTATGTTCGAGATAAAGGCCATCAAATTCACTACATTGCATTTGGAGGGAGGAGCTCGTGAGTGGTGGTATTGTGGGCTAGTCACCTTAGGGCATGCTAACTTTACCTCAAACCTGGACTTCACATAGAGGCTAATTGCTCGATTTGACAAAAAGGACCTAAAGGTACATTTTAAAGAGTTGAAACTCTTACCGCTCAAACTAACAGGGGATTCCTAAAGGGGACAATTGTTAGGCCAAGGAAAACAATGGAGAATTATCCCACTATCATCTTGGCTAAGACTCCCTACTCTTTACGGACTTTCACCGATGGGAGGAGACCCGGTATATGGAAGTCACTTGTGAAAGATGAATCAACAAATGGATGTGAAGTGACCCCGATAATCCCTTTCTAGAAGAGGTTGAAGAATAGTGTTTGCTTGCTTTCTAAGCAAGGTATAATGTCTTCTAGGAGAAGGATGGGAGGACTTGAGAGTTACGTTTAGGGAATATGACTTTTGATAAAGTTTCTCAATCCCTAAAATCTTTATTGAAATTGGTATCCCGAATGGTTCTTGGAGAACTATCTTTTCAAAGAAATGGGACCACGCGAGAGGAAGTGGACCCAACCTAGGTTAGGAGGTAAGAGTTTAGCAACCAACAATATTCTTAACCCATATAAGGAGGGGGAAAGGATCAAATAAAGGATTTTCACTCAAAGGTGTTGAATTGATCCTATGAGGCACTAGCCTTGGGGATATTAGGGCAAAGTTTGATCTCGGAGCTAGGGCTTGGATTTTCTCAGAACTCCATTGTCGAAATGGCTTCAAAATTGGAGGAGGCCTTGAGGAGACATCAGCGTAGTGGAGGCTAGGAGATCAAACTATTTTGAGGGCTACTTTGTCGAGAAAATGATGCCCTAGGTGATCCAACTTGGCCGGACCTACGAAAAGGTGAAAAATAATTAATTTTTGGTGACCACCTCTTGGTAGATCAGAGTCTTAGTATTGGGAGAATGGAGTCTATGATAAATGTGAAAGAGGACTTTGATTTTTAGTCAAGGAGGCCTTAAGACTACCTCGCTAGCCTTCTAGGGAAAAGGGAAGCAACCTTACAACTTTTATACTTCGAATTGCAAAAGATTATGGCTTATTAAGATGAATTCATTGATTGAATTATCCCTAGCAAATCTAATTCAAATTACATGGCGCATACATTGAGAGATGCTATATAGAGACAAAATTCCACAATTTAAGCAGTAAATGCATACACCAATTAGCCCTAAAAATAGCAAAAATCTCAATCCAATGTATATGACAAAGTAAAATAAGAATATCATTAAAAGCATGTACTTACATGTAATAGAACATATCCAACCACCCATAATTTGGCAATAGAGAAGCTCCAGGATAAGATAAAGCAAATCCAAACATCAAAATTCATCCATAAAGCTCCAATTCATCCTCCAAGAAAAAGTGTGAAATTATCAAGAGAGAGAAGAGATCCAATCCAAAGTGATGATGAGCAAATGAACTCATCTCACTTGTATATATACACTAATGAGAAGTTTGAATTAGTCTCACTGGCCTACATAAGCCTCAAAAACAAAATAGTGTGTTAATAATCTAACTTGTAATGACAAGCCCACCAAACTAGCTCACAAATGAAAGAATAAGCCTCTTAAGAGGTCATATGATGAATAATACATGTCGTAGGGCCCTCCAAGAGGCCTAATGAGGTCCATAGATTCCATAATGATGAATAGCACCCTCAAAAGTGATGGACAAGGGGTTGGCCCCTTGTTCTCCAAACAATAAACTTGTGGTGCTCTGAGTGGATGTGGGGCACAATTATAACTTCATGGGTCTCCAAATGAGTCAAAGATGCTTGTAGATCATCTGCAAGTGCTATGATGATGGTGTAGGTGATGCCACATCATCCTACAAGTATTAGGTCAGTTGTCAAGTATATGGTACATCTGTGAGGCTAGCTGGGCAAAAGTGAACCGAGTACAGCTTCCTCATCCAATAGGTGAACCTCGAGCAATCTCTGAACATCCTCGAGGATCCATGGAGTATTGTCTACTACTATGGAGGCCCATGGCTGTCAATGCACACCCTACATGTGCCAATGCAACCCACTGGAGGATTAGGACCCCGTACAGGGAGACCAAACCCAAAATGGAGACCATCTACAATCCTGCATAAGATCTAATGCATCCCCTAGACTTCTAATACAACAAGTCATTAGAGAAATCAAGTAAATGAGCTTACCAACCATGGACCACAAGTGGGGACTTCATAATGGCCTGCCCTTCCATAATGGGCTTCGGGATATGCCAATGTCTCCTAAACCCCAAATGGGGTTAATTAAATATTCCTATTAGGTGGTTTCTACTTCTAATGGGGATAATATATTCAAGGTGCATCCTTCAAAATGTGGTGGCATGTGATATATAGGTGAATGAAGTAGGGGATGAGAAGGAGAAACCCTAGGCCACATGTTGGGGTCCAAGGTAGCTAATAAAAGGGAAGCCCACAATTTGGTTTATAATGTATAGGAGGGAGAAATCGTGTAAGGTGCCTCAATCTTGATTTTTCCACCCATATTTATATGCCTTTTGCCTTTTTATGATTTTCTTTGATTAATTGTCCAAGGCTCAAGGGGTAAGAGCATGATGCATAAGATATAGCAGTGAATACTCCCTTTGAAGGTAGGGTGGTTCATTGCTCACTAGGGGTTGGGACAATTATGGGTTCCTATATGACCAGCCTAGATCCATCTTAACTCTGGATCTATCAAGCGTCGAGAGGGATCAAATCTCTCGAGGTGCAAACCTCTTTTTTGAGTGTAAAACTTGAGGAAAGGTTTGCACCTCGAGAGATTTGATCCCTCTCGGTGCTTGATAAATCCAGAGTTAAGATGGATCTAGGTTGGTTTCAGTCATGTGCGGCCAAAGAAAATCTAACGAACATATGATTAATTTTATAAATAATATGTAAATTCATCTAACATTAATAGAATCATTTTAAATATGCTAAATATGTCTCAGATTAATCTAGTCATTTTAATTTTAAATTTGCTTTGTTACCTCAGTTTGTTGCGATGATAAATATTGTCAATAACTTTAATGATTAAAAATGATGAAATAAAAAAAACTGAATGTAAAGTGACAATGTAATAGTGGTGAATGATGGAAAATGTGAATAATAAGAATATATCCAATTACAAACAGTATTCATTGTGATTATTCTCAAACTATTTTCTTCTATTATCTTTATTGTCACCCTTGTTACTTTTGTCATATTTTCATATCGATTTTCATCCTTTCATATCAATTATATGAAAAGGACAGATTAAATCATAAACCATTTAAATATTTAGCTCGAACCATTGTAGTCAATATCATACCTTATGTCTCTTTCTCTCCAATATTAATAGGTTGAATTATTATAACACAAAAATCATTGTACATTGTCAATAATTTTTGTGTTTGCACTGAAATCAATGCACAATGTTAATCCAATCACTTTAAAATTAATGTGCCATCATACATCCAATTACATCAAATCAGAAATCAACATCTACACTAAAATCGATGCATCTAATGCAAGCAATCAAATAATATTAGAAAACAACATTTACATCAAAATCAATGCATCTAATGCAAGCAATCAAATAGGATTATAAATCAACATTTACACTCGAATCAATGCATCTAGTGCAAGTAAGCAAATAGGATTATAAACCAACATCTGCACTCAAATCAATGCATCTAGTGCAAGTAAGCAAATAGGATTATAAACCAACATCTACACTCAAATCAATGCATCTTGTGCCAGTGAGCAAATAGGATTATAAACCAACATTTACACTGAAATCAATGCATCTAGTGTAAGCAAGCAAATAGGATTATAAACTAACATCTACATTGAAATCAACACATCTAGTGCAAACAATCAAATATGATTATAAATCACCATCTACACTGAAATCAATGCATTTAGTGCAAGCAATCAAATAGGATTAGAAATCATCTACATTGAAATCAATGCATCTAGTGCAAGAAATCAAATATTATTAGAAATCAACATCTACATTGAAATAAATGCATCTAATGCAAGCAATCAAATAGGATTATAAATCACCATCTACACTGGAATCAATGCATTTAGTGCAAGCAATCAAATAGCATTAGAAATCATCTACATTGAAATCAATGCATCTAGTGCAAGCAATCAAATATGATTAGAAATCAACATCTACACTAAAATCAATGCATCTAGTGCAAGTAATCAAATAGGATTAGAAATCACCATCTACACTGAAATCAATGCATCTAGTGCAAGAAATATTCTTCCCTCTCTCCCCCCTCCATCTATATCTATATCTCCCTCCATCTCTCCTTCTTTGTCTCTCTATCTCAACCCCCCAAACACACACGCTCTCTCACTCCATATCTATCAATCTCTTTGTCCCTCCCTCCCTCTCTCCATCTCTCTCTTCTTCCCTCTCTTCACTTTCCATCTATATCTATATCTCCCTTTGTCTCTCTATATCACCCCCAAAACATACACTCTCTTTCTCCAATCTATCTATCTATCCCTCTCTCCTCCTCTCCCTCTCTCTCTCTTCCCCTTCTCTCCCTCTCCCCCACTTCTATCTCTCTTCCCTCCTGTTGTCCTCTCTCCCTCTCTCTCCATCTTCCTTATCACTCCCTCTCTCTCTCTCCACCTTTATCTCTCTATTTATTTCTTCTTACCTCCCTCTCTCCCCCTCCAACTCCATCTCTCTTTCCCTCCCTCTCTCCTCTCTCCTTCACTCCCCCATTCTCTCCATCTCTCCTTTTTCTCTTTATCTCACCCTCAAATATACACTCTCTCTCAATCTCTCCCTTGTCACTCCCTATATCTCTCCACTTCTCACTCTCTATGTATTTATTCTTCTCTCCCTCTCTCCCCCTCCAACTCCATCTCCCAATCCCTCCCTCTCTCCTACTCTCTCCCTCCCTCTCTCATCATCTCTCTCAAGTTCGCTCTCTCGTAATTTCTCTCTCTCCGTTTCTCTCTGATGAGGCACATCAATAAGTATATCATAAGGGTCATAATGCCATCCTCTAGATTTAAAACTATCTCTTTCTCACATTTATCTACATTTTTTGTTATATTATGCTTAGTGAGAGGGGTGAAAGATGTTTTGCTATGTCATGTGGCCTAATATGGTTTAAATGCACGAATTGGAGCAATTTTGAGATATTTTCAGTGTAGGAGCTTGGAGTAGACTACAGGGAGAGATTCTAGGAGGTTGTCCACCTCCTTAACTTCCTCAATAAGCCAAGATCACCACTTTATATCTCATCAGCTCGAGGTCATTAGCAGTCAAGCAAGACGAGGTCATTGGCAACCAAGCAAGTGCAGTTCAAGGAGATCTAGATCCACATTTCTCGAGTCCTAGGAGACAAACATCTCTATTTTATAGGGAGTTGTTGGTACCTACCTTTTTATATAAATAAACATGCCAAAGAGCTCATTAGGATTCAAACTTTGTTTTCAGCTAAGAAGCTATTGAGCTCAAGCACTTGTTATTGTTACTTTTGATTTGTTATGTGATGTATTTGAGACTTATGCAATGATAATGAAAATTTTCTTATTGATCCATCACTGAGTTAGTTTCAAAGGGTTGAGGCTCTTGGGTTTGGGCCCAACCCTAGTAGCTTAGGTCCCTCTTGTGTATTGGTATTCCTTTTTAGCTTAGAGTGTTTGTTAGTTTGCTGCATTTTATTAGAATATAATTCCTCAAAAATCTTGTGACTGCTACCTCTACCTCATCTCTCTCATGGGAGCATGAATAGAGGAATCTACAATCACAACCCAAAAACACTTTGTTTATGATTTCTTGGAAAAAGATCTATATTAGTCATCTTGTTTTGCATATGTTTGTTGTAGTTTAGAAGTTGATTCATTGCATAGATTATAGTTTTTGGCACAAGTTAGATAGTTCTTAAATTCAACTCATCTTTTCCACCATTGGTTATGATATTTTGTGAATGATAAGAGAGCAGGTGCATGTGGTGTTGCAGGACTATTGGATCTGCAGGCAAGGGGCCTTTTCACCATCTCCATCCAGGACTTCTCCACCCTCTTTTGATGAACCTCAAATGTTGTTCTTGAGCTCCGTCTCTTAAGTTACCGTGAGCATCCCTCTTAGTCCAAAACATACCTTCCTAAAGTGTTGAGTTTGGCTAGGGTGTTGGCCATCTTTCATCCATATACCACAACTTCCATCCACCTTTCTAGCCCTTGATATCATCATTCTTACCCTCCAAACCCTCTCAGCAGCCTTCTTGTAGCAGTACAGGGATCCTGTAGCAGCCTATTTTGTCCTTATTTTTACCTGTAATGCAAGTTTTACTTAGTTTAGAAGTAGGTTGACCCCCCAACTTGGAATCCATGATCAAATGCAGCACCTACACCATTCCAACCATCCTTTTTCCTTCACTACAAGATAGAATAAGCATTAGCTTCTTTATCATTGATTTAGCACAAGTAGAACATTGCTTTACATGCAAGTGTGAATTAGATAGAAGATGCCTGAAATCTTGAGTTGTGATTTAGTAGGTTAATTTCCTATTTACAAGTAAATTTTATAGCTATATGATTGATTGCAAATAGTGTAGTTTCCTTTCTGCAAGTAGTATAGCTCTTATGTTCCGGCATGAATTGATTCAGTAGCATTTACAAGTTGGTAGCATCTACAAGTTAGGACTTGAAAATAATTTACTTTTTCTATATTAGAGCTAGCTTTTGAATTGCACTTTCAGTAGTTAATTCCCCCTGATTCAGTAGAAGGATGGTCTTGGAGCCCTATTGACCAAATGACCTAGTTGAGGGTGGCATGAGTAGAATTCCATCTACTGTGTATATAGCACTGTCACCTCGAAGTTTGTATGAACCTTGGGTTGATAAATAGAGTTGAGGAGCCCTTGGGAGTTGCAACACTCTTGGTGCAATACTAGGGCTCACCACTTTTTGGCACTATTGCCAGGGAGGTGTCTAGGTAGATGTTATTTCTGCTTAAGCATTGCTTTATGTTTTGCATTCAATTTTGAAAAAATCACATAAAAGAAGAAGAAAAATTATTTCATGCCTCGTAGGAATAGAGATACTCAAGGAAAATTCTTACCAAACACCCCCACACCCTCAAACAGTCAACCTTCACTCTTCTTCGGTGATTGTCAACTTCCCTCTCTAACTACAGGGGAGTTAGAAGACCCCTTAGGTGAACAACCTGAGATTTTTGAAGAACCTATTGGGGAAGAAGAAGAACCCATTTCACCTACCCAAACCATGGCTGAAAACAGGAATGAGGAGGTTTTCCCTATCAGAGAGACTAATGGAGAGGCTAGAATGAAGAATATAATCCCTACTGCCCTTCCTCACTTCCATGGCTTAACCTCTGAGGATCCTGATACTTTTATGTTTGAGTTTGTTGTTGTCTGTAGGACCTATGACTATACCTCTAATGACCAGAAGCTGAAGCTATTCCCATCTACCCTTGAGGATGTAACCTTATGCTGGGTTATGGGTATGTATGGGGATAACATCAGTACTTGGGCTCAAATTCAACACACTTTAAACAAAAATTACAGGGACTATTGTAGGTCCAAAGAAACCAAAGAATAAATATTTAGAATGACTCTTGGACCTGATGAATCCCTAGAGGACTATGAGGAGAGATTCCAGCTCAGTTATAGGAGGGCCAGATGCACCCTTGATCCTGAATCACTCAAGTTAGTTCTTCTCCGAGGGATCAGGGAGGACATGTTGGAAACCCCAAACATGTGGTCTAGGGATACATCTATTAGTTATCCTATGAAGACATCAAAATAATGTTCAGGAACCACTCTAGGGCTATTAGGAGGAAGGGTAGGGTTAGTCAAGCTTTGGTCAGTTCCCCTCCCTCCACAACATCCATCAAGAATGAAATTGGGAACGTGTTGGAGGACTTTAAAAGTGAAATGTTGCATACCTTTGTTTTGCAAATGGATACCATGCAGATCAAGAGGAGATAAGAATAAGCAGAGAGGGCCTTAGCTATTTTTTTCCCTAAATGCACTAGAAGGCACCCCATAAATGAATGCCCATTAAATGTCATAGAGGTATGCTCAGTCTATGAGGAAAACCATGCCACAAATAAATGTCCTTCCTTGCCTGGATTAAAGTTGTATACCAAGGGGCAGGAGGTGGGGCTGAGCAAATCTATTTCATAAACCAAAGGAGGTCTCAAGGACCTCGACCATACTAGCAGGGCATGCAAGGTGCATCTTACTCTTATTACCATCCCAACCAGAATGCACCCTTGCCACCTTGGTACTCTTCCACTCATCCATCATGGTCCACACCTCTTTCTTGGCCTTATGCTCCTCAATATCCTCCCCAACCTGTCAATCAACCATTTCAACCATATGCTTCTCCACATCCTCAATGGAATAACCCATCACAAGGGTGGAGGCCTCAACTCAACCAACCTCTTGCTTTACTGCCTCCACCCCCACCTCAACCACAACTCACTCATCCTGCTCCACCCAAGCAACCTCAGATGCCTACTCAACCCAATCCAAACTTGAATAACAAGCAACCACAACAGGTCTACAGTGGAGAGACATCTTACCCTTCCTATGTTGTGGAGATTCAAGAAATCAACCTTGGGTTTGGAAGAGTGCTCCCAGATAACCAACCTCCATCTCTACCTGAGGAGCTTGAAGAGGAAAAGGAAGAGAGTAGTTCTCAAGTAAATCCACCTCCTTTTCCTGAGAGTTTGATCCATCTTAACCAGCACACCCCGGAAGAAACTGAACTTCTGGAAGAATTGAAAAATCTGTGTGTTAAAATACCCCTCCTCCAAGCGATTAAGGATGTTCCCATCTACAATAAGCTTATCAAAGAGAAATTTTTCAAACACCCTGGGAGGAGAAAAATAGACACCCCCACCATCAATTTATTAGTCAATTATCTGATTTGATGTTGGGGAGAGTGATTTGTCCAAAGTACTTAGACCCTAGAAGTCCAGTGGTAGATATTCACATTGATAACATCATTGTCCCTCACACCCTAACTAATATTGGGGCTACTATCAATGTGATGACTAAAGAAACCATGCTAAAACTAAACCTCCGAGGATCCTTGAGAAAGACCACTACAGTGTTGCAACTTGTAGATAGATACATAGTGGCTCCTGAGGGAGTTGTTGAGGATGTAATGGTCTCTATTAACTCCTGGGAGTATCCTACTGACTTTTTGGTTCTCCAACCCAAAAGCAAATTCAATGGTTATCATCCCATCTTGGAAATGCCATGGTTAGACACCACCAATGCTTACATTAGTTGCAAAGTTGGGAACACGACCATTAAGAATGGGATTTTTCCAAACAATTGGTATTGTACTCTCCTTCGCAACCATCCATTGAGCATGAATTACCCCTATGGATAGAAGAGGAGGATGAATATGAAGTGTATCATATAACATACCATCCAATCTACACCCTAGATGCTATTATAGGAGGGTGGCAACCTGATGAAGATGACCTCATTGACCAGATCCTCCAGAACCAATGACCCAATACGATGCCTCTTTCTGAGCTTGTAAAGGAATCTGAGGGTAATTATTGGACTGAATTATGCTCAGTTGACCCATGTCCTGCCCATGTCAAAGTTGTAGAATTTGGTCCATCTAGAACCTTGAAGATTAACCCCTCTATCTCAACCAACCAAGAAGATAAGTTGTGCAAGATGTTGAGAGAGCACTTATATGCTTTTTCTTGGAACTATAAAGAAATGAAGGGGGTGCATCCTTTGGTCTGTACTCATCACATCTACATCAAGGAGGGATGAAAACATGTGAGCCAACCTTAGAGGAGAATGAAACCAACCCTCAAGGACATAGTAAAGGAAGAGTTGCAAATGTTGTTGGATGTAGGGTTCATATACCCAGATAGTGAATGGGTGTCCCCTCTAGTTTGGTCCCAAAGAAGAATGGGAAGTGGAGGATATGTGTGGATTACAGAGAACTAAACAAAGCCACGAAGAAACACCATTTCCCTTTACCTATCATTGATCAAGTTTTAGATGCTTGCAGGGAAGAAGTTATTCTCTTTCCTGGATGGATTCAGTGGTTACAATCAGATCTAGATCAACCTCGAGGATAAAGGCAAAACTATATTCACATGTCCTTGGGGTACCTTTTCTTATAAGGTCCTTCCTTTAGGTTTGTGTAATGCCCCTTCCACTTTTCAAAGGGAAATTCTAAGCATCTTTGTTGTGTTGGTCCATGACTATGTAGAGATCTACATGGATGATTTCCCTCCCTATGGGTGTGACTTCCTGGAGCCTCTCTCTAACATGGGAAAAATCCTGAAGAAGTGCATTGAAATGAACCTATCGCTTAGTCCTGAGAAGTTTGAATCCTTAATGAATGCAGGGATTGTCCTTTTCCATTCAATATCTCTGGATGGAATACAAGTGGACCCAAACAAAATTGCCATCATAAAAAGGGTCCATACTCCTCAAAATCAGAGGGATGTTAGGAGTTTCTTAGGCTTAGCTATATACTATAAGAGGTTTATCAAGGACTTTAGCAAAGTGGCCTCACCATTGTTTGGATTGTTGGCCAGGGACTCAGAATTATGTTGGACAGATAGCTCCCAGGAGGTCCTTGAGATTTTGAAAGAGAAATTAATTACTGCACCCATACTTGGGGGCCCAAATTGGGCTCTGCCTTTCCATATCCATGTTGATGCATATGACAAAGTTGTGGGGGAAACCTTGGGACAAATAGATGGTAAGTTACCTTATGCCATTTACTTCATTAGTAAAGATATGTCTAAGGCTGAATTGAACTACACCGTAACTGAGAAAGAAATCTTAGATGTTGTGCACTTATTGAACAAATTTAGACACTACATCACTGGATACCAAACTTTTGTGCATACTAAACATGCAGCTATCAAATATTTGATGAATAAGCCTGATGTGAATGCTAGAATCATTAGATGGTTGCTATTGTTACAACAATTTGATTTAACTATCATTGACAAACTAGGAAAAGAAAATGTAGTTGTAGATTTTCTGTCTAGACTTTCTTTGCCTGCAAGTGATGAAGGGATGGTCGATGATCAACTTCCAGATGAGCACTTATTTTCTATCTCAATGCTCTCTCCATGGTTTGCTGACATAGCCAACTACCTAGTTGCTGCAAGATTTCCTCCAAATCTGTCATCTAGGGAGAAGAGCAGAATTGTAAGGAAGAGTGCCCCTTTCACTTGGATTGGGGCAATCTATTCAAGTTGGGACCAAATCAGATCTTAAGGAGATGTGTCAGGAAAGAGGAAATCTTTAACGTCCTCTTAGCTTGCCATGATGGGACCTGTGGAGGTCATTTTGCTGCTCAGAGAACAACTTTCAAAGCTCTACAAGCTAGCTATTATTGACCCACTCTCCACCAAGATGCAAGAAAGTATACCATCAGATGTGATCAGTGCCAGAGGATGGGGAAACCCACACAGAAGGATGAAATTCCTTTACAACCCCAGGTGTCCTTGGAGCCATTTAACAAATGGGGCATGGATTTCATTGGGCCAATTGATCCACCATCAGTGCAGAAAAAGTACATCATTATGTGCACTTATTGTTTGACAAAGTGGGCTGAGACAAAGGTTGTCAAGGCAACAACAAAGGATAAAGTGGTTGAGTTCTTAAGGGAGAATGTCTTTTACAAATTTGGGTGCCCTATAGAGAAAGTCATCGATCAGGGAGCTCATTTCACATCACATCTGATCGAGAATATTTTAAGGCAACATCATATCAAACACAGAAAATCTACTGCTTATCACCCTCACGAAAATGGACAAGTAGAGGTTAAAAATAGGGCATTGGAGAGCATTCTCACCAAGATTGTGAGTAGAAGCAGGAAGGATTGGGCAAATAGATTAGTGGAGGCCACTTGGGCCTATAACACAACTTGGAAAACAATTATTGGTTTTACTCCATATGATCTATTTTATGGAAAGAAAGATTTGCTCTCTATTGAGTTTGAGTATAACACTTTGTGAATGGCAGCCCAATTGGATTGAGATGTCACCAAATCGTAGCAGGAGATGTTGCTCCAGTTGAATGGATTGGATGAGTTTAGAATGCAGACCCTCCTACACATTGAAGTTATACAATTGCAGAGGAAGGTATGACATGATAGGCATATCAAGGACAAAGTTTTTCCAGGAAGGGGATTGGGCATTATTATATGACTCTAGGTTCAAGAATTTCAAAAGAAAATTGACGACAAGACGTTTAGGCCCATTCCTGATAGATAAATGTCATTGTTGTGGGGAAAAATGCCTATGCAGGACGATCCTATCCACCTAAGGTGTGACAGTGCCTTAGCAACAAACAGAGACAGCTATTCTAGTATTCTTCCTTTATGAATTAAGAATAAAGAGAGATGGATGGACTAACCGGTGTCTTCCGTTTGTCCCTCGATCCAGTTTCTCTTCTCTTTGAGAGTTCCCAGCTACTTGCCTTCTCGCTCGCCCAGCTTCAACAGGCCTCTGCAAGATCACAAGAGAAGAACACTACACAAGACATAGATTCATATTCATAACTAGTTCAGGATTAGAAGTAAACTAAACATACTAATGCAATCATACATCAAAGATACATCAGTATATAGGAGAAACCAAGATAGCTTTATTGATGAATAACAAGGTTCAGGAAGAGATACAACCCAGAGGGCTCCAATCCAGCATCTCCTTCCCAGCAAAATGGAATTCCTATCTTCACCTCCCTTCAAAGCATTAAGCACCCAATGATTCCAATCTCAAACCAACAACAATTCTTTGCAATAACAAAATTCCAACCTCTAGATCTCATGGAGGAGAGATCCATATATAGATGTTTGGAGAGAGGATGAGTCAGCTTGAGATCTGACTAGTGTCCTCTCCCTCTGTCAGTTCTTGATTCCACTTGGAGGTTCTTGCTTCCACTTGGAGATTTGGAACCTCTTACTCATCAAAGTCGAATTCCCTGAGGCAAGTGTCATTTTGGAAGCTTCCTGGGTTTTGACACCTTGAGAAATGAGCTTGCCACATGTCCACTCTCGCTCAGCGCAGGTAGCCAGTGTTGGCTTTGACATTCAGCGCAGACAGCCAGTGGAGCCATTGACATGATCCTGAATTGACTTGTTTTTGAGCAGTTTCTGGTGGAGAACTTCTGTGAATTGCTATGGTTTGTTAGCCTTGTTCCTCTAGGGGTAGGAACAACATGTTTAGGGACTTTGGATCCCTTAGATTATGGACATTTCATGCTCAATGCTGTAAGGCACAAAAATGTCTATAACAGTTGCCCCCTAAAGTATGAGGTCGTTTATCGGGTGAAATGCTTTATCCAGGAGGATCCGAAGTTCATCCAATGCTGGGAGGAGACCTGTAATAAGATACAATATAATACATTATTTTTCATACTGCTTTCATGATCTAGCTGAGGTGGGCATTCCCATGCTCAGCTTTATAAATTCATTTTTCTGTACATAGAACAGACAATCGTCTGATGGTAGACTGATAATTTTGATGAAATTATCATCCTTTGAGTAGGATGATTATCTGCTGCAATGATGTACATGTCCATGTCTTTATTTTTCCTGAATATATATCGCAGCCCGGATGGATGAAACTAGATCCGGGGTCTTCAAACTCGTTCGATCTTCACTCTAAGTACAAGTCGATCCATGTGAGAATTGTTCTGAAGTCGAACATGGAAAGACATCGCTTGATTACCGGTCAATGAGGTAAACCGTTAACAAGCGCGAGAGGAATCACCGATAATGATAATGACCCTCAAGGTACTGTAGTACAATTCACGTGGTGTGAATAAAGGACTTGGCGTCGAACACCACGCAAAATCTTTCGGTCGAAGGTCATTGATGTATACCTGTCGCCGGAAGTGAGAAACTTGCCATTGAGGCATGCAAGCTTCAAAGTACTGAAGGGGTTGTTCCTAGATCAACTTCTTGGATAATGAGCTGATGTCGACAAGAAGCGATCCGTCAAAGGAGGGCCTTAATGAATCCCACATCAGTGACACGGAATGGAGCTAATGATTTTGATGGAGGTGAAAACGATCTGTGACATATGATTCAGGGTGGCGGTCATGAAAGGATGAAGGACAATGTATGGCAGTGGATGGGACACGGTTGACTTTTCTGAACGACTTCTCTTGAACATATGGCGACATTGATGCGATGGATCGGTAGCATTACCCCAAATATGGATGGCATGGCGAGACCATGGTGATGTGACCGGTGAATGAAACAACCCAACCCGATTGTGGTACGGAGGAAAAGTGTCATGTTCAAGAGCGACTTGCTACCATCAAAGTTTTCTTGAGTTTCTCCCAATTTTTCCCCAGTCATTGCTGACCAGTACCTCTTTATTTTTGTCAAGCTTGAGGAGGATAACATATGCTTGTTCTATAACCTGCCCTTCGGGCAAGCCCATCGCTATGTTTTAACGAGCCTAGCGATAGTGAAACTCGTTCTCGTCTAAAGACAAGTTTGTCGCTATTTAGTGATTTTAACGAGTCTAACGACAAGGATAACTCGGTCCTTTTCATTTTTAGAGAGTCTGAAAAGGTACATAAAGTTAACTCCAAAAGTCCTTTTTCGTCATCTAATCCCTTAAGTCCGAAAAGGTATAAAACAATACAGAAGGGATGATTTTTCAATAGTTCTAACGAGCCGAACAAAACAAGCGCTCGATCTTTTTGTGCAATAATCCCTCAGGTCCAAAAAGATTAAAATCTAGAGGAGGGATAGCACTTCCTGTCCCTTTAACGAGCTGGAAGGCCAAGGACTCGGCAATCTTTTCATATTTTACGAGTCAGTTGTAAAGAGCTTAAAGAAGACTCGTCTTTTGAGGAACGAGTGATAAACAGGGTTAGCAGCTGATTCCAGGTACAGGTTGGAATTTTCCAATCACGGCAGTGTCACAAGGATGGCTAGGTGAAATCACTCTTCGCAGCTGTTCCTCAAAATGGGTAAACAATCAGATGGAAGTGAACGATCGGCCAAATGAAAAGTGGAGGTGATGGTGCAAACACGACCAAGGCTTTAATGGCTGATAAGGTTACATTCACAGTGGTTATTTACCGGGCGGTGGTTCATTTTTTATTGAGCTTAAACGCTGGTGGAAACACTTGCTCATTGCTTATGTTTATTTTTTAACGAGCATGAAGTCCGCGTTAAAACTGCTCGGATCTTGCGTTTATTTTTTAACGAGCATGAACTTTGTGCTAAAACTGCTCGATTATACCAGTCATATGATAAGAGTGTCTCATTGAGATTCTATTTTTTATGGAGCTTCATCTCACGAAGCTATGCCCCGCACCTTTTGTTATGCAAGTTCGGAAACGACTAATCTTACGAGTTTAAAGGGTTAGAGGTCCTAAAAATTTAAAAAATAAATAGTCGCCCCTTGCTTGCACTCCAAAAGGTTTGCATGCCCCCAGGTATAAAATATGATTTCAAGGTTACCTCTACTTCTTTTCCATCAAAACATTTGTTCTAACGAGAGAGGCTTACCTCTTTCAGGTTACCCAAAGATTGTCTCGTTCGCGGCTACGAATAAAACACTTCTTCGGCGATGTCTACCGAAATAAACAAAGGTGAGTGACGTAGCCTGCCAACTCACATAACTTTGACAAAAGAATCTTATTCTAGAATAACCCTCTTCCTAGACGGACGGGGTACAGACTAGTCATATTCTCCCGCGGAAACCTACTCTATACCCAAAGTTTCCCTGCCGAAGCAGACCAGGATGCATGCCCCCTGGGTTCCAGTCATATCCTCCCGGATTACTCGCGCTCATCAGGAGGACGGACCGTGGGTTGAGACACTTCTTGCGTGAATAGACCATTTAGGGATGGTATATGACTATTTGCGATGTGTGATCCGGGAAACGAAAGTTGGTCCACGAGCTTGACCATTCTTCCTCCATGCGGAAAACACATTACTCTAAAGAGTGAGGAGACGATGGCTCCCATGCAATATATATAGTCTCATCCAAGGAGTAGGTTATAATCCAAGGGTCCTTGAACGACCATCACGTTCATTTGAACGGTCTTCCCTTTCAATGTTATGGGCACATTGGGGAGGATCCCTAAAGGTCGACTGGTTCCTTTATCAAAGCCTGATAGATTTCTCATTTCAGGCAAAAGCGTTGGCGAACCAAGCGCTTTCCAAGCAATAGAGGAAAGGATACTCACAGATGCCCCCTCATCAATGATAGTGCCAGCCATTACCATTCTATATATTTGAACGATAATTCTGAATGGTATACTGGCTGGCAACCGGGGTCTGCCTAGTTGGTTCCAGTCGAACGAGACAACTAGGTTGCTTGGTGGTGGGACCGAATAGACGGCCGGATATCGCTCTGACGAACTTCCCTCCTGCGATAAAGGAATGGGGGCATTGCCCCCTTGTTCATCAGAGTTAGTGTTGATGAAGAGAATTTGGACGGTGTCATCTTTATTCTCTTCTGTGATGGTATCATTCGAAGATAGAGCCTCTGAAGGCAAAACCAGGTCAACTGCCGCCTCAACCTTTTGACTTTCGTTAGGTATGGATTCAGACGGTTCATCTTCAATGATAGGTGCTTCGGCTGACCACCTGAGCAGGCCAGCCGGGTTCTCAACTAGTGAAGGACTTGGCAGGAGTTTTTGATATCCAGGAGGAAGTTGCGCTCGTAAAATCGGGCGATCTTCCAAAACTCTTTTTGCCTCATCTAAGAAGGGACAACGGTGGATGGCATGATCGCCTTCACACAGTTTGCAGGGAAATCTAGCTTTCCCTCTCTGTCCTGGGGCTTCACTTCCACTAGTTGACGGTGAGCAGTCAACATGGTTATCAGAGGTTGACGCCACCGAATTGTGCAAATGGGGAGACCAGTCCCTTAGTATCCGAGGGATGCAGGGACAATCTCTGTGGAAGTGGTCTCCCTTGCATATGACGCATGGCGATTTAGGCCTTGCTAGTGCTGTGTGTGGATTTTTGTCAGACGACACTTGTTTGCCCCCAGTCGCCTTTGGCTCCTTCTTCTTCTTCTCTTTCTTCTTCTTCTCCTTCTTCTCCTTAGGAACCCGGTTGTTTGTTCTACCAGTTCCGTCAAGCGAAGAGGAAGGAGGAGAGGAAGAATTATATGAAGTAGAAGGCTGGTGGGTAACTCTGGTCTGGTCTAACTGTTGACTCGACTGTTCAGGAATGGTGGTGTTCTGAACGACATTGGTTGAAAAGAGCCAGACTGGTAGGCCAATTGTCAGTCCTGGAAGCGACAATGTGGCCATGTGGGGCGCACCAACATCTCCCCAAGAGGAGAAGGGACTAGGATTTCCACCAAGGGGAATTCCTTGGTTGGTGGGCTCCATCTTTTCAACCTAAAGATCAACGCGGGAATAAAGGGTGATTGTTCCGTTTAAAATAAATTGTTAACGACGCTTTAGACACAACTTGCTTTTTCACTTTTAAAGAGTCGAGAAAAAGCTAAAGATGACTCTAGTCCCCTTCGATGTTTTAACGAGCCCGAAGTGACAAATGCTCGGATGGACTTTTTCTGTTATAGAGTTTGAAAAAGGCCAAAAGAAACTGCTCTGGAGTTCTAGGCAGAGGGTGTGCCAAACTTTTCGCAAAACCGCAGAATACTTTTTAAGGTACGGGCGGTCGATCTTCCTGAACGCTGTGTTCAGTGCATTGCGATCAGTAGGGCGGCCGACACGGCTTCCTAAGGATAAAGGTTATATTCCTATAGGGGTCTCCCAATATATACGCGACAGTACGTGGGAGCACAATCCGTACTGGCGCTATCGTCCCTCAGGAGGAATCACCCACCTTCAACGAGATCGACAGTCACCAGGCTTTACGACGCCGGAACACGTCTCTAGCCTCGACCTCTATGTTGTGCGTTATGTTGCAAAGCGTTGTTAAGTTCATTCAGTTTATTTTAAGTTGATCTTTTTAGAAGTTTGCCTTTCTTGATCACCACGAGATGTATGGTACAATTCCTAAATGCAGTCTAAGATGATAAGCAAGCTTTATATCTTTTCAACTTTGAAAATCCTAGCTACTAAGGGAAAAGAAAGACACCATCTTTTCTCAAAGAGCAATCAGCACACTCTAATGCACTTTTCCTAAATCAAGCATGCAAACTATCAAAATGCAAATGCACAATGCAGGTGTTTGTTTTCCGCTTTCTTAGTATTGATGCCTACAAAGAAAGCTTTTTGTACAACTTTGAATTTGCTTTTAAATGACAAATACAAACAAGTTTACTTTTTCGAAATCAGAAAGGGTAGAAGAGAATACAACACTTTACGACTTTCGAAATGAACACTTGTTTCGACACTTAAAAGAGACAAACTCAAACCAATAAGCAAAAGCAAATGTATAATCAACTGTAAACAGCCAATGAACTCTCTCCTAAGATCACAATCAACAGATCTGAATCAAGGGCTACAGGATGATTATTTCACTCATGCAAAGGAAAACTGTAAATGACGCCACAAACACATAAAAACACTCACAGTCTTTTTGTACAAAAGGAGGCGGAATTTAAGAGATCAAAACAGGGCAACAGAGAGCAGAGAACCCCAGCTGCACAAGGCAAAACTGGATCAGCGCAACCTCAACACTGGGGTTTTGACATTCAGCGCAGGTGGCCTTCACGGGACCTGCGTTGAAATGCAGAATCCCTTCACAGGGTTCGCGCTGAACGAGAAACGAGAGTTTCTCACTGGGTTCTGGGTCACAGATTGCTAATTAATCTACTGTTTCAGGCCAAATAAAAGCAACAAGCAAGGTACAATCAAAGGGATGCTTTGAGGGGGTACTAAGATCTATCACAAAGGATCATCAAATCATTTGTGAGTCTATTGTTCAGATCATAGACAAATCCAGTGATTGGATCAAGGCAGCAACTGTCTACTTTGCAACTGAGAAGAGCAGATGCAGTTCGATTGTAGCTGTTGAGTCTATGAAACAAACAATGATAGAGACACAAATAAAATGACTAAAACAAATCTCCCCAGTGGATTCGCCAATTTGTTGTGGGGAAAAATGCCTATGCAGGACAATCCTATCCACCTAAGGTGTGACAGTGCCTTAGCAACAAACAGAGACAACTATTCTAGTATTCTTCCTTTATGAATTAAGAATAAAGAGAGATGGATGGACTAACCGGTGTCTTCCGTTTGTCCCTCGATCCAGTTTCTCTTCTCTTTGAGAGTTCCCAGCTACTTGCCTTCTCGCTCGCCCAGCTTCAACAGGGCTCTGCAAGATCACAAGAGAAGAACACTACACAAGACATAGATTCATATTCATAACTAGTTCAGGATTAGAAGTAAACTAAACATACTAATGCAATCATACATCAAAGATACATCAGTATATAGGAGAAACCAAGATAGCTTTATTGATGAATAACAAGGTTCAGGAAGAGATACAACCCAGAGGGCTCCAATCCAGCATCTCCTTCCCAGCAAAATGGAATTCCTATCTTCACCTCCCTTCAAAGCATTAAACACCCAATGATTCCAATCTCAAACCAACAACAATTCTTTGCAATAACAAAATTCCAGCCTCTAGATCTCATGGAGGAGAGATCCATATATAGATGTTTGGAGAGAGGATGAGTCAGCTTGAGATATGACTAGTGTCCTCTCCCTCTGTCAATTCTTGATTCCACTTGGAGGTTCTTGCTTCCACTTGGAGATTTGGAACCTCTTACTCATCAAAGTCGAATTCCCTGAGGCAAGTGTCATTTTGGAAGCTTCCTGGGTTTTGACACCTTGAGAAATGAGCTTGCCACATGTCCACTCTCGCTCAGCGCAGGTAGCCAGTGTTGGCTTTGACATTCAGCGCAGGTAGCCAGTGTTGGCTTTGACATTCAGCGCAGACAGCCAGTGGAGCCATTGACATGATCCTGAATTGACTTGTTTTTGAGCAGTTTCTGGTGGAGAACTTCTGTGAATTGCTATGGTTTGTTAGCCTTATTCCTCTAGGGGTAGGAACAACATGCTTAGGGACTTTGGATCCCTTACATTATGGACATTTCATGCTCAATGCTGTAAGGCACAAAAATGTCTATAACAGTCATGATAATGGAGTTGTTCAAATCAGGACCATTGATGAGGAAGAGATTCCCTTACTTTTCAATGGCTACAAGTTGAAGGTATACATAAAACCTATGTCTAAGGAAGAATTCATCAACACCATCAGCAGAGAGGTCAATGTGATTGGAAGTGTCATAGCTTCCAGTCCACAACATTTCTAGATACTTTCTTGAAAAAAATAAAATAAAATAAAAGGCATGGATGAAAACCTTTATGAGGCATCTGAGGCCAAATCTTGGGTCGAAAACCTCTCTAAGGCAGCCTAGGAGTAAAGAAAAAGAAGAGAAATAAATATCTCTAGTTGAGAACCTCTCTTGAGGCGCCTAAGGGAGGCATATAGGTTGAAAAAATCTCCTAAGGCAGCCTATGTGTCTCAAAATAATAATAATATTAAATAAAGAAAAAAAAAGAGAAAGAGAAGAAAGAAAATAAAGGAAAAATCCCAGGACATGGATCCACAACATGTCTGTTAATTTTTTGTCATTTTGCAGGTTTGAAGACAATGGAGATTCCATTGCTATAGAGCCAACATCCTCAAGATTCTCTCCACTCTTCCCTCCTTCCACTTCATATCTACCATCCAAACTCAGGTGCTCACCACTCCCTATCATCCCATTAGCTCAAAATTCAAATTTCACCCCCTCTTTGGATTGCTACAGCAAGGACTTGTAATTGCTACAGGAAGGTCTTATAGTGCTACAGGAGGGCTCCGAAAAGAAACAGGAGTGAGATAAAAATGAAAGGACCACCAAGCATGATCTTTCCAAGGATAAATAAGGTTCCCCCACCATGGTCCACCATCCATCCATCTCTCATCCATCCCAGTTCATAAAAAAATTATATTTTTCACTAAAATCCCTCCACTCTATCTTACCCCTATAAAAAAATCTTGAGAAACACACATAGCACATCCTCTCCATTTTCACAAATCTACACCACCCCTTCAGAGTCCTAACATCATCCTCTAGACCCTTTACATCCTTTCTCATTACCCCCATGTAGTTTGAAGACCCTAGAAGAGAAGAAAAGGACTACTACAGGAAGAGAACCTCTTCCTGTAATAACTTGTGCAAACCTCACAGAAAGCCATAATATTATTGTTCTCATCAGTAGGGGGTGATACCAACTCATGAGGCACTCTACAGTAGTCATGCAACTCCTAGCAGGACTCTCGAGTAGTAGCAGCTTGGACATCAACAAGGTACCTGCACACATAGCAACAACAATAGTCAAATGCCATGAGGAGTAAAGAAGATATACACAGGAAATAAAAGAACACATAAAATCAACTCCCTTGATGAACAATAACAAAAGGTCCAGATCCAGAAATCACATCCCTACATCAGTTGACCACGAGGTAGGCACAAGTATCGCAAACCCTCATCTCCTCCCTATGTGTAAATAACAAAAATTGTGTGAATGTCGAGCGGAGGTATTTTAATAAGTTGGAGGTGGCTAGTTAACTTGGCCACCCTTGACCAATAAACAAAAAGTGATGGTAAGCACTCATGCAACATGGAGGTGTCACATCCGTCAAGTTAGGATCATAGAGAGTGGGTGTTGATTACGAGGGACGAGGGAATGATTACTCTAGGTGGGGACAACGGTTCAAAAGAGGAAACCTCGTGTTTCTTCCAAGTCATCACAATGCTCCGAGCCTAAGCCAAAAATGACATATTATGTACTAGGGTTCAAATTCTTTTGAATTTATGCTTATTTACAAAATAGTTAAGATGAGGATGAGCTTGGGGTGCCATCGAGAAGATTCAAACCTTGTTCTGCCATTTCTACAGGAGGAAGCTATAGGCAGCTTGCAAATGCTACAGGAAGGTCGAGAGACTGCTACAGGAAGACTAAAAGGGTGAAGGAACGCTACCAAGGGTTGAATTGGTCTCGAATTTGTTATCTTTATCCCAGGCCATGTGGTAAAAAGTAAGTGCACCATCTCCTTCATCCATCGTAAGTGCACCATCTCCTTCATCCATCCATAATTTGTATGTTGGTGACTTTTAAATTCTACAAGAAGTATCAGTCAAACTGTGAAATGAAGAATCTTTTCTGGCTATAGATTAGAGGAAACATAGGCAATTGTCATCAACCAGAGATCTCAACCCTCTACTGCCATTGAATTACACATCAAAGATGTTGCAGGAAGTATCTCTCTTTCACTTAGTCGAAAACATAAAAAATAGATTGGGGGAGGATTTAATAGAAGCGAGCCCTCATACACTAAAAGAAGCCATCTCCACCCTCCTATGGCAAACATTTTTAGAAGACACCAGTGGCTAGGATTCTTTGAACTATTGAAGGGATATGATGATGACATTTCATTTGAATTTTCCATGGCCTTAAACTCACAAATAGAAGTCAGTGCCACCATTGTGGTGAGGGGATTAGCTATTTCACTTAGCCCTGAGCTAATTAATAGAGTGACAACCCTACCCCTAGGGATCAAATGGGGCAGAGAAGATAAAACCACCAGTGCCACTACCAAAAAGAACTTCTTCACTGCCAATGAGAAACCTATCGAAGACAAGAATGGAGTTAGGAGGGAAAGCCTCCCATATCCTTTGGATGAGGTGGCCTACCATATCCTAAAATACATCTCCTATGAAGGAAGGTTGAGTGTGGTCTATGGCTACCATTTTAGATTACTTCATGAACTCATGTTTCAAGTAGAATTGTCCCTAGCTCAAAGGCTCAATGTATCATATTTCCTCCTACAGTCAATCAGGGACATGAGCCAAAAAGTGAGAGAAGGAAAACACCAACACCTAGGCCACCATGGCCTCATTAAACTAATAATAGTGGATGCCTTGAAAAAACTAAGGATCCCTGTTGTTTGGTCCAAATTCATTGACATGGATATAGAGGCCTTCATTAACACATAGACCCTCACACCAGGTGAGACCCCAGCCTCTAGCGTTGGAGGAAGAAAGGGGAAGGAAGAAGAAGAAGAGGGGGCTATGACAGAAGAGGAAATAGAAACATAGGCAGAGAGGACAGAGGAAGAACCAAAGGCATAGGTAGAAAAAGATCAAGATAAAGAGGAAGAGGGGGAGCAACAGGAAGAAGCATGGGTATCCCTAGAGCAAACGATTTTGTCTCCAAGACCCACTGAAAAAGAGGTAGCTGCAACCTTAGCCACCTTGAGCACCCCAGTCAAACCTAAAAAGAAGAGGCCAAGGTAAGCTCCCCTCTACTTTAAGACCAGGAAAAGCACCAGGATTAAGCAAGGGAGGCCTCAAACTCCCACAAAGGCCCCTATCACAGTTGAAGAGTCCCCAAGTAAGAAAGAGGAGGTGGGGCCCACTGAAGGAAAAATTGAAGAGGTCACCTCTCCAAAATACATATCAAAGACTCCTATAGCATATGAAAAGAGGCCCACCACTAGATCAACCTCCTTCAAATAACCCAAGGCACCTACCACCCTCCAACAAAAAGGAAAAGGGAAGCTACAGGAAGAATAGATTATGCTACAGAAAAAACAGAGCATGCTACAGGAAAAACAGAGAGTGCTACAGGAAGAACAGAGGGTGCTACAGGAGGAGTAGAATGAGCAATAGGAGGGGAAGAAGGTAACACAACAACTACAAGAGGGGGAAACTTCCCCAAAAACATCTGATAAGGACTTCGTAGAGTTCCAAGAGCCTAGTCCACAGCCTAGTTTGAGCTCCTATTATAAATTCATTAAATAAGGGAGAGTTATTCACCAAAAAATTGGAATTCCACTTTTCTTTGAACTAGAGGCAGAAAGAGGAAGAACGCATAGATGGATGCAAATAGCTAAGTCTAAAAATGTGGAATATGTGGGACTCATGGAAGAAAAGGTCCTTGAAATGGGCAAAGAATTAAGTGAGCTAAGGGAGAAAGAGTCCACCATGAGGGAACAACTATAGGTAGAAAATAGATGGTTGGGGGAGAAGCTACAGGAGAAGGAAACCCAACTGGCCACAATGGCAAGCCTCTTTGTGGAGGCATTACGGTGCATGTAACCATCCAAGTCTTATACACTCTTTCTCAAAGAGCAGTGGATGCAATTCCAAATCAAGACCCTAGCACAACATGGATCTATGCCATTTCAAGATTACAAGCAATTCATTGAATTATGTGACCAAAGTAGCATAGAAGACAGAGAAAAATTGGCTGAGTTTTACATGCATAACCTCACCTTGACTTATATGAATGTTTGGGATCCCAATGCAAAGTTGGGGGATATGCAACTGATGGCCCTAACAACTTGTATGACTCACGAGGAGGCCAGAGATAAGGAGGTAAAGAAAGTAATGTCAAAGGAAGAAAAAGAACCACTATATATCAGGTCAGAATAGATAAGACCAATGGTTGTCATTAGCAATCATAGCATAGTATCCAATGATGTTGATTTAACACCCAAATACCCTGCCACCTAGGAGCAAACCATCTTACATTTTGAAGACACTTAGGTTGTTAGGGACATAAATCTAGCAAGCTTGCCATAGAAGATGGAATGCCTTACCCCACAGTCTCCATATCAAGGAGTATCACTCTCCTAAAAGGTTGAGGAATGCATTGGAAAGGACATCCCTATAGAAAAGACTCATGCAGAGACTAAAAGTCAACTGGATTGGACTCAAGCTTAGTCCAGCCTTGCTACTAGGCCTACAGGAAGGAAGAAATGAAGAAGAGGAAAGGAAGGAGTGGAAAGAAATAGAAAAGAATGCAGGCTTTTATCCTCAAGAAGGCACACCATCTGAGGAGCCTTGGGATGTCAGAAAGATCACCAGGGTCATGAAAGACATGAAAATAGATGATTGAGTTACTCAGAGGACAAGAAACAATTTTAGTAGGGGCGTGATAATGAGGCTCATCAATAGGTATATCATAAGGGTCATAATTCCATCCTCCAGCTTTAAAACTATATCTTTCTCACATTTATTTACAATTTTTGTTATATTATGCTTAGTGAGAGGGGTGAAATATGTTTTGTTATGTCATGTGGCATAATATGGTTTAAATGTGGGAATTGGAGCAATTTTGAGATATTTTCATTGCAGGAGTTCGGAGTAGACAACAGGGAGATATCCTAGGAGGTTGTCCACCTTCTTAACTCCCTCAATTAGCTAAGATCACCACTTTATCTCTCATTAGCTCGAGATCATCGGCAGCCAAGCAGGACGAGGTCATTGGCAGCCAAGCAAGTGTAGTTCAAGGAGATATAGATCCACCTTTCTCGAGTCTTGGGAGACAAACATATCTATTTTCTAGGGAGTTGTTGGTAGCTACCTTTTGTATAAATAAACACGCCAAATAGCTCATTAGGATTCAAACTTTTTTTTTTCAGCTAAGAAGCTATTGAGCTCAAGCACTTGTTACTGCCATTTTTCATTTGTTATGTGATGTATTCGACACATATGCAATGATAATGAGAAATTTCTTATTGATCCACCATTGAGTTAGTTTTATAGGGCTAAGGCTCTTGGGTTTGGGGCCAACCCCAATAGCTTAGGTCCCACTTGTGTATTGGTATTCCTTTTTAGCTTAGAGTGTTTGTTAGTTTTCTACATTTTATTAGAATATAATTCCTCAAAAAGTGTGTGACTGCTACCTCCACCTCATCTCTCTCATGGGAGCATGAATAGAGGAATCTATAATCACAACCCAAAAACACTTTGTTTGTGATTTCTTGGGAAAAGGTATATATTAGTCATCTTGTTTTAGATATGTCTGTTGTAGTTTAGAAGTTGATTCACTGCAAAGATTAGAGTTTTTGGCACAAGTTAGATAGTTCTTAAATTCAACTCATCTTTTCCACCATTGGTTATGATATTTGGTCAATGATAAGAGAGCAGGTGCATGTGGTGTTGCAGGATGATTAGATCTTCAGGCAAGGGGCCTTTTCACTATCTCCATCCAGAACATCTCCGCCCTCTTTTGATGAACCTCAAATTTTGTTCTTGAGCTCTTTCTCTTAGGTCACCTTGAGTAACCCTCTTAGTCCAAAACAGACCTTCTTGAAGTGTCGATTTTGGCTAGCCATGTTGGCCAACTTTCATCCATATACCACAACCTCCATCCACCTTGCTAGCCCTTGATCTCATTGTTCTTACCCTCCAAACCCTCTTGACAACCTTCTTGTAGCATTACAGGCCTTCCAGTAGTAATACAGGGATCTTGTAGTAGCTTCTTGTCGCATGCCTGTAGAAACTTGTTTTGCCCTTGTTTTGACCTGTAATGCAAGTTTGACTTAGTTTAGGAGTAGGTTGACCCTCCAGTTTGGACTCCATGATCAAATGCAACACCTACACCATTCCAACCATCCTTTTTCCTTCACTACAAGATATAATAAGCATCAACTTCTTTATCACAAATTTAGCACAAGTAGAATATTGCTTTACCTGCAAGTGTGAATTAGATAGAAGATGCATGAAATCTTGAGTTGTGATTTAGTAGGTTAATTTCTTGTTTTCAAGAATTTGATAGCTAGGTGATTGATTGAAAATAATGTGGTTTCCTTTCTGCAGGTAGTATAACTCTTGTGTTTTTGCAGGAATTGATTAAGTAGCAGTTACAAGTTGGTAGCATCTATAAGTCAGGACTTGAAAATCATTTACTTTTTCTATATTAGAGCTATTTTTTGAATTACACTTTCAGTAGTTAATTCCCCTTTATTCAGTAGAAGGATGGTCTTGGAGCCCTATTGACCAAATGACCTAGTTGAGGGTGGCTGTTGGGCACGGGATCCCCTAAGGGAAGTTTTGGGGCTTATAGCCCAGATTTTGATCAAAAGTTGTAAATCTAATGTAAAGACTCCGCATTTTTGTGGGCGCGGAGCGTGTAGTTTGTAAAAGAGTCATAGGGTTGTCTGCCCTCAATTTTGTATTATAATGTTGGCTATAGAGATCTACCCATGGTCCGCAGACCATGGGATTGTATAAATAGAGCGAGGCTCTAAGTTGTAAAACAATCAATCTAATCACGATAAGGATGGAGAGTTGAGTCATAGCTTAAGTGTAAAGTCTAGTTTGGGTCGCAGAGTAGGAGAAGGCTCTGCAGCTGAGTGCGCAGAGGTCTAGTAGTCTACAGCTGAGTGCGCAAGGTGAGTCGAGTTTGTAACAGTTGGAGCATTAATAAAGAGAATTTTTCATATCCATTCTGCATATTGCGTATTTATTTCCTGTTTATGCATCTGTTACATTGAATATATTGGGTATGAATTGTATTTATATTGTTTATATGATGCGCGAACATATATGACTGTGTTGATTAAGTGAATGTGAGATAGAATATCTATTTACGAGAAGTTAACTAACGTTTGTAAGAAGATAAGTAAGATATGCGGTATAGTTTTTGGAAATATCGTAGGTCGCTGCCATAGCAGAGCGAAAGCATCTCAACCCCTGGTTAGGGCTGCGCAAAAGGCGATTATAATAGATCGTGAAGTGACATGCACGAAGGTAGGCATAGTTGGACTAAATCGACACCTGAAACATCTCAAGGGTGCAGAAACTTGGTTACAACATCCCCCCATACTGCTTCTGGTGAGACTTCAGTCCGCGCTCTGTGGGCTGATGCCGAAAGGGCCAGTAATGTAGGGATTTGTTTGGCTAATTAACTCCAAACCTAGGTCAGGCCCCCTCAAGCCAACAATGACATGAGTAGAATTCCATATACTATGTATATAGCACGATCACCTCAAAGTTTGTATGAACCTCAGGTTGATAGATAGAGTTGAGGAGCCCTTGGTAGTTGTAGTACTCTTGGTGTAATACCAGGGCTCGCCACTCTCTCTCTCTCTCTCTCTCTATATATATATATATATATATATTCCCTCTAATCATATCTCTTCCTCCATCACTCACCTCTCTCTCAAGTCTTGTCTCTCGTTCTTCATCTCTCTCCCTTTCTCTCCTACCTTCCTCTCTCTTCCCCATCTCCCTCCCTTTCTCTCTGCCCTTCGATCCTCTCACTATCTCCCTCCCTCTCTCCTTCTCTTCCCCCCCCCTCCATCTATGTTTCTCCCTCTCCTTCTCTTACCCTTCTCTACCTCTCTCACTCCTCTCCCTCTCTCTCTCTTTATTCCTCCTTTTCCCTTTCCTTCAGTTTATCTCCATCTCTCCCTTGTCACTCCCCCTTATCTCTCCACATCTATCACTCTATATCTTTGTTCTTCCATCCCATATATATCTAGAGTTAATATATATCATGATATATTAATATATATTATAATATAGCAAAATTAATAGTGCATTAATCCAAAGTTATTAAATGTAATAACATTAATATTAGATATCATTTTGGGATTCAACTGTGTTAAGTAAGTCATTCATCTATGACCATTTCCATGATAGGTAGTCGTAATTGACTAATTTCTCTCCACATCTATCACTCTATATCTTTGTTCTTCCCTCCCATATATATTTAGAGTTAATATATATCATGATATATTAATATATATTATAATATAACAAATTTAATATTTCATTAATCCAAAGTTATTAAATGTAATAACATTAATATTAGATATCATTTTGGGTCTATGACCATTTCCATGAGAGGTAGTTGTAAATGACTAATTTCTCATGATTTTTGAATAGTTCATTTAGCACTCATTGCATTGGGTGATGCTCACAGGGGTGAAGAAGTGGGATTGAAACTAGAGAAATGAATCACATAGCGTCAATCATCACTTCTGGGGCTTGCACTCGGTAACCAGGATTTCCCGGGAGGTCAACCATCCCAGATCGCCTTTGGCTCAAGCACGCTTAATTGTAGAGTTTTCCCCGCAATCAAGCCCACTTAGCTTGCTACCCCATTTGCAAAACCTTAGCAAGTATTGTTCCTCATGAACCATTCAAGTAGAGTTCCCTTCACTCTTTTGAAACCCCTCAATACTTAAACATTAATATTATAATATATTAATATGAATATTAGATTTAATAATAATAATAATAATAATAATCATCATCATCATCTTTTAATATTAATATTAGGGTTAATAATGGTTTTTTGTATGGTATTAATAATAATTTGGCTCATGGTATTTGGCCCATAGGCTTCACCTAAATAAAACGTCTTTTTTGAGTGTTAGTAAGTATAAAGAGGTTTATGGAGTAAATATAAAAAGAGGTTTTATTTATTTACTATATCTCTAGTTTATTTATATTTATATTTATTTATCATGTAGATGTTTTTCCCCCATAATCACCATATAGATGTTGATTTCTAATCCTATTTGATATATTTTTATTTATTTACCATACCTCTTTACACCTCTTTTATAAATATGGTATTTAGAATCAATAATTATTTGTCCCAATGGTGTTTGGCCCATAGGCTTCACCTAAATATCTTTTTTGGGTCTTCGTAAATATAAAGAGATTTATTTATTTATTTACCATACCTCCCAATTATTTATATTTATATTTATTTACCATACCTCTTTTTTTAGTGTTCCTAAATCTCTTTATATTTTAAATTTATATTGTGTTTATACATAATAATAATTAGATTGATTTTTAAATAGGGCATTAAAAATGTTAAATGTTAAATGTTAAACATTACGATTACTTTTACGTTTACATGTTTATATTTTTACGTGAGATCTACCCCCATACTGGGTTGTAGAGTGCCTCTCGGTGCAATGAAGGAGGCTCATAGAACCTGTAGGAACCAAGATGATGGCCATGATGATGGAGTAGAGCTCATGTATTGGTTTTTTCCCACGTGTTAAATGTGTTTGTCCCGACCATCTTTTGCATTTTGTGGTACATTTTCCTGTTGAATGTGGAAAAATATGCTTTTATCTTTCTTTTTAGTTGCATCAACCTTCGGGGCATCATTCCAGGCCTGACCCAAGGTGTGGGTAAGGGGTAGGGGTGAGTTAACCCTATGTGGACCCAGGTGGGAGAAATGATGAATGGGGTGATAATGAGCAGAAAGGGGGTTATATATGCGGATAAGGGATCGGGACTACGCAACCAAAATCAAGTTTTTCCATGAAATACCATCCCTAAAGCCAAATGGTCAGTAAAAGAGATCCCACGGGACTAGAATCCAAGGTTTGTTGGCAATCACGATTGCCATTAGACTAAAACCTGTAGGTGTTAGTCAACGATGGCATCACTAGAGATAAGGATCCACAAGAGGTGGTTAGTCCATGTCGCGAAACACACAGGGAGTGTTGGTTTATCCAATGTCCAACAATCTCTCCCCCAACACGAGCCGAGTGTGTATCGAACTCGTGACCTACCCTCTGATACAACTTATTGGGAATTACAATTTCCATTAGACCAAAACCCGCAGGTGTTAGTCAATGATCGCATCTCCAGAGATAAGGATCCATGAGAGGTGGTTAGTCCATGTCACGAAACACACAGGGAGAATTCTTTTATCCAATGTCCAACAAGGTTAATATCCAAAAAGGGTCTAGGGGACAAGAGCACAGACCTAACCCATTCTTTCAACCAAATCCCCCCATTAATTAATGCCATGAAGTTTCCATGACAAGTAAACTACAAGACTAAATTACCAAATGATAATTCATACCTTTAGGTTCGGGAGGCCCACCTTCAAACATACGATCATGGCAGATGGGCGAGGGACCACATGGCTGGCTCAGGTGGCGGAGAAATGGCACAATGAGCTAGTTGGTCGCTATAAGGGGCCGTTAGGTGTCGGCTGAGGACCATCTTGGAGGAAAAAAAATATCCTAGGGATATCATCCACAAAATGGTGGGTAACATCTAGCTCCAACCGGGACATGATCTCTCGAAGAAGTTGATGAAGCTACTTGAATGGGAGGTCATGGGAACTCGAGCAATCTCTTGGTTATTGTAGACCTGTCACATGCACATATAATAGATGAAAACCACAGGGCAACATGCTTTCGCAACGTCTCATGATCTCAAACGCTAAATGTTAGGCCATAAAATCAACAGAAAAATAAAATATGCAAAGATGCATCTACCATGAGAAATATCATATGACGTTAGTTCTAATGTAAAAATCAACATGAAATGCATCCTATCCTAACATGCATGTAGTAAGGCTAATACTAAGTGTAATCATAAAGCCAGTGCAACCAAGATATCATCACATCAGTGTACATATGTCTGTAAATATGATTGCTCATGAAACAACACCCAAAGCGTTTGTGGACATAATCATGTGGAGGGCGAAGCGGGTGGGAGGTGGGAAAACATGATATCCATTTGATGTAAAAGGAAGCCTTGATAGAAGGATAATAGGTTGATCTAGAAGTGTAGGGCTTTCCTTCTCAGTACACAATGATGTAATGAAATATCATTCTTAAGAATTCCCTATCACAATCATTGCCTATAATATTATGCTTTGTAGTTTCCACAAGGTTGTGATGAGAAGGGAACGAAGGGTGAGGGACAAGAGGAGTGCAACAAATAGGTATCCCATGGTGATGGTCACATTGGGGAGGGGAGGTCACATCATAGTCCCGAGGATGAGTCAAAGGGGATAAAGTATATTCAATGAAGGCCTTTTCCTTGACACCATATTCAAAAAGGGTAAAAGGGGCATGGTCACTCAAGGTCATACCAAAAGGGACGAGGGAATCACATAAGGAAGACTCAAGATGATGAACAAGAGGGAAAGGAAAAGGGGAGGGCGAAGTGTCATACTCAATAGGTTTTCCGTCCTCATAATCTAAAGGCTCAAGCGATTTGAATATATAATCATAAGGTGGGTGGGTATGAGCCTCATTGCTTTCCTCATTATAAGAATCAAAGATTTGGTTTTCATTAAAAGGAGAATCAATCACTTCCAACTATCCTTATTCATGTAAGGGAAAATAATAATTCTCCTTCCTGAGGATATCGATGGATATGTCTTTGCAAGTAATGCCCGGGATAAAGGGAAAACCAATTTCAACCTCATCTTCTTTGTTAGTCATAAATGGGAGCACAATCAAATTGAGGCCCAACAATCTCCCATTTCTCCTTTTTAATGCAGAAATAATCTCCAATGTCATCTTCCAAGGAGTTCATGGGATCACCTTCCTCAAGGTTCTCAAAATGAGAGTTATCAGGAGTGGTACCCCTGAGAAAGGTAAGGCCAATCTCGACCTTACTTTCCATAGCCTCATTCATTGATAGAATCATCCTTAGGGAATTTCATTAAAATTACATGGCCTGTACATTGAGAGATGTTATATAGATACAAAATTCCACAATTTAAGCAATAAATGCATGCAACAATTAGCCCTAAAAATAACGAAAATTCCAATCTAATGTATATGACAAAGTAAAACAAGAATAACATTAAAATCATGTACTTACATCTAATATAACATATCCAACCATCCATAGTTTGACAACAGAGAATCTCCAAGATAAGATAAACCAAATCCAAACATCAAAATTCATCCATAAAGCTCTAATTCATCCTCGAAGGAAAAGCATAAAATTCTCAAGAGAGAGAAGAGATCCAATCCAAAGTGATGATGAGAAAATGAGCTCATCTCACTTGTATTTATACACTAATGAGGAGTTTGAATCAGACTCCTTGGCCTACATAAGCCCCAAAAATAAAATAATGTGCTATTAATCTAACTTTTGGTGACAAGCCTACCAAACTAGCTCACAAATGAAAGAATAAGCCTCTTAAGTGGTTAGATGATGAATAATACATGTCGTAGGGCCCTCCAAGAGGTGTGATGATGTCCATAGGTTCCATAATGATGAACATGACCCTTAAAAGTGATGGACAAGGGGTTGGCCCCTTGTTCTCCAAACAATAAACCTGTGGTGCTCCTAGTGGATGTGGGGGCATAATAATAACCTCATGGGTCTCCAAATGAGTCAAAGATGCTTTTAGATCATATGCAAGGGATTTGAGATGGTGTAGGTGATGCCACATCATCCTACAAGTCTTGGGTCAACTGCCAAGTCTATGGTACATCTACGAGGCTGGCTAGGAAAAGGTGAACCAGGTGCATCTTCCTCATCCAATAGGTGAATTTTAAGCAATATTTGAACATCCTCGGGGGGATCCATGAAATGTTGTCTAATGTTGTGGAGTCCCATGGTTCTCAACACACACCACACACGTGCCAATGCAACCCTATGGAGGATTAAGACCCCATATAGGGAGACCAAACCCAAGATAGAGACCATTTGCAACCCTGCATAAGATCCAATGCATACCTTAGCCTTTCAATACAAAAAGTCATTAGAGAAATTGAGTAAATGAGCTTACCAACCATGGATCATAGGTGGGGACTTCATAATGGCCTACCCTTCCATAATGGGCTTTGAGATATGCCAGTGTCTCCTAAACTCCAAATGGGGTTAACTAAGTATTCCTATTAGGTGGTTTCTTCTTCTAAAGGGATAATATGTTCAAGTTACACCCTTCAAAAGGTGGTGGCATGTGACAGATAGGTGAATGAAGTAGGGGATGAGAAGGGGCAGCCCTGGGCCACATGCTGGGGTACAAGGGTAGCTAATAAAAGGGAAGCCCACACTTGGGGTTTATAATGTATAGGAGGGAGAAATCGTGGTACAAGAGGTGCACTAACCTTTGATTTTTCCACCCTTCTTTATATTCCTTTTGCCTTTTTATGATTTTCTTTGATTAACTGCTCGGGGCTCAAGGGGTAAGAGAATGATGCATAAGATATGGAAGTGAATATGCCCTTTGAAGGTAGGGTGGTTCATTGCCCACCAGGGGTTGGGATAATCATGGGTTCTTATATGATGAAGGAGGCTCATAAAACCTGTAGGAACCAGGATGATGGTCATGATGACGGGGTAGAGCTCATGTATTAGCTTTTGCGTACATGCTAAATGTGTTTTTCCCAACCATATTTTTCATTTTGCGGTACATTTTCTTCTTGAATGTTGCCAAATATGCTTTTATCTTTCTTTTTAGCTGCATCAACCTCTGGGGCATCATTCCAGGCCTGACTCAAGGCATGGGTAAGGGGTAGGGGTGTGCTAACCCTATGTGGATCCAGTGGAGGAATGTGGACCCAAGTGGGAGAAATGATGAATGGGGTAATAATTAGCGGGAATGGGGTAATAATAATGGAGCGGGACCACGTAACCAAAATCAGGGTTTCCCCTGAAATACCATCCCTATAGGCAAATGGCCAGTAAAAGAGATCCCACGAGACTAGAATCCAAGGTTAATATCCAAAAAAGGTTTAGGGTAAAAGATCACAGACCTAGCCCATTATTTTTACCGTAACACCCCATTAATCAATGTCTAGAAGTTTCCATGTTAAGGAAACTAAAACACTAAATTACCAAATGAAAATTCATACCTTTAGGTTCGAAAAGCCCACCTTCAAACATAAAATCATGAAAAATGGGCGAGGGATGACATGGTTGGCTCAGGTGGCGGAAAAATGACACAATGAGCTAGCTGGTGGCTACAAAGGGCTGTCGCCTGCTAGCTAAGGACCATCTTGGAGAAAAATAATTCTCCTAGGGATATCACCCACAAAATGGTGGGTAATAGGCACAGCTCAAATATATAGGTACAATAGATGCTTAACTTTTAGAATTTCAAAAGCTCACAATGATGGTGAGAGATGCATCATAGTTGTAACGCTCCCTCCCACCCTTTTGTACTCTTTAGGCTAAATGGGAGGTGTTACTTTTAATTAACCCGACAACCATGGTCTCACTATGGAGATGAGGTTACAAAATTTATTCTTTCCCAAAGTTAGCATAATGAACTTTGGACATCATTGTCACATTCAGATTGTCAAGAGCTTTCCAATGATAGAAATTTTAATGTGACCCAACACCATAATCGAAATTTATGCTCATTTAAAGTTATTCATTCCATCCCTTTCACATAAGCAAGAACCTACCACATGGCACCTGTGTGACACCCACATGGCAACAACATGGCTCCATGACCCCACCCAAGAAGCTCCAACCCATTCCTAGAAAAAAATCGCAACTATGGTTGCATCCATGTGGCACCCGCCGCATCACCTAGCCCAATAGCCACATGACACCAACCTTAGCATGTAAACCAACATTTCTCATTATAAGAAATCTAAGTTAAACCCCACCCTACTCACCCACCAACTCATTGTAAATTGATTACCATAGTTTATATCAACGACCCATGTTAATTGTGATGCACCCTACCTTTCAACAGTTAACAAAGGGGGGCGAGGGGAGGGGTGCGTGTGGGGTTCGTTATTTGTCCCTTTTACAATTAAACAACCTCTCACTTCCCTTTGGAAAACTTCTTCCACGTGTCCACCTAATTACATCAACAACCTATATAAATTACGAGCCCCCTCGCCTTCCAATAGATAATATATGTGGGGGAAAAATCATCAATTAACTATCAATTAGTTGACACAATTTCTTTGTTACACACCCTCCATCAATTCACCACTTCCCCACTCAGACACACTCAAAATCAGACCTCCACAGTGCAACGGGCTTTCCCACATCAAGTGATGGGGATGAATCTCTATCTCATGGCTCATGTTAATTGCGGCTCGATCGAAAATATGTATACAAAACCACTCTAGGGATGTGCACTTCATCGACTTCTCTTCAATGCCACGTAGTGCCCCTACAGGTGGCACCACCAAGCACCTTCACATGTCCTATGGTGACACATCATCATTGTTATACCAACATGATGACGTCTCTCTACCACATGTCATCCTACCATGATGCCACATGTCACTCAGAAAATGGCCACTTAGCTTGCCAAATGGGTCGTTCTAAATGCCACATGTCACACTAACATTGAGCTACATTAGTGACCCAATCACATCACAAGTTCACATCACTTATGTTCCTTGTGGCATCCTCCACCTTAGCTCAAGTCCCTGGGCCCCATCGGGTCCCAAACTTCATGCAAATCACCACTTCACTATTATAAGAATTTTTTGAGGTTCATCATGGACCCCTCCTATGGAGCTTCCATGTCATTGTGTTGGAACAAGAAATAGGCCCCCACCCACACTAAGCGTGGTGAAAACATGAAAAATCCTTGCTAGGTAACAAAAGGACTATCCGTCGCACGATCTCTGTTAACTCACGACTTTTGGCAAATTTCCTTTCTCGTGGAGGCACACCTTCATTCCCTAGGATGTGAATATGTCCAAAATCATATGGACACCCTTAACAAGAAGTCATACATAGTTGTTCCAACAAAAAACCTCTTTAGTGTTCAAACACAAGGTTCCCTTAGGACATGTAACAAACAATAATAGAATTTTAGGTACCATTGCAATTTGACTAGATTCTTAATAGTCAACACTAGTCATGCAAATGTTTCTGCAACCAAGAATATATATCAACCATTCCAAGAAGCTACAAGGCTCTCACATTTTGAGAACAAATCATGTAATACATCCCATTGCACACACACATAAGAATACACATCCTTCACTAATAGTGTTGATACACATCCATCGTTATACAACGATAACATTCAACATCCAATGTGCAACAAAGTATACATATAAACGCTTATGTTGTTATATTTATTAATTGGAAACCAAGGGAGGGACTTCAACTCTCCACCCAACCATAGATCCACTACATTGTAATATTTCTTATAGTTGACCACCCTCGAGTTGGATTCATATTCTGAGAAGTAAATGCTCAATGGAATTAAACTGATGCCAATCAGATTGACCACATGGGAATCTAGAGACCACCCTGTATCCACCCACTTAGTTCAGGATTTAGCCCCCTAGTGTCTCCACCCGTTCACCTAGGAATCTAGAGCACACTAGTATCCATATGTTATTCCTGTTGTTGAAGTCTGAAATTGTTTTCTTTTTTACTATCCTTTTCCCCTCCCCGTTATCTTTTTGTGACCATTTTGCAGCAGTTTCAACCTAATCAAGGTCATCTCAGACTTACTCAAGCATATAAAGGGTATTAAACATCCATGTTTTAGAATCTATTGTTTCTTTGTGAATTATAATTAAAACATCTCTACAACTACAAAATCTTGATCATTCTGTAGGTAATATTGAATTCTGTAGCCATCTCCATGATTAGATAGGTTGCAATGCACCAATGAAGGAATGAAAGGTACTTGTAGATGACAGATGTTCGCCACATGGATATCCACCTATCGGTATGTTTTGGCAAGTTATAGAGATCGAAAGATCTAAGAGTCAAACCTAAAGTCAAACTCTGATTATGGAAATGCAATAGTCAAGCGAAGTTCAATAGAGGATCATGGCGAGATCAAGTGAGCATGGAGAAGACTTGTTCAATCAAGAAGCATTTTTCAAGAAGAATCCCTCATGATTTTCTCTTCCACTAGAAAATAATGAGGAGATAATTTTTTAATTAAAGTTTACTTCTTAGATGGAAAATCAATTTAATTGCCTATCGGCACAAGACTCTTATATTAGTTTGAAAAAGAATTGTATAAAAGTCATGAGGCAAAACCAAAAACATAGTTAAGTTAAGTTGTTTCTCATTTCAGTATTTGAAAACTCTGTTCAAGAAACTTTTGCGTGTTAATATAATACTTTATTCCTTTTCCAATGAGTATTTGAGCAATTATTTGATCAGTGACAAACTTACACTCACGGGAGGCCCCCATGGAGAGTTGTAAGGATAGCTATTTTTTGTTTACATTACAATTCTTCATAAATAGTCTGCATTCACATAAAAGTTTCATGTGGCTTCTTTTTTATTACATTTCAGTAGTTGTTTAATCACTTGTTGTTTTGTTTCCAGAGCACTCATAAAAGAAAATACCAAAAATATCTATTTCTAGAATGCATTTTGTTAAATAAAATTAGTTTTATAATTCAATTAATTTTGTGGATAATGAAGATATGGTTTTTCAGAGCTATTAGCACACATTAGTAATCACTTGAAGTTACAAGTTTTTGTTTGATTTACTTTCCTTCTGCAAGCAATTAGCATTAACATTTCCTTTTGAAAATAGAGTTAAATTTCCTTTTCTCGAAATAGAGTTAAGTTTAGTGTTAAGATGTATTTTCTGCAAGTTAGCATTAGTATTTCCTTTATGCAATTAAACATAGACTTTCAATTATGAAATCAGAGATAGACTTCTAATAATGAAATCAGAGATAGACTTTCAATTTTGAAATTAGAGATAGACTTTCAATTCTAAAATCAAAGATAGACTTTCAATTCTTTAATTAGAATAAGTTGAGATTTCAAGTGATAGATTAATTTTCAATTCAATTTGGCATTTGGTTTTGATGTAGCTTTAATGGAAAGAACATGTGCATGACAACTCTTTAATCTCATTTAACATGTATCCATATTTAGAACAATTTTCATCCAAAGATAGAATTCCTAACACATATAGTGCACATACACTTCATAAGTAAATGAACCTTGGTTGACGATTAATGAAGTAATTTAAGGTCAATTAAATTACCCAATACCTACAAATATAAAAAAACACAAGGGGATTTTCCCTGTAAACCAAGAGTCTCGATCTCATTGAGTTTCCACCTACTTAACCCAACAATGATTCTAGAACACACAGTGTCTCCACCTGTATTCCTTCTTCAACCATGCTTCTCAATGTGCTCCCTCTCCAACACCAATGCTTATCCTATTGGTATCCTTCTATCCTGTTATTTTTCTTACTAATCCTTGTGCACGTAACCCAACATACTATCATCCACAACCACAACCCAAGTCTATGTTTCTTACCAAATCAACCACGTTGGATCCCTAATGTGTTATTCGCTCTTCACAAAATGTAATGAATGTCTTCTCTATCCCCGCCAATAATTGTTTTCATCTATCTCTTTTGAATTAAAAATTCCCCCAATCGTCCATCCTTTCTTCCTTATTTGTCAACTCTTTTCTCTCCCCTAACCCCCTTGCACGACCCTTGCATGTTGACTACACAATGCAACCCACAGGGTATGACAAAGGGGGTATGGGCTTCATGGTATTGTCCTCCACTTAGGAAGCCCATAATCCACCTCTTTTCTTTCCTTATAGGCCATTAAAACTCATTCAAAGTGTTGGATTCCATTAATGCATAGCCTTGACTTGCCAACTTCCTAAGCAACTCCTCCTCAAACCTATGAATCCATGGCAACTCCTCATAGCTAGTCATTGCGTTTACATTTCCACAATATTTACATGAATTACAATTTATAATGATAATTTCAAGAGGGGTAGCAAAAATGGTTGTCACAAACCCCACTCCCTTAGAAGAACATTGTCCTTAGTGTTCTATACTCGAACAAAACATTTAACAATGTTTTATTCCTAAAGGCAAAATTAAATAGTGCTCTGTACCTGAGCTCAAAATTCAATAGTAAGATGTGTATATACAACTCTTTTACATGCATTTACATAATGAACATAGATGGGTAAGATACCCTCATTCAATCAACTATTTTCCAAGCAGCTTCATTTGGTTCAAAGTCCTTCCCTCGCACCTTGCGCTGCTTGATTACTTGATTTTGGAGTGCAATCTACCTCCAATGTCCAACCATATTGTCCATTGTGCTTAGTGCTCCTTCAGGGACCACATTCAACTTATTTTTTCCCGGGAAACACCTGCTACATCTTTGATCCCATTCAATATGCTCTTACCTTCCAAGTTTTGGCATCCCCTTCTCTACTTTTGTAGTTCTGCGAGTGATCCATCCCTTAGCAAGGTTTCCTCGTACAAGAAGAACCTTCTTAGCCAATGCATGTCCCTACATTGCCTTTATAACAGAACATACTAACCATGGAATACCTCATGGTGACCAACACATATCACAGGGTCCCAGTGTCACCAAAATGGCCCAATTTCTAAAGTCTTCAACTCCAGTGTGCTATTGTCATGCACGTTGATATTTTTCAACAAATGTTGTTTACCTTTTAGTCAGTCTCATGCATTTGTGTTGGGAATTTTAGTAGTTCTTCTACATCAAAAGCATATGAGTCTTATGAGTTTCATCTTAAGAATTAAAATCAAATAAAACCATACTTCAATAGAGAAATTCTTCAAACTATAATTATACTTATATTTGGTTTCTCCTTACTTCATTGACTTGTAAAATACTCTAAGAATCTAGAGCATAACATGTTCCACCTATAAAACCCTTTAGGACTCCAAAACACACTGTGCTCCCACCTATTAAATGCCATAGGAATCCAAAGCGCATCATGTTTCCTCATGCAAAACCCTACAAGACTCTAAAGGACCCAGTGGCTTCACCTTCTCCTCTTTTGTCTTGTGTTTGCACCACACAATGCACTAACATGCACTACAAGAATGAGAGTACATATCCATTTTTTAAGCACTACAAGAATCCAAATCACATCTCCCCCTATTAAGCATTGATGAGTCAGATGCTCCATGTAGTCTCCAACTGATTTCGTCTTTAATTCTAGGTCATGGGAGTCTAGAGCACACAATGGTTCCACCCACCAAACCAACGGGAATCCAAACTACATTATGCATCCACTTGCGTATATACTATTCCATGCAGTATTTTCATATAGGTCCAAACAAACTCCCTCATGCTTACATTCCGGTGGGCATGGGCATATTATCTACCATCAAGGTAGGCATTTGTTGATAGGAATATCCTCACAAGCCCTGCCATATTGGTGTATATCATCACACCTCCCCTACCATCCCAACAAACATCATCACACCTCCCTTGCCATCCTAACAAATATCATCACAACTTCCCTTCCATACTAGCAGATCTCATCACACCTCCCCTGCCATCCCAACAATTATAATCACACCTCCCCTGCGATATCGACATATACCATCACACCTCCCATGCAATACCGAAATATATCATCACACCTTCCTTGCAATCTAAACATATATAATCACATCTTCCTTGCCATCTAAACATATATAATCACACCTCCCTTGCAATCCTGATAAATATCATCATACCTCCCATCTCCATTATTTCACTTGTGTCTCAACATTTAACTTTCCATGAGATATACTAAAAAATGTTGAAAAATGTAGCAAGAAAGTCTCAATTTGATTTTTCCTCGGTCAAATTGAGAAGAAATTGAATTTCCACATTAGAAGACAACTTGGTAGGTTAGTTGTGCAGTGGGACAACAATCTGACTCAGTGATAATCTAGTTAAATGATCAATCAACCAAAAATAGCTAGTGCATGCAAAGAATTCGAGTTCCCCAGCTGTGGTGTAGATTCCAAGGCAATGTAACATTAGTTGTAGACTATTCTTGAGTGTACAGGTGTTGCATGCAACCAGATGATCAACCTTGGTATATGTGTAATCAATTGGAGGAAAATTCCTAAATAGTATGGGCCTAATTCCTTAGGAATTGCAAAAGGAAATAGGGGATCAAGCTAAGGCAAAATTTGACTAAGTCTGGGTTAGAGCTTCTCATTAAGCAGAGAGATAGGGGCTCAAACTAAGGCAAAATTTGACTAAGTTTGGGTTAGAGCTTCTCATTGAGCAGAGAGATAGGTTATTCACTTACAAGTTATGCTCAAAGCAAGCAAGCAATTGTAATACATCTCTATTCATATGATTAATGTAAGCAGGTTTAAGGGGTTTTTAGCAGTTGCTTTACCTTGGAAAAATATTGTTCATGTGTGTTATTTCTTATTGCATGTGTGTGATTGTTGTTCTAAATTGTGAATTAATTTCCACAAAGCATTAGAATAGAATTATGTGTCTTGATTTTAGATTAAACTTCTTGAGTAGTTGCAATTCTATCACCATATTTCTACATGGTATCGGAGTTGGATTCACATTAGAACAAGAATTTTGAAGTTGTTCCTCAGGAAGTTCGAAATTGCAGCTTCAGTGTAGCATAATTTCTTCAGGATCGGGAATATGACCTTCAACGAGTTGATATTAGAGTATGCCTTGGAAGGCAACTCAAATTTCATTGCATGGGGGCGGTGCTTGATGACAACAGATTACTGGAATATGTCAAGACAGACATTGCAAAACCACAAACATTTGATGCACGAAACCTAGCCCAATGGAAAAAATATGTAGCCAAGGAGAGGAGAATAATCTTGGAGGGAGTGCGAGACCACATTGCCTCAAATCTCCATGGAAAAGAAACTCCTTTTGCAATGTGGAAGGCACTTTACCTTGGAAACATATTGTTCATGTGTGTTATTTCTTATTGCATGTGTGTGATTGTTGTTCTAAGATGTGAATTAGTTTCCGCAGAGCATTAGAATAGAATTATGTCTCTTGATTTTAGATTAAACTTCTTGAGTAGTTGCAATTTTATCACCATATTTCTACATGGTATCAGAGTTGGATTCACATTAGAACAAGAATTTCGAAGTTGTTCCTCAGGAAGTTCGAATTTGCAGCTTCAGTGTAGCAGAATTTCTTTAGGATCGGGAAAATGACCTTCAACGGGTTGAGATTAGAGTATGCCTTGGAAGGCAACTCAAATTTCATTGCATGGAGGCGGTGCTTGATGACAACATATAGTTGGAATATGTTAAGATAGACATTGCAAAACCACAAACATTTGATGCACATAACCTAGCCCAATGGAAAAAATATGTAGCCAAGGCGAGGAGAATAATCTTGGAGGGAGTGCGAGACCACATTGCCTCAAATATCCATGGAAACGAAACTCCTTTCGCAATGTGGAAGGAACTAATAAAGTTGTTCGAGAATAACAGCGATCATAGAAAATTGGCCCTTAAATAAAAACTTCAAAAAATTAAAATGGAGGAGTGATACTATTCCATATTATCTCACCAAATTTACATAAGTTTAGGATGAGATTGGAGGAGTTGGTGTGGTTGTTGCAGAAGACGACCTAGTGAGCCTAGCTCTTCTAGGCCTTCCAAAATCCTGGCATAGCTACCAAGGCTTGGTAAATGGAAGGGAAAATTTACCAAAGTGGGAAAGGTTGTGGTCTGAATTGATACAAGAAGAGTTCAGGAGAAATAACTAGGATGGAACTTCATCTAAAGCAAAGGATGAAGAAAATTTTGCATTGGTTGGAAAGGGCAAGAAGGGAAAAGTGAAGAAATCTCAAACCAAACTAGAATCTAGCCAAGGGGCAAGAAGAAAGACTTGTCCAAAATTAAATGCTTCAATTGCCATGAATTCAAGCACTATGCTACAAAGTGTCCACACAAAAGTTCTAGCAAGAAGAATTCAAGAGGAGCAGCAGGTAAGGCTTTGGCTTCACAGTTTGAGGTAGACTTCACCCTTATCCACATGCATGGCCAACATTGTGATGTAGAGTGTGTTGTACTTGGATTCCGGTGCCTCGTTCCACATGATAGGGTTAAGAGATTTTTTTAGTGACCTAGAGGAGAAAGATCTCCAGAAGCATGTTGAGCTTGGGGACAACAGAAGGTACAATGCTACCAAGATTGGTATAGTAACTTTTAAGAGGGAGTCACGATCCCCTCTTCGCCTTAAAGATGTCATGTTTGTTCTGGGCCTAAAGAATAATCTCATCTATGTAGTAGTTTTGGAAGACCGTGGTTATGATGTGATCTTCAGCAAAGGGAAAGCATTCTTGAGACATATAACGACTGGACAAGTGAATAAGATCGGGGTTCGTGTGATTATCATGTATAATTTGGATGTGGATAATTGCATTGCATTAAGTAGTGAGGCAAAGAAAGTGCAGAGTCGCGATGTCGGTGAGCTCTAACAAAGGAGATTGGGCCATTTGCATCGCGACACCCTGAAAATTATGCAGCAACTAACCACTGGCCTCCCTTGATCTGAACTTAAATAGGAATGCAAAAAATTACATATATAACCATAAATACAGAGATGCAACAGAAATAACACTTCATTTCATTAATATCAAATATTGAAGTATGCTTATAAATAGAATGGAAATAAGACTAGCTAAGGTGATGGTAGCTTACCTTTGAGAAGAGATGTGGCGGCTACATGCCTCTGAACTGTCTTACAATGACGATCAAGGGCCTATTTATTATTGAAAAAAATGAGAAAACCGTAAAAAACCAAAACCCTAACCCACGAGATGTAACACTAAGAGTTTGTGGGCTCTGTTGGGGTTAGTTGGGTAGCCAACTTCCCGGGGTCATAGCTTGGTCATATTATCTCTGTTTGGCACGTAAGATACCTTGTTGGAAAGGTCTATTTGAGTACTACATGATTTGACACAAGACCTTACCTATGGCCTGCAATAGACCTCAAAAAAAAATGTCGTTTAGGGGGTCAAAATTGCTCCTAAAGTTCAGGACCCAAAAAATTGCTAAAAATAGTAAATGCTGAAATAAACAAGGAAACAATGAAACGGGCTGGAGGTCTAAGTGCAACAGGTGGGTGGCCACCAATACCCACCTGGATCATTCCTCCCCCCTTAGGAAGCAATGGTCCCCATTGTGTGCAGAGCCTCTATGATGTGAGAAAATTTCCGTTGAACCTGATCCTGTTGAGCCACTTGCTTTGGTGTAGGAGTTGGCTGACTTTGACAACCCGATATAGTTGGATCTTCAGCTGGAAAGTGTTCTTGACCTATGTGTCCATAATCTGACTAGTTTTGGCCTGTTCCATGCGGTCTGGGTTTAACTTTGTTTGTGTGAGATGTTCTGCAATGTCTGATGTGTCAAGTAATGGTGGGAAGTATGGCCGAAGGCAGTCCACATTGAGCACTAGGTGCAGGCCAAGGAATGGGGGAATGTTGAGCTCAAAATCATTGTGTCCCACAACCTTGGTAATGGTGTAGGGACCATATCAGAGTGGTTTGAGCTTCCGATGGGGTCCGGTAAGGGGTTCTTTATGCAAATAGAACCAAACTTTGTCACCCACCTGAAACTTGTGTGGCACCTGATGTTGATCATGCCACTGCTTGTACTTGGAATTTGACTTCTCCTGGATGTCGTGAACCTACTAGCAGATGTGTTGGATGCGTTCAATAAATCTAGTCGCTTTATCAACCTCGGAAAATACATGTGTGGATTATGTCTGTGTAGTTGCGTGAGGCATGGAAACATCAATCAGACACAATGGTTGAAATACTAGACCCACTTGAAAGGGATTGCGACCAGTTGAGCTATGGAGATCTCTATTATAACTGTGCTGCACATATGGAAGACTCTCATCCCAGGTTCGAGGATGCTTGGAGTTGTACATGCAGAGTATGTGAACTATCATCCTATTGACGACCTTCGTATAGCCATCAGTCTAGGGATGGAAGGCAGTCAACTTGGTGAGCTTGGTGTCTAATAGTGTCCAAAGGCTTGACCAGAATGTGCTCAGAAACCTACTATCCCGATCTGATATAATGGTCTGCGGGATCCCAAAATGTACCCATACTCATTCAAAGAAGAGTTTGGCAGTGTCCTTAGAGATGATACTCTTCTTGTAGGCCGCCAATGTATCCATCTTAGAAAATCTATCCACAACCACAAATACACAATCATTACCATGCTTGGTAGAAGGGAGGCCCGACATATAGTCCATGGAGATGGATTCCCACAGCTGGCTGGGAGTAGGAAGAGGAGTGTACAGGCCTTGCTTCTTGATGTTTAGCTTGGCGATGGCGTAGGCAGTGTAGGATCTGATATATATTCCAACATCCAGTCAGAGTTTGGGCCAATAAAGTCTTTTGCAGTACAACCACAATTTTCTCGACACCAAATTGTCCTACGACCCGACTATACTGCACCTCCCAAATCACCTTGGCACACTCGCTTGAAGGAACACAAAGGTGGCCCAAGTAGCATAATAATGTGTCTTGGAGGTGGAAATAAGGAATTTTCTTTCCATCTACTGGCATCTGGTATGTGGATGTGAACTCTGGATCATTTTTGTATAGTTGCGACCATCTAGAGGTCTCATCTTCCCATGTGGAATCTTAGCAGATAAGTTCTTCCACTTAATGAGATACTATGAAATTGATCGATTTCTTAGCTGTCGAGTTCTTGTTTCTGTGACTGCTTTTGGTTCCAATATAATTTTTCCTTCCTCATCAAGTTCTGGAAATATTGTTTGAACTAGGAGCTTGTCACCTATAACCTTCTTTAAACATGAAACATGGAAAACTGGGTGCACTCGAGAAGCTACAGGAAGCTCCAATTTGTATTCCATAGTACCAATCTTTTGCAACACCTTGTACGGACCATAATACTTTGGTGATAATTTATTATCCTTCTTAACTTGCTTGAGGGACATTTGTTTATATGGTTGTAACTGTAGGAATACCCAATCACCTACATCAAAAATTCTTTCGCTGCAATGTTGATCTGCCTGTTGTTTCATTCTATTTTGCGCCAACGTGAGGTTATCCTTTAAGAGTTGGAGAACTTGTTGTTGATGCTCGATGTGATGTTCCACTACTTGAACCTTAGAATTTTCTCTTAAATATGATGTGACGGATGGTGGCTAATATCCATAAAGTGCCATAAATGGGGTCATTTTTGCTGCAGTATGGAAGGAAGTGTTATACCACCATTCAACCAGAGGCAACCATTTGACCCATTGTGTCTGTTTGCCCATCAGATTGAGGATGATAAGATGAGCTATGAGCTAATTGTGTACCAAGACAAGAAAATAATTCTGTCCAAAAATTTCCAGTGAAAATGGGATCTTTGTCACTTACAATAATCTATAAATGCAATAGAAATTGTCCTGGCTTTGAATGGATGTGATAATGCACAAAAGTGTGCATACTTGGTAAGTCTGTCAACTACCACCATGACGACACTATTTCCTTCAGACTTGGGTAAACCTGTGATAAAATCCATTGAAACCTCCTCCCAACGTTGGCTTGGAATGGATAAAGGTTGTAATAGGCCTGGGGTCTTAATTGTTTCAACTTTATTTTGTTGGCAAACCAAACATTCTGCCACAAACTTTTAAATATCCAATTTAAGGCCATCCCAAAAAAATTCCTTCTTAACCCTGTGGTAAGTTTTTAAAAATCCTGAGTGCCCTCCTATGGGAGAAGTGTGCAATTCCATAAGAATATTTTGTTTGAGTTGGGAATTCTTATAGAGGTATAAGCGATCTTTGTACCATAACGAATCATTTTTCCAGCTAAATGTATCAGATGTACTGGAATCTTGTTGTAACTTTCGAATAAGTGCCCACACTTCTTCGTCATTCTTCCATTCCTCCTTTGCTTCATTTATCCAATCTGGTTGGATAATAGAAATGGCGCACAATAATGCTTCCACATCTTCATCCTTTCTTGAGAGTGCATCTGTCACAACATTTTAGTTCCCTTTTTTGTAGATGATTTCAAAGTCATAACCCAACATCTTTGTGACCCATTTTTGTTGCTCTTCAGAGGATAATCTTTGTTCTAAAAAGTATTTAAGACTATCATGATCCGCTTTTACCTTGAAGTGTCTTCCCATTAGGTAGAGTCGCCATTTCTTAAGTGCATGTAGTATTGCCAACATTTCCTTTTCATAAATAGCTTTGTGTAAATACTTTCCCTTGATTGGACGACTTTCGAAAGCAATGGGTCTTTCATCTTGCATTAAAACAACACTAATTCCATTTCCTGAAGCATCACATTCTACAATAAAGGTTTTTGTGAAGTTTGGTGTAGCTAAGACCGGTGCTTGGCACATTGCGTCTTTAAGATGTTCAAAGGCCTTTGTTGCTTCTGGAGTTCATGAAAATGCATCTTTCTTCAATAATGTTGTTAGAGGTGCCGCTATTCTCCCATAATTCTTAACAAACTTGCGATAATACCCTGTCAACCCAAGAAATCATCGCAGATGCTTTATGGATGTGGGGATTTTCCATTCCTTAATGGATTTGATTTTACTAGGGTCTACCTTAACACCTTCATGAGATACAATATGACCCAGATATTCCACCTCTTGTACTCCAAAGAACATTTGGAGCTTTTTGCATATAATTGTTTATCCTTCAATAGTTTGAGCACCTTGTCAACATGTTCAACATGATCCTTCCAAGACTTGCTGTAGATTAGTATATAATCAAAAAATACTAACACAAATTTTCTAAGGAAGGGTTTGAAAATGGAATTCATCAAACCTTGAAATGTAGAAAGTGCATTGGTAAGGCCAAAAGGCATGACCAAAAATTCATAATGACCCTCATGAGTTCTAAATGCTGTTTTTGAAATGTCTTCAGTCTTCATTTTAATTTGATGATATCCTCAACGAAGATCCAACTTGAAGAAGTAAATTGATCCATGCAATTCATCCAATAATTCATCAATGACAGGAATGGGAAATTTATCTTTAATAGTGAGCTTGTTGAGCTCCCTATAATCTGGACACATGTGCCAAGATCCATCCTTGTTGTGCACCAATACTACTGGAGCAGAGAAAGAACTTTGTTTAGGTTGAATTATACCAACCTCTAGCATTTCTGCAACCATACGTTCAATTTCACTCTTTTGGGCATAGGAATATCTGTACGACTTGATGTTTGGAGAAACACTTCCTGGAATCAAATGAATAGCATGATCATGATCATGAATAGGTTAGAGACCTATGGGAGTCTCAAATACTTTGGAATGTTTGTCCAAGACTTTTTGGAGATCCGGAGAAATAGATGATTTCGATGTGGAAACATCTAGTGAACATAATTGTGCAATTACACCTCGTTGTTCCTTCTTTTGAAGCTTTGTCATACTGTTAGAGCTGATTATCTTTCCCGGTTTCCCTGCAATACCCCTTAATTCAACTTCCTTTCCTTCCGTAGAAAATTTCCTGAAAAGTTCTTGAAAATTAAAAGCTATTGTACCCAAGGATTGTAGGCATTGGACTCCTAGTACAACATCAACACCACCCATTGGAATGGAAAGCATTGGGCTATTCAATACACATTCTCCCACAGATAGCTTGATATTATGGCACTTTCCAGAGAAATTTATTGTTCCTCCACTTGCAACCATCACTTGACACTCTGGTGCTGGATATAAGAAGCAATTCAATTCTTTTGCTATCTTACAATGACTAAATTTGTGGGTACTTCCTGAATCAATCAACACTATTACCTTTTTCTTCTTGATATGTCCTTCTATCTTGATAGTTTGAGGAGTGGTAATCCCAACCAATGCATTACAGGATATGGTCAGATCCATTTCTTCTTTATCTAGGGTTTGTTCCTGGAGTATATCCTCTTGTTTTGAAATTTCTTGTTTTTTCTTCCTCCTCTTCACAATCTATGTAGAATAATTTCTTCTCAGCACACTTATGACCTTTAGTGTATTTGCTATCACAACTGTAACAAAGCCCTTTTGCTCTTTTTTCTTCCATTTTTTGTGGTGTCAACATTGTAGGTTGTGGAAGGCTAGGGGCAACAACACTTCCATATTTATAGTTATGAGTGGTAGGCTTCCTGGTTGCCATAATTTTGCTTTCCATTTTTCTTGCTAACTTGAATGCCTTCTCCAATGAATCAGGTTCCCATAGGCGAACCTCATGTTGGATATTATCCTTTAAAGTCCCTATGAACACATCAATCCTATGCTCCTCTGGAATATCTTTTACCCTTATGTTCAATTTTTGGAAGTCCTCAATGTGCTCCATCATTGAACCCTTTTGTTTGAGATTTATCAATTGGCTAAAAAAAGTGTTGCTTTTTGTATCCTCATAACGTGCTGTCATTTCTTTCGTAAAAATTGCCCAAGTGACAATTTGTTTACGAGAGCAAAGCCATTGATACCATATAAACTGATTTGGTTCCAAATATAAAGTTGCAATACGTACCTTTTGTGTGTTTTGCACATTATGGAGATCGAAAAATTGCTCCATCTATAGTATCCATGTTCTGGGATCCTTGCCATCAAACTTCCTCATATCAATCTTTGGAACATGGTGGTTCTTCGATCCAACGTTAGAGTCTATGAAATCATGATTAACATTTATTTTGTTTTCATCATGAGTTTCCTTTACTACCCTTTCGTCATTAGTAAGCATTTCTTGTAGAAACTTTGTCAAATCTATCTTCAAATCTTCCATGCCTATCTTCAAATCTTCCATGCTTGTCTTCAAATCTATCTTCAAATCGTCCATCTTAGCTTCCACGTCATTCATCTTAGCTTCTATGCCTTTCTTTAAACCATCCATCTTAACTTCCATGCTTTTCTGTAAACCATTCATCTTAGCTTCCACGCCATACATCTTAGCTTCTACATCTTTCTTTAAATCATCCATCTTAGATTCCGTTACTTTTTGTGCGAGTGACATTTGTTGCACTTGGTCTTGTAATTTTGATATATCATGTTGCATTTCTTCCTCTTCTTCATAAGTCATGCTAGAGCTTCCAGGTTGCTTACTAAGTGTTTCCATTTTCTTTCTTCGGGGCATCAATTACCGATAATAATGCTTCACTATGCCCTTTGAATTCCTTCAAACTAATTTTTCAAACCAAGCCTATGCAAAAATTTAAAAAAATCTACACACCTTTTTTCACTTTGTAGGAGCTCGATATTGCATCTGATGTATCTCTGTAATTTCAGATCTTCCAATTCTAAAATTGCGACCTGCAGTAGCCCTCTGCATCCTCTTTCCAATGCCACCAATCTGATCGAATTTAGATTCTCCAAGAAAGAGTTATGCACAATCTCCCAAGATGACCTGATTATATACCTTTTCAGAAGAGCAAACTTGTATGAAGTGCCACATGTCATTGTTTTGACCTTAGGATCTGAAAAATATACACAGGAAATTACAGTCCATCCTCTTTTTGTAACTTCTTACGAAATTTCAATCTGATGCTATAAACAAAATTTATGATTATTTTCCCTAGGTCACCTGTTTGGAATGTAATTCGGGATTCTGCAAAAAAGCCAACTTCCTCAGATCATATCTCCGCAAATATAGCGCAAAAATATTTGAAATTCATACCTGAGTTTCAGAACGACTTCAACCCAAATGGGTTTTTTTTTTAAGCTTCTGAAATGTTGCAGAAAAAAGTTATAGCGCAAATTCCACGATGACCTGTTTGGAGCAGCGAAACACTAGAATCCAAAGCTCTGATACCAAATGTTATGAAACCAGCTCACAAAAAGATAGAAAAGATAGATCAACACCTTATAATTCAGCCTCTTCGAGGGGGCAACTTCCTTTAAATTACACAAATGAACAATTCTTGGATGATTCAAATGACAAAACCTCCTTTCTATATATAGGAGTCTAAGGGGTCACAATATAACCAAGCTGACTTAACAATAATAATATAAAGGCAAAAAAATAACAATAGAAGGATTCTATGGGGCACAATAATAACAATATGGGGACAATAGGGGCACAACAACATTAATAAGGGATATAACGACAATAGTAATGGGGGAATTACTAGTATTATAAGGAACTAACATTGTGTTATATTCTTTCCACGACTAACCCACCCATTGGGGGGTCATAGGTGGTTGTACCCCCCTGCTGTACATTGCGTCGAGCACTGCCGGGGGGTTACAGTGGGGTGGTTGCCTCCCTTGTCGGGGGGTATGTAAGGGGGTGGTAACCCCCTTGCATGGGTTCCGGGGCAGTGCCCCGGGAAATTTTTTTTTTTCGCACCCTATATTAGGTGGACAAACCTACCTATGGTTTTGTACATGGATTTCACACATGGTTTTGGGCATGATGGTTTTATATCCATGGTATTTTGTAGATCCAATCAAGGGAACTACGCTCATGTTTTAATCTAGGGTTAATGGATTAGGGTTTATGGGTTCTTCGACATGTATATATATATGTATTGTAACATTGAAATAAACATAATGAAAAATCAATCTGGTAGTCCCAGTTTTTGGATCCAGGGGAAAATCTCTGTGTATATCTGTTTTATGCTTTATGCTCTTGCCATTGTTTATTTTCTATTTTTAGAATTCATACACAGGTAATTTCTGTACGGGCTTAAAGACTACACTAATGGAACCTGGTGATAACCAGACTTTAGATCAATCTTGTTGAAATACTTGGACCCTTGAGTTGGTCCAGCAGGTCATCAATCCATGAGATTGGATACCTGTTCCTGATAGTGATTTTGTTTAATGCCCGAGAATCAATGCAGAGCCTTCAGGTCCCACCCTTCTTCTGTATAAGTACGATCGGGCTCCCACAAGCTGAGGAACTTGGTAAGATGTGCCCTTTTTGCAACAACGTCAAGATTTTTTGCTTGATCTCTTCATTTTCCATAATGGAGCAACAATATACCATCCCATTGGGTAGAGGTGCTCCGGGAGTCATATCGATCGAATGCTTGACCTGACAATGCAAGGGTACCCCTACGGGTGAGGAGAAGATGTTCCTATATTCTTCCACAATCATATCCACCTGCTTCTGCTGCTTGGAGGAACCCTTCCTGGGGGCCATGGATGTGGCTATGACCTTCCCCTTACTTTGAGAGTGAATTAGAAAGAAAACAAATTTCCTAGTCTGGGAGATGACCTTACTGCATTGCTTAGCAGAGATCAAGGAGATGGCAATAGGTGGGGCTACCTCTAGTATCCTGTATAAATTACTACCCAAAGAAATAATAATAGAGTGAGGTCTAGACTCATATACAACATGTCATTTCCATAAGTATGGTTGTCCTAATAATACATCACAAAATTCAAGAGGGGCAACATCACACAATATCTCATCCATGAATGGCTTGATATTGTAGGGAAGGCGAAATTGTTGGCTAACGCGGAGATCTCATCCTTGGTGAAGCCACCCGATGGTGTACAGATGCAAATGTGTTGTAGTCAATAGGCCCAACTGCTTCACGACCTCTACTGAAATGAGTTTCTTTTAGCTATCGACGTGGACAATGAATTGCAGCAGAGAACCCTCCACCCACATCTATGAGTGGAATAAACATTCCCCCTCTTTTGGATCTTCAGGCTCGACCTTCTGGATCTTGGTAGTGGCCACAGTGGTACTGGGCTACGTGTCAATGATCTACTTCCCTTTGTCATTCCCCTTATCAGGTTCTAACTCAGAGTCGGAACATGCCTCTGACTTGGAAGCCTTCAACTTGGCTACTAGTGACTGCTTGGCCCAACAATCACTTGTGTTGTGAGTGGAGATCTTATGGAATGTTAGGTTCCTATACCAATAGGAGTCATAATTTTTGAATGACTAAGATTAAGCTTTGTAATATTGTACATACCTTTGCTTTCTGCAAATGTTTTCCATATTAAAAAATAAAAAAAATGTAAAGAGGGTGTGTCCTAAAAGAATAAACAAAGTACAAAAAGAATAAGAATCAGGTCCAAAACAAAAAAAATGAAAATATATGAACCCCAAAAGACAAAAAGAGACCATGAAAGTGAGCAAGTGAAAATGCCACTACTATTTACTTTAATGTATAATAAAAAATTGTGTGCAGCTTGTTACTCATGCCACAATCCATGATAGTCAAATTGTTTAAACTTGGTTATTTCATGTATTGAATTTTATGTTTATAGATAGAGAATAAAATCTGACCAAACAGTGTAATCTTGGCAGATCATTAGATAGGTAGAGTAAATAAAAGGTGCTCATCAGTTTAATCTGAGCCCTTGGATGATATAAGGCTAGAATTAGATAGTTTATTTTGTAAAGAAAAGAAAAAGATTGATAAGGGTTTGCTAGCCTAAATGCACCCAAATAAAGTGAAGAAAAAATGGCAGGATGAGTAAATGGGTAAGTAGTAGAAAGGTTGCAGAAATATCATGTGATTATGCAAAAGCACTTATGTCATTATCTTAAATGCAAATTTCAAAAATGCATAAGTAGTAGACAAAACAAAAGCAATGGTTCACAAGTTTGAAATGATTAATTCCCCATCATTCATTTTAACCCCTATAACACTTACTATTTTCCCTTTCACAATAAAAATATTAATACCTATAGTTCTTTAAGTCAAAAAGGCTCAAAGCATTTCTCTGACTTCTAGTGTGACCAGACCCTCGGCTTGATGAATTAAGAAGGAAAGGTGTTAAATTCCCTTACAATTCATTAATCCCCCTCACAAAACCCCTTTTCCTAAGGTTAAATTATTTTTGCCTAGGAAAACCCCATGATAAACATATTTTATGCAAAAACCCACCAAATACATTTATCTTAAGTACTAAGTGTATGGAAAGCACATAGTATGCAGTATACCTAAGTACCATACCCCTTCTGCTCATTTCACCTCATATTAACTTTTTAATTAAATATATAAAATCCCCGAAAAACCCATTGGCCCGTATATGTTTAACTCCTTTATATAAAGTAATCCCACCCCTTAGTTTATTTATAAACTATATGACTACCCCATATCCCACAAAATATATTAAAACCCCGCCCTCAGTTCTTAATCCTATATTAAAGCACCCCCGATGAAATTAAGTTTTAATTTAATCCTATATTGCCGATGATTAGACCCATGGGCCCCCGAAAACTTTTTGTGTAAATCACCGTGCAACTCCATCGCTCGACTCCCGTTGATCATCCCTTCCCCACATCCTACGACCCATAATCATATCGGTCCGGCCCGATGTCCGTCCTTTACCCGCCCGATAAGGCGGTTTTCCCCGACCCCCAAAATGCTACGTGTCACGCGCTCAACTAGATCGGGTGAGCCCCCCTCAAAACCACTTCCCTCTCAAAAGCGGTGCGATGACCCCATTAAACCACCTTTCAGTATAACAAAAAAAACTGCCCACTTCTCATCAATTAATGAACTCACCAAAATCAACGTTTTTTCTATATAAGCCCAATTACCCCTCTTTTCACTCTTTTCCGTGCATTTGCTATTGAGAACTCAGAAAGCCGTTGCAACCCCTGCAAACAACAAATTTGCTCACAGACCTCTGCCATTGCTCCATAGACGCTGCAGACAACCCAACTCATTCTTTAGTCCATACCAGAACCGTACAAACCTCTGCAGCTGCCATAAACCACCATTTATAGTCAATTTCACCCAATTCCAGGTATTTAACCGTGGAATACCAACTCCATTGTCAAATTCCAAGTAAATTCGCCCTCATAACACTGTTAATTAAGTAAAAGATATCAAATTTACTTTAATTTTAACACTCTAAGCCATAACCATTTGCTAGACCTCTGTTTCCCTAAAAAATCTAAAAATTCCCATTGAACCTTTACTGAAACCCCTGAGCATAATTCAAATCCATAAGAACTGAATTATGGCTGCCCCCATCGCCATGGACGTGAGACCCATTACCACTCCTCATTTGGACCTTGACCACCTTCCCCTGACTGACCGGGATTTCCAGATAAAAGGCACTGCTGCCCTAGAACTTCTGCTCCAAGTGCATTGCCAAAGTAGGGATAGATACCTTAACCATGCTGATGAGATTGCCCTTTGGGAGTCAAATTTTCCCAAATACTAGTTCCCCCAAGTTCACATCTTTCCAGAAATTGTTCATATGTGCTATGCATGCTACGTCCTCAGCCACAGAACCATAATGTCTCACGACTAGAAAGTCCTATTCACTATCACAACTAATTCCATTAATGAAATGCTGCAGTACCAACTAGGGCCAAACCTAACCCCACTCTCAATTGGAGACCTGTTGGACCAGTATCCCAAGCTTAGCCCTGCAAAATTGGCCCAGTTGTTCCAAACCTTCATTAGGGAGGAGAAACACATCCCTAAGGACTCCCCTCCATATGTATCAGCTATTTTCTCTCCATGGGGCCAGAACATTGTAGCCATGATATCATGTGTTTTGGGTTACACCACAAGTGAGTACATTGATGAAATAATTCTTTCTTTCATGTCCATCTATACCCTAGGACAACCTCCTGCAACCATATATGACTTTGCCACATTCATAGCTGATAGAATGCATGAGCAGTTCACAAGAATGGGAAATGAGAGGGTGTTCAAATACTCCTCTGTATTATACCATCTATTTCTATATTATCAGTCAGAGAAGTTTCCTTTTACCCTCCAAAAGCTTGACACCAAGGGCCAGCCCAGATCTGTTATTTTTTGGACCCCACTTTTCCATGAGTTTGGATCACCATATACCTACTCAGACTTTATAGATTCTTTTGTGCATCCAGTCATGACCATGCTCACTGGGAATCCTCCACCTAGGATAAGCCCAGAAATAAAGAGAGTCCTCCAGCTTTCCAAGCAGACCAAAGTGGGTGACTGGTACCTTTATCAGAACCACACAGAAATCAAAATATATGGTTTCCTACTTGCACCATAAAAGTTTCCAAGATACCTCCCCATGATGTTGTTTACCTTAGAGTATTACATACAAATCATCAATACAGATTAAGTCAACTTCATCAATGCCAAGAAGAAGACCTATTTAAAAATAAAAAATCAATTAGGTCCCTTCATATGCAATTCCAAAGAGGCAAGGAAAGAGGCAGATTTGATCCTGAAAAGAATGAAGTTCCAAAAGAGTTTTGTATGGAGATATGACCCTTTGGAATTCATTACCAAGAAAAGGCAAAAGGTCAAGCTAGGACCCTTCATCCACCACCCCATACTAGAAATAGAGGCATATGCCAATCAAACAGAATGGGTGGAAGGTACTCTAGTAGACAGTGACAACATTAGAGTAGATGTAGAAAATGCTTTGATTGATTTGGAAAAGCAGCTTGATGACAACTCTTTTCTGCAGGTACCAGAAGAGCAAGAAAGAACCATGAGTACCCCTCCAGTCATGCAGACTCCTCAGAATGAGGAGAAAATTCCAAAAAGAAACAGAGAGGGAGCTTCCACTTCAAGAATGGACACCTCAAATTTGCAACAGGAAACAAGCAAGAGGCAAAGGCTCAATCTGGCCTCTAAACAGGAATACACAGAAGAATCAACACAGGTTACAAACACAGAAGCAAAAAGAAGTAGGCCCACTACTCCATCTGAAGGCATGCAAGAGCCTTCCACATCACAATCTCAGATGTTGGAAAGGTAGCTTAGTGTAGAAGTGTCTTCCTTCAGCAGGCTTGCTGATAGAGACTAGGACATAAAGGAAAGATACAAGGAAATCAAAGCAATAAATGAGAGGCTTAAGGCCCAAACATATGCTCAACACCTGAAGCTGACTCCCACCAATCAAGCAAGGCTAATGTCAGCCTTTGACATTAAATAGGGAAAGCTGTAGATGTCTTACATCAAGCCTACAACTTAGCAGCCCAAAACAACATCTGATTTCAAAAGGGTTGACTTTGAAGTGTTGGCCAGGAATATTCATCCCATAGACTAGATTGAATTGCACAAATAGGTTAGAGAGATGATATACTCCACCCTAACAGGTAAAGCCATAGCTGCTCATCAGCTACAAAACTCGTTAAACAACATCTCAATACAATTTCAGTTAGAGAAGGCCTCCTCACAGGCCAAGGATACAAGGATCAAGTCCTTAGAGGACTTAGTGATTGAATTGGGACATGATCCCAAGGATATAAAAGCTACAGAGAAGCTTATAAAGAAGAAAAATGATGATATTGCTGCACTTAATAGGCAATTAAAAATACCACAGTTGCAACATCCTCAAACTCTAGAAGTCATAGAGAACCAAAGCAAACATGAGGAGTTGATGGACTTGGTCCTAAAACTGAATGATCAATTAAAGGAGACAGAAAAGGAGTTGGACACTTTAATTCAATTGAAGCAAAGCGACTTGGCCACAACTTCAAAAGATGTCATCCCTACAGTATCCACGACAGTCCCTTCTACACTGGCAGCTTCACTGGCACCTACAGCTCCACCTGCCACAACATTGCCAGTCACAACAAAATCTACAACAGTAGGTGCATCAGGAGAGAAAGCAGCAGAATTGGTTAAAGCCATGGAAGAGATGTCTATCCAAGCTACAGAGATGAATAGGCTGAGAGAAAAGGTGGCAAGTTTGGAAACTGACTACAAACTTGCCCAGCTTAAGCAAAAGGAAGAAGCACAAAAGGCCCAAAGAATGAGTGAAAGAATCAAAGTCTTAGAGAAAGACTTAACATTGGAGAAACCCCTTGGGAAAACCAAGGAATTTTTGTGAGCCAATATCATTGACTCTATCAATGATATTTAGCCATCAATCCAAGTTATTTTTGAACAAACTGAGTTAATAATGATAGCTACAAAAGCTATCTAAAAAGTTAAGGAGGAGTTGGGAGACAAGCCTGAGGACGCCAATAGACTCATCCACTTCCTCAACAATAAGAATATGTATGAGCTCCATGAGCTAAATACAGAAGATAGGTCTGAGACCATTTTGGAAATACGGCAGGTCATTTCCAAAAGGAACCTTATGCTTAACTTAGAAGAAAAGTGCCACAATATGCAGGTAGCCATTGATAGGTTCATGGCTAAATTCCAGATTTTGAGGGAGAAAGGTCTGCCCAGTCCTTTGGTTATCAATGACAAAATCATGACACAGTTGGACTATGGTAACAGACTCAGACAGTTGGCTAAGGAACAAGATATCTCTTCATCCATAAAAGCACTGCCAACAGGCAAAGTGTTGTACAACACATTTGAAAACTTGTTTTTTCTTGAGTATGAGATAAAACACTTATTCCTCACCAAACCCAATTTTTCCAAATATATTGAAGCTGATGAGATCTACAGGAGGATGATGAATGTGAAATTACATGATGTAGAATGGTGGGAGACAATGACCAATTTACTGTGATAAATTTACAGCTAAAAGTTAATACATAGTAAAAATGAGAGCAGCTAGGTAAACGGATGAAAACATGGTAGCATGGTCAAAGAGTATTAGGGTCAAAGAGCAGCATAGTCAAAGAGTATCAGGGTCAAAGAGTATCATGTGAAAGATAAAAGTTGAAGAAGATTCCAGCGTGAAACATCACAACTGCAAGCCAGCACAAAGGGCTATAAACCCAACCATAAAAGCCAGCGGTACCAAATAAAAAGGGACAACATGAAATAGTTCATTAGCTGTCTCTATCTTCTTGCAAGAAGATATTTGTATTTCCTAAATTAAATCTCAAGTTAGTTTGAGATATTTTGTAATAATTTTTTGTATAAATACTTCACAAATCGAAGTATGTAGTGTGGATTCTTAGACATTTCTATAGACTTTCTTGATCGAAGACTGTAAGCTATTGTATCACTGTTTGGACCAGCAAGTTGGATTAATGAATAAAGCCAAGACATTTCACAGGATTCATGTGTAGTGCGAAGTACAGACAAGTATTTTCTCTTATGTTGTTATCTTTCTTTAAAAGTTTTTCCATAATATTTAATGTATCTCAAATTTGAATGCTATAATATGGAATGATATCTCAGAATTTACTTCACTGCACTCCGTTTTAACTATTATGCATTTAAATGTTTTCTGCTAATTATCTAAATTAAGGAATTCTTGATTGCTCCTTAGTTTAGGTAGTCTCCTTCTAATCTATAGTAAAGGATTCTTAATTGCCCTTTGCTCATGATTATCCTCTATTCTTCATTTTAATCCCGGTATGAGAATTCTTGAGTGCTCTCTCACCCTGGTTAAGATCATATCAACCTTACGACCTAAAGACCTGTAATTCACTCTGCTAGCTTTCCCTTTGAACACTCCCTTTAATGAGTTAATCCCAATTCTGTTGCCCTTCTTTGACTCCATAGCCCAACGGTCCAAAGACTTCATTCTATCCATCTGTTTTAAGGAGTCCACCATCCAACCTTTAATACAAATCAAAACACGTTGAACTTTAAGAACTAGCCTAAAATCTCAGTAAAAAAAGATAAATCATATAGAGAGAGCCCTCTCTGAGTCATAGGTTGGCTAGAGTTTATACTTAAAATATTGGTTTGTGGTTACCTCAGTCTTTTCCTTTTTCTGATAACTTCTAAGGAAAATTTTTGAGTGATAACATGGAACTCACACCACTTTTCTATGTCCTTCTTTGTCTTCGTGGTGTTTTTTTTGCTTATGGCTTTGTCAGATTATCCTGGATCACCCCGCCTTGGCTTGCCCTTTGTTCTACGGTTTGGGGGTACCTTTCCCTTGCTTTGGATTCGCAGATCCAAAGTCTCGCCTTTTTTGTTTAAGCTTTTGCTCAATATTGACAGCATACCATTACATCGTGCCAAGCGAGGAGATGTCTAGGAATTCCATCTCATCCTGGATGTACTTGTGTAGGCAGCTGCGGTACTTGAGTACCAAATGTTTCTTAAAATCCTTGATACCCAACTTCATGCGTAGGGTATGGAAAACATTGGTAAACTCTGGCACATCCTAGTCTCTTCCTCGTCGCAGCGTCGTCCAATTTATTTATTTATCCTCATAGCTCCCGACAGGGTAAAACTGCTCCTTGGTGGCAGCTTGGAACAAATTCCAAGTGGGTGCGACTGGAAATAGTGAGGGTGTACTTTCATATTTCTACTCATAGTAGGTTTCCCACTAGTCCTTCACATGGGGGGCGGCTTTGAGAACTGCAAAAGTAATCTTTTCTCGGATGGAAAAATCATGAACAAAAAAATATCCTTCGAGCAAATTTAACCATTTATATATGACATTTGCATCTATTTGACCTTCAAATATGGGGATGTCAATGTTAACCTCTACCTTAAAGGGTGTGGCATTTCTAGGGTAACTGCCAGAAGTAGATGTGTCGCCTTTGGGTAACCGCTAAAGGATCTGGGAAAAATTGTCCATCATCGCGTTCCTTTGTTGCTCGAGGGCTTCTTCGAGCAAGATTTTGGAAGGATCTTTTGCCCCCTCATCTTTCTTCTCTTCCATCATGGAAGGCCGTTGGGATTTGCGAGGCTGGTCTTGCAAAAGTTCAACTAGTTCGAGCTCTAACTCCTTATACCCAAATATCGTTGGGGACATGCAAAGAAAAACAGAGAAAGAGTAGACCACTCTGATACCATTGGTCCGAACTTAAATAGGAACACAAAAAAATACAAATATAACCATAAATATAGAGATGCAATAGAAATAACACTTCCTTATATTAATATCAAATACTGAAATATGCTTACAAACAGAATGGAAATAAGACCAACGCGGATGATGGTAGCTTATATTTGAGAAGAGATGTGGCAGCTACATGCCTCTGAACTATGTTACAATGAGGCTTAAGGGCCTATTTATTATTGAAAAACATGAAAAAACCCTAAACAACCAAACCCTAACCCCAGGAGAAGTAACACTAAGAGTTTGTGGGCCGCATTGGGGTTAGTTGGGAAACCAACTTCTCGAAGTCATAACTTGGTCATATTATCTCCATTTGGTGCGTACGATACATTGTTGGAAAGGTCTCTTCGAGTACTACAAGATTTGCCATAGGCCCTTTCCTATGACTATTGGCCTGCAGTAGACCTCAAAAAACACCGTTTAGGGGGTCAAAACTGCTCTGGAAGTTTAGGACCCGAAAAACTACTAAAAATAGTAAATGTTGAAATAAACAAGGAAACAAATGAAATCGATTGGAGGTCTAAGTGGAAAAGGTGGGTGGCAACCAATATTTACCTGGATCATCCCTAAAGGAGCACTTGAGCAACAAGATGTGTGCAAAGGTTTTACCCTAGGGTAGTATGTGAAATCCACATTCCATGATCGAGACAACAAAGCACATGTAGTCTTGGAAAGAGTCCACTATGATGTTTTTTGACATTCCTCGACAACATCCACTGCTAGACATAAGCACTATGCTATATTTGTTGATGATTTCTCATGGAAGTGTTGGATCTTCATTATGCGAAGGAAAGCTGAGATAATATCAAAGTTTCTAGAATTCAAGGCATTAGTTGAGAAAGAGACCGACAAGAAGGTGAAGGCCCTTAGGAGTGAAAATGGAGGTGAGTATGTTTCAAATGACTTCAAGGGTTTCTTTGTGAAAGAAGACATTCTAAGAGAGCTGACAACACCCCACAACCCGCAACAAAATGGGGTAGTTGAGAGAAAGAATCATAGCATTATTGGAGTTGCGAGCGATATGCTACATGACCAAGGCCTACACTACATTTGTGGGCAGAGGCATGTAACACAACATTCTACTTGCAGAACCATAGTCCTCATTCGCTTCTTAGTATGATTACACCAGAGGAGGCTTTCATGGGGAGGAAGCTAGATGTGTCTCACTCCATAATTTTTGGAGCCTTTATTTACTGCCATGTCTCCAAAGATTCGAGGAAGAAGCTTTAGTTGACAGTAGAGTTGGGAGTGTTTGTGGGTTATACTGAAACTCCACACAATTACCGTGTGTACTTACCTTCCCTCAGAATGAAATTTGTGCAAAAGGATGTAAAGTTTGATGAGGAGAAAGCGATGCAGTGCTCTCTTGAGAGGAAGCTTCAGATCCCACTAAAAGAAAAGGTTTTAGCTCCAAAGCAGGAGCCTTACAAAGTTGTGGAGTAGCCACAAATAGAGGAGCATAGAGTGGAGATATCCAATTAAGCAGAACCATCCAGAGAAGGGAGAAAAAGAACCAGGGAAGTTGATAAACTGTCACTAGAAATCTCTCAATGAGAAGAAAACAATGGTGATATTAGAAATGATTTTAGGAAGCTTCAAGAAAGAAAAATTTTCATTACCCCATCTCCATAAAGTAATATTGAAGGTAGGTCTTCGACACTGTTGGGTGCTAAAAGGTGTCTTTTAAAACTCCTAATTGCCTCACATTAATTATCAACCTGGGTAAGTCTTTTTGTTTCAAGAGTGTACATAATATGTGCAAACTATAAATCTAGAGAGTAATGCTTTTTTAAGTTGAACTATAAAACTTGATAGAAGAGTAAGTGGATGCAATCATAAATCTCAAGCTGTAACTTTTAAAGGAAATAATACATCTAAGCATAAGAACTTAATCTCAAGCAAAACCATAATCAAATTTGAAGCAAGAAATTCAATTGAAAATAGCATCAACCGAGAGCATAGTAGCATTAACCAATCTCTTTCAGCTGATTCTATATGAATCACACTCTATCTTAATTAAGAAATTCGAATGGAAATGATGTCAACCGAGAGTTTAGTAGTATTAACCAATCTCTTCCACCTGATTTTATACTAACCACACTCTTATCATAATCAACCAACCAAAAAATCAATGTCTTAACTGATAATAAATTCAACCTGCAGTGAGCATAAATGAAATCAAATAGCAAAGTTGCGAAGTACATGAGAAAAGGGAAGTAAATTAACTGCAATGTAAACTCACAGGAAATCAGAAGATATCGAACAAGGTAAACTTAGCGGAAAATGGAAAAACATCAAACCAATTAGACTTGTGTGAATTAGAAAGATATAACACAGAGAGCAGTTTGATCCACCAGAGGTCGGGCCCTAGCCACCAGCGAATACTGCTGAGCTACTTTAGAATATCCGGATGAACAACAACGCAAGTTATATATTAATCATCAAATTCACTTGTCATTACAATATGATCTTCTTCAGAATCACATTATGTATATTGAAATTACAATTGAGGTCCCAAGCAAAAAGCTAAATCTCTCCATTAGCCCCTCTCCTCCTATCCTATCCTATCCTATCTCTAATAATCCATATCCCTCTTTGATCTCTGTTCTCATTTAAATACGCAGAGAGAAGTTACAACAGATATGATTACAAAATGATTCCCATAACAAAATTGGATTGTTCACAACAAATTGATCAGAAAGATCATATTTGAAATATCTTCCCATCAGCATTCAACAGGAACAGGTCGAATTTGGTATTGCAACTGAGATAATTTGGAAACCGGCCGCAACAACAAATATGAGAAAATGATCTTTAGAGAACCTTCCGTTTCTCTTAATACAGACCGAATTTGGGAAAACTGCTTATCATAAAACTAATTCGGTCTGTTTTGAACAAAACCCATGTTTTAGATTTTCCAGATTCTTCTCCATTTGCCCGAAACGTCCAATGCAAAACTGTCACTTCTTATTCCAACGAATTTCTGAGTTGGAATATTTAATGATGGGCTGGAGATCAAATTTGCAATCTAGAAAATATCTTGGAGGCTAAAATGGTGAGTGATGTTACAAAATTTTTATTAATAAGCCATCATTGGTAAAATCATGCATAATAATCATCTATTTATTAAAGATAAAGGAGAATAAATAATATTTATCCATAAGAGCATAAATAATTATAAAATGGAATTATATGATAAATCATGATAAATGACGTGATAAAGAAGGGTTAAAATGGATGAAATAAGTGTTAAAAAGTGATAATAATAATAATGACATATTAGCGGCCCAACACACCCCCAAACTGAATATATTGCATGTCCTCATGCAACCCGATGCCTCTATATTAACCAAGCTATATAAAAAAATTGTTCATCCCAAGTCATGAAATTGATAGAACAAATGAATTCTTCCATAAATAATGAATATTCAATTTTAGCAATGTTGATGAAGGTGTAACAATTTTTACATTGATGTTGAACTATATGTATATGAAGTTGCAGCAAAATATGATATAAGTAACAACAAACTTCATTAACCATTTCCTCAAAAACTACAAACCAGATTTTGCTGAAATTTTGCAAGTAGATTTCTACTATATTAATGCTTCTATGATTCAAAAATCATATCGTTTTGATGCACGGATCATGAGATATAAACAAAATGGCTGTAGGTGATAGTGCATGATTTCTGAAATTTTATGAACTAATTTAACTTGAAATTATTTGGGTTTGTGTATTTTAATGACACCTTTTTGTTATCCAAAAATCACAAGAATTCAGTTCATAGTTTTAAAAATATACGCAAATCAATTTGTGCACCGTATAAAAATGAAATTGTATGTCCTAAATGAGAAATAAAGTAGAAAACATTCATCATGTGTAGAAATTCCTCCCCCAAATTGGAGAATTAGCACGCCCTCATGCAATGCTAGAAAACAAATTGAGGTGGTTGCTACCATCTGTTGAAATCTATGCTTGGTTTAAAACAACGTGGAATAAGGAGGTGTTGAGAATGAATAAGAAGATCAATGGATGATAAAGAATATTAATGGCATGGTCATAATAAATAAATAAATGAAAGGAACACTCTCCCAAACTGAAAGAATCTGTCTTTGAAAAATGGGAGTGGTAAAAATGTGGAATGAATGATGATAAATAATGCTGAATGGATTTTCATGAAACCCTCCTCCATTTTCAATAAATCAGAAACTTATGCTATTTTACCTCAAGTTTTACCTCTGAAAAAATGTGGAATGACATGTATGGACTAGCATTTGTTGAAGCTAATGTAGGCTGAGTTGATGCTGAAAGTTATGCAAAAGGCGGAATCCAGGCAAGCACATCATATCTGAACGATTGTTCGCGTTTGTGAGTTTCTCGAGCCTCTTCTTTTAGTTGCAATAGTGTGGTCTTATTGCGAATAGAGTTTCACCCCATACTTGTTGTTCTCCTGTAACCAAATCACTATTTTGCATGCAAATTTCTTGAATCCACAGTTTTAGTTTTGAACAACAACCAATAAGCTGTATGCAAAATTTTCAATCAGAAAAAACTTTTGTATAAATGCAATACTAATATTTTGTCAAATCAACAAGTTATGATAGAGTGCAGTAATTATATCGCATGTTATCCCATAATGCAAACCTTCCCCCTCTAATTAGAAAAGGGCGTTCATGACCATAAAGCATAGGAAAAGTGTTGTTCTGATGGCAAGGCAAGGGAATGAACAGTATAGTAGTAAATGAAGCAGAGTACACATATTAATGATAGGATGACAAGAGGTATGGTTATAATGAGAGCAGAGTGTGTAAAGATAGTTATGAATAAGAGACAGGACGCTTTGGATTGATGATAAGTTATGCGAAAAAGAAAATGACAGCAATGTGCCAAAAATATGCTTTGCTGATAGTATTCTAGCCGAAAATTATGTGATTGATCGGAAAACAATTTCTCATGCGTAAAGGTTAAAAACAGGGAAAAATTAAAGAAATAATTTCTCTGATAAAAAGAGAGAATAAGAAAAGGGTATTATAGTAATAATTGACGATAATATATAACTTCAATACCATAAGCAGAGGCTATGGGCAGAGCCTCTGCTGCCAGTAGGCGTCCATAGCCTCAGCAGGGTTGCTTTTAAACCCATATGAGCTAGGATCCTCAATTTATAAATGGAGAGTTCCAGTGTTGTTCTACAGAAGAGATCAGTGTGCTGGCGTGGTAACCAAATAACCACATTGCCATTCACTGGGATATAGCAAAAGTGATCAGGCCGGCTCGTGATGAGACCTCCTGTTCCAATGATATTTTGGCTATCCAATGGATCATAACCTTGGTGTGGTGGCCATAGTGATAATGTCAGTTCGCTACATCCTTATGAACATGGTAGGCTGGCTCTTGATGAGACCCCCTATGCAAAATTTTGTTGTTATTACGCTTTTTTATGATAAATAGAGGGAGGCTCAGTACTCCTTAAGAGTAAGGATGGTTGAAGAAGTTGAACATGTCAATAGAAAAAAAATATACCCATAATCTCATTTATTACAGACAAAGAATATTATAACCAGGAAGGGTGGAACCAACGTGGTATTAAGATGATCAATCAGTATCATGTACAACAGAAAATGATGCAGTAAAGTAGTATATAAATAACTGTGTCCTTTTTCTTAAAAAGAATCTCTCATCCAGAAGCTATCCTGTTAAAGATCATAACGTGAATGATATTAACTTGCTTCAATAGAATCCATAATTCTTGCCCTCATAAAAGTAGTGTACTTCATGCTATGAAAGGGAATCAATAAAATGTGGTTGAGATAAACTAGGAATAATCCCATAAGAGGAAGGAGGTGCTATTCACAACACACAAAATTTCACAAGAAGCAAAAAAGCTGTTCTGAAGAGGCAACAACAAAAACTCAAAAAGTGTTGTCCCCAAGAGGGAACAACAAAAACACTCTAAAAGTGTTGTTCCCTAGAGGGAACAACAAAAACTCAAAAAAAAAAAAAAAAAACTAAAAAACGATTTGTTCCCCAGAGGGAACAACAAAAACTTAAAAAAAAAACACTCAAAAAAAGTGTTGTTCCCTTGAGGGAACAACAAAACTCGAAAAGTGTTGTTCCCTAGAGGGAACAACAGCTGTTCCCTGTACGGAATAACAAAGAAAAACACACATGAAAAGTGTTGTTCCCTGTAGGGAACAATAAAGAAAAACACATGAAAAAAGTGTTCTTCCCTATAGGGAACAACAGATGTTCCTTGTAAGGAACAACAAAGAAAAACACACGCGAAAAGTGCTGTTCCCTAAAAACACACTCGAAAAGTGTTGTTCCCTACACTGTTCCCTGTAGGAAACAACAGCTATTCCCTGTAGAGAACAACAAAGAAAAACACAAGAGAAAAGTGTTGTTCCCTATAGGGAACAACAACTGTTCCCTGTAGGGAACAACAGAGAAAAACACACGCGAAAAATGGTGTTCCCTATAGGGAACAACAAAGAAAAACACACACGAAAAGTGGTGTTCCCTATAGGGAACAACAACTGTTCTCTGTAGGGAACAACAAAGAAAAACACATGCGAAAAGTGTTGTTCCCTATAGGGAACACAACTGTTCTATGTAGGGAACAACCACTGTTCCTTGTAGGGAACAATAAAGAAAAACACACACAAAAAGTGTTGTTCCCTTTAGGGAACAACAAAAAAACAGGGAGAGAAAAAAAACACAGAAAAACAATCATATTTACAGCTACAAACAAACAGAAAAACAAAGAAAAGCAATCGTATTTACAAAAAAATAAAGAAATAAATTTTTACAGAAATGAAGCTGCCGAAGGATTTCCTTCTGCAACTGAAACTTGCATGGTGGGGTCGTCATTGTTCAATCGCCAATGGAGCGGAAACTACAATTTGAAGGAAGCAACACCTGAAACACAAAAACATAAGAGAAATCAGAAAAGAAACAACACTTCATTTAAAAACAATAGATAAATAAATAAATTAAGTTACAACAACTATGATGTTATTTCCTAAGGGAATATCAATCTATCAATGGAAAAAAATGATGTCTTGGAAAAATGTATTGGCAGAAGTAACATGAATCTTCAAATGGAAATCAATTCGTCATTTCTTCTGTTATGAATTTGTTAGGTAATGAATTAGATGAATTTCCCTTCTTTCATTAAAATTTCTTTCAAGAATTGCTCGTCCATAAATTGACCTTCTTTATTCTCCTAAGACCTGCAAAAACGAGTGTCTACCTGGAATAAAACATTAAATCATGGAGAAAGAGAGGTGATCGAGCTCCCCTAATCCAAGAATTATGCAAAAAGACTAACAAGTAGTTACTCTGTAAAACAAATCTATGGAAAAAAAAAAAAAATAATAAAGTAAAATTAATTTATTATCTGCAGGAGAGCAGTGGCCAATCATACTAACCAACAGTGTTTTAATCACAACTCCTTTTGTTTTTGGTCTAATTCGAGTGATTTAAAATCCAAATGAGAGATAATTCAAAGATATATTACCAATAGAAAAAGGTTTTAAAAATTCAATGATATGATATGTCAATTTTACTTAAAACAACCTGCATAACGGAGTCATTTTCGATTTTCCCACTTAGAACAACAATGGATATTTTAAGCATAGTTTTTTTGTTTGATGATGGATTTGAATGATTAAAATTAGAAATGAAAGTAGATTCATCTATTTATCTCCAATAGAAATAGGTTTTGAAAACAAAAAGAATTGATGGGTCAAATACTCTAATGAACAGCCGTAAAAACAGAGTTTTAAGAGTGCTGATTTATGATAGACAGTTAGTATTTTGCTAATAAATTTCTCATACAATATCGAAATGAGTGATTCAAATTGCCTTGTAAATTAGATTCATAGGGAATATACCATAGAAACAGGTTTTCAAAATATAGTCATTTAGGCCTAAAAAAACTGATCGTCCCAACTCTGTTCCTGAGCTGCCTACTAGACACCCAGTCAATGTTTTGGTTATAACTTTTTCGTTTCAAATCAAAATTGAGTGATTCAAATTGGGTTTGAAATTATACATCAAGGTCTAATTAGAATAGAAACATGTTTTAAAAATATAGTCATTTAGGCTTCCAAAAACTGATTGTCCCAACTCTATTCCTAAGCTGCCTACTGAACACCCTGTCAATGTTTTGGTTATAACGTTTTCGTTTCAAATCCAAATTTAGTGATTCAAATTGGGTTGGAAAGTAGACATCAAGGGATACTTAGTGTAGAAATAGGTTTTAAAAATATTCCCTTTTGGTCCTTCAAAACATGACTGTCCCGGCTATGTTTTCAGAAATTTTATCAAGCCCAAAAGCCAAAAAATATGATATTCAAGCATTTTTTCCAAATCGGTGATAAAAATGAATATGAGTGTTTGTATAACTGTTATTTCCATTATAATTCATCTACATATACAAATAAATTAAAATATTTATCACCGATGTTGATTTCCCTAGCGTGTTGCAATAAAAATAACTATTTTTACATAAAAAAATGTATTTATTTATGTCCTTATTTATTTTATTTTTTACACTAACCTACTCTGATTTGAAAAATAAATATGATTACATATAGGAGTACTTCTAGTGAAACCATTTTCGAAATAAGGCCTCAAGTTTGTGTATACCCAAATTTGAAAAATGCATGTTAATGAATATTAGGGCATGAGAAGCCAACTTCCCTTGCAAAGATTGTGTCAAAAATTGTTGAAGTATGAAGTGATGCTGCAAGCAAATGATGGAGTGAAACAAATCTTCAATATATCCTTTACTTTCTTGATTTCCCATAGCCATCATATCATGAAGTTCTTGAGCTTTTAAAATGACTTGTTGACGCAGACTAAAAGAAACCTCATTTTCTTCCATAACTTCTACAATTTTTGAATTTGAAACATTTTGAATCTCAATATAAGTTTTCTCCAATGGTGCATGTGAGATAGAATGGGTGGGAAGGGTGGATAAATTTTGCAGTTCAACATTGTAAGCATGTTGTACTGGTTTATTATGGTGAGGGTGTGGAATGAGTTGAGCAAGAAATTGTGTAGGGAATGGAACATTTTGATGATGTAGTTGATTGGGTTGAGTGGATGATTTTGATAGGCAAGCAAGATGTTGTGGAAGAGCTGGTGAAGAATATGGAGGATGTGTTTGTGCTACAAGATGAGGGAGAGTAGTCATGCAATCATAAGATGAACCATGCCAAACTTGTAGACAAGATTTGTGGGGGTTATATTGAGATGGACATGGCTGCCCTAACACATGAGTATTCCATAATGGATTATGCAAGTAAGAGAATGGAGAGGAAGTGTTTTGAACCATACCTGTAGGCCATGATTTCCATGGTTTTGACCTTGTTGCAGCTTCCTCATCTCTTTGATATGCTACTTCCATCCTAGATAAGGAAGAACAACTATCTATGGGATGCTCCTTTCGGTAATGAGGGAAAAACACTTCTTCAATTTCTTGATTTTTCTGAACCTGCAAAACATCCAATTTTGAATTTAGAGAGCTAATAAAATCATATTTAAAATTTTCAAATAAATCATTGATTTCAACTCTTATGTCTCCTGTTCTTGTAGTAGATTTGGAAAACAAAGAAGAAAATTCTCTAGAATTCTTACCAGCTTTGGAGATTCCTCTTGAATAACTTATGCACAATTCACAAACATCATCATATGACAACTCAAAAACATCACCTTTTCCTATCAGATTTAAGAGTTCTAAAAATTCATCTTTGATTCCTTTGAGTATAAGTGTTTTTAAGATCTCTTTTTCCAAATACTTATGCTTTGATTTTTGAAAGTTGTATCAAAATCGCTCCGCATAGTCCTCTAAGCTTTCATCTTCCCCTTGTATCATACCGAAAATATCTTCATTGGATTTTCAGTCGTCTTGGTACTTCTTCAAGAATATGTTCTTCATGTCCTCCCATGTTTGGATGCAGTTCCCACCTAGGCTCACAAACAATCGAAGAAATGCTCCTATTAGAGTAAGAGGAAACACTTTCAACCTTTGATCATTAGTAAAATAATCATATCCTTTACAAAGTATTTCAAACACAAATAAGAATGTATCTGGATCTTCATTTGTCAATCCATGAAAATTTGGTAGAGAAGATGGGGGAATTATGTGCATTTGTGTCACTCCTCCTAGATCTTTGATAGGGAATTCAAAATTTGCAATGTAAGCCATTTCTTACCATAATAGAAGATGTTTTTCATGTGTTTCTTTGAGGCTCCTCTTTCAAATATTCCTATCAATTGGTTAGTGAAATGGGTGGTGCTCACATTATCACTTGAGTGGAATTATGAGATTTTTTCAAAAATCCTACCTCTGAATTTCCTACTTCAATCCCTATGAAATTCTGCTGAAAAGCGGGCAGAAGAGCAAACACTTGACTTGCTCGTTATGCAGGTTCTTACCTCTCGTTTTTAGTACCCAATTCTTTCACATCAGACAAACATCAAACACCTACTTCAACTTCTATGCAATTGTGCTGAAAAGCGGGTGGAGGAGCAAGCACTTTACTTGCTTGTTACGTAGGTTCTTACCTTCCGTTTTTAATACCCAATTCTTTCCCAGCAGCAAATATCAAACATACATCACTCTCTGTGAAATGGCAACACTCTCCCCGACAACAATGCCAAAATGTTGGGTGCTAAAAGGTGTCTTTTAAAACTCCTAATTGCCTCACATTAATTATCAACCTGGGTAAGTCTTTTTATTTCAAGAGTGTACACAATATGTGCAAGTTATAAATCCAGAGAGTAATGCTTTTTTAAGTTGAACTATAAAACTTGATACAAGAGTAACTGGATGCAATCATAAATCTCAAGCTGTAACTTTTAAAGGAAATAATACATCTAAGCATAAGGACTTAATCTCAAGCAAAACCATAATCAAATATGAAGCAAGAAATTCAATTGAAAATAACATCAACCGAGAGCATAGTAGCATTAACCAATCTCTTTCAGCTGATTCTATATGAGTCACACTCTATCTTAATTAAGTAATTCGAATGGAAATGATGTCAACTGAGAGTTTAGTAGTATTAACCAATCTCTTCCACCTGATTTTATACTAACCACACTCTTATCATAATCAACCAACCAAAAAATCAATGTCTTAACTGATAATAAATTCAACCTGCAGTGAGCATAAACGAAATCAAATGGCAAAGTTGCGAAGTACATGAGAAAAGGGAAGTAAACTAATTGCAATGTAAACTCACAGGAAATCAGAAGATATCAAACATGGTAAACTTAGCGGAAAATGGAAAAACATCAAACTAATTAGACTCATGTGAATTAGAAAGATATAACACAGAGGAGAGCAGTTTGATCCACCAGAGGTCGGGCCCTAGCCACCAGTGAATACTGCTGAGCTACTTTAGAATATCCAGATGAACAACAACGCAAATTATATATTAATAATCAAATTCACTTGTCATTACAATATGATCTTCTTCAGAATCACATTATGTATATTGAAATTACAATTGAGGTCCCAAGCAAAAAGCTAAATCTCTCCATTAGCCCCTCTCCTCCTATCCTATCCTATCCTATCTCTAATAGTCCATATCCCTCTTTGATCTCTGTTCTCATTTAAATACACAGAGAGCAGAGAGAAGTGACAATAGATATGATTACAAAATGATTCCATAACAAAATTGGATTGTTCACAACAAATTGATCAGAAAGATCGTATCTGAATTATCTTCCCATCAACATTCAACAGGAACAGGTCGAATTTGGTATTGCAACTGAGATAATTTGGAAACCGGCCGCAACAACGAATCTGAGAAAAACGTCTTCAAAGAACTTTCCATTTCTCTTAATACAAACCGAATTTGGGAAAAATGCTCATTACAAAACTAATTCGGTCTGTTTTTAACAAAACACATGTTTCGGATTTTCCAGATTCTTCTCCATTTGCCCGAAATGTCCAATGCAAAACGATCACTTCTTATTCCAACAAATTTTTGAGTTAGAATATTTAATGATGAGCTGGAGATCAAATCTACAATCTGGAAAATATCTTGGAGGCTAAAATGGTGAGTAATGTTACACCCATCATTGGTAAAATCATGCATAATAATCACCAATTTATTAAAAATAAAGGAGAATAAATAATATTTATCCATAAGAACATAAATAATTATAAAATGGAATTATATGATAAATCATGATAAATGATGTGATAAAGATGGGTAAAAATGGATGAAATAGGTGCTAAAAAGTGATAATAATAATGACATATTAGTGGCCCAACAGACACCCTACAACCATAATGAAGCATTAGGGGGCTAGGTGTGTTACATAGCAGTATCAGGGCTAAGGTTCAACACTTGGACTAGTTGGGCTCAAATGAGAAAAATTAAGTTGAATCTTGTTCTTGTTAAAGGTTTGTTGTAGCAACATTATTGAATTTATTTTTTAACGATTTATCTAACCGATATCTGAGTGTGTTGTGCAACAACAATAGAACCTTGATTTTATACCAACAAGGTCAATGTTGGTGTAACAAAGGAAAATATGGGTGTTGAGAATTTTATCATTTTCTTAAAACTAACAATTGTGTGTTGTTTTAGCACATAAGAAGACTTCCTAGTAGTAGAAAAGAAGGGAAATGTCTAGAGGAATGGTATAATATAGCCTGGAAATGATCCATATTTATGTAGGAACACAATTAAATATAGAGTTAAACAAAAACACAGAGCTACAATGAAAATTGAACTTCAATTTAATAATAACAAAGTACTCAAATGATTTACATGCAAAATAGAAACAAACTAGCTCGGGCGAGGGTAGCTTATATCTGAGAAGAGATGTGACGGCTACATGTCTTCTGAAATGTGTTACAATGAGGCTCGATGGCCTTTTTATTATTTAGAAACAATGGAAAACCCTAAACATCCAAAAACCTAACGCTAGGAGATGAAGCACCAAACATTTGTGGGCCCCATTGGGGTTAAGTGGTACATCAATTTCTCGGGGTCGTAACTTTGGCATACGATCTCTATTTGATACACGTGATACCTCATTAGAAATATATATTCGAGGACCATAGATTTATACTCCAAACCCAAAACTTGTTTTAAAAAAAACGTCGTTTAGAGCCTCAAAACTGCAAAAAATCGTAAATTGTGCTACAATTATGGAAACTAAAAGAAAGAGAGTTGAGGATCTAGGTGGAACAGGCTGATGGCCACCAATATCCAACTGGATCAGGATAGGACTTTTCACAATAGATAATATGAATGAGATGAGAGAAAGGCAATAGATACCCCTCCTAATTAGATGGAAATTATTAAAAGCTTGAGGGATGAGCTTAGGAGTTGTTAGGAAAACAAAATAATTATAAAAGCCTAGGAAAAGAAAGAAGAAAAGTGCAATAGTGTTGAAAAGGATGTCATATTTACAAAGGTAGAGATAATATGCACCGACTACCAGTGACATGAAAATGTACAAGTCCAAACAGGTACCTATTCCATCTGAAATTCATAAATATAGGCCAGCAAATAGTAAGGCAAAAGGAAGTAGGTCAAGGAAAGGGCATAAGAGTGCAAAATATGATACGACCAGTGAGGACACTTCATCAGTCACCTTTGAAGATGGAACAGATAGTTCTGACAAACTATCTAACAAAACAACTAGATCAAGGTTGCATAAGAAAAAGAAAAAGAAGGCAATAAAGAGCTTATTACCTAAATATTCAAGGAAAATACTCCTACATTCGATGGAGAAGATATGGAGAATGAAGAATATGAAGCATGGATGTTGGGTTTGAAGAATTATTTTAGAATACATAATTATTCTTAGAACATGAAGGCTTGATTGGCCATATTTGATCTAAGAGGTAAGGTTGGTATATGGTGGGAAGAAATTAAGAATTCCAAGGGAATTCAAGAAAAGAAGTTGAACTAGAGTAAATTCGAGAAATACTTCAAGGATAAATACCTATCTAAAATGTATTGTGATGGAAAAATTATGGATTTCCATGAGCATAAGTTAGAGCAACTCATTATGGAGGCATTTACCAACATATTTATAGAATTGTTGAGGTATGTGCCTTACATTAGACATGTGAATGTATAAATACATCACTTTCTCAATGGATTGCCATAGTCATATCAAGACAAAATAAAGTTTGATGAGCCAAAGATTCTTGAATACATTATTATAAAAGAGAAGTACGATTATGACTAGTCGAAGCATAAGATCAAACCTTGGATAGAATGGAGAAAGAAGGATAAGACCAACTTTAGGAAGAAAGGATAAAAATCCTTATGTTATAAGTAGCCTAGGAAGAGGTTTAAGTTCAACATCTCAATTAAAAGCAAGGTTCAACAAAAAATTTACTGTCCAAGTGGGGATAGATCAATCAAACCAACAAAAGAAATGGAAAAAGATCCAAGTGACGAGGAAGAATGCCCATTAAGAGTTTGTCCACATAGAAAACAAGACTGCAAAATGGTATACATCCTAGAGGCCACTACTGTTAATCATGTGGTCAAAAGGAAAGTGATTGATGTTATTGAATCATGCCATTTCGAAATGACAAATTACTTGCATGAGTCACTTTAAAAATCTTGCCTCTAAGATCATATGGCATGTTGATTAAGTATAGATTGGTTGGTAGTGCACAGGGCCAAATTGGATTGCTACAATAAAACTTTAGAATCCACATATGATGAAGGACAACAAAGGGTATTTTAGGGACAATGAAAGCATGTGTCCATAAGATAGAGTTCAGCTCTGCAATTGAAGGAATATTGTGGAAAGGTATGTCCATTGTATGCCATACCTATGACAAATTTAGCTGAATGTAACCAACTAAAATTTAAAGGCCATTCGATACTATGAGAATACATGGATGTATTTCATAAGTATATACTCAAACTACCTCCCAAAAGATACATTGATTTTTCAATAGAACTCACATCAGGAGCAGTGCCTGTGTCTATGGCATCATATAGATTGAACATGCCTAAACTAGTAGAGTTCAAGATATATCTAAAGGAAATGTTGGGAAAGGGGTACATCAAATAAATCTATCTCCTTGAGGAGTACTAGCATTATTTGTTAAAAGGAAATATGGCACCCTCAGATTGTGCACCGATTATAGATAGATAAACATGATGAACATCAAGAACAAGTATTTGTTTCTTAGGATTAATGATCTTTTTTATCAGCTAAGGGGCCATGTGTTCTAAAAAATATACTTTAGGTATAGATATCACTAAGACAAGATAACGAATGAGCATATCTACCAAATTGCATTGAAAACTAGGTATGGACACTACGAGTTTGTAGTGGTGCCATTTGGACTAAAAAATGTACTAGCTATTTTTATTTGTTTAATAAATAATATCCTCAAAAGATATATAGATTATTTTTTGTTGGTTTTCATTGATGAGATTTTAGTGTACTCAAAGACCAGGGAAGAGCACAAAGAGAACCTTGAGATCATACTGCAAGTGCTAAGGGAGCACCCACTTTATGCGAAACTTGATCAATGTGATTTATTTCAATCATGTGTGCTTTTTTTCGGTCACGTCATTTTTGAAGGAGTGGCAATAGATCCCAAGAAGATCAATGCAATCATGGAATGGCCTGACCCTTGAAATATAGAAAAAATAAAATCCCTTATGGGATAGTAGGATACTATAGAAGGTTTATTCAATTATTTTTGAAGATTGTACACCCAATCACAACACTACAAAAGAAAGGGGTAAATTTTATTTGGACATCAAAGTGTGCAACTAGTTTTGAATAAATTAAGCATATTTTAACAAATGCTTCCATCCTAAAATTGCAGATCTAGCTAAGGATTTCTTAGTTTGGACAAATGCTTACAAGGAAGAGTTTGATGGGGTCCTCATGCAAGAAGGAGATGTAATCAATTAAGAATCCAAGATGTTAGTGTGAATATAATTATGTAACACGATTTAGAGTTTGTATTGATCATGCATGCTTTAAAAATGTGGAGACATTACGTATTTGGGAGGAAATTAACATTATTGACATATCACAATTTGGATGAAATACGTGTTTGATCAAACACAATGAAATGTTAGGAAAGCTAGGTGGATATTCCTTATTAGTGTTAGAAATTGGAATGTTTTTTAAATTTTATCTTAGATTTCCATTCATGATAATTACTTGTGAGTATGTCATCATCTTATTATTATGTTTTCTTTTTTCGTCAAGCAATTACCATAAAACATGAAGATCATAGAAGACAATAGAAAATAAGATATAGGCTCCAAGCTAGGGAAAAACCCCTCTAAGGAGAAAACCCCAAAAAATCTCTTCTTATAGAATCATATCAAAAGAGATATCCAAAACCCATAACCATAGAAGTTTTTCCTCTAGATACCAAACCAAAACTTCTTTCCTTCCAATAGATTTACCAGCAAGAGACCAATAATAAGAGATACATTAAGGAAAATCATCCATAAACCTTAGCTCCAAGAAGAAACACTTGCTTTTAGATTTTGGCCTTTCTCATCTCTTCTATTTTCTCTGCGATATTTCAAACCAAAAACATCCAAGTTTGTGTGTCCAAAGCAGTAAGACATGTCCATTGGGGCAGAGCTGACTTGACATGTAGGCCGACTTGGCATCTAGAGGGTTTCTATCTCAAAATTTACATTTAAAATTTTCCTTTCCTTTTTCTTTTACAATTGGTCCAAAATAGGGCTTTAACTCTTTGACTCAAAAACCTAGAAGCATGAAGAACATGCTTATCTAGAAAATTAATAATAATTTTTATTTTTCCTTTCTTTTGATTTTTACATAATGGTACAAATTATGAAGACTGAAACTAGTTACCTTCTCCAAAACTCCCTTTTTAACTAGGGAAGTATTCATAATTTTATGCCTAGTACAAGGATATTCTCAAACTGAAATATTCTCATAAGAAGAGTCGGATTGATAATCCATATGTAAGCATCAACATTATAACCAATGTTGTATTTTTAAGGCCTAACTAGACAAGCTCTACTTCATTCAAGAGAAATATGTTGTCAGGCTTTAGGTGTGATACTGTACTACATTTAAGGCACATACCCCATCTGAATGCTCATTAGGTATGATCCTCTATGACTATTATCTTGGATTCCTAATCCTCAAAGAATATCGATTCTCTTTAACCACTCTTATCTTAGATACTTATCCTATCCTCAAAAAGTGTTGGTCCCTTTCCTTTCTTAGATACTTATCCTCAAGGAAGCCATATATTCTTATCTAATTATTCACCATTATTTCTCCAAGGCCTTCACTTAGACTTACAACTACCAGTCTTGGTCAAGTTCCTGAAACATGAAAAAGAGAATGCACATGTGATGTCCAACATCACTCCCTATCAACGAGAGAGGATATCCATATTCCTTTTCTATTATGGAATATATCCTTGCTCCTGTTCTAGGAGACTCCTTTACTCCCCCTCGAATCAAGAGGAAATTCCTGACTTTATTTTTCTACTTCACAAGATCTCTGGCTTGTTTTCAAAAGAGTATCAACCACTTGTTCTTTATTCACATCTCATTGCATTGAGCTTGTTTTCTTTCGTGGTATCATGGGGCCAACTTCTTCCTTTAATATTGTGATAGGATCTAGGTCATTATTCTTTCACATCACTTTCATCTTGTCATCATCAATGAAGGCATTATATTGAGCCTTTCCAAACTTCAAGTTGGTCATAGCTTCTTCATGAAAGTGATATCCTAGTTTTTGTACAAACTTCACCTTTAGGTGATATTCTCGCATTGCTACCTTTTAATCCCAAGATGAACACATATTTACTTCATAATTTCCAAATATGTTGATCTTTCCTCAACATTCTTCATATATTCTTGCAATATCCTTCTAGGTAGCAAAACAATATGTTAACTAGATAACCAATTTTTTATTATTAAAATTAGACTTACCTCATCATGATGACCTTCTAATTGGAGCGTAAACATCCTTATGATCCATATCCACACAAATATTCCTTCATGCATCAAAGTGTGCAAGGATCGATCTTGATTACCAAGTTGTAATATATTCCTTAGAGTTGTCATTGTTAACTCTCTTCTTTTCTTCTAGAGACTACACTTGATGTTGATCAACATTGTTATATTTATGCCATGCAATCTTGTGAGAGAGTCTTGATCTCTTTCCATACCAAAGTATGACTCAGACATCATGAATCCATATGGAAAGATTATTGTTGGCATTATGGTGTGCATGGTTCCATCTAGTTGATGTTTCCATTGGTTTCATGATGGTAGTTAGCATATGTTGGCATTGATGTCAACCCTATGTAGTTTAGCTAATGTATTGATGTTGTTATTGTAGCATGGTTGTAGCTGGTTGATTTGACATTGAATTGCTTGTGTTGGCATTGGTGTCAACCTTATGATGTCACATTCATGATGGTCAGATGATGGCATTGGTATGGTAGATGGTTGCTCATGTGCTAGTGGTGTTTATGTTGGATGACTTATTGCAACAGTTTGTTGGACTTATGATGATGATGGAGATGATGTAGATGTGCTCTAGGGTTGTTCAATGGAGTTGCAACTTGTGCAGGAGATCATACAGATGCTAGAGATGTTGGACAATCTCAGGAAGAGTTACATTACTAAATGGAGGTAAAATTTTGTAGGAGATGAGGTTGATGAGTTTGATGCCCTTGTTTAGGGATTTATGCTCAGTGTCACAATGAAAAAATGCTTGTGGGATATGAGTAAGATGTCTTTAGCATCCTCTTGAAGTTTGGTTGGAAATGGCCTTAAGGAAGGAGACCTAATGAGGGGTAACACGGGCTAGTGGTGAGCCACAAATGATTACTATTATTGGCAATGGCTTGGAGAAATGAGTTATAACGCATTTCAGGAATGCATAGGGAGCGTTACTCTATTTTGAAGGGTTTTTCCTTTGGATTCCTTGCGCACATCGAATGTATTTCGACTTGGAAATTCAGGGAAGCTTCTATACTAATTGGAAATGGTTTGAAAAGGTCCTCCAATGATGTGAACACCTTAAGTGCACAAGTAGTCATGATAATGGATTTCTTTCATCAACTTTGTGCACTCTTGATCCCAATCCAAAAGTGGAATTCTCCTTGTATGTTTTATATTCTTCACTTTGGAGCTAAGTGATGGTTGGTTCAGTATGAGAGTGAGTTAGTGAAGGCTACATAGAGGAGGAATACTCCAAACTTTCTTGTGAGTAAAGAGAGCCTGTGCAAGTGTTGTAGAAAGGAAGTGGAATGAGAATATTGAATGGTTGTTGCAAAGAACTTGTTAGGTTCCTATACCAATAGGAGCTATAATTTTGAATGATTAAGGTAAAACCTTGTAATATTGTACATACCTTTGCTTTCTGAAAATGTTTTCCATATTAAAAAATGTAAAGAGGGTATGTACTAAAAGAATAATCAAAGGAAAAAAAAGAATAAGAAAAGGTCAAACAAATGAAAATATATGAACCCAAAAAGACAAAAAGAGACCATGAAAGTGAGCAAGTCAAAATGCCACTACTATTTACTTTTATGCATAATAAATGATTGTGTGCAGCTTGTTACTCATGCCACAATCCATGATAGTCAAATTGTTTAAACTTGGCTATTTCATGCTTTGAATTTTATGTTTATAGTTAGAAAATAAAATTTGACAAAACAATTTAATCTTGGCAGATCATTAGATAGGTAGAGTAAATAAAAGGAGCTCATCAATTTAATATGAGCCCTTACATGATATAAGGTTAGAATTAGATAGTTTACTTTGTAAAAGAAAAGAAAAAGATTGATAAGGGTTTTCTAGCCTAAATGCACCCAAATAAAGTGAAGAAAAAATGGTAGGGTAAGTAAATGGGTAAGTAGTGGAAAGGTTGCAGAAATATCATGTGATTACACAAAAGCACTTATGTCATTATTTCAAATGCATCTTTCAAATATGCATAAGTAGTAAACAAAGAAAAGACAATGGTTCACAATATGGTTTATTTAACATCCCCTCATTCATTTCACCCCTTTACTTTACTAGTTTCCCATAAATAAGTTCTAGTACTTAAATCCTACAAGTCAAAGAGGCTCAGAGAATTTCTATGAATTTTGGAGGGACCGAACCCTCGGCTTGATGACTTATGGACAACAAGTACTAGAACCCACTGTCATAAAAATTCATCTCCCTTCATTTCCCCTCATTTCCCTAATAAAATCACACTTTCCTAGGGTCGGCATCATTTACCTAGGAAAAGTGGGAACCCCCATGTAAATCCCTTTTCACTTAAAAAACCCACGAAAACATTTTATCCTAAGTATTGAAGGTATGAAAAGCGCACAAACGTGATGTTCCACCTTTTTAATTAGAAAAAACCAACTCCACCCTTTATATTTCATATTAATTTCTAATATTATTATATAAATTCCCCGAAGTCCCATCATCCCGTATAATAATTAAATCCCTATATAAAATACCCCAACCTTTGGTTTTAATAAAAACTAATAAAAATTCCCCATACCCGATATAACCTTCCTTAGTTTACCTAATCCCGATAAATTTAAGTTAATCCCTGTATTAACATCCCCCGACTCCCTAATCCCTCATTAAGCACGGCCTGATTGTTTTATCCCTAAACTAATCCCGAACTACCGCGATTAAATCCATGGACCCCCATCAACTCCTGTCATTTCCCCTCACACAACTCTTCTGCCTGACTACCATTGATCATCACCCCCCCATCCAATGGCGCACAGCCATATCGGCTGTGCCCAATGGCTGAATGTAAACCACCCGATAAAGTGGTTTCCCCAACCCCGCAAATGCTACATGATAAATGTTTTATCGCATCGGGTGAGACTTCCCGAATACCGCATGCACCACAAAAGCGGTGCAATGAACCTCCAAAACCGCTTCCCCCATTTAACAGAAAAACTGTCAACTGTTCATCTGAAAGTGAACCCGCCAAAATTAACAATTTTCTCTATAAAAGGCCGCAAAACCCTCTTTTGCCCTTTTTCTGCGTGTTCTCTGTGTAAACTCTATGAAACATTACAATCCTTGCGAATGCCAAATTTACCACCAGAATTTCAAGACCGTCCCAGAAGACGCTGCAGACAACCCAACTGAGTTTTTAGTCCGTACCAAGACCACGCCAACTACTGCAGCTACCGCGAACCACCATTTTTAAAGCCAATTCACCCAATTCCAGGTATTTCACCACGAATTACCCCTTACCCCTGCAAATTTCAAAACCTTTAGCCTGTGTAGTGTTTTGATTTAAAAATTGAGTAAGAATACTGCCAATTTTAAGAAGCTACTTGCCTAAACCCTCTGAAAAATCCCAAAACCTTTGATAAAACCCCCTAGAGCATAATTCAAATCCACAAGAACTGAATTATGGCTGCCCCTATCACCATGGACGTTAGACCCATTACCACTCCACACTTAGACCTGGACCACCTTCCCCTGGCTGACAGGGATTTCCAAATCAAAGACACAACTTCAATAGAGCTCCTGCTAAAAATTCATTGCTTAAGCAAAGACAGACACCTGAACCATACAGATGATATTGGCCTCTGGGAGTCCAATTTACCCAGATATCAGTTCCCCCAAGTTCATATCTTTCCAGAAATTGTTCATATGTGCTATACATGCTATGTCCCCAACCATAGAGCCATAATGTCTCATGACCAAAAGGTTCTATTCACTATCACAACCAAGTCCATTAATGAAATGTTGTAGTTCCAACCAGGGCCAAACCTAACCCCACTCTCAATTCGTGGCCTGTTGGACTAATATCCCAAGCTAAGCCCATCAAGGTTGGCCCAGTTGTTCCAGACCTTCATTAGAGAGGAAAAACACATCCCTAAGGATCCCCCTCCATATGTAGCAACTATTTTCTTTAAATGGGGCCAGTACATTGTAACCATGATATCATGTGTTTTGGGTTACTCTACCAGTGAATACATTGATGAACTTATTCTTGCCTTCATGTCCATCTATACCCTAGGACAACCTCCTGCAACCATATATGACTTTGCTAATTTCATAGCTGATAGAATGCATGAACAGTTCACAAGAATGGGCAATGAGAGAGTATTCAAATACTCCTCTGTATTGTACCATCTATTTTTATATTATTAGTCAGATAAGTTTCCTTTCACTCTCCAGAAAGCTTGACACTAGGGGCCGGCCCAGATCTGTAATTTTTTGGACCCCACATTTCCATGAGTTTGGATCACCATATACATACTCAAACTTCATGGATTCTTTTGTGTATCCAATCATGACTATGCTCACTGGAAATCCTCCACCTAGGATAAGTCCCAAGATAAAAAGAGTCCTCTAGCTTTCTAAGCAAACCAAAGTGGGTGATTGGTACCTTTACCAAAACCACACAGAGATAAGAATATATGGTTGCGTGCTCGCTCCATATAAGTTGCCAAGATACCTCCCTATGAGGTTGTTTGCCTTCGAATATTACAGACAGATCATCAATGCAGATGAAGTCAACTTTGTCAATGCCAAGAATAAGTCCTATTTCAAAATCGAAGACCAATTAGTTCCCTTCATATGCAATTCCAAAGAGGCAAGGAAAGAGGCAAATCTGATCTTGCAAAGAATGAAATTACAAAGGAGTTTTGTATGGAGATATGACCCTTTAGAATTCATTACCAAGGAAAGGCAAGAGGTAAAGCTAGGACCTTTTATCCACCACCCCATACCAGAAATAGAGGCATATGCCAATCAAACAGAATGGGTGGAAAATACTTTAGTAGACAGAGATAGCACAAGGGTAGATGTAGAAAATGCTTTGATTGATTTGGAAAAACAACTTGATGAGAGCTCTTTTCTACAGGTACCAGAAGAGCAAGAAAGAGCCATGAGCACCCCTCCAGTCATGCAGACTCCTCAGAATGAGGAGAAAAATCCAAAAAGAAATAGAGAGGGAGCTTCCACTTCAGGAATGGACACCTCTAATTTGCAACAGGAAACAAGTCACAACAAGAGGCAAAGGCTCAATTTGGCCTATGGACAGGAATATACAGAAGGATCAACACAGGTAACCAACATAGCTTGTTAGTTTCTAGTGGAATACGTTGTTTTGATGCAGCGAATCAGTAGTCTTGGTAGATTTTCTTTCTAAAGGCACCTCAATCCGCATCTGATTCATCAGTTGTTTATGGTGAATCTTTAGTATTTATTTCCTGATGCATCATCTTCAGCGAATGAGCACTTTTGTGCAGCAAATCGGTAATCTTCCCTTCGTACTTCGTAATTAGTTGATTCTTTTCATATCATAGAGCATGCTCTTCTCCGACCAGTCTCGCTTAAAGGTGTGAGCCAACCTCTTTCACACAATCAGCAATACTAGCACCTAGAGCTCGTACTCTTTTTGTTGCTTCTTTCTTCGTCGAATCTACACTTTCCATCGTCGAATGAGTAGTCTCTCGGTAAATAGTTTGTTGTTGTTGCTGATCGAGAATGTTCGAATTGCCAGTATTGGTCATCGAATGACCTGTATCTCTTTCTTGGTGGAAGGTAGGTGCACCTCAGGGAAGGTCGGATCAAGAAGCTAGTCCCATTCCCAATCGATGGAGAGGCATAATAGCCATCCCTCCTTTCCAAGAGAACGAATCCTGATCTTTCAATAGAACCTATCTCTCTTCTTCCTTTGCTAGGAGCTCTTCCCCGTTCGGAGAGGCAAGAAAGGTAGGAATACCCTCGGGAGCTAGGTCACAGAAAAAGTAAACCCAATCTCTTCTCCGAGGTAAGCGAACCTAAGGGAAAGGAGCTAAGCCCAAGAGAGGGATGAGTTCCTACTTTCTGATATGTATACTAGTATCTCGATGTCGTGTTTTTGAAATCTCTTCTTACTGGCGCAGTTGCCGGTTCTAGTTCCTATCGTAGAAAGCTTTGTTCCCTTGTATGCTGTTAAGCCGGAGTTAGGCTTTATGAGCCAATGTAGGTCTGTTCAACCCACATATTTGCCTGGGGAACCTGTGAATACCTCTGCTACGAAAAAGGGTTGTGATAGGAAACGTTCAATTTTTCTTGCTCTTGCCACGATTAAACGATCTTCCTCCGATAATTCATCCAGTCCAGGAATAGCTATAATGTCTTGAAGTTCCTTATAACGTTGTAAAGTTTGCTTAACCCCTTGTGCAATTTCGTAATGTTCTTTGCCTACGATCCAAGGTTGGAGCATATTCGATGTTGAATCTAAAGGATCCACTGCTGGATAGATACCCTTCACAGCTAATCCTCTCGATAGTACGGTAGTAGCATCTGAATGTGGGGCGGTACCACGGACGGACGAATTAATGCTTGAGCTTGGCAGTCCTACCGATCGATACAGAACACAAGGTTACTACAACACCTCATAGAGGCATAATGACAATAATTGCCAATCAGAGCTCAGATGGGATCATTGGCTAGGCTTGGATGGGATACTCAGATACTCAACTGGGCTCGGTTTATCAGCTACTCAGCTTGGATACTCAACTGCGCTACTTGACTTGGATACTTGGTTGGATACCCGGTAGACTGGGAAATACTACGCTGGGATACTCACATGGGCTACTCGACTGCTTGGCTTGGTTAATTGGACTGGGAATACTCAACTGGGCTATTCAACAACTTGGGGCTGGCTGCTTGGATTATCGACTGGGCTAATCCAATGGGGATGGTGCGCTACTCGACTGGACTAATCGGCTTGGCTAATTGGCTTAGCTACCCAACAGAACAAGTTACTATCTTATTTGAGGAAGAAGGAATAGTTTGATCTATGATAAGAGATCTCATTCTCGGATGATGTAATAGCCAGACTAAGTCCCAAAGTCTTTCCAACCAACTTCAATTGTGAGGCATCCTTTTCTTAATAGATTGATCTGGGCGGGTTGGAGAGGCATCTGCCTATAGATAGACTGAAAGAAGGAATACATCTTTCCAGTGGGGAGGGCCATTCTTCTCGATGTAGGAACCTATTGTTCCGTAGGGGTAAGCTCCATCCCCGGGTATGTGGGAAATATCCTTTCCATTGATGGGTAACATCTTGATTGTTTGGGAGCTTGGGGAACATATCTTTTCTCGTCCGGTGGAAACTTGACATATCTTCTCTCGTCTGGTGGTAATGTGAGATAGGTAATTACACTTTAGCAGATCATGCATATATTATATATGTCATTATGCTATTTTGAGAGATCAATCTCTCATTCAAGAGGAGAATCCATTGTTGGCAACTTCAAAACTTGGTTATCCTCCTCCTTGTGCATTACCCGTTCTAGAGACACCGTGAAAAGTTCGACGTGCACAGGAATGAGGCGGTTATATATTTGTTACCTTTTATTGATAACACGTGCCCAGTCAGTGAGTGAGTGTCAGGTTAGTCAGTTAGGTTAGCCGGAAGAGATGGCCGACTCACGTGGCCTGCTTGACGAACGTTAGCGACGAAGACATCATAAATCGGTTCGCGGGCGTCGCGATAAGTCCCCTGTCCCACCATAGGTGCTGCGACAACCTATATCAAGTCCGAACGATTGTCGACTACCAGATCCGACGGTCCCAGTAGACAATCACCTGAAACAAACCTTCCCTGGGATAACAGTACTGCACATTCCTTGCCTCGGGTAGGGGTTACACCGCTTACCTATTGACACATCAGGGATTGCGACCGGAAACCAAGCAGTTTCTTTCTTATACTGACAGGGGCTTGCCCATTACTTACACTGGACAGATAACCAATGATCAGTTTATTTGTTCAATTTATCTCTTTCAACTTGGATACCATGAGGTGGACCTTGAAAAGTTTTGGAATAAGAAGGGGGAATCCGTAAATCTTCCAAACGTAGAGCCCGTAGGGCCTTGAATCCAAATACATTACTTACAATGGAAGTGAACAAGTTAGTAACAGAACCTTCTTCGAAAAGGTCTAAGGGGTAAGCTACATAGGCAATAAATTGAGTCTCCTCTCCAGGAACGGGCTCAATGAAATTGGGGAGAATCTAATCTCTAACTAGGGCGGCTCCAGTCTAGCCCCTGTCAGACAGGAAGCCAATCTCTGGAAGACGAGAAGCCAGTCTCTAGAAGACGGGAAGCCGATATTGTTGGAAATAATACTGAGAGGGGGGGTGAATCAGTATTATCTAGTAATTTAATAAATCTTCCTTATTTGATCTTTGAATTATTTTTGCATGTCAGTACCATAAAATAATGAGCAAGAAAAACAGATAGTCACACCAAAGAACACAAGATGTAAGGTGGAAACCCAATGTGGGTGAAAACCACCTGTTGCAATATGTCTCTATCTTCTTTCAATTTAGAAACTTCTTTTACAATGATTTCGTACTGGTGCAGTCCTTTACCAGTACGCAGGCTGCAACCTGCAGAGAGCTACAACTCTCTCTCTCTCTCTCGTTTTCCAGTCTACTCCTGGAAGGGAGCTACAACCCCCTACTTCTTTTCATAAAGCATCAGATAATCAACAAGTACATAACAGATATAGATCACTACAGATATCAGATCAGCAACAACAGAACTAACCCAGAACACCTTATCAATAGAGAAATTCAATCAACAGAACATCTTAAAAACAGAGACGCAGTTTTTCTTTCTGTGGCCTGCGACCAGACGCCGTTAACCTTCTGCTACTCTGCGTCCACACGCAGATATCTTTCTGCTCCGCTGCGTGCCCACGCACTGTTCCTTTGACTGCTCTGCATTCTATTGCTTCAGGGACGCACCCAAAGATACTATCGCGCCGCGTCTTTCGCTACAGAGACGCACCTGAAAACACTATCGCGCCGCGTCCTTCTACTTCAGAGACGCACCTGAACCTTGATCGCCCTGCGTCCCCACGCAGGTCTATTTCTACTGTGCTGCGTCTCGGCGCACTTGCCCTTTATAGTACCTGCGTCCCGGCGCACTTTTCTTCCACTGAACCTGCGTCCCTTCAGATATAAATGATATGAAGACTTCAAGACTAACCCAAACAGTCAGATCTACAGATCTGATCATGCGCCATAGAGATCACAGTCCATTAGAAGATTCGCCCTCTTAGATCTGGACTAGATCTCACCAAATAAGATATTCAACCAAAGACGATGCTCAATCCAAATGAACTCCTTTGCTTTATATAGGCAAGCTCCTCCCCAAAACATGGAACAATACCACGAGCCGACACCATAGAAACACAAAACCGTCGGCTAGATACCACACAAGAAACCCCCACGTGCTTTTCTCTGCCTTGAAATGTGTGCACTGGGTAGACGCACCTCCTGAACGGCTGGCTGGCGTCCCTGGACGCGGGTTCTGCATGGTATACCTGCGGGGACGCACATTCTGAACCGATTTCCTGCGTCCTTCTTAATTTCCAACAAACTGAGAGCCTTACCACTGGAGTTGCCATCAAGTACAACATCTGTAACATACAGTCATACCAGAAAACATAATGCCAACAATCTCCCCCTTTGGACTTGATGGCAACCTTACAAACTTCAGCTTCATTTGATACTGGAGTTGCCATCAAGTACAACATCTGTAACATACAGTCATACCAGAAAACATAATGCCAACAATCTCCCCCTTTGGACTTGATGGCAACCTTACAAACTTCAGCTTCATTCTCCCCCTTTGACATCAAGGGCAAAGGGTATGCTCCCCCTGAATATGAACCAGATCTGCAGCAACGCACCACCATGAAAGAGATAGAGACATATTGCAGCTATTTCCAAGATCTCCTTCTCCATAATGCCAACAATGCATTATGTGCTCCCCCTGAGCCTGTACCACCAATAAGAAGAAGTTCAACAAGATGATGCATCAACAACCCCCAGCTTTTGCCTGAGGTATTCAAACGTGTCCCTGGGCAATGGTTTGGTAAGAATATCAGCAACTTGTTCCTTGGAAGGAACATACTCCAACTTGACTTTCTGTTCAAGCACTTGTTCCCGGAGAAAATGGTACTTGATTGGTATGTGCTTGGTTTTTGAATGCATGACCGGATTCTTTGAGATGCTGATTGCACTTGTGTTATCACATAAGATGGGGATAGGTGGTGTACAAGTGATTTGAAAATCCTGCAAAGTCTGCATCATCCAAAGGAGTTGAGTGCAACAAGATGCAGCAGCAACATATTCTGCTTCAGCTGTAGACAAGGCAATCGAACTCTGTTTCTTGCTGAACCAAGATACCAGTCTGGAACCCATAAAGAATGCACCACCACTTGTGCTTTTCCTGTCATCCACGCTTCCGGCCCAATCTGCATCTGTATAAGCATGAAGAGTAAGATCTGTATCTCTAGGATACCATAAGCCATAATTTTGAGTCCCTTGAAGATATTTGAAAATTCTCTTTACTGCCTGAAGATGAGTCTCCTTCGGATTTGCCTGAAATCTTCCAACTATTCCAACTGCATGCATGATGTCTGGTCGGGTACCTGTCAAATATAGTAAACTTCCAATCATAGATCTGTAGGTTGGTTGTTGTACTGCTGCAGATTCATCATTTGCACTGAGACTACATCCTGTGACCATGGGTGTACATACTGGTTTTGCATCTTCCATGCCATATTTCTTCAAAATCTGCTTGAGATACTTGGTTTGAGATAAAAAGATTCCTCCTTCCTTTTGTTGGATTTGCAAACCAAGGAAATATGTCAGTTCTCCTAGCAAGGACATTTCAAATTCTTTCTGCATGACCGAGGCAAAGTTTTGACTCATAGCTTCTTCATTGCTGCCAAAAATAATGTCATCTACATACACAACAAGTATTAGTAATTTGTCATTTTCAATTTTTATATACAGATTGCTATCTGCTGAACCTTTTGAGAAGCCTTGTTGATGAAGATATTTGTCCAACCGGTAGTACCAAGCCCTTGGAGCTTGTTTGAGACCATAGAGAGCCTTTTTCAATCGGCATACAAGATTTGGATCATTTCCAAGAATGAAACCATCTGGCTGTTCAATGTACACTTCTTCTTCCAAGTCTCCATTCAGAAAGGCTGATTTCACGTCCATTTGAAATACTTTGAAGTTTTGAAAACTTGAGAGAGCAAGGAACATTTGGATGGCCTCAAGTCTTGCAACAGGAGCAAAAGTTTCTTCAAAGTCTATTCCTTCTTGCTGCGCATACCCTTTACAAACAAGTCTGGCTTTGTTTCTAATTACTTCTCCATTTTCATTCAATTTATTTTTGAAGACCCATTTTGTTCCGATAACATTCTTATCCTTTGGTCTAGGAACCAGCTCCCAAGTGTTGTTCTTTTCGATTTGCTCAAGTTCTTCATCCATTGCTTTTACCCAACATTCATCTTTGCATGCTTCTTTCACATTTTTTGGTTCAGTAGAGGAGAGTAATGCCAAATAGCTTGAGGCTTCTGCAACTGTTCTTCTTGTTTGTACACCTGCTTCTTTCTGCCCCACAATCTGAGATTCTGGATGATTCTTCTGAACATATCTGGATGGAGTTTTCTCTTCTATTCTTGTCTGCTCCTCTGGTTCTTCTTGAGGTTCTCCTTGAGGTTCTTCTTCTTCATCATTCTGTCTTTGAGGGTAGCCTTCATCTTCTTCTATATCTTCATGATGTACTTGCCTAGGAATATATCCCTTCTCATCAACCACTACATCAATGCTGTCAACAATTCTGCCAAGTCTTTTATTGTAGCATTTGTATGCTTTGCTATGTGGAGAATAGCCAAGAAGAATGCCTTCATCTGCTCTAGGTTCAAGTTTGCCAAGCTGCTCATCAGTATTCTTGATATAGCATTTGCTCCAAAGATTTTGAAGTGCTTTACCGAAGGAGTTTTACCACTCCAGAGCTCATGAGGAGTTTGAGTGCTGTTCACCCGGACATTTGTTTTGTTGAGAATAATAACCGCAGCATGTGCAGCTTCACCCCAAAAAGTTGCGGGAGTTCCTGATTCATCAAGCATAGCACGAGCCATTTGTTGGATTGTTCTGTTCATTCTTTCAACAACTCCATTTTGCTGAGGAGTTCTAGCTGTAGAGAATTCTCTCCTTATCCCATGTTCATCACAGAAATCGAAAAATTCATTTGAAGTAAATTCCCCACCTCTGTCGGATCTGAGGCACTTAATTTTGTGACCTGATTCATTTTCAACCAAGGCTTTGAAGGTCTTGAATTTTTCGAATGCTTCATCTTTGTGCTTCATAAGTCCTAACCAGACAAACCTGGAGAAATCGTCAATAAATAATATCAAGTATTCCTCTCCTCTAGGTGTTCTTTTCCTAAATGGGCCACATGTATCTGTATGTACTAGCTCAAGAGGCATGCTAGCTGATCCCTCTTTCTCTGGAAAGTTAGTCCTGGTTTGTTTTCCAAACTGACATGATCTGCATATGGTGTTGTCAGGAATTTTGATATCTGGAAGATCGCGAACTGCCTGATATTTGCATGCTTTCCTTATTTGTGAGAAGCTTAGATGTCCCAACCTTCGATGCCATAACCAGTGCTCTTCATCCTTGCTAAGATAGCATTGTTGTTCTCCTTCTTCAAATATGTACAGATTATTTGGAGTTCTTTTGCCTTTGAGTACTGTTTTACCTGTATCAAGATCACGAACAAGACATCCATTCGATCTGAAAATAACCTCGGTTTTTTGATCACACATCTGGCTGACACTTAGTAGATTATGCTTCAATCCATCAACATACAAAACATTTCCAGCCTTGACCTTTTCTTTCAAAGGAGCAATACCTTTTCCTTTTATAGTTGCAGGAGTATCATTTCCAAAAGAAACTTTCTTTCCCTTTTCCAAAGTAGAATAAGATTCAAGTTTTTCTTTATCACCTGTCATATGTTTCGAACATCCACTGTCAATGTACCATAGATTTTCCTGTCCTTCTGCATAAAATGCTATCCCACATCTTTCAGTTTGAGGTTCCTTTATTCTCCATGTTTTGGTGCTTGTGGCTTGTTCCTTTTTCTCCTGAAACCTGCTCCTGCATTCAGAGTCTTCATGACCAAAATTATTGCAAATAGAACATTCAACTTCATTTTCAAGAACCGAAAAGTTGTTATAGGTCCTCTTTGTAATCCCTGTCATACTTCTTTGTTTTTGGGCTTCCCTAGTCATGATTGTTTTATATGCAACACATTGAGCTGCTTTGTGACCAAAGTTATGGCAAGAAAAGCATTGTCCATTGAAGAAGCTTCTGCGGTTATTGAATCTACCAGCCAACTAATTGTAATTTCTATTTTCATCTATTCTTGAACCAAACTGAGAAGATTTTACCTGTGGCTGGTTGTAGCTTTTGTTCACCCTTAGGATGGATTGTCCCTGATAGTTCTTGTTTGTAATTCATCCCTGCTTTACCTGATTATCTTCATTGTTCTTCTGCTCATTTCTTCTTGCTGCATCAAGATAACTTTTTGAGGTGGATGCTTGAGAGGTTTCTCCATTATAGCCCAAACCTGTCTTGTTTAGAGGAGACCGCTGCACATTGATAATCTCATCCAAAGTTTCAGATCCTTTGACAAACTTAAGATTAATAGCTTTTGTTTTCTCAATTTCTTTTCTGAGACCAACAATTTCACCTTCTAGTTTTTCAAGATGTTTTTCCTTTTCATCAATTTGAAATTGCAAAGTATCAATGATCACATTCTTTTCTTCTATACATCTCTTGAGTCTAGTAATTTCATCATAGAGATTATCCACATTTACAGCATCCTCATAATCATCATCTTCAAATGCCATTAACAACTTATATTTATTACCTTGTTCATCTTCATCACTGTTTGATAAGCCATCACTATCTTCATGGGTGTAGTAGCTTTTCTTATTTGCACTTTGTTTCCTGTTCCATCTAGCAGGTTCTTTTCCTTTACAAGGACATTTTGCAGCATAATGACCTACTCTTCCACAAGCAAAGCATTTGAAAGGTAGCTTACCTCTGAATCTTCCAGAACCCCTTTGAAGATTTCTGACAAAATTTGATTCTTCTTCCTCTTCTTCTGGAACATGGCTTGCTTCATAGTAATCTTCTTTGCCTGATGCCTTAAAAGCAGCTTCCCTTCTGTCTGATGGACCTCCCTTTCTCATTTCATAAGCAGTTAGAATTCCATGTAACTGAGACATGGTGAGAACACGGAGATTTTCCTTTTCTTCTATTGCAGATACTTTAGATTCAAACTTGGGAGATAATGATCTTAGAATCTTTTGAACTACTATAGCCTCTTTTATTTCTTCACCCAGATTTTTCATACAATTAACAATCTCATCTACCCTAAGAAAATAATTAGCAACACTTTCATCATTATACATCTTGAGAGTCTCATATTGAATCCTGAGAGTTTGAAGTTTGGCTTGTTTTACCTGTTCATCTCCTTCATAGCTCGTGACCATTTTGTCCCATATCTCTTTTGCTGATTTGAAGTGCATTACCTTCATGAATTCTGTTTGGGATATACTTCCTAATAGAGTACTGACTGCTTTTGCATTTGTTTCATACTTCTTTTTCTCAGCTGGATCTGTAGGAGTAGCTGAAGGAAAAACATAGCCTGTTTCTACAATGTCCCAAACTTCTGTACCAAGAGATTGAAGATATGCAGTAACTCTTACCTTCCAATAATTGAAGTTTGTCCCATCAAAAATCGGTGGCCTGATTGATGCTTCTCTCTCGTAGTTGCTCATGATGAACGATCTGCCTTCAAGCGATCAAGCTTCTCTGAAGGACCTGCTCTGATACCAATTGTTGGAAATAATACTGAGAGGGGGGGTGAATCAGTATTATCTAGTAATTTAATAAATCTTCCTTATTTGATCTTTGAATTATTTTTGCATGTCAGTACCATAAAATAATGAGCAAGAAAAACAGATAGTCACACCAAAGAACACAAGATGTAAGGTGGAAACCCAATGTGGGTGAAAACCACCTGCTGCAATATGTCTCTATCTTCTTTCAATTTAGAAACTTCTTTTACAATGATTTCGTACTGGTGCAGTCCTTTACCAGTACGCAGGCTGCAACCTGCAGAGAGCTACAACTCTCTCTCTCTCTCTCGTTTTCCAGTCTACTCCTGGAAGGGAGCTACAACCCCCTACTTCTTTTCATAAAGCATCAGATAATCAACAAGTACATAACAGATATAGATCACTACAGATATCAGATCAGCAACAACAGAACTAACCCAGAACACCTTATCAATAGAGAAATTCAATCAACAGAACATCTTAAAAACAGAGACGCAGTTTTTCTTTCTGTGGCCTGCGACCAGACGTCGTTAACCTTCTGCTACTCTGCGTCCACACGCAGATATCCTTCTGCTCCGCTGCGTGCCCACGCACTGTTCCTTTGACTGCTCTGCGTTCTGTTGCTTCAGGGACGCACCCAAAGATACTATCGCGCCGCGTCTTTCGCTACAGAGACGCACCTGAAAACACTATCGCGCCGCGTCCTTCTACTTCAGAGACACACCTGAACCTTGATCGCCCTGCGTCCCCACGCAGGTCTATTTCTACTGTGCTGCGTCTCGGCGCACTTGCCCTTTATAGTACTTGCGTCCCGGCGCACTTTTCTTCCACTGAACCTGCGTCCCTTCAGATATAAATGATATGGAGACTTCAAGACTAACCCAAACAGTCAGATCTACAGATCTGATCATGCGCCATAGAGATCACAGTCCATTAGAAGATTCGCCCTCTTAGATCTGGACTAGATCTCACCAAATAAGATATTCAACCAAAGACGATGCTCAATCCAAATGAACTCCTTTGCTTTATATAGGCAAGCTCCTCCCCAAAACATGGAACAATATCATGAGCCGACACCATAGAAACACAAAACCGTCGGCTAGATACCACACAAGAAACCCCCACGTGCTTTTCTCTGCCTTGAAATGTGTGCACTGGGTAGACGCACCTCCTGAACGGCTGGCCGGCGTCCCTGGACGCGGGTTCTGCATGGTATACCTGCGGGGATGCACATTCTGAACCGATTTCCTGCGTCCTTCTTAATTTCCAACAAACTGAGAGCCTTACCACTGGAGTTGCCATCAAGTACAACATCTGTAACATACAGTCATACTAGAAAACATAATGCCAACAATCTCCCCCTTTGGACTTGATGGCAACCTTACAAACTTCAGCTTCATTTGATATTGGAGTTGCCATCAAGTACAACATCTGTAACATACAGTCATACCAGAAAACATAATGCCAACAGATATAGCCCCGCGCGAAGCAAGTGAAGACATAATTCCACAGAAGAAGTCCTAAATTCAGAGTCGATTTCAAGTACTCGTATCATTTCGGTAACTAGAGAATAAAGAGAAGACACCACTCTCTCAAAGTCTATCCCACGTATATTTTAGCCCACTTCATTAAGTTGGCCCCTCTTCGCAACGCCAATGGCTTAGGAACTTTTTAGTTGCTCGACCGATAGGGAGAGAATGATGTAATTACATATATAATATGTGCTCGGAACGTGTGAATGGGCCTTTCGGATGAGGCTTGGAAGGTTTTCATGCTGCAGAACTAGTCCGGTGCTGCCAAGTGTTCGAACGATGTGTCCCTTCCCGGTGTTATCAGTCCATCTCCCTAGCCTAGTCGTTAGAGTCCATGCCCCGAAATGGAATAATCACTCTTTTGGCTATCAACTTATAATGCTGGGTCAACAACTGATAGTGCAGGGGAATACTTCAGTACTACGCTACACCCCTCCGCTCTAAGAATTCTACTGCGGGGTGAGCTCGTCTTCGTTTCCCTAGACTAGGTTTGACTTATTGTCACTTGTTCATTATTTACAGAGAAATGCAATGGGTAAGGTAGGGAAGGCCTATTCTTTTTCGAGCGGCCTTACGGCACCTTATTTGCTGAAAGTTAGCAAGTAAAGAAAACGTCTATCTCTAGACTAGCTCTTCCTGTTAAGGTAAGGAGAAAGGTAATGGTCAGTTAGTCAAAGTCCCATGAAAGAAGAAGGCAGCCCCATAAGTCCCATTAAATCAGTATCAGTCAGTCCCAGGCCTAAGAGCTTGCCTCATTAACTGCCAAAGAAAAGATAATAAAAGAAGGAAAGGAAGAGAGGGGATAGTGCCATTCAGGGAAGGGGGCTAGATAAAGCCATTAGGGTAAATCAGGGAGGTTTAGCCTTTCAGGGAGGGCCACTCAAAGAGGGATATTCAAAGAGGGCCATTAGGGTCAGTCAGGGAGGGGAGGTGCCGGATAGAGCCATTCCCCAAACTCCAGCATTCCGAGTTCCCAGACAAGAGATGTACGCACCACCATACATTAGAGAGAAGTGTCCCTATCGAGTAATCATACCTGATAGAAGGAGGTAATCGATCCACTGAACGAGATAGGATTATGTTCCCCATGTGACCAACAGATTAGAGGGATTGAACCAGAGGTAGATAGAAGGAGGCCCACAACTCCATCTGAAGACATATAAGAGCCTGCCACATCACAGACTCAGATGTTGGAAAGGTAGCTTAGTGTGGAAGTGTCTTCCTTCAGTAGGCTTGCTGACAAAGACCAAGACATAAAGGACAAGTATAAAGAAATCAAAATGAGGAATGAGAGGCTTAAAGCCCAAACATATGCTCAATACCTAAAGCTCACTCCAACAAATCAAACAAGGTTGATGTCAGCCTTTGACATCAAGGAAGGAAAGCTGTAGATGTCCTTTATCAAACCTACAACACAGCAGCCCAAAACATCATCAGATTTCAAGAGGGTTGACTTTGAAGTATTGGCAAGGGATATTCATCCCATAGACCAAATAGAATTGCATAAACAAGCTGGAGAAATGATATACTCCACCCTCACAGGTAAAGCCATAACTACTCATCAGCTACAAAACTCATTGAACAACATCTCGGCACAGTTTCAGTTAGAGAAGGCCTCCTCACAGGCCAAGGATACGAGGATTAAGTCTTTGGAAGACTTGGTTATTGAGTTGGGACATGATCCCAAAGATATAAAAGCTACTGAGCAGCTGATAAAGAAGAAGAACAATGATATTGCTGCACTGAAGAAGCAATTGAAGATAACTCAGCTGCAATATCCTCAAACACTTGAAGTCATCGAGAACCAAACCAAACATGAAGAGTTGATGGACTTGGTCCTAAAACTCAATGATAAACTAAGAGAGACAGAGAAAGAATTGGATAGCTTGATCCAATTAAAAAAAACTAACATTGCCACAACTTCTACAAATGTCATCCCTACAGTATCTACAACAGTCCCTTCTACACTGGCAGCTTCACTTGCACCAACAGCTCCACCTGCCACAACATTGCCAGTTACAACAGAGTCTACAACAGTAGCAGGTACATCAGGAGAAGAAGCAATAGAATTAGTTAAATCCTGTTGGCATTATGATACATATGTTGTACTTGATGGCAACCCACTCATCTCAGATGATAAATTATAGTGCAACAAAGTTCACGCACTTTCATGAAGATAATGTAGAGAAAAGTTCACGCACTTTCATGAAGATAAAATTTTCTTTAATGTAGAGAAAAGTTCACACACTTTCATGAAGATAAAAGTTTCTTTCATGTAGAGAAAAGTTCACGCACTTTCATAAAAGTTTCTTTCATGTAGAGAAAAGTTCATGCTCTTTCATGCTGAGAAAAGTTTCTTTCATGTAGAGAAAAGTTCACACACTTTCGTGCAGAGAAAAGTTTCTTTCACGTAGAGAAAAGTTCACGCACTTTCATGCAGAGAAAAGTTCCCTTCATGCAAGAGAAAAGTTCATGCACTTTCATGATTGGTTCATGGTATTAGTCCGACAGTTTTTGATCCTATGGTTTTGGTCCCTGGTATTGCATCCAAAAGTGTTGATCTCACGCACTTTCATGGTTGGTTCATGGTATTAGTCCAACAGTTTTTGATCCTATGGTTTTGGTCCGTGGTATTGCATCCAAAAGTGTTGATCCCAAGTATTGGGTCCGTGGTGTTGTGTTATTATGGTTTTGGACCGTGGTATTGTGAAAGGCCTAAGACTATAAAAGAGGAAGGAGATCATTCGGGAAAGCATCATCTGAATTATTGAATATCTGATAAAGTGCTAGATCTGGAATACTGTGATTGGGTTATGGTGCAGATCTGGATCTGAGCTAAAGATGGATCTCACCGGTTGATGGAGAACAAGATCTAAGGATAGATCGGGATCAAATGGCTTAAAATGAACTATCTCTATATAGTTGATTATGCTTATTCTAGATCTGTATACTAACGCTTGTAATGATCTGAACTAGGTATAACTTAAGTTTGAAATCGCTGCAAGTCATGTTTGAATATTTATAGATCTGTACGTGGGATGGCTTTGGTGTAAGCGCGTATGTATGCAGGTTTGGTTCATTATAGTAGCATATACAATTTGAGCTATGATATTTGAAGTCACAGGTGGTTCTGGTTGTTGATGGGTTCTGATGACAGTTTAAAGGTGTCAGTATTCTGCATATCCTATTTGGTTGATTGTGTTTAGCTTCAGTATTGATGGATGAGAACTAATATTGGATTAGGATCATAATGACTCATATTTATGTGATCTGATGGACTAGATCTGGTTGCTAACTCACATATTATCCTTGTCTATGTATTGATCTGGTGATTGGGTGATTCAGAAGATTGATTGATTATGTACTTCAATGATATTAATGGGCCCAGTATGAAAATTGGATAAAACGTGGCCTTTCAGATTATGTGTTGTGCTTCAGGTGTATCCAGTCTGAAAATGTATGAAACTTGGTACTTGGAAGAGAGAATATTGTAGGTCGGCGCCTACTAGTATCTTAGCTAGTACAAGAGCTAAGGGGGTGGTAGCTCCCTTCCAATAGCAGTTGAAAACTTTGGAGCATTGTAGCAGGTAGCAACTTGCGTACTAGTAAATGGATTGGCTAGTACAAGAACTATGGGGGTTGTAGCTCCCTTCCAGGAGAGACTGGAGAACGAGAGAGGGTTGTAGCTCTCTGCAGGTAGAAGCCTGTGTATTGGTAAAGGACTGCACCAGTACAGAACTGTTGTAAAAGGATTTTCTTATTAAGAAGAAGATTGAGATGACTTGCAGCAGGTGGTTTTCTCCCACATTGTGTTTCCACCTTATATCATGGTGTTCATGTGTGTGACTTATGTGTGATGATCTGTTCTATTTTACAGCAACTGTTTCTGTTAATATGGTTGATAATGTTCTAATGCACTCATTGAAGATCAGTTAACTGAATCATAAGTTTACTGAATATACGTGGGTATTCTTAACTGAAGCAACATATATGACTCAGACTCTGGAAATGAAAAAGTTATATTGATTTGATAATATTGATTCACCCCCCCGCCCCCCCCGCTTAGTATTATTTCCAACAAAGCCATGGAAGAGATGTGGCAAGTTTGGAAACTGACTACAAACTTGCACAAATTATGCAAAAGGAAGAGGCACAGAAAGCAAACAAAATGAGTGAAAGGGTCAAAACCTTGGAAAAGGACCTAACATTAGAGAAACCCCTTGGATAGGCCAAGGAAGTGTTATGGGCCAATATCATTGACTATGTCAATGATATCTAGCCATCAATGCAAGTTATTTTTGAACAAATAGAATTAATAAAGATAACTACAGAAGCTATCCAGAAAATAAAGGAGGAGTTGGGAGACATGCCTGAAGATGCCAATAGACTCATCCACTTCCTCAACAGCAAGAACATGTATGAACTCCATGAGCTGGACATATAGGATAAGATTGAAACCATTTTGGAAATAAGGAAGGTCCTCTCCAAGAGAAACCTAATGCTGAACTTAGAAGAAAAGTGCCACAACATGCAGGTGGCCATTGATAGATTCATGGCCAAATTCCAAATTTTGAGGGAGAAAGAATTACCCAGTCCATTGGTCATTAATGACAAACTTATAACACAATTGGACTATGGTAATAGACTCAGACAATTGGCTAAGGAACAAGCTAGCACTTCATCCATAAAAGCACTGCCAACAGGAAAAGTTTGTATAACATGTTTGAGAACTTGTTTTTTCTCCAACATGAGATAAAACACTTATTCCTCACCAAGCCTAATTTTTCCAAGTATACTGAAGCTGATGAGATATATCGAAGGATGATGAATGTCAAATTACCTAATGCAGAATGGTGGGAAAAGATGACTGATTTACTGTGAGAAATTTACAGTAAAAAGGTTACCACACAGTAAAAATAAGAACAACCAGGTAAACATATGAAAACATGACAGCATGGTTAAAGAGTATCAGGTGAAAGATAAAAGTTGACAAAGATTCCAGCATAAAAGACCACAACTGCAAGCCGGCATAAAGGGCTACAAATCTAACCATAAAAGCCAGCAATACCACATAAAAATGGATAGCATGAAACAGTTCAATAGCTGTCTCTATCTTCTTGCAAGAAGATATTTGTATTTCCTAGATTAAATCTCAACTTAGTTTGAGATATTTTGTAATAATTTGTGTATAAATACTTCATAATTCGAAGTATATAGTGTGGATACTTAGACATTTCTATAGACCTTCTTGATCAAAAGACTATAAGCTATTGTATCACTATTTTTACCAGCAAGCTGGATTAATGAACAAAGACAAGACATTTCGCAAGATTCATGCGTAGAAGCGAAGTACAGACAAGTATTTTCTGTTGTGGTTATCTTTCTTGAAAAGTTTCTCCACAATCTTTAATGTATCTGAAATCTGAATGCTATAATATGGAATGATATCTCAAAATTTGCTTCATTGCACTCTATTTTAACTATTATGCATTTTAATGTTTTTTGCTAATTATCTAAGTTAAGGAATTCTTGATTGCTACTTATTTTAGGTAGTTGCCATGTAATCTATAGCAAAGGATTCTTAATTTCCCTTTGCTTATGATTATCCTCTATTCCTCATTTTAATCCCGGTCTGAGAATTCTTAAGTGCTCTCTCACCCTCGTTAAGATCATTTCACCCATTCGACCCAAAGACCTACACTTTACTCTGCTAGCTTTCCCTTTGAACACTACCTTTAATGAGTTAATTCCAGTTCTGCTGCCCTTCTTTGACTCCATAGCCCAATGGTTCAGAGACATCATTATATCCATTTATTTTAAGGATTCCACCATCCAACCTTCAATACAAATCAAAACCCCCTGAACTTTAAGAACTAGCCTAAAAATACCAGCAAACAAAGCTAAATCATATAGAGAGAGCCCTCTCTGAGCCATAGGTTGGCTAGAGCCTATGCTTAAAAGATTGGTTTGTGGTTACCTCGGTCAAAACCTTCTTCTGATAACTTCTAGGGAAAATTTTTGAGTGATAACATAGTGGCGACCATACTGGGGACTCAAACCCTCAGTCCTAATAAAGCTTTAAGAAAAATTTAAATCTATATTTTGAGCCTCTTAAAGTAATTTATTAGAAGTTATTTTTAAATCTCACAAAAAACAATTAAAAAATTCTAAAATTCTAGCTTCGAGGAGAACTCATTTTACTAGGGCTAATCTAGATCCAAACCCTACCCCAGTAGTTGAAAATCCCAACCTAATTTCAAGAAAATCTAAAAAAGAAGAAAGTTCAGTTAGCTAAATAGCATTAGTTAAAGCAGATTCATGTCCTCATGAGTGTTTATTTTTAGAAGAACTTCCCTTTGACGTGCCATTTGATTTATCATTATTCAGTGTTGGCATTATGATTTAGGTATTGTCCTTGATGGCAACTCACTCAGGTGAAAGATCAAAATATAGCAAGAAAACAACAAAGAATTACAGATCAGTCTTCACAGAATGAAGAAAGAGAGGTATATGCAGGTTCACGATTGACCAAGTTGTGTATACATGCAGGTAATTGTATACAAGTCGCGTATACGTACACACACACTTTCATGGAAGGAAACGCACGTATACCTTGGAAAAATAAGTTTTTGGTCCAAAGTATTTGGTCCATGGTATTTTGATCCATGGTATTGGTCCAAGGTATTTGGTCCGAGGTATTGACCCTAGGTATTTGGTCCAAGGTATTGGTCCTAGGTGGTTTTGGTCCATGGTATTGAGAAAGGCCTAAAACTATACAAGGAAGAGAAGATCATTAGGCCAAGGCGTGCAAGTATCGAATATCTAATGAAGTGTGAGATCTAGTATGCAGGTTATTGGGTTATGGTGCATTGCTGGATCTGAACCAAGGATGAACCTTAGCTGATGATGAGGGATCCGATCTAATGATGGATCGGGATCTTAAGGCGTAAAATGAACTATCATTAGGTGTTTTGCTCATGTATATTCTAGATCTGAATTTTGACGCATATATTATTCTGTAAATGATATGATCTGGGTATAACTAAAGTCTGGAATAGCTGCAAAATTCTGAATTTATATTTGCAGATATATACGCTAGTTGGCTTTGAGGAAAGTGCATATACACGTAGGTTCGACACATGGAAGTAGTGTATACCTTATAAAATATGTTTTAGTTGCTTCTATTTGTTGTTGTAGTGTTCTGGGTTCTGGCTTGGGTTCTGGTTACTGTATTCTGGTGACAACATTCTGAATGATCAGATTGATGGGTTGTCAAAGTGATTGATTGATTTGTTTGTAAAGGAGATTGGTTGATGCAGACATATTTGATGATTGAATGATGCTGTTGATGGATCCAGTCTGAAAATTTATGAAACATGGTCTCTGGAAGAAAAGAGAAGGTCATAGCCTTCTGTAGGTCGGTGCCTACATACTGGTATAAGTCTGCACCAGTAAAAAAATTGTAAACATATTTTCTTATTATTAAAAGAAGACAGAGATGATAACAACAAGAAGTTTTCACCCACATTGGGTTTCCACCTTACATCTTGGTGTTAAGAGGTAAACTACCTTTCAAATGTTTTGCCTGTGGTAGAGTCGGTCATTATGCTGCCAAATGTCCTCATAAAGATAAATATGATAAAGGGAAGGAATCTGCAAAATGGAATAGAAAACAAAGTGTAAGTAAAAAGAGCTACTATACTCATGAAGATAGCGATGGTTTATCAAATAGTGATGAAAATGAACATAGTAATGACTATAGACTTCTGATGGCTTATGAAGCTGATAATTTTAGGGATGCTTTAGATGAAGATGATCTTTATGAAGAAATCTATAAACTCAAAATCTGTTTAGAAGAAAAGAATATGATTATAGATACCTTGACATACCAACTTGCTGAAAGAGAAAAACACAATGAAAAACTAGAATGTGAAATTGTGGGTCTAAGAAAGGATCTTGAGAAAACAAAAGCTCTCAACCTTAGATTTGCTAAAGGATCAGAAACCTTAAATGAAATTATTAAAGTGCAACGTTCTCCGCTGATAAAGATAGGTCTTGGATATACTGAAGAAGCATCTCAATCACAGAAGTCTTCAACCTCCACTAAAAGCTATCTTGATGCAACAAAGAACAATGCACAATATGACAATCATCAGCATAGGCATAAAGTAGATCACCAGGTAAATCAGGCTCCATTTACTTCAAGGATGAATAGAAGCCACAACCAACCTCAGGTAAATCATACTCAATTTTCTTCAAAGTTGAATAGAAACTACAATCACCAGGCTAATAGATTCTATAATAGCAGGAACTTCTTTAATGGCATACGTTTTTCATGTCATAACTTTGGACAAAAAGCTGCTCAATGTGTTGCCTACAAGACCATGATGACTAGAGAAGCACGAAATCAAAGGAATGTGACAGGGATCAAGAAAATTCCTACAATAACTTTCTCTTCTTGAAAATGAAATCGAATGCTCAATCTGTAACAACTTCGGCCATGAAGAATCTGAATGCAGGAGTAAATTTTGGCAAATATCTCAAAATGAGCAAACTCCATTAAATCCCAAAATATGGAGAAAGAAAGAACCGCAAACAGAAAGATGTGGTATAGCCTTGTATGTAGAAGGATAAGAAAATCAGCGGTACATCGACAGTGGATTCTCAAAACACATGACAGGTGACAAAGAAAAACTTCACTCATATAATGCCTTAGAAAAAGAAAAGAATGTCTCATTTGGAAACGACACTCTTACTGTCATAAAAGGTAAAGGCTCTGTTTTCTTGAAAGAAAAGGTTAAAGCTGGGAATGTTATGTATGTTGATGGTCTAAAACATAACCTGTTGAGTGTCAGTCAAATGTGTGATCAAGGAAATGAAGTGGTATTTCGATCAAACGGATGTGTTGTTCGTGAGCTTGATACAGGAGAAACCATGATCAAAGGTACAAGAACTCCAAACAACTTATACATACTCAAGGGAGGACAACAACAGTGCTATCTAAGCAAAAATGATGAAAACTGGCTATGGCACAGAAGATTGGGGCATCTAAGCTTTTCTCAAATAAGAAAAGCATGCAGATTCCAGGCTGTTCATGATCTTCCTGATATTAGCATTCCTGAAAATATAATATGCAAATCATGTCAATTCGGTAAGAAAACTAGATCTCACTTCATTGAAAAAGAAGGGTTAGCTAGTAAGCCTCTTGAACTTGTTCATACTGATTTATGTGGACCATCAAGGAAAAAGTCACCTCGTGGAGAAGAATACTTTATATTGTTCATTGATGATTTTTCTAGAATGTGTTGGATAGGTCTTCTAAAGCATAAAGATGAAGCATTTGAAAAATTCAAAACCTTCAAAGCTTTGGTTGAAAACGAATCATATCGTAAAATCAAATGCCTCAGATCTGATCGAGGAGGGGAATTTACCTCGGATGAGTTCTTTGACTTTTGTGAACAACATGGAATAAAAAGGTAGTTCTCCACCGCAAGGACTCCTTAGCAAAATGGAGTGGTAGAAAGAATGAACATAATTGTTCAACAAATGGTTTGTGCTATGCTAGATGAATCTGGAACTCCTGCAACCTTCTGGGGTGAAGCTGCATTCGCCGCCGTCACTATTCTCAACCAAGCAAATGTTTGGGTAAACAACACTCAAACTCCACATGAACTTTGGTATGGTAAGACTCCTACTGTAAAATACTTCAAAGTTTTTGGAAGCAAATGTTACATCAAAAGGATTGATGAAAAACTTGGTAAGTTTGAACCCAGAGCAGATGAAGGTATTCTTCTTGGTTACTCTTCTCGAAGTAAAGGATATAAATGTTATAATAAAAGACTTGGGAAAATTATTGAAAGTATTGATGTTGTGGTTGATGAAGCATGCAAAAATCCAAAACAGATAAAAACCGAAGATTATGACAATGAAGAAGATGAGGATCATTTTCCCACATCAAATCACACTGATTCTGAAGAAGAAACCCATGAAGCACCAAAAGAACAGATAACGATAGAAGAAAATACTCCGTCCAGGTATGTTCAGAAAAATCATCCAGAAACTCAAATTATATGGGAAAAAGGGGCAGGTATGCAGACAAAAAGAACTATTATAGAAGCCTCAAGCTATCTAACATTACTATCTTCCACTGAACCTCAAAATGTAAATGAAGCATGCAAAGATGAATGTTGGGTCAAGGCCATGAATGAAGAACTTGAGCAAACTGAAAAGAATAATACTTGGGAATTAGTTCCTAGACTTCATGATAAGAATATCATAGGAACTAAATGGATATTCAAAAACAAGATGAATGAAATGGAGAAGTTATTAGAAACAAGGCCAGAATTGTTTGTAAAGGATATGCTCAACAAGAAGGTATAGATTTTGAAGAAACTTTTGCACTTGTTACTAGACTTGAAGCCATAAGAATGTTTCTTGCTCTTTCTAGTTTTCAGAAATTCAAAGTATACCAAATGGATGTAAAATCTGCGTTTCTTAATGGAGACTTGGAAGAAGAAGTCTATATTGAACAACCAGAAGGATTCATTCTTGGAAATGATGCAAAACTTGTGTGCAAATTTAGAAAGGCTCTCTATGGTCTAAAACAAGCTCCAGGGGCCTGGTATTATCGTCTTGACAAATATCTCCACCAACATGGTTTTTCAAAGGGGTCAGTAGATAGCAATCTATACACAAATATTGACATTGGTAAATTGCTAATAATTGTTGTTTATGTTGATGATATCATTTTTGGTAGCAATGAAGAATCCATGAGTCAGAATTTTGCTTTAGTAATGCAACAAGAATTTGAAATGTCCTTGCTTGGTGAGCTTACCTATTTTCTTGGTCTACAAGTTCAACAAAATAAAAATGGTATTTTTCTCTCACAAACCAAATATCTCAAATAGAGCCTGAAAAAGTATGGCATGGAAGATTCTAAACCAGTATGTACCCCAATGGTAACAGGATGCAGTCTTAGCTCAAATTATGAGTCAACAACGGTACATCAACCAACTTACAGATCCATGATTGGCAGTCTGCTTTATCTAACAGGTGCCCGACTGGACATCATGCATGCAGTGGGAATATTTGGAAGATTCCAAGCAAATCCAAAGCAATCACACCTTCAGGTAGTCAAAAGGATTTTCAAATATCTTCAAGGAACATAGAACTTTGGTTGATGGTACCCCAGAGATACAGATCTTACACTTCGTGCATATACAGATGCAGATTGGGCAGGAAGTGTTGATGATAGAAAAAGCACTAGTGGTGGTGCATTCTATATGGGTTCCAGGCTAGTTTCTTGGTTAAGCAAGAAACAAAGTTCAATTGCATTATCTATAGCTAAAGTAGAATACGTGGCTGCTGCATCTTGCTGCACACAACTACTTTGGATGATGCAAACCTTGCAAGATATTCAGATCACATGTACTCCACCCATCTCCATTCTATGTGATAATACAAGTGCCATAAGTATTTCAAAGAATCCAATCATGCGCTCCAAGACGAAGCACATACCCATCAAATATCATTTCCTGCGTGAACAAGTGCTTGAAAAAAAGGTCAAATTGGAGTATGTTCCCTCCAAAGAACAGGTTGTTGATATATTCACTAAACCACTGCCCAGAGAGACACTTGAATATCTCAGACAATAGCTGGGAGTAGTTGCTGCATCATCCTGTTGTTAAATCCTATTTTTTCAGAGAAAGGTGGTTATATGCGAGTTTCATGAAGCTAAGTCACATACACACGCGGGTTTCTGTGGGCACAGTCACGTATATGTTGGTTTGAAGAAAAGCAGTGGGCCAAACTCAGAAAAAAGGGGTCTACTATGGTTCTGTCCATTATCTGCTCTGTTTGATAATGGTTACAATCTACTGATAACATATGGAAATATATTGGTCCTCATAAAGTTGTTGATAACTTGATGTATATCTGATTGATGATGATGCTTTGATATCTCTTACTGACATATGCAATGATTAGATTTGACAGTGAACAGGTTCAGGGGGAGAAGATGGTATGCTTCTAATAAAGCATTGTTGGCATTATGAATAGAAGTCTTTGGTACCTAATGAGTTCTTACTTTATGATGATAAGGGAATGAAGCAAGTTGATCTTGATGAGATCAAGAGGATGAGTTGATATATGCCGACATACTTTGTCACAGGTTGATGATATTTTGGGAACTAATGATGGACATATACAAGTTGTTGGTCTGGATGCTGTTGACAGATGTTGCTGATGGTGTAGATCATATGATAGTTGCTGATGACTATCATGGTCTTGTTTCAGATATTTGGTCTCTGTTACATATATCATGTATATCATTTAATGTAAAGGTCATGAAAAGACCTAATTTGTAACCCCACTATGCATGGGATGAATGATGTAATATTTCTTGTTTTTTCCATGTATAAAAAATTGGTATATCCCCACTTGGTTGGGTGGATGAGTCAAATTTGGTATATCCCCACTTGGTTGGGAGATGGATGTATGTATGAGTCATTAGTGATAGGAAGGTCATTGGTGATGTATGTGTAGAGTCATGTTATTCTTTTAGAACATCTTTTTGCAGACCTTGCTTGTGCTCAAGGGGAGCATGGACTCGATCATGGGAGCTCAATCAGCACACTTCAGCATATCAGAGAATTCAGCATGTACTCAGGGGGAGCATGACCCTTTGCCCTTGATGTCAAAGGGGGAGAGTGACTTGGTGTTGCCATCAAGTCCAAAGGGGGAGATTGTTGGCATTATGATTCAGGTATTGTCCTTGATGGCAACTCACTCAGATGAAAGATCAAAGTATAGCAGGAAAACAACAAAGAATTATAGATCAGTCTTCACAGAATGAAGAAAGAGAGGTATACGCAGGTTCACCATTGACCAAGCTGCGTATACATGTAGGTTAACTGTATACAAGTTGCGTATACATACACACGCACTTTCATGGAAGGAAAAGCACGTATACCTTGGAAAACTAAGTTTTTGGTCCATGGTATTTTGATCCATGGTATTAGTCCAAGGTATCTGTTCCGAGGTATTGACCCTAGGTATTTGGTCCATGGTATTGAGAAAGGCCTAAAACTATAAAAGGAGGAGAAGATCATTAGGCCAAGGTGTGCAAGTATCGAATATCTGATGAAGTGTGAGATCTAGTATGCAGGTTATTGGGTTATGGTGCATTGTTGGATCTGAACCAAGGATGAACCTTAGCTGATGATGAGGGATCAGATCTAATGATGGATTAGGATCTTAAGGCGTAAAATGAACTATCATTAGGTGTTTTTTCTCATGTATATTCTAGATCTGAATTTTGACGCATATATTATTATGTAAATGATATGATCTGGGTATAACTAAAGTTTGGAATAGTTGCAAAATTTTGAATTTATATTTGCAGATATATACGCTAGTTGGATTTGAGGAAAGCACGTATACATGCAGGTTCGACACATGGAAGTAGCGTAGAAATTATAAAATATGTTTTAGTTGCTTCTGTTTGCTGTTGCAATGTTCTGGGTTCTGGCTTGGGCTCTGGTTACTATATAATTCTGGTGATAACATTCTGAATGATCAGATTGATGGGTTATCACAGTGATTTATTGATTTGGTTGTAAAGGAGATTGGTTGATGTAGACATATTTGATGATTGAATGATGTTGTTGATGGATCCAGTCTGAAAATTTATGAAACGTGGTCCTTGGAAGAAAAGAGAAGGTCATAGCCTTTTGTAGGTCGGCGCCTATATACTAGCAAACATATCGGCTAGTACAAGAGCTAGGGGGTTGTAGCTCCCTTCCAGGAGAAGCTGGAGAACGAGAGAAGGTTGTAACCTTCTATAGGTAGAAGCCTGCATACTGGTATAAGTCTACACCAGTACAAAAATTGTAAACAAATTTTCTTATTATTAAAAGAAGACAGAGACGACAGCAGCAGGTGGTTTTCACCCACATTGGGTTTCCACCTTATATCTTGGTGTTCATGTGTGTTGCTTATGTGTGATGCTTTATTATGCTTTTACTGCACTGTCTAATACCTGATATACTAGTTAAAGTTCAATGCATGATAAATTGGGTAAATCAAAAGATCTCTGCATATATGCTGGTTGTCTTAAGTATAGTCATGTATACACTCTAGTTCACTTAACTGAAGTAGCATATACAAATCTGTGTTGAAAATTAAATTATTGATATGATAATACTGATTCACCCCCCCTCTCAGTATTATTTCCAACATTCAGAACAAGATCCGAAAGTGCACTTGACGAAATTGTTCTAGATCTTGAGTTTATTGCAGACCTTGAAGTCCAAAAGGCCAACAAGTCAATTGATGAATACATTCTGAACTCTCCACAATCATCTCTTAGTACTGTCAAGACCCCTGATCTTTCTAGACAATTCTCCACTACTCTTAGTTCACCATTGTTCCCTTCAACTTCTGAAGTCCATTCTTCACCACCATTTATACCTTCACTCCCTCACCAACCTAGCACTGCTCATTCACCACCTACCAGTCCTGGTTCATCATCCACTACTGCATCATCTCCAAGTACCTCAACCCCACATCTCAACCTCTCCCAACTTACAACCATGGAAAATAGATATGCTCCTCTTGTTTTACCTGCCCCACTTGGTGCTATGCCAACAGACTACCAAAGTAAAATTGTTCAATTTGATGGCATAGGACACTACACTGCACAACACCATGTCAACAAGATGACAAATTACTTTGAACTACATGAAATTGATATTGGTGATGTTCAAATGAGACTATTTGCTCAAACTTTAGCTAGTGATGTTAGGAAATGGTTTAGAGCATTACCTGCTAATAGTATTGATAGTTTAGATATGTTTTACCAATTTTTTTTGAATAGATGGGAAAAGAAAAAGAACCCCTTATAGATCCTTTCGGAATATGAAAATATCAGAAGGGGACCTAATGAAACTATACAAAATTATTGCACTAGATTCAATAATATATATAATGCAATTCCAGTTAACCTTAGACCCCCACCTGACTTAGCATTAATAAAGTTCCTTGATGGTTTTGACACAGATATGGCATACCAACTCAGGGAAAGAAACCCCCCAACCTTAGAGGAAATGCAAAGTGTAGAAGCCATTTTGTTAGCTAAAAGAGCTAGAGTTAGGAATGAAAGGAGAGGGACTGTAAAAGATGAAGCTTTGCCATCTGACCTCAAAATAGATGGTTTAGCCAAAAGTATGGAAAAATTAATTGTTAAGATAGACAATATGGAGAGGAAACCTCAATGGGATAACCAACAAGCACCTCCAGTTAGAAACCCAAATTTTAGGAAAAACTAAAACATTGGAAAAAGTGGACCTGATCAAAACTTTAGGCCCCCTTTTCAAGAAAATTATGCAGAAACATCCCAACCAAAAGATCCAAAACAAGATACATAGATCAATTTAATAGGATTAGATGACGAGGACATTGTTTTTCTAACCCAAGATGAGCAGGAACTGCATATGTTGCAGTAATTGCAAATCCAGTCTAGAGAGTCATTTGATTATAAACAAGGATATGATTTTGCCATCTTTGAAGTGCATAAACAATATAACCTAAGGAGTAAAAAGAACGTTAATATCCCTGACCAAACCAAGAAAACAATGCAAAATCAACCCAAGAAAATCAAAGAAGCCCCTGTTTCAAAAATCCTCCAGATTCTCCCTAGACAGAACCAGAATCCTTCTGGCCCCACCATTGTAGATATAACCCCTAATCAACCTTCTGATGATCAACCATCCACTTCAATTCCCCCCAAGGAATTAGTGGACAAACCTCAAAACACCAGATTTGAAAATCCACATAAAGAGGTCCCCAATAAAGGAAAAGAAGACCATCCTACTCAAATCCTTGCTGTGAAAATTCAAAACCCTCAAATAGAAAAATCCTCTTTTCCATTCAATCTGGGAGCAGAGGTAGCAAAGCTAAAGATTTCAGTTCCTTTAACAAAACTAATCAAGAATGAAACCTACAAGTCACAAATAAACCAGACTTTAAACATTGTTGAAAATGAGGATTCGGTCAACCTGTTTGATGACCAACCAAAACTTATATTTGGTCCAGATGTTAATGGAAAACCAATATAAGGAGGAGTACCACCTTTCTACATTAGCCTTAACATCCACGACAAAATTCTACACAATGCAATGTTGGATTCTGGGGCCTCCCACAACTTAATGCCCAAATCAGTAATGGAGAAATTAAACCTAGACATTACAAGGCCTTACAAGGACTTATTCTCATTTGACTCAAGTCAAGTAAAGTGTCTAGGATTAATTAAAGACCTGTGTGTTACTTTAGTTCAATATCCTGCCAAAAGCATCCTTATGGATATTGTGGTTGCTGACATCCCACCAAAGTATGGCATGCTGTTATCTAGATCATGGGGAGCCAAACTTCAGGGATCTTTACAACTAGATATGTCATATGCAACAATCTCTGTTTTTGGACAACCTAAGAAACTATACCGAGAAACCTTAATGAAATATATGGTGAGTAGCCAAGATCGGCCTCAAAACTTTCCCATCTACTCCATACATTCAGACATCGATTCTTTTATTCTATATAATGTTGATCAAACACAAGAAACTATTTTAGATAGTATTGATATAGAACCAAAAGAAATTGCAGTTTCTATACAAAATGAAACTAACCAAACTTTAGAACTTTCCAATAAATAAGGTGGCCAAATTGCTATAAATGAGGAAAAGTTTGTTGCACCAGATGGTGAAAATTATGAGCATGAGATATTATGGCATCTTGAATTTGATGGGTCAGTCAATAAGTTTGGAGCAGGAGCAGGAGTGTGGATATATAATCTGGAGAATAATCACTCGAAAGGCCATGCATACAGACTGAATTTTAAATGTACTAACAATATGGCCAAGTATGCGGCATTATTTTTAGGTCTGAAATTAGTTAGGAATCTAGGAGCTAAAAGAGTTTCTGTCATGGGAGACTCTGAACTAGTTATAAAACAGATTGATGCTATATATATGACAAAGGACCCTAGATTAAGTTGTTATAGAGGAACTATTGTAGAAATACTTAACACTTTCTTAGAAACCAATCTTGCAATAATTCCTAGAAAACATAATATGTAGGCTCATAGTTTAGCAATGTTTGCCAGCACCTGCAAGTTACACTTTCAACCTAACCATCAGTACACTATTGAAGTTAGGCACAGACCTGCAATTCCAGATAATTTGAAGAACTGGCAAATATTTTCTCATGAAAAACAAATAAATAACTTTTTAATCTAAGAAGAAGAGTTTGTAAATAACAATATAGATACTGATACATCAATAGATCCTGACACTGAAGATGAAGTAGAAATAAATAAAATAGAAGGTGAAGAAATAGATAGATTTCATCCTATTAAATTTACTAAGTTAGATGTAGAGAACCTAGAGCAAGTTGAGATTGATGAAATAATCAGTGAAGACCCCGAAGTAATTAATCTCAAAGATAATCTCTTATCTAAGGGATGAACCCCTTTGGAAGATTTGTTTGATTCAAATGATGTTCCTAGGAAACCTAAAATGGAACCTTTGAAATTTGATATAGAGGAGTGTAATATAGGCATTGATGAAAATCCTAAATTGATCAAACTTTCGAAATCATTACCTCCAACTGAAAAAGCAAAATACATTGAGTTATTGAAAGCATTTCAAGATGTCTTTGCTTGGAGTTATGAGGGCCTCAAATCCTATGACACCAACATCATACACCACACCATTCCTATAAAAGAAAATCAAAAGCCTTTCAGACAAAAACTTAGAAGGATTAATCATGTCTTATTACCTGCAATTGAAAAGGAAATTCAGAGGATGTATGATGCTAAAATAATTGCACCAATCAGATTTTCCGATTGGGTCTCAAACTTGGTACCAACTAGGAAGAAAACTGGTGAGATCAGACTCTGTGTGGATTTCAGAAACCTCAACAAAGTGTCACTAAAAGACAACTACCCTCTTCCCAAAATGGATCACATTTTACAAAGGGTAGTTGGATCAACCAGAATCTCATTATTGGATGGGTTTTCTGGTTACAATCAGATCTTAGTTCATCCTGATGACCAAGCCGAGACTACCTTTACTACTCCTAGGGGCACATTTATGTATGTGAAAATGCCTTTTGGACTGATGAATGCAGGAGCCACTTTCTAGAGGGCTATGGATATAGCCTTTGCAAAAGAAATTCATGATTTCCTTGTGATATATCTAGATGACATTATTGTGTTTTCAAAATCTGACAATCAACATTTGGATCATCTAAGGCAAGTTTTTATTAAATGTAGGACATATGGAATTTCCTTGAACCCCAAAAGTCTTTGTTTGGGTTAGAAGAAGGAAATTTATTAGGTCATATAATTTCAAAAGATGGTATACGAATAGACACTGCTAGAATAGAAGCCATCTTAAGGATACAACATCCGAGGAACATTAGAGAGTTGCAAGCTTTCTTAGGGAAAATTAATTTTCTTAGAAGATTTATTTCTAATTTAGCAGAGTGAATTAGATCACTAAACAATATGTTGAAAAAATATTCGACCATAAAATGGATTGTTGAGGCTAAGAAATCCTTTGAAGACATTAAAATAGCCTTAACTAAAACACCAGTGTTAATCAACCCTAAATTTGACAGAGTTTTCATCTTATTTTCCTTTGCTTTTGAGCACACAATTGCTGCAGTTCTACTATAGAAAAATGACCAGGGCTATGAACAACCTATTGCTTTCTTTAGCAAAGCCTTGAGAGATGCCCCCTTGAAATATAACATAATGGAAAAACAAGCCTTTGCTTTGGTCAAAGCCATTAAGGATTTTAGGGTGTACATCTTATATTCTCATATAGTGGCCTACGTTCCTAATTCAGTAGTTAAAGACATCCTAACTCAGGAAGGTCCAGATGGAAAGAGGGGAAAGTGGATTGCTACTATTTTAGAATATGATATAGAAATCAAACCCACTAAGTTAATAAAGGGCTAAGGTCTAGCCAAGTTGATGGCTGAATCAAACTATAAGGCCTTGGACATAAACTTTATTGCACAACTAGATAATGAAGAGGAGATGGTGACTCCAATAATCAGCCAAGCCTTTATTGAATCAGCTTGGTATGCTGATATCATTTATGTTTTACTAAATTTACAAGCTCCTCTTGAATTATCTAGGACTAAAAGCAGATTTTTGAAGATGAAATCCTTAAAATTTTGTATATTAGACAATGCTTTGTTTTGGAGAAATCATGAAGGTATTCTTCTGAATTGCTTATTAAAAGACGACTATGACAAAGTATTACAAGAGTTTCATGTAGGTGATTGTGGAGGACATCTTTATTGGAAGACCACTGTAGATAAAATTCTTAGAGCTGGTTTCTACTGGCCTACCTTGTTTTCTGATGTCAAGAAATATGTGACCTCCTATCACAAATGTCAAATTTTTGAGGGAAAGAAAAAGCTTTTACCTTTACCCCTCAAGCTAATCTCTGCTGAAATACCTTTTCAACAATGGGGTTTAGACTTCATTGGTGAAATTCACCCACCCTCCTCTGCCCAACACAGATGGATCCTCATAGCCACAAACTACTTCACAAAATGGATAGAGGCCATACCTCTAAGGCAAGCCATAGACACTGTTATCATAACCTTCCTTGAAACCAATATTTTATCAGGATTTGGATGTCTGACTAAGCTCATTACTGATAATGCAACAACCTTTAAATCCAAAAGAATGATAGATTTCTGCAACAAGTATCATATAACCCTGGGCCATTCCACAGCCCATTACCCTCAAGGAAATGGACTAGCAGAATCCTCAAACAAAATCCTAGTAAACATCCTCAAGAAGTTACTAGAGGACAATAAGAAAACATGGAATAAAAAGCTAGTCAATGCCTTATGGGCAGACATACTAACCATCAAGAAATCAATTGGTACTTCTCCCTATCAACTAGTTTATGGGATGTAAGCTGTCTTTCCATCTTTGTTGGGAACACCAGTAATGAAGTTGCTTCAAGAATTGCAGGTTGAACCAAATAGTATCCAAAGAAGAATCAATCAAACAATTCATCTTCAACAAACCAAGGAAGAGGTCTATATCAGATCTCAAGTTGTGCAGGAAAGGATTAAAAAGATTTTTGATAAGAGAACCAAGGCTGAAGATTTCTACCTTGGTGACAAAGTACTCAAGTGGGATTCAAGAAGGGAAGACAAAGGTAAACATGGGAAATTTGATTTCCTATGGAAAGGCCCATATGTCATTTATGTTTTCAGAGGTAATAATGCTTTCTTCCTAAGAGAAATGGATGGTATAGAAGCAGAAGGCAGGTCAGTGAATGGCCGAATGCTAAAACACTATTTTGAACCTGGTTACTAATTTTCATTTTACATTAGAGCATATTTTATTTTCAAAAGTCTAGATTGGATTGGATGGTGATTTTTGAAGTTGAAGTTTGAAGAGAAGGCCCTAAGCTTTGAAAGATTCACTATCATAAGTATTAATAATGCAGAAGCATAGAGGAACATTTTTCAAAGTAACACCAACAACGGTTCAGGGGCTATGATCTACAAAGTTCTTGACATTTCACTAGAAAATGCCATCCCCAAGTGGAGCCACTATTAGGTTCCTATACCAATAGGAGTCATAATTTTGAATGACTAAGGTAAAGCCTTGTAGTATTGTACATACCTTTGCTTTATGCAAATGTTTTCCATATTAAAGAATTAAAAAATGTAAAGAGGGTATGTCCTAAAAGAATAATCAAACGACAAAAAGAATAAGAAAAGGTCAAAAAAATTAAAATATATGAACCCCAAAAGACAAAAAGAGACCATGAAAGCGAGCAAGTCAAAATGCCACTACTATTTACTTTTATGCATAATAAATGATTGTGTGCATCTTGTTACTCATGCCACAATCCATGATAGTAAAATTGTTTAAACTTAGCTATTTCATGCTTTGAATTTTAAGTTTATAGTTAGAGAATAAAATCTGATCAAACAGTTTAATCTTGGCAGATCATTAGATAGGTAGAATAAATAAAAGGAGCTCATCAGTTTAATCTGATCCCTTGCATGATATAAGGTTAGAATTAGATAGTTTACTTTGTAAAAGAAAAGAAAAGAAAAGGATTGATAAGAGTTTGCTAGCCTAAATGCACCCAAACAAAGTGAAGAAAAAATGGTAGGGTAAGTAGTGGAAAGGTTGAAGAAATATCACGTGATTACACAAAAGCACTTATGTCATTGTTTTAAATGCATCTTTCAAATATGCATAAGCAGTAAACAAAGCAAAGACAATGGTTCACAATATGGTTTATTTAACATCCCCTCATTCATTTCACCCCTTTACTTTACTAATTTCCCATAAATAAGTTCTAGTACTAAAATCCTACAAGTCAAAGAGGCTCAGAGCATTTCTCTGACTTTTGGAGGGACCAGACCCTCAGCTTGATGACTTATGGACAACAACTACAAAACCCCCCGTCATAAAAAATTCATCTCCCTTCATTTCCTCTCATTTCCCTAATAAAATCACACTTTCCTAAGGTTGACATCATTTATCTAGGAAAAGTGGGAACCCCCATATAAATCCCTTTTCACTTAAAAAACCCACGAAAACATTTTATCCTAAGTATTGAAGGTATGAAAAGCGTGCAAACGTGATATTCCACCTTTTTACTTAGAAAAAACCAACTCCGCCCTTTATATTTTATATTAATTTCTAATATTATTATGTAAATTCCCTGAAATCCCATCATCCCGTATAATAATTAAATCCCTATATAAAATACCCCAACCTTTGGTTTTAATAAAAACTAATAAAAATTCCCCATACCTCGATATAACCTTACTTAGTTTACATAATCTCGGTAAATTTAAGTTAATCCCAGTATTAACATCACCCAACTCCCTAATCCCTCATTAAGCTCGGCCCAATCGTTTTAAGCCTCCGATTTATCCCTAAACTAATCCCGAACCACCGTGATTAAATCCATGGTCCCCCCATCAACTCCTGTCATTTCCCCCCGCGTAGCTCTTCTACTCGACTACCGTTGATCATCACCCCCCCACCCCCCCCCCCCCAATCCAACGACGCATAGCTATATTGGCCACGTCTAATGGTTGAACATTAACCACCCGATAAAGTGGTTTTCCTAGACCTCGCGGATGCTACGTGTCAAACGTTGTATTGCATCAAGTGACCCTTCCCAAATACCGCCCGCGCCACAAAAGCGGTGCGATGGCCCTCCAAAACCGCTCCCCCCATTTAACCAAAAAACCATCAACTGTTCATCCAAAAGTGAACCCGCCAAAATTAATCATTTTCTCTATAAAAGGTCGCGAAGCTCTCTTTCGCCCTTTTTCCACGTGTTCTCGGTGTAAACTCTGTGAAACATTACAATCCCTGCGAACACCAAATTTACCTCCAGACTTTCAAGACCATTCTAGAAGACGTTGCAGACAACCTAATTGACTTTTCAGTCTGTACCAAGACCACGCCAACCACTGTAGCTGCCGTGAACCACCATTTTTAGAGCCAATTCGCCAAATTCCAGGAATTTCACCACGAATTACCTCTTACCCTTGCAAATTTCAAAACCTTTAGCTTGTGCAGTGTTTTGATTTAATTATTGAGTTAGAACACTGCCAATTTTAAGAAACTGCTTGCCTAAACCCTCTGAAAAATCCCAAAACCTTTAATAAAACCCCCTAGAGCATAATTAAAATCCACAAGAACTGAATTATGTTTTCCCCTATTGCCATGGACGTTAGACCCTTTACCACTCCACAATTATACCTGTACCACTTCCCCTTGATGACAAGGATTTCCAAATCAAAGACACAACTTCATTAGAGCTCTTGCTGAAAATTCATTGCTTAAGAAAAGATAGACACCTGAACCATACAGTTGATATTGACCTTTGGGAGTCCAATTTACCTAGATACCAGTTCCCCCAAGTTCATATCTTTCCAGAAATTGTTCATATGTGCTATGCATGCTACGTCCCCCAGCCATAGCGCCATAATCTCTCATGACTAGAAGGTTATATTCACTATCATAGCCCAGTCCATTAATGAAATGTTGCAGTTCCAACCAGGGCCAAACCTAACCCCACTCTCAATTGGAGACCTGTTGGACTAGTATCCCAAGCTAAGCCCATCAAGGTTGGCCCAGTTGTTCCAAACCTTCATTAGAGAGGAAAAACACATCCCTAAGGATCCCCCTCCATATGTAGCAACTATTTTCTCTAAATGGGGCCAGTACATTGTAACCATGATATCATGTGTTTTGGGTTACTCTACCAGTGAATACATTGATGAACTTATTCTTGCCTTCATGTCCATTTATACCCCAGGACAACCTCCTGCAACCATATATGACTTTGCCAATTTCATAGCTGATAGAATGCATGAGCAGTTCACAAGAATGGGAAATGAGAGAGTATTCAAATACTCCTCTGTATTGTACCATCTATTTTTATATTATCAGTTGGATAAGTTTCCTTTCACTCTCCAGAAGCTTGACACGAGGGGCCAGCCCAGATATGTCATTTTTTGGACCCCACTTTTCCATGAGTTTGGATCACTATATACATAATCAAATTTCATAGATTATTTTGTGTACCCAATCATGACTATGCTCACTGGAAATCCTCCACCTAGGATAAGTTCAGAGATAAAAAGAGTCCTCCAACTTTCCAAGCAAACCAAAGTGGGTGATTGGTACCTTTACCAAAACCACACAGAAATAAGAATATATGGTTGCCTGCTTGCTCCATATAAGTTGCCAAGATACCTCCCTATGAGGTTGTTTGCCTTAGAATATTACAGACAGATCATCAATGCAGAGGAAGTCAACTTTGTCGATGCCAAGAAGAAGGCCTATTTCAAAATCAAACACCAATTAGGCCCCTTCATATGCAATTCCAAAGAGGCAGGGAAAGAGGCACACCTGATTCTGCAAAGAATGAAATTCCAAAGGAGTTTTGTATGGAGATATGACCCTTTAGAATTCATTACCAAGAAAAGGCAAAAGATCAAGCTAGGACCTTTTATCCAACACCCCATACCAGAAATAGAGGCATATGCCAATCAAACAGAATGGGTGGAAAATACTTTAGTAGACAGAGACAACACAAGGGTAAATGTGGAAAATGCTTTGATTGATTTGGAAAAGCAGCTTGATGAGAGCTCTTTTCTGCAGGTACCAGAAGAGAAATAAGAGCCATGAGCACCCCTCGAGTCATGCAGACTCCTCAAAATGAGGATAAAAGTCCAAAAAGAAATAGAGAGGGAGTTTCCACTTCAGGAATTGACACCTCTAATTTGCAACAGGAAACAAGTCACAGCAAGAGGCAAAAGCTCAATTCGGCCTCTGAATAGGAATATACAGAAGGATCAGCACAGGTAACCAACACAGAGGTAGACAGAAGTAGGCCCACAAATCCATCTGAAGATATACAAGAGCCTCCCACATCACAAACTTAGATGTTGGAAAGGTAGCTTAGTGTGGAAGTGTCTTCCTTCAATAGGCCTGCTGACAAAGACCAAGACATAAAGGACAGGTATAAAGAAATCAAAATGAGGAATGAGAGGCTTAAAGCCCAAACATATGCTCAATACCTAAAGCTCACTCCCACAAATCAAACAAGGTTGATGTCAGGCTTTGACATCAAGGAAGAAAAGCTGCAGGTGTCCTTTATCAAACCTATAACACAACAGCCCAAAACATCATCAGATTTCAAGAGGGTTGACTTTGAAGTATTGGAAAGGGATATTCATCCCATAGACCAAATAGAATTGCATAAACAGGCTGGAGAAATGATATACTCCACCCTCACAGGTATAGCCATAACTGCTCATCAGCTACAAAACTCATTGAACAGCACGTTGGCATAATTTCAGTTAGAGAAGGCCTCCTCACAGGCCAAGGATACAAGGATTAAGTCTTTGGAAGAATTGGTTATTGAGTTGGGACATGATCCCAAAGATGTAAAAGCTGTTGAGCAACTGATAAAGAAGAAGAACGATGATATTGCTGCACTGAAGAAGCAATTGCAGATACCTTAGCTGCAACATCCTCAAACACTTGAAGTCATAGAGAACCAAACCAAACATGAAGAATTGATGGACTTGGTACTAAAACTCAATGATCAACTAAGAGAGACAAAGAAAGAATTGGATAACTTGATCCAATTAAAACAAACTGACATTGCCACGAATTCTACAAATGTCATCCCTACAGTATCTACAACAGTCCCTTCTACACTAGCAACTTCACTTGCACCAACAGCTCCACATGCCACAACATTTCCAGTTACAGCAGAGTCTACAACAACAACAGGTACATCAGGAGAAAAAGCAGCAGAATTAGTTAAAGCCATGGAAGATGTTATCACTCAAGAATTTTTTTTTCAAAATTTTTCACATCAGTTCGATTGTTTGTCAAAGGCACATAAATCCTTTCTATCAGTTTCGCAGCCCAGCTCGGTTTAGGTGATTTCGTAGCGGAAAATACCGAGTTTGCACTAACTGCGCTACGAAATGGGAAATTCGTGCTGATCCATAGCACATCTCACCCCAGCTGTCATAGTTTCTGCAAGAATTTTACGGGAATAGCATGTGTAAGGTCTTGCATGACGTTCACAATATGTTCTTCCTGCTAAAAGTACCGGGGGAATATCGTTATGTGTAAGGAATGGAAATGAGCTGCCCTTCTGTATCACTCATGTTCCAAGTTGGCGGTAATGCAACATATCATAATATGGGTGCTTGCAAAGATAGGGTTGACAGTTGTACAAGCGAAAGTTGCGGTGGTCATGAAGTGGATATAATGCACTTTTTAATAGGAACCGCAATTCCAGGCACCAACATAATTGATAATACAAATGGCACTGGAGGAGATAGGTTTGGCCATTTGGTTGATCTATATGCATCCACACAATCAGTATCTTGATGGATTGGATCCTCAAGGAAGTGGAAATGGTGCTAATTTTAGTGCGCAGAATGATTGGCAGGGAGCGTAGTGGCATCATTTGATTGCCAATTCCTTTGGTCTTCTGGAGAATGCAAGCCTATATGCATCAACTAGTAGCAGAGGGACTTACACTCTTGAGTTTTCCAGGCCCCTGCGCACATCTGATCGTCTTCAACAGGATGTTCAATTTGTTATAGGACAAACATACAATTTCTCAGCTGTCAGTGGAGGATATGTTTCCTTGGGGGCGTTGTTGAGCAGATTTTACCATCAGTTTCCGTCTTGTTTGGAAAAGCTCAGAGACTAGAGGAATTTTCTATGCAATTACCAGAGATAATAATCACCACTGTGGACGGGAAAAGATGAATTATCAGTTCAGTTTGGGTAATTTTTAGTATAAGCTCCTCATCCACGGCATGTAGCAAAACCATTTAATGGGTGTCAAGATTCGTGTAAGCAGAGGCAGAATTTAAATTAGTGCTTTAATGAAATCCATCGAAGGATAGGGGACATCAAGCAGGCTCGTATTGGTGGCCATGGACGAGAGCGTTAATGCTCTTCATTGGGCTCTTAACAACGTGTTAACATCGCAGGATAGAATCATTCTAATTCATGCTCAGCGCCCTCCAAATCCCCTTTTCGTAGCTCGAAGACCTGGTTTCATGGTGCCAGCAGATGTACTGAAGGAATTCGAAAACGATGTTAAGAAGTCTACAGAGAAGAAGGCAAGCTGGGAAAAATGTTTTGGCGGATGACTGGTTTCTCGCTCCCTTCAGCGGTGGATTCAATTTTGGACAAAGAAACATGTACAGTTGAAGACCTCTTTGCCGAGGAGGAAATTATTCAAGAGTGCAGGACTATCAACAATCGCCTTATTAATTTTCTTCGAAACACCAGATGGTGCAGAAAGTAAGCGAGCTTTCAGGTTTCCATTTATAGCGTGTGAGATATTCTCTTGTGAAATTGACATTATTCTCAAGACACTGGTTGAAGAGGAAGAGTTAATGAATTTACTGTTTTCCTTCTTGGAATCTGACCGGCTCCATAGAACCTTGCTGGTTGGATACTTTAGCAAGGTTGTAATCTGCTTGTTGTTATGAAAGACGGTAGCCACCATTTGTTATATTCAAGCACATCAAGAGATACTGGCTAAGTTGGTGAATTTGATTGGTATTCCATCGATCATGGAGGTATTGATCAGGCTAGTTGGAGCTGACAATCATATGTATGCATATCATGTTGATGCTTTGCAATGGTTAGCTGATACTAACTTGCTAGAAATGCTTGTAGATGCATTGAGCTCAACGAATTGTGCTGCAGTACATTAAAATGCTGCAGAAACACTTTGTGCTATAACTCATCTTGCTCCATCTGCACTGGCCTTGAAGCTTTCCAGCCCAAGCTTTGTGGAACAACTTTTTTGTAATACCTTAGAGAACCCACAGTCGAAATCTACATTAGTGCATTCGTTGTCCGTATGCATTTCATTGTTGGACTGTAGTAAATATAGTAAATTTGGAGCAGCTGGTTCAGCATGGGGAAATCATATCATTAAGCCAGTTATAACTCCAAATCCTGAGACAGGGGATGGCATGCTACATGGCCTTGGTAAACTGCTAGAGCTGTTGAATGTGTCTTCTGATGCAAATGTTCTGCCTACCACATATGAAGAGATAGAACAGTTAAAATCCCATCTAAAAGTTGTAGATTTTGGGGCTGGACGAGGTTATTTAACTCACATGCTTTTTGACTGTTATGGCATTAAGGACATAGTACTAGTGGAGCGCAGGTCATATAAGTTCAAGGCTGATCGAACTTTGAGACAGACAGAGGCCATTAATTTGGAGCGCCTGAGAATAGACATTGAAGATTTGAAATTGGAAGCTGTGGAATCTTTGAAGGGCTTTTACTATGCTGCAGGGGGGAAACATCTTTGTGGACCAGCGACAGATTTGGCCCTCCGATGCTGTCTTAGTGGACAAAACCATAACAAATATGTATCTGAAGATACCAATAGAGGAGGAAATCATCCTTACATAAAAGGCCTTGAAATTGCAACATGTTGCCACCATCTTTGCCAATGGAAATCTTATGTGAATAAACATTTTTTCATAAACCTGGGCTTTACAAGAGAGAAATTTTGTGCTGTAACATGGCTGACCAGCTGGGCACTTGATGGGGAGCATTGCTCTGATCATTCCAATGGAGTTAAAGTCGAAACCAACTTAAATGTTTGCAATACCACTGAAGATGCTGCTAATGTTCATGATGGTGGAAATATTATTAGATGCTTGAAGCCAGCTGAAAGGGCAGTACTAGGCTTGAAATGCAAAGAACTTCTTGATACTGGCAGGCTCATATGGTTGAGAGAGCTGGGACTAAATGCTAAACTAGTAAACTATGTTCCAGCCAAAGTATCTCCAGAAAACAGGTTACTTCTTGCAAGCAATGGTTAAAGAACTTGAATCACTTATGGTTGAGTTGTAAACACCACATATTTGGTGGTTACCTTTGTGGCAAGCGATTTGGGGTTTCCATTTTTCATGCTGTTATTAACTGTATTGGCCATTTGTTCATTAAATTGGGCTTTATGCACACTCGAATGGTCCATGGGGATACTTCACAATCATTTGAGGTGGATGATTTATTGATCTAATTGAACATCTGTCAAAGTTGTGTTCTTCGCGGTCTGGAATTTATTGAAGTGGCTATAAGAAAAGGTGCTTTGTAGTGAAAGGTTCCAAGTTAGCAGGGCTTGCAGAGAAATCTGAGCATGCTGTTTGAGTTTTATAGGAAAATCTATTGACATTGAAGCCTGGCAGCTGAACAGGATTACTTGCAAGTTGTTATTCATTTGTGGAGGAAAATGTGAACAATCAGCTGAAAGAGAAATATGAGGAGAAGATAGCAAGAATGCAGAGAAGTGATGAGACTGTGTATGATGAAATTACGCAGCAGTTTCGTAGCGCGCTACGAAACTGCTGTAGCTGCATGTTTCAGTTGAGCCAATCAATTATGATTGACAAATCAGCAAATCTTTCTGAAATGTGTTGTCTTCACACATGAAAAAATGGCCAGCACATCGAAGACGTGGCAGCCTGTTCAATTTTGAGTAATCAAAGATAAAAGGCATACTGCTTTGGATTCGAATATTGTGAAGCACATCAAAGACCGACAAACAGGGGCCTATGTTTCAGGATAACGGAAAGGATGTGTTATTGAAGACAAACATGGGGCATTAACTGCTCATATCATGCCATCTCAGCCAAACGGAAAGGAAACCATGTGTCAAAGCTGCAAGGAGGAATCTTCTATGAGGAGGATAGAGATAGAGTTATAATTAAATTAGAACTTTTTAGAACTTCAGTTAGTGCTTATCGTATTTAATGAGTTAGTTCAATAGCAGATAGGGGTAATTAGTGGCAATCATCGAGCTCCCCTCATGCTGGAGGAGGAAGCTCTAAGTAGTTAGAATTTTGTGTCTATATAGAGGGGAATGATCTATGTAATTGGGGGTTGGATGTTTTGGAGAAGACTGTTTTTGGTTTATGTATAAACAAATTTCAGTAATGCAAATGACTGTGTTTTCTTCTCAGGATTCACAATGGATCTTCTTGTTCAAATGTGTGATGGTATTCTTTCTTTAAGGTTCTTTTACAGTTTTGTTAATGCATAATCACTCAGAACTCATGAATCATGCTCTGACTTCCTGTATGCCTTGGCAAACTGTGGTTTCAAAGTTATGTTTGAACATATAGATGTAAAGTGCCCTGATTTCTATGAAAAGATAGTGTTTTTGTTTGCTGAGATATGAGAGACTCCATAAGCCCAATGGGAATCAATTCAATGTTGTCCAGCCAGTTTATTTTTCATGTGTCTTATAAGAGTTAGCCATCTTTTCTTGTCATTAGTCAATATTCATAATCTGTGAGAGAGCCCTCTCAGACTAAGGAGGCTAAGCCTTAGTCCAAAGCCTGGTTTGAAATAGTTACACAGAATCTTGCTGATTGGCAGCCTCCAGGACCTGATTTTGTGATAACATTTTGGTGCGTCTACCGGGAGCCTGAAGATTATTCATTCCGGAAATCATGAAGCTGAACTTTTGAAGGTAGCAGGAGCTCAGAAGGTTTTTGAGGCTGCAAAACTACCTTGGCGACTCCACACATCAAATAAGAAATTAGAAGGTGACTCCACTGCTAGAAGATCAGTAGCTTGATGAAGTTTCAAGATGGATTCCACTGCAAGAATGAATGCCAGGTATGCTCCTATGAATCGGTCTCATATCCCTGGTTTTCCAAATCCTATGCCGGAGGTTGATTGGTTAGAGGATCTTCCAATATTCAAAGATGAAAAGAAAGATGATGCTGCTCTTCATTTGGTTAAATTCCATATGCATGTACGAAGTCTTAAGGTTCATTTCCCTGAAGATTGTCTCATGAAAATGTTTATGACCACTTTAGAAGGAAAAGCATGGTCTTGGTATAAAAGTCTGGAAAATGGTTCAATATATTCGCTTGCTAGTTTTCATGATGAATTCTGTGAAATGTATAAAGAAGGTTATCCTTCCTTATTGCTGCTTAAAGATTGCTGTAGGCATTCTTTAAATCTTATTCAGTACTTGGAGGATTGTTATGATGATGATGAATTTATGGATGAAGAAATTTTAGAGGCTCTTCATAACAATGCATTTCAGCACCGAGAAGAAAGTATAACCTCTCATGAAACGCAGCATGAAGATCAGCAGGGGTTTATTTGTGAAAACCATGTTTCATCCTTTGATATTGATGTAGAGATGCAGCAGATTTGTCAGGCTTCAGATCATCATGAGTATGAAATCGATTGCAAACAGCAAGAAGAAGTGGGAGATAGCTTTTATGACCCTCAGGCAGAGGAAAAGCTTGTTCAATTTTGTAATTCCTTGCAGCAGCTTTCTTCAAATAATAATCATAATAGTGAGGAAAATTACATTGTTTGTGAGCATCATTCAGAAAGGCAGTTGGATAGCATATCAAATAAATTTGGTGTGGCTGAAGATAAGTTGTCCAAAGATACAGAAAGTTTTGAGAATCAGCAAACTAACCATGTGTTTTTTGACCCTGTAGCTGACTACATGGAAGAGTTTTACTCTCAAGTTTTTCAGTTTTTCTATGAAGATCAGAGGCAACTTCAGTGGCAGTGGTCATCACAATATTATTGTGGCTCTGAACTTCGATGCAGTCAAAAAACTCAAATATCAGATAAAACAGAGGATTGGCTACATTGGAAATTTCATATTGATTGAGCAGAAAGAAGTTGAAATTGTTAGGGTAGGTAGGTAGGTAAATGCAAAAAAGCTCAAGGTCAACTGGGCATTTTTCAGTAGATGTAGCTTTCTTTCTCCTACAGTCATGTTTGTCAAGCAAATTTCTGTTTGTCATAAATGGATAAGGCACTGGATCTGCATGTTCTTAGTGTACTGTAGGAGCACACTATCCCAAGTGGAGCCACTGTTATCACTCAAGATTTTTTTTTTTTAAATTTTCACATCAGTTTGATTGTTTGTCAAAGGCACATAAATCCTTTCTATCAGTTTCGCAGCGCAGCTCGGTTTAGGTGATTTCGTAGCGGAAAATACCGAGTTTGCACTAACTGCGCTACGAAATGGGAAATTCGTGCTGATCCATAGCACATCTCGCCCCAACTGTCATAGTTTCTGCAAGAATTTTACGGGAATAGCATGTGTAAGGTCTTGCATTACGTTCACAATATGTTCTTCCTGCTAAAAGTACCGGGGGAATATCGTTATGTGTAAGGAATGGAAATGAGCTGCCCTTCTGTATCACTCATGTTCCAAGTTGGCGGTAATGCAACATATCATAATATGGGTGCTTGCAAAGATAGGGTTGACAGTTGTACAAGCGAAAGTTGCGGTGGTCATGAAGTGGATATAATGCACTTTTTAATAGGAACCGAAATTCCAGGCACCAACATAATTGATAATACAAATGGCACTGGAGGAGATAGGTTTGGCCATTTGGTTGATCTATATGCATCCACACAATCAGTATCTTGATGGATTGGATCCTCAAGGAAGTGGAAATGGTGCTAATTTTAGTGCACAGAATGATTGGCAGGGAGCGTAGTGGCATGATTTGATTGCCAATTCCTTTGGTCTTCTGGAGAATGCAAGCCTATATGCATCAACTGGTAGCAAAGGGACGGACTTACACTCTTGAGTTTTCCAGGCCCCTACGCACATCTGATCGTCTTCAACAGGATGTTCAATTTGTTATAGGACAGACATACAATTTCTCAGCTGTCAGCGGAGGATATGTTTCCTTGGGGGCGTTGTTGAGCAGATTTTACCATCAGTTTCCGTCTTGTTTGGAAAAGCTCAGAGACTAGAGGAATTTTCTATGCAATTACCAGAGATAATAATCACCACTGTGGACGGGAAAAGATGAATTATCAGTTCAGTTTGGGTAATTTTTAGTATAAGCTCCTCATCCACGGCATGTAGCAAAACCATTTAATGGGTGTCAAGATTCGTGTAAGCAGAGGCAGAATTTAAATTAGTGCTTTAATGAAATCCATCGAAGGATAGGGGACATCAAGCAGGCTCGTATTGGTGGCCATGGACGAGAGCGTTAATGCTCTTCATTGGGCTCTTAACAACGTGTTAACATCACAGGATAGAATCATTCTAATTCATGCTCAGCGCCCTCCAAATCCCCTTTTCGTAGCTCGAAGACCTGGTTTCATGGTGCCAGCAGATGTACTGAAGGAATTCGAAAACGATGTTAAGAAGTCTACAGAGAAGAAGGCAAGCTGGGAAAAATGTTTTGGCGGATGACTGGTTTCTCGCTCCCTTCAGCGGTGGATTCAATTTTGGACAAAGAAACATGTACAGTTGAAGACCTCTTTACCGAGGAGGAAATTATTCAAGAGTGCAGGACTATCAACAATCGCCTTATTAATTTTCTTCGAAACACCAGATGGTGCAGAAAGTAAGCGAGCTTTCAGGTTTCCATTTATAGCGTGTGAGATATTCTCTTGTGAAATTGACATTATTCTCAAGACACTGGTTGAAGAGGAAGAGTTAATGAATTTACTGTTTTCCTTCTTGGAATCTGACCGGCTCCATAGAACCTTGCTGGTTGGATACTTTAGCAAGGTTGTAATCTGCTTGTTGTTATGAAAGACGGTAGCCACCATTCGTTATATTCAAGCACATCAAGAGATACTGGCTAAGTTGGTGAATTTGATTGGTATTCCATCGATCATGGAGGTATTGATCAGGCTAGTTGGAGCTGACAATCATATGTATGCATATCATGTTGATGCTTTGCAATGGTTAGCTGATACTAACTTGCTAGAAATGCTTGTAGATGCATTGAGCTCAACAAATTGTGCTGCAGTACATTAAAATGCAGCAGAAACACTTTGTGCTATAACTCATCTTGCTCCATCTGCACTGGCCTTGAAGCTTTCCAGCCCAAGCTTTTTGGAACGACTTTTTTGTAATACCTTAGAGAACCCACAGTCAAAATCTACATTAGTGCATTCGTTGTCCGTATGCATTTCATTGTTGGACTGTAGTAAATATAGTAAATTGGGAGCAGCTGGTTCAGCATGGGGAAATCATATCATTAAGCCAGTTATAACTCCAAATCCTGAGACAGGGGATGGCATGCTACACGGCCTTGGTAAACTGCTAGAGCTGTTGAATGTGTCTTCTGATGCAAATGTTCTGCCTACCACATATGAAGAGATAGAACAGTTAAAATCCCATCTAAAAGTTGTAGAGTTTGAGGCTGGACGAGGTTATTTAACTCACATGATTTCTGACTGTTATGGCATTAAGGACATAGTACTAGTGGAGCGTAGGTCATATAAGTTCAAGGCTGATCGAACTTTGAGACAGACAGAGGCCATTAATTTGGAGCGCCTGAGAATAGACATTGAAGATTTGAAATTGGAAGCTGTGGAATCTTTGAAGGGCTTTTACTATGCTGCAGGGGGGAAACATCTTTGTGGACCAGCGACAGATTTGGCCCTCCGATGCTGTCTTAGTGAACAAAACCATAACAAATATGTATCTGAAGATACCAATAGAGGAGGAAATCATCCTTACATAAAAGGCCTTGAAATTGCAACATGTTGCCACCATCTTTGCCAATGGAAATCTTATGTGAATAAACATTTTTTCATAAACCTGGGCTTTACAAGAGAGCAATTTTGTGCTGTAACATGGCTAACCAGCTGGGCACTTGATGGGGAGCATTGCTCTGATCATTCCAATGGAGTTAAAGTCGAAACCAACTTAAATGTTTGCAATACCACTGAAGATGCTGCTAATGTTCATGATGGTGGAAATATTATTAGATGCTTGAAGCCAGCTGAAAGGGCAGTACTAGGCTTGAAATGCAAAGAACTTCTTGATACTGGCAGGCTCATATGGTTGAGAGAGCTGGGACTAAATGCTAAACTAGTAAACTATGTTCTAGCCAAAGTATCTCCAGAAAACAGGTTACTTCTTGCAAGCAATGGTTAAAGAACTTGAATCACTTATGGTTGAGTTGTAAACACCACATATTTGGTGGTTACCTTTGTGGCAAGCGATTTGGGGTTTCCATTTTTCATGCTGTTGTTAACTGTATTGGCCATTTGTTCATTAAATTGGGCTTTATGCACACTCGAATGGTCCATGGGGATACTTCACAATCATTTGAGGTGGATGATTTATTGATCTAATTGAACATCTGTCAAAGTTGTGTTCTTCGCGGTCTGGAATTTATTGAAGTGGCTGTAAGAAAAGGTGCTTTGCAGTGAAAGGTTCCAAGTTAGCAGGGCTTGCAGAGAAATCTGAGCATGCTGTTTGAGTTTTATAGGAAAAGCTATTGACATTGAAGCCTGGCAGCTGAACAGGATTACTTGCAAGTTGTTATTCATTTGTGGAGGAAAATGTGAACAATCAGCTGAAAGAGAAATATGAGGAGAAGATAGCAAGAATGCAGAGAAGTGATGAGACTGTGTATGATGAAATTACGCAGCAGTTTCGTAGCGCGCTACGAAACTGCTGTAGCTGCATGTTTCAGTTGAGCCAATCAATTATGATTGACAAATCAGCAAATCTTTCTGAAAGGTGTTGTCTTCACACATGAAAAAATGGCCAGCACATCGAAGACGTGGCAGCCTGTTCAATTTTGAGTAATCAAAGATAAAAGGCATACTGCTTTGGATTCGAATATTGTGAAGCACATCAAAGACCGACAAACAGGGGCCTATGTTTCAGGATAACGGAAAGGATGTGTTATTGAAGACAAACATGGGGCATTAACTGCTCATCTCATGCCATCTCAGCCAAACGGAAAGGAAACCATGTGTCAAAGCTGCAAGGAGGAATCTTCTATGAGGAGGATAGAGTTAGAGTTATAATTAAATTAGAACTTTTTAGAACTTCAGTTAGTGCTTATCGTATTTAATGAGTTAGTTCAATAGCAGATAGGGGTAATTAGTGGCAATCATCGAGCTCCCCTCATGCTGGAGGAGGAAGCTCTAAGTAGTTAGAAGTTTGTGTCTATATAGAGGGGAATGATCTATGTAATTGGGGGTTGGATGTTTTGGAGAAGACTGTTTTTGGTTTATGTATAAACAAATTTCAGTAATGCAAATGACTGTGTTTTCTTCTCAGGATTCACAATGGATCTTCTTGTTCAAATGTGTGATGGTATTCTTTCTTTAAGGTTCTTTTACAGTTTTGTTAATGCATAATCACTCAGAACTCATGAATCATGCTCTGACTTCCTGTATGCCTTGGCAAACTGTGGTTTCAAAGTTATGTTTGAACATATAGATGTAAAGTGCCCTGATTTCTATGAAAAGATAGTGTTTTTGTTTGCTGAGATATGAGAGACTCCATAAGCCCAATGGGAATCAATTCAATGTTGTCCAGCCAGCTTATTTTTCATGTGTCTTATAAGAGTTAGCCATCTTTTCTTGTCATTAGTCAATATTCATAATCTGTGAGAGAGCCCTCTCAGACTAAGGAGGCTAAGCCTTAGTCCAAAGCCTGGTTTGAAATAGTTACACAGAATCTTGCTGATTGGCAGCCTCCAGGACCTGATTTTGTGATAACAGAAGAGATGTCAATTCAGGCTACAGAAATGAATAAACTGAAGGAAAAGGTGGCAAGTTTAGAAATTGACTACAAACTTGCACATATTATGCAAAAGGAAGAGGCACAAAAAGCAAACAGGATGAGTGAAAGGGTCAAAACCTTGGAAAAGGACCTAACATTAGAGAAACCCTTGGACAGGCCAAGGAACTGTTATGGGCCAATATGATTGACTCTGTCAATGATATTTGGCCATTAATTCAAGTTACTTTTGAACAAATAGAATTAATAAAGATAGTTACAGAAGCTATCCAGAAAGTAAAGGAGGAGTTGGGAGACATGCCTGAAGATGCCAATAGACTCATCCACTTCCTCAACAACAAGAACAAGTATGAACTCCATGAGCTGGACATAGAGGATAGGACTAATACCATTTTGGAAATATGGAAGGTTCTTTCCAAGAGAAACCTAATGCTGAACATAGAAGAAAAGTGACACAACATGCAGGTGGCCATTGATAGATTCATTGCCAAATTCCAAATTTTGAAGGAGAAAGTATTGCCCAGTCCATTGGTCATTAATGACAAACTTATGACACAGTTGGAATATGGTAATAGACTTAGGCAGTTGGCTAAGGAACAAGCTAGCACTTCATCTATAAAAGCACTGCCAACATGCAAAGTTTTTTATAACATATTTGAGAACTTGTTTTTTCTCTAGCATGAGATAAAACACTTTTTCCTCACCAATTTTTCCAAGTATACTAAAGCTGATGAGATATACCGAATGCTGATGAATTTAAAATTACCTGATGCAGAATAGTGGGAAAAGATGACTGATTTACTGTGAGAAATTTACAGTAAAAATGTTACCACACAGTAAAAATAAGAACATCCAGGTAAACAAATGAAAACATGACAACATGGTTAAAGAGTATCAAGGTCAAAGAGTATCAGGTGAAATATAAAATTTGACAAAGATTCTAGCATAAAAGACCACAACTACAAGCCAGCATAAAGGGCTACAAATCCAACCATAAAAGCCAGCAGTACCACATAAAAAGGGACATCATGAAACAATTCAATAGCTGCCTCTATCTTCTTGCAAGAAGATATTTGTATTTCCTAGATTAAATCTCAAGTTAGTTTGAGGTATTTTGTAATAATTTTTTGTATAAATACTTCACAATTCGAAGTATATAGTGTGGATACTTAGACATTTCTATAAACCTTCTTGATCAAAAGACTGTAAGCTATTGTATCACTGTTTGGACCAACAAGCTGGAATAATGAACAAAGACAAGATATTTCACAGGATTCATGTGTAAAAGCGAAGTACAGACAAGTATTTTCTCGTGTTGTTATCTTTCTTTAAAAGTTTTCCATAATCTTTAATGTATCTGAAATCTGAATGATATCTCAGAATTTGCTTCATTGCACTCTGTTTTAAGTATTATGCATTTTAATGTTTTTTGCTAATTATCTAAGTTAAGGAATTCTTGATTGCTCCTTAGTTTAGGTAGTTTCCATGTAATCTACAGCAAAGGATTCTTAATTGCCCTTTGATCATGATTATCCTCTGTTCCTTATTTTAATCCCCGTCTGAGAATTCTTAAGTGCTCTCTCACCCTGGTTAAGATCATTTCACCCATCCGACCCAAAGACCTGCACTTTACTTTGCTAGCTTTCCCTTTGAACACTCCATTTAATGAGTTAATTCCAGTTCTGATGCCCTTCTTTGACTCAATAGCCCAATGGTCTAGAGACATCCTTCTACCCATCTGTTCTAAGGATTCCACCATCCAACCTTCAACACAAATCAAAACCCCCTGAACTTTAAGAACTAGCCTAAAAATCCTAGCAAACAATGCTAAATCATATAGAGAGAGCATTCTCTGAGCCATAGCTTGGCTAGAGCCTATGCTTAAAAGATTGGTTTGTGGTTACCTTGGTCTTTTCCTTCTTCTGATAACTTCTAGTGAAAAATTCTGAGTGATAACAGAACTGAAGCAGAACATCAGTGTGTATAGAGTTGTAGCAGAGACCATAATTTGATGGTAGAGATCAAAGTTTAGTTTAGCTCCAATGTTACATGATTGAAGTTTTTTTTCTTACAGGGAATTGTTGTGAATGGAAATGAGCCATGATATTTCATATGTTGTTATAGGGTTTGATGAGTTTATTTCTGCATACTAGTGCTAATGGCTCCATTATTGTATTTAGTTTGTTAGTTGTTGGCTAGTCATATTATTGCAGAGTTGATGCATAGATTGGAGCCATTATTTTACTTTACTGGAGAACATATGTTTGTGGTGATTTTATTTGTGTGGTTGATGGTAACTTGCTGTTGAGATTATGATTATAGAGTTGAATCAGAGTTGAGCAGAGTGTCTTGGGATCCAGTCTAAAAAATATATGAAACAAGGTTCGCATAGAGTAGAGGATCAGTATGAGAGTGGAGCAGTGCTTCTGTAGCATTGGCGAAAGGAACAATTTTTCCATCCAATGGTAGTTGGATAGTCCAATTGGAGTTGAATGAGGATTGTTGATCATGGTGAGTTTCAGTGGATTGTAGTCCGTAGATCCATATGAGAACATAGTCTTCTGATCCAATCAGTAGAATCGAGTCTCTTAGCTGATGGGAGTTAGCTAATTGTAGTGAGATCAAGTCTCCATGTTGATGGGAGTCAGAAAATCTATGTAAAATATCATTGCTTGACATAATAGAGATTCAGAGTAGTGCAAAAACGACAAGGGGGGTTTTTTTCCCAGAGAAGGGTTTTCTACCAAATATCTTGTGTCTCTTATGTGGATGTGTTTTGTTGTGTTGTTTATTGTTGCTGTCATGGTTATATTGTTTTAGCTACTTATATGGTTTATGTATATGAGATAACCAATGTGTTGTTGGTTAATATATGTATGATTTAGTAGAGAAGTTATAAATGGTAAAAATTGTGAATAAGTCACACTATTGATTCACCCCACCACCACCCCACCACCCCCCCCCCCCCCCCCCCCCCCCCCCTCCTCATTAGCGCTCAAGGTTTAAAATACTTACCAAGCACATTTCATATCCAACTCTTTTGCAAGATTCTTATAGATACGAACCTTTTCCTGAAGAGTTACTTATAATATGCATACCTTTGCTTTTCATTCAGTCATCTAGTTATTCCTTGAATTAGTTTGCTTCTTGACCACCTACATTCCTTCATCCTTTAAGAGTATTGTTTCCATACTATATGGAATATATATTATTCATAATGATACGACCAAGAACATTCCAAAAATGATGATCCTTATAGGATCTTTATGATCCCTCTTTGCAAAATTACTCCCTCTAACATGATGTTAGAAAATGCTAGGATGAACAACAATATGAAATATGGTCCTGTTCTTCATATTCTCTTTAAGCTAGATGACCTTTCTCAAAGAAAATTAAATAAGTAGATTCTAAGTGCTTCCATTTATGATTCCATTTTTTTTACAAAATCAAGACTCTTCTAGAAAACGCAATGATGCATGCTTACTCTTTCAATCGTCAATGGACTTGTTAGCATCAATTTCTTTAGGGTCCTTACAATTTTCTCTTTTCCATCATGCTCATCATTTCCAAGAAGTCATTAACAAGAATAAGAATTGCTTTGCATTGTCATCCTTCTTGTCTTGCTTCCTTTATTATGTACTTGCAATGTTCACTGACAAGTATAACCAAACACAATATACAAATACAAGAGCATGACATTAATTCTATTAATCTAGGGTTTCCATGGTGTCTTTATAGAGGGTGAATTCCAAGGGTTCTTAAATATAAATCGTAAATTCCATGATCTTATCCTTGGAAACATCAACCCTATGGTTTTTGTATCGCATCCAATTCAACCCTCATTAGGGTTTACCATATACCCTGGATTATCTGCAAACCTTAAATGTCCAAGCTAGGGTTTCCTTTGAGGGAACTACAAGTTAGGGTTAGGGTTTTATTTACTTCTAGGGTAAATTCATTTAACTAGGGTTTAGTAACCCTGATTATAAATAGCCTTAAATAATGCATATCTAAAAACCCTAACACTATCAAAACCCATCATAAATGGATTGGGAAACCCTAACTGCAAAACCCTAAAGTATTTATAGATACATAACAAGAAAAAACATTGTACATACCTTTGCGCTAGATTCATACCTTCTTCTTTGAAAGGATCCAGTCTTTCTTTATGTGTCTACATCCATCAATTCAAGACTTCTTTAAACATTATATTTATTATAGGTTGGCTACATGATGAATACTTCTTATAATCGATACTCATGCTTTATAAGCCATCATGTTGAACAATATATCTCGGCTATACGAAGGATCACGATCACAGTTCTGCTCTTCATTGATATGTTTCACCTTGTTAGATAATCTTCGGCATAATCACATAACCAATCTTTTGTCGACGCGTTTACATTTTATACATGACTTGCTAAACAACAGTTATTGTCCATCCAACATTGTCCCAAACATATATAACAGATTCCATAGGTGACAAAATGACAATGTATAATTCAGGCCTCATTGTTTGACTAACTATAATAGATGGATGAATTCTTCAATCTTCAGAACACATTAAATCATTATAGTTTTGAGCCACCGATCCCGAGTCATTACATATGTCAAAAAATTCTTGTGAGCCATGAATGCCACCAGAATTTAAGCGATATTAAGTTCGCATGTCATGGGAACCATTGAATTAACATAGTCTTCATGTGAGCCACAAATTGCATTTATGCAGGCCTCATATCGGCATACGAACTATAGGAGAGAGAGAACCATATATATATGAGCCATAACGATGAGAAATGCTCTGAGAAATATGAGGACCACTGTAATGGGCATATGTGATTTATGTGATCCAGCATATATCGAGCCCATGCAGTCTAAGTGAGTCACAAAGGTCATCATTCCACTGTACAAAGGAGCGTAGTGTTGAAAAATGTGTAACTAGGTTCAGTCTTCATATAGATGAAATGTACTTTTGATTCTTGTAAACTGTAAAATGAAAGAAAAATTATTATTGTTATTTTTAGAGCATGGGTTTCATGCTTAAGGTATTTTACTTTATAGGTCAAGCACCCATTGAGTTCTTCTAGGGTTTGTCCTAGTTCAAGAAGTCAAAAGAGTCATTGTCGTAAGTTGAAGACACATCGGGCATATTGTAACTTATAAAGAAAATTATTTTTCCTTATGAAGTGTCCAGATACCCTCCAAGACCAATTCGCCCTAGTAGCTGGCAAGTCGGCCTAAAACGAAGAGCCACATGCACCTTGAGGAGCCTATATATAGGAGGGAAATCATCCTCATTGATAGAGTTTCACTCACCTCTCATTCTAGCGAAGAAAAAGGAAGAAGAAGGAAGAGAAGAAGGAAGAGGATAGAGAAGATATTTGTTTGGGTTATTTCTCTCTCACATGTGCTAAGGATAACTAGGGTTTCTACTGCAAGACATAGGGTTTCTATCGACAAGTTTGATCTCAGAGAAAAGAAAACAAGTAGGTCAAGAGAAGGTCACCAAGAGTAATCCTCATGCTCCTGAAGTGAGGGAAAGTAAAGTGAATTTCGAAGGAAGGCTCAGAAGTCAGACTAAAGCTCACATGTGTGGTAGCAGCAATTGTTAGTGGGGGCGAAATTTCAGATCTGCAGTGGAGGCTAAATTTTTTGCAGTTGGAGGTCGAAGAAGTGCTACTGGAAGATATTTGACTGAGTTTGATAGGATCAAAGCTAGAAAATTATCCGGAGAGGTTGGTATTGGTATTGGAGGGTTTTGAAGTCAGTTTTAAGGTCTTGGAATTCGTCAATTTAAGAATCTATAAGGAAGAGAAGGGATTTGCGGGTTTTCCTCTCAAGTGGAGAGGTTTTGGCCTTAACTTGTAGCTATATTATATGTCCTTGTTCTTCTTGTTTGGTAGATGTTTGATGATACACACATATAATAATAAGTAACAAAGCTAATAAGTAAAAATACATCATAAGCAGTTATCAAGTAAAGAGAAATCTCTATAATCATTTCCCTTTAGATTTATCAACATGGTATCAGAGCTAAGGTTAACTAAGGGCATTATGAAGATCTCTATTGCATTGAGGAAGCTCCTCAAGCACTGTTCAAAGGTAGCAAGCCATCTCAAGAGAGGCATCAATGAAGCATGGAATCTTCTATTCACTACAAAGAAGGAAGGAACCAAGACAAAGGATGAAGGACTCTTCTCAGTATTCACTGACACATTCCAAGACGAAAATATTTGGGTAATCGATATTGGTGCATCTAGACACATGACCGGTCATCACAAACAATTGAAGACATTATCAAAGGGAAAATCTTCTTACTCAGTGGAACTTGGAGATAATAAGAGCTATCATGTAAGATAAATTGGATCTACATCTATAGAGCTAGAAAATGGAAGCAATGTTCATCTCAACAACATCTTATTTGTTTTAGGTTTGCATAAGAAATTAATTCCTATTTAAAGACTAGAAGATAAGGGTGATAGAGTAGCTTTAATTGATGGAAGAGTTGTAGTATAGAGTAAAAATCAAGCATAGAGAATGATAGAGTAATGGATATGCGTGAAGGAAGGCTTTACAGGTTGATATATCCTCTTGCACAAGCTTTGGTTCACATTAAAATCAACCCATGTGAAATATGGCATAGAAGCTTTGGCCATCTTCATTTCAAAATTATTCTAACTCTAAGTTTATAGTAGAAGTAATCCCTGAACTAAAAGAATATCATGAAGGATTATGCAAAGGATGTGCATTGGGTAAGAATACCAAGAGATCGTTTGGAAGTAGTGCTTCACGGTTAAAATAAATCTTGGAATTTATTCATTCTGATGTTTGTGGTCCTATGACTCCAAAATAACTTGGAGGCCATCTATATTATGTCACATTTATAAATGATCATTCAAGGAAAACTTGGGTTTACTTGATGAAATCCAAGGACGAAGTATTTACAAAATTTCAAGAATTCAAACCTGAAGTAGAAAACCTTATAGAAAGGAAAATCAAGATACTAAGATCTGATAATGGAGGAGAGTATACATCCAAGGAAATTATAGCTTTCTATAAGGAATTTGGGATTAAGAGGGAGATGATAGTCCCATATAATCCGGGAAAAAATTGAGTTGCAGAGCGAAAGAACTGATCTAATGAAGAAAGTGTAAAACAAATGTTGCATGATCAAGATCTACATAATTTTTTATGGGGAGAAGCCATGAAGATAGTTGTATATATTCAAAATCAAAGTCCCCATAGGTCACAAAGAACTCTTGAAGAAGTATTCACTAGGAAGAAACCATGTGTAGATCATCTTTGAATCTTTGTTTGTCCTGTATATATTCATATACCGAAGGACAAAAGAAAGAAGTTGGATCCATCAGGCATGAGAGGATAATTTGTTGGATACAACAACTCCTCTAAGGCCTACATAATCTAAATAAAGGAAGGACATAATATAGAAGTCAGTGGAGATGTCATATTTGATGAAATTATTGCATTCAAGAGATCAAAGGAACTTCCCATGGACTCTGATGATGAAGAACTTCCAGTATTTCAAGAAAAAGTTGATAGGGAAAAAGAAGAATCTCACCATGAAGATGGTGGTCCTAGTGAGCCTATTCAACCTGTGGTCATCCACAAATCAAGCAAGAGACCTAATTGGTTGAATTCAAAACTACTTGATGCAAAAGGTCATGAAGCAACTCAGGGCTCATTCAGGGAAAGTGAGAAGCCCAAACGATATTCTGGGTATGCAACCTACATGACAAAACTAATAGAATTAGAGCCATACACTTTTGAAGAAGTTGTCAATCATCGAGAATGGAAGGATGCCATGAATGAATAATATCAATCTATAATGAATAATTGAGTTTGGGAGATTGTGCCTAGGTCTGATGAAAAATCTGTGGTAACTTCCAAATGGATCTATAAGATCAAACATGCAGTAGATGGACATATTGACAAATATAAGTAAAGATTTTTATCTAGGGGTTTCTCTCAACTTGAAGGCATCGACTATGAAGATAAATTTTCTTTGATGATAAGGTATACAACTACACATTCATTGGTCTCTTTGGCAACATCTATGGGATGGAACATCCACCAAATGGATGTCAAAACTACATTTTTGAATGGCACAATTGATGAGGAAATCTATATAGAGAAACCCTTGGGATTTGAAGTTAAATAAAGAAAGGCATATGTTTGCAGCTTGAAGAAGGCATTATATGGCCTCAAACAAGCACCATGGGCATGGTATGCTAGAATGGATGCATACCTTCAGAGGTTAGGCTTCACAAAGAGTTATGTTGATATGAACCTTTATATTAAGGTTGTGAAGGGTGAATCGGTGATCGCTCTTATGTATGTAGATGATCTTCTCTTGACATGTGTAGAAGGTCAAATTTAAGAATCTAAGAAGCAATTAGCAACAGAATTTGACATGAAGGATCTGGGGTTGATGCATTACTATTTGGGACTAGAAGTATGGCAAGGACCTGATGAGATTTATTTGGGTCAAGGGAAGTATGTGATCGATATGTTGAATATGTTTGACATGATGGATTTCAAACCAATGACAACTCTGATGATTACAAACTTAAAAGACTAAGGAGTTCTGAATCGAGCCCGATATATCCTTCCAAGTATAGACAACTGATTGACTCACTGACTAAATGTTATTAGTCAATTCCAAGTGGAGCCAAAGCATGATCGTTGGATAGCAGCAAAACATATTTTAAGATATCTGTGAAGAACCATCCACTACTACCTGAAGTATGATAGAAGGAATGATGTCCAACTAATTGGATATACAGATTCCAACTAGGGAGGTAGTGAGAAAGATAGAAGGAGCACTGCAAGAGGATGTTTCAGTTTGGGATCCTCCATGGTCTCATGGATAAGCAGAAAGAAAGATACAATTACTTTGATTAGTGTTGAGGTTGAGTCTATTGTAGCCTGTGAAGTAAGTAGAGAAGTGGTCTGGTTAAGGAAATTATTATATGACCTATTTGCAGGACCTATGGACCCTACACTGATACATTGTGATAACACCAGTTGTATATGATTGTTTCGAGACCTAAAATTTCATGGAAAGACAAAGCATATCAACAAAAAAATATCACTATATTCATAATCTAGTACATGATGGCGTATTGCAGCTACATTATATCTCCGTTGATGAGCAAGTAGCTGACATATTGACAAAATATCTTACTAATAAGAAACTTGTGTATTTAAGAAACAAGCTTGGTTTGGTTGATATATCCTCCCTAGTTGAGGGGGAGAGATAGGCACATCATTCGTCTTCACTTGGGAAGACAGTGTAGAAATTCTCACTGTAGATCACTTGATAATGCAATGTAACTAAAGAAAAATACTTGATCTACTTCTACAACAAACTTGCAGAAGCTTAATCGATTTTGAGCAAGATCAAATAGAACACATATAATAGATGAAGAAGAAATCAATCACACATGAACACAGAAGAATACTCTGGGGAAAGCCTCAGCTAAAAAACCAACTATCTGTATTATCATACAAGTGGAAATATCTCAGGATTACACAAAGCTTTAGCTCACAAGCTATCCATCTCTCAGTACAGTCCCCTTATAGACAGAATAGACAACACATATGCCTTTCTTCAGTCCTCCAAGCCTCCTATTTCCTTGCACAGTTTCTCCTGGGTCCTCTAGCTGCAACCTATGTGATTCTCACCTCACACACAACACTGACCTCTGAAATAACTGTGCAATCTTGAAGGAGTAAATTCCTTCTTCATGGATGAGTTTCCTTTATAGGAAAATTCCTCCAACTGATAGTACACTATCCCTTCCTTTAATCTCAGCTGGGTCTTTCTCTGAACTGACATGCATGAGTTATTTATGAGAGAATATTCAATTATCTGGAGAACACTAGTTGCATGCATGCATGCATTAACTGACTGAACTCACAATTAGTTCCTCCAATTGTTTGGAAATAATTTAACTGGACTTAACTCAGTTAACTGAGCTAACTAATTACAACTCATCTTTATCTCCTTAATTAAGGGATAACTTCCTCAATCAAAGGGATAACTATTGCATGTCCTCACATAGACTTCATGTTTGATTTTCTCCAATTAATTAACTCAATATGAATTAATTAATTATTTTTCAAACAGTTGTTGAGACTAAATTAGAATTTTAATTTAGGGACTAATTAAAATTGAATATATATCCTGAAATGCTATCTATAGCAATGCTATTTTTAGCATTTTTATTTTTAGCATTCCTTGTTTCTATTTTCCACACTAGTACCTAAAATGCTATCTATAGCAATGCTATTTATATCATTTCTATTTTTAGCATTTCTTGTTGCTATTTTCAATAGACAGAATGGAGGATTAAGTAAACATCTGGCATCTGATACTCTCTAAGGATTTGGTAGGGCATCCAAGATGAGAGTAGTCGTGGACCGATATTCTTTGAGGACTAGCTATCCAAGATTAGAATAGTCCAAAGAAGGTCATACTCTGTGAACACCCAAGTGGAGTATGTACCTTGAGAGACAATGATGATGGTGTCTATAAATCATTGGTCTCACCAACATTTTTTTTCGACCTTGTGGAGAGATAGAGTTGTTAGGCAAGGCCTTGCTATGTGACAATGTTGGTTGGTATGATGTTATTACATATGGGTTACTAATCGGACTCTTCTTATCAGATCCCTTCAGATTGAGAATGTCCATGTACCATATATCAATATCTCCTTAGTTAAGAGGGAGTGTTGAAAAATGTGTAACTAGGTTCGGTCTTCATATAGATGAAATGTACTTTTGATTTATGTAAAGTGTAAAATGAAAGAAAAATTATTATTATTATTTTTGGAGCATGGGTTTCATGCTCAATGTTTTTTATTTTATAATCAAACACCCATTGAGTGCTTTTAGGGTTTGTCCTAGGTCAAGAAGTCAAAAGAGTCATTGTCATAAGTTGAAGACCCCATCAAGCACATTGTAACTTGAAAATAAAATTATATTTCTCTTAAAAAGTTTCTAGATACCCTCCAAGGCCAAGTTGACCTGACAGCTGGCAAGTCAGCCTAAAAGGAAGAGCCACGTCCACCTAGAGGAGCATATATATAGGAGGTAACTCGTCCTCCTTGAGAGACATTCACTCATCTCTCATTTTAGCGAAGAATAAGGAAGCGAATAAGGAAGAGGATGAAGAAGATCTTTTTCTGGGTGATTTTTCTCTCACACGTGCTAAGGAGAACTAGGGTTTCTGCAGCAAGACCTAGGGTTTCTATCTACAAGTTCGATCTTGGAGAAAAGAATATGAGTAGGTCAATCAAAGGCCACCAAGTTTAATCCTCATGTTCCTAAAGTGAGGGAAAGGAAAGCGAAGTTCAAAGGAGGGCTCATAAGGCAGATCACAGCTCACATGAATGGTAGCATAAACTATAGGGGGGATGAAATTTCAAATCTATAGTGGAGGCTAAAATTTCTGAAGCTGGAGGTCGAAGAAGTTCTACTGGAAGAGATTTGACTAGGTTTGACAGGATCAAGGTTATCACATCATCCGGAGAAGTTGGTCTTGGTCTTGGAGGATTCTAAAGTCAGTCTTAAGGTCTTGGAATTTGTCAATTGATGAATCTATAAGGAAGAGAATATATTTGTGGGTTTTCCTCTCAAGTGAAGAGGTTTTAGCCTTGGCTTGTAGCCTATATTATGTCTTCTTGTTCTTCTTGTTTTGGTAGTTTTTTCCTGGGGAGAAAATATCGTAATTTCCATTAAATTGTTGAAAATTACATGTTGTAAATGCCATAGGCATATGCAAATACTGTGACTGTAGTCAGCTGTTTGAAGTTATGAACTGTAAGTTCTACAAAAAAGACCCTATTGGGTGTGCTAGTGTTTGTTGTACATATATAAATAATTACATGTTCAAAAATTCACCATTGGTGATCGCTGTTCTGTTGCCAAAATATGATAATTACATAATAGAAAAATTGTGAAAAAAGACAAATAAAGACTGCTGATATTAGGGCATGTCTGCCCTCTGAAGTTCCTGATCCATATATGGTCTGTGGAAGAACTGGTAGGTCCACTCAGGTGTGTACTCTGTGATCATCCATTCTCCTCGAGGACTATGCATTGCCTCTTTCGATAGCTTGTCCGCACCTTCATTACACTCCCTGTAAATATGAGTGCATGAAATGTGATCAAAATGTGTTTTGAGTAAAACAATATCATCCAAAATAGTTCTGAGAGTATATGCATGGCAAGTTGTTGTGTTGTTGAACCAGTTTATGACTATTTTGGAATCTCCAAAAATTTGTATGTGTCTGCACTGTTTGAGGATGGTAAAATGTAAAAGATGTCAGAGAGTAATCAGCTCTGCATAATTATTTGTACCCTCTCCCAACCCCATGCAAATGTGAAAGTAATGAGTGTCTGATAGATGAAGTATAATGCCTCCTCCACATCCCTGTACTTGTGCAGCCCCATCAAAGTATGCCCAGGGGTGGGCTTTGTCAATCTGTTCCTGTGTGATGTTCCGAGTTCTAAAGACTTGTTCCTCAGCCGGGAGATCCCCATAGCTCGAACATATTTTTGGAGGAATCAGGGACCAGATTATATTCTGGCCCCTAAAAATGATGTTATTGCGGCACATCCATATGTGCCAATTGACCAGAAGTGGCAGATTCCTAGATCTTGGCTCAGTTGCAGCTTCCCACCATCTATCCCAGGCATTTGGGATATCGACCCCACTCCAGGAATGCTTGATATTTAGTGTGTGCAGGACTTGAGACCAGAGTAGTTGGGAGGTGGGGCAAGTGAGGAATAAATGATGATTTGATTCCTCCTCGACATGGCATAAAACACACCAAGTCGAACCTTGGAAAACCCATTTTCTGAGATTTGATCGTAGGTGTTTTATCCATTATGATGTTCCACATCAGTAATTTTGTGCATGGAGGGGATTTTAACTTCCAAAGATGGCTCCACCAGCTCATCAGTCTGTTTGGCTTGTACTCAGCATGTATGATATCATACCCTTGCTTGGAGGAGTAGTGCCCATTCTTAGTAAATCCCCAGATCAATTCATCCTCCTCTTCTTTTAGGCGCACATGGGATTCTGATAAAGTCTGCAGAAAAAATCTCCACTGTCTTTTCCATTGATCCAGGATATTCCATGCCTCTCCTGTGTGCCAAGCTTGTTGGAAGATGGTAGAGTTACGAGGGTCTCCAAGATGTGATATGAATAGGACACCAATGTGGTTTAGAAGTGTGATTAGTTCCTGTGGGAGTTGGTAGGCATTCCCACTGCCAATCCATGGGTCAATCCCGATTCAGACTGACTCCCCATTCCCAATCCTCCAGATAAGGCCCCTTTTAATGATGGGAAGGGTGTTGATTACTGCCCTCCAGATAACTGAAATACCTTTCTTGTTCCATGTAGGTCGCCTTACCCAGTCTAGTACAATACTAGGCCAAATGTATTTGTGGATGACCACCTCCGACCAAAGACTCTTGTGCTTCAGGAGGAGCCAGCCTAGTTTAGTAGCCAGAGCATGTGCGAAAGCCAGGAGGTGCTTTAGACCCCAACTGCCCCATTTTTTGGGGATCGTAATTTGGCTCCATTTGACCCACGCAAAAGGCTTTCCTTCTTTCTGTCCCTTCCACAGGAAATGGCTGCAGACTTGTTGGATCCTATGCAGAATCCCCAAGGGGATCCAAGCCAAGGACATCCAAAAGACTGGGGTTGCTTCTAGTACTGCTTTTATGAGTACCAGTCTTCCAGCTCTGGATAGTAGGCGATGACTCCAGATATTTAATCTTTTTTCCACCTTTGAGATCAACTAGGTCCAATCTGCTATCTTGTAGCTATTTGCTTTAATCCTGAATCCCAAATACTTCAGACCATCCTGTAGAGCCAAAATTTGGTAGGGGAAATTTTGAAGGGCTAGTTGAGTTTCTTGTTGAGTACAATTAGAGAAGGATATAGTGGATTTTGCCCTATTTATTTCCATTCCTATAGCAGCACTGAAAAGTTTTAATATCTCTGTGAGAGTGATGATGTCTTGAATACCCCCATTAAGGAAAATGAGTATATCATCAACAAAAAGTAGATGAGTTAAAAGGCATTGATCAGTAATCTTGAGGCCCCGGATTCTCCCAGCTCGCTTCTCAGTAGCAATCAGTCTGCTCAGGCCTTCCATAACCAGAAGGAATAGTAGGGGGGATAAGGGGCATCCCTACCTGATTCCCCGCTCCGCTTGAAAGGAATGGGAAGCTGACCCATTTATAAGGATTGCAAAAGAAACTGATGTTATACATCCCATAATCCATCTGATGAACTCCGGAGGGAAGCCCAGGTGAGTGAGTATCATCCTTAGATATAACCAGCTCACCTTGTCAAAGGCCTTTGAGAGGTCGATTTTGAGTGCCACCCCTTTTAGATTTTTCAGTTTTATGGAGTGGAGGGCCTCTTGGGTAGAACCTATGGCTTCATGAATATGTCTATTTTGGAGAAAGGTGAATTGTTCCTGAGTAATGTGTTCAGAAAGGATCGGCTTGATGTGATTTGCTATAATCTTGGCAATAATTTTGTAGAGACAGTTGCAGAGGGATATAGGGCAAAAGTCATTGAAGGAGGTAGGGGAGTCAGTCTTGGGAATGAGGGCAATAAACGTGGAATTTATGGGGGCATATATGCATCCTAGAGTCCGACTCTCTTCCACCACTCCAAGCAGGTCTGGTCCAATGATATCAAAGAAAGCAATAAAGAATTCCATAGGCCAACCATCCGGCCCCAAACTTTTGTCCTTCTTGAACCACTTGAGAGTGATTTCTAATTCCCCCATGGATACCGGTTTTATAAGATCCTCCATCCCATCCGGTTCCACAAACCCAGGGAAATGGCCAACAATGTTAATGATTTCAGCAATAGAGGTGGCAAGGGGGGCTTTGAAGAGCTGCTTGAAGTGAGAGATACCAAGAAGGGCGAGCTGAGAGTGAGTGTTGGCTATCTGGTCCTGATCCGAGGGCATCTGCCAGATAGTATTGCTGGCTTTTCTTCCATTGGCAAATTTATGGAAGAATTTTGTGTTACCATCCCCCGCTTGGAGCCAGATTGCTCTGCTTCTGAGTCTCCACAATTCTTCCCGATTAAGGAGGATCTTGGATCTCTGAGTCTCCAAATCAACAAGATGTAGCTTTTCTTCGGTGGATAAGTAGCCAAGCCCACTAACATCCGTTAAGGAGGCCAACTGAGCTTCGATGTCCACAAGGGTTTGGTCATCCCTAGATTTTTTCCTTTTTTTCCATTCAATAGTTAATCTCTTGAGCTATTTCAGGTTGCTGCAAAAATCTGCAGCCTTCCTCTGATCCCTGAAAGGTGGCTGGGCTTGCCAGAAATCCGTAACCAGCTTAATATAATCAGGGTCCTTTAACCAAGTAGAGTTAAATTTGAAAGGTGCCCTGGGTTTTCTGGAAGAGCCAGCCACTTCCAAGAAGATGGGAGAGTGATCCGAAATACCCCCCGAGCCAACCCATTGCCTGTAGATGGCGAGGGTATGGAGTAGGTCTTCTTGAATGAGATATCTGTCCAGCCTTCTACCAAGGGCAACTTCACCAGTACGTCTATTATGCCATGTTGGCATCTTCTTATTCATGGGCACATCTATGAGCCCATATTGTTCCAGGAGGGAGCTCAGTTGATCAGAGAGTGGGTCTAGCTGCATGTGATGCCCCCAGGATTCCTCATGTCCAATGGAGAAATTCAGGTCTCCCCCTAGAATTGTGGCATTGTTGATCAAGAATTTTTCCAGAAAGGATTGCCAAAAAGCAAGTCTGTTTTGGTTTGGGGCATAGATATTAATGATGTGAAGATGTTTGCCTAATTCAACTGAGAATATGTCCATGCCCAGGAAGCCCTGGCCTCCCCAAGAAGATATCATCCTTATTGTTTGAGGATTTATCCCAATGGCTAAACCCCCAGATCTGCCTACTGCATCCAGGGCTTGGAAGTGCCAGCCGGGTAAGATGGCTTGCAGGATCTTAATAATCTGTTCAGATGGCCCAAGGGTTTCCTGAAGAAGAATCATGTCACAGGGAGTACAATGCAAGAGTCGCTTGAGGGCCAATTTTTTTGGGGGCTGGCCAAGCCCCTACAATTGAAAGAGAGCCAAATCATCAGGGAACGGTGTCAAGGGTTTCAGATGCTCTAAGTGCCCTTTCAATGGTGTTCTGGCGTCCCTGTGCCACATCTGCCCCCGCAGATTTGATGGCTTTGGAGATCTTTGAAGGCCTGCCTCTAGAGGGTTTTTGCTCGGGGGGGATGCCGAGACCTAGCTGGTTGGGGTTGATCAATTGCCGGGATCAGAGATTGTAGGAGTGCGAGCCCGAGGCAGAGGGGGAGTGGGAGGGGTGAAGGAGAGGGCTCAGATCTTGTATTATCAGTGGGGTGGTAGAGAAAATGGGGGAGGGGGGCTCGAGCTCACAGTTAATGGTGGTATTCATGCATGAGAGGGATGTAGATTGAATTAAAGATGCATTTATTTGATTAAAAAGTAGAGCAGAGGGAAAAGAAAGAGGAGTAGTACCCGTTGTAGGAGCAGCCTCCACAATAGACCGGGATCGAGTCAGTGGAGGGGATATAGGTGGTATCAGTGGAGCACTGGTTGGCTGGGCAGTGACTCCATCCGCATCCTTTGAGTGATCCTGACCTGAGGGCTGCTCGTCCACAATCGGGTCTTCCGGCTGGCGGTGCTTCGTTCCCCTTGCAGCCGCCTGTGAAGTAGGAGTGAGCAGCGGACAGTCCTTGAATAGATGGCCGACCTTGTGGCATCTTCTACACCGAAAAGGCACACCTTCATAGTCCAGATTTTGATGATGCGAGAAATGTCTCCAATGGAGGGTTATCTTTTCCTCCAGCCCCTCCCTGGTATCCAGATGTACCAGGATACACACCATTGTCATGATTCCTGTCTTTTCAAACGATTGATCATGTTCTAAGTAGGTTCCCAGAGCATCTCCAATGCGCTTGAAGACTACAGGGGTCCAGAACTGCATCGGAAGGCCTGACAAACAGACCCAGATCGGCCCAACACCCATCTGTTCCCTCTCTGGATCAAATAAAGGATCCCATCTTTTTAATAGTACTGGAGCTAGCTCGATGTGCTAGAATCGGGATAATATCCAGTCGGTGTATTCTTCCCTATGGAAACGCAGGGCAAACCACCCACGAGCCAGTACCCTAATGATGGGAAATTCTTTGAGCAGGGAGCCCCAAATCTCCGAGGTCTAGAGTTGAAGATGATCTACTAAGTAGTTCCTGCCCCACACTCGACCCACAAAACCTTCTTTGCAGTCTCTGCAACTTCGCCCATCGGAATGTCCTCGCCGAGAGTTAGGTTGATGTCCCTGTCCACTATTTTAAGGCACCTACCTTTCTTGGGTTTGTTTGAGCAGTGAGCAGTCAGGTAATCCTTGAGAAGACCACAACAACCTTGATTAACTGTTTGGGGGGTGGATGGGGTAGATTTAGGGTTAGGGATCGGGGAGCTGAAGCAGCCGGAGCGGATGGGGGTATTAGGGTTTGAACCTCCAGGGTTTAGGGTTGCACTTGAGAGGGCAGGATTAATGAGGGGAGGAGGCCCGGATGAAGGGATGCGGGAGGTGGAGGGTGTACAATGGGGTGCAGAAATATGGGGGAGGTGTGGTAAGGGGGCGTCAAAGGTGGGCGAGGGCTGAAGGCAGGTTCCAAGCAGGTTTAGGGTAGCCAAAGATAACGGGGGGGCAGTCCAAACCAGGAGCATTGTCAATGTGAACTGAGGGCGGAGGATGGGTTACAGAAGGACCCGGACAAGCCTGAATGGACGGAGCAACTGACAGCGGGCATAGGGTGGTAACAAAAGGGCCAGAGCCCGACACGGCTCGATGGTGCGACCAGATAACCTGTTGGGGATGAGGGTCTGCCTCGTAGTCAACATCGTCTAGCTCCATAGTAACCGACAGTAAACGGTCGGAGGAGCTACAGTTGTCGAGGAGAGTAAATGGGATGGAGGTTAAACCAGGTAAACTACCCGGTGAGGCCATTGTAAGCTAGGTAACTGCGAGCTGGAGGGATGTACACTGCAGAGAGATAGGGGGTGAAGGTAGAGGTCAAGCAAGCTAGGCGTTAGTGCCATGGCCATCAAAACCAAGGTTTTTTTTCTAGTTTTGGTAGTTGTTTGATGATATACACATATAATAATAAGTAACAAAGCTAATAAGTAAAAATACATCATAAGCAGTTATCAAGTAAAGAGAAATCTCTATAATCATTTCCCTTTAGATTTCTCAACACGTAGCAACAAATATTTTATATTGTAATGTGAGCCTCATATGAATTATAAAAACCATTACAGGAAGCCAAACCATACTAAAATTTTCTGATCCATAAATGCGTATGGTAGATATTTTTGTAGAATTGTGTCACATCATTTTCACAAATCTTTGAGGTACATGAACTACACAACTCGTGTTGCAATCTTCTATCACCATAAATACAAGTCTCATAAATTTTTGAATCGACCAATAGAACCATTATAAAAAGCAACCTTACTAAGATCATATGTCATCTTAACTTGGTTATTGTGCATGAATTTAGAAATAGCGTGATTACGCTCATCAATGTGAGCCCTTCATATTCAACAAATTATGATCACAAATTTGTTACTGTAGCAATTGAGATACCTCTATTGAGATTTGTGAGCCATTGTATCTGAGTTACAACTATCAACATATAAGCCAACACAAAACTTAAATAAAAAGGTGTGAGCTTCTCAAGCCATAGAGAGATCTGAGACAAGCCAACTGAGTGATTTTCAAAACCTCAAGCGTCAGTCCTTAGCTTTGATACCATATTGGAAACTGGGAGGTTTTTCAAATTTTATCTTATATTTCCATTCATGATAATTACTTGTGAGTCTATCATCATCATTATTATTATGTTTTATTTCTTCATCAGATAATTACCATAAAACATGAAGATTAGAGAAGACAATAGAACACAAGATATAGGCTCCAAGCCAAGGAAAACCCCTCCAAGGGCAAAACCCAGAAAAATATCTTCTTATAGAATTAGATCAAATGAGATATCCAAGACCTATAACCACAAAAGTTTTTCCTCTAGATGCCAAGACAAAATTTCTTTCCCTCCAACATATTTATCAGTAAGACACCAACAACAAGAGATACATTAAGGAATATAATCCACAAACCCTAACTCTAAGAAGAAACCCTTGCATTTAGATTTCGGCATTCCTCATCTCTTCTATATTCTCTGCGATATTTAGACCAAAAACATCCAAGTTTATGTGTCCAAATGAACTCCATCTACCCTCTATTTATATAGATTAGAGGGGGTGTGAATAGACATGTCCATTGGGGCAGAGCCTACTTGGCATCTAGAGCGGATTCTGTCCCAAATTTTACACAATTTCTTTTTCTTTTTCTTTTACTATAGGTCCAAAATAGGACTTTGACTCTTTGATTGAAAAACCTAGAAGCATGAAGAACATGCTTATCTAGAAAAATAATAATATTTTTTTATTTTTCCTTTCCTTTTATTTTTACATAAAAGTACATAATGGTATAAATTATGAAGATCAAAACTAGTTACATTCTCCAACAATTAGTGAATTTGATTTTAAAATCATGCACACAAATGGAAAATAAAATTGGCTGGTAGATGTGCTCAAGAGGAGCATGCAAACAATACATATGGTAGTCATTAATACATGTGAGTCAGACATAAAGAAAAAATCAAAGAAGCAATACAAGATGATGAACACTTCCAACATATAACTGTATGTTTGAAGCAAGAACCCAAGGGGCTAATAGGAGAAGACTATCAATTAACAAAAGACGACTTATTGTTGTGCAAGGGAAAATTATACATACCAAAAGCAGTAATCTTGGAGAATCTCACAATGGGCGAACTCTATAAGAGACACGATTCTGGTCACCCAAGATACTAAAAGATGGTAACAACTACCAGGAAGTTGTATTATTGGCCCTAGATGAATAAAGGGATAGTTGGACATATTTCTATATCTTTAGAAAGTTAACAGGTTAAGGTGGAACAAAAGCATCTAGTAGGATTTTTATAGTGCATACCAATCTCCAAATGGAAGTGGTGAGTCACATCTATGGACTTCATCACTAGTCTACCGAGGACTCCCAAGGAGCATGATGACGTCATGGTGGTAGTAGATAATTTGAGCAAGGAATATCACTTTGTCTTTATAAATTATACCCATAAAACAATTGATATCACCTATTTTTTCATGAAGGAGGTTTTAAGGTTGTATGGCATGCCCAATAGGATCATATTTGATTGGGATGCCAAATTTACTTCAAATTTTTGGAAGTATCATTCGCAAGTTTTGGACTTGATTGGCCTTTAGTACAACCCACCATCCTCATGTATATGGACAAATAGAAAAAATGAATTGTATGCTTGAAAACATGCTAAGAATGTATGTTATACATCAACCCAATAAGTGGGAAGATTATTTACCTCTGGTGTAGTTTTCCTACAACAATGGCTATCAAGGGTAACTAAAGATGAGTCCCTTTAAAGCATTATATGGTAGAAAATACAATATTCCTATTAATTGGTATATCTCGTCCAAAGGTCTGCGGCTCTTCTCTCACAGATCTGCTTCTAGCAAACACATATGTCGTGAACGCAGATCTCTTCGCCGTGAACGCAGATCTCTTCGCAGATCTCGCCGTGAACCCAGCTCCCGTATTGATTTAATATTCTGGGCCTGGGTTGGGTACATAAAAATTCCATTCGAATCTCTCGATTACGGGGCAAAGTTGTATTACCTTCAGTGCGGCATATATATCTTCGGTGCGGCATTCTAATCGGATTTGAGGCTTCGGTTCTTGAACTGTCTCTGCGGCATATATATCTTCGGTGCGGCATTCTAATCGGATTTGAGGCTTCGGTTCTTGAACTGTCTCTGCAGCATATATCTTCCGAAGACATAATGAGTTAAGTTAAACAGATCTCTTCGCCGTGAACGCAGATCTCTTCGCTGGGAACGCAGATCTCGCCGTGAACGCAGATCTCTTCGCCGTGAACGCAGATCTCTTCGCAGATCTCGCCGTGAACGCAGCTCCCGTATTGATTTAATATTCTGGGCTATCTCTTTGCCGCTGGGTTCTAATCCTCTATAGTTAGATCTAGATCTAATCTTTTCCGACTAGATCTAGATCTAATCTTTTGTCTTTTTCCTCTACGGCTGGGTTCTACAAGGAAGTAAAATATGGCTCCCAGCTTCGCGAAAATAGCAGCTGGCTCAGTGCCGTCAGCGCCTGGAGGGCAAGCTCCTGCCCATATTGTCAGTGAAGCTCCAGCACCCACTGTCCAGGTGGTCCAAGCCTCACTCGATGAGGCTTTGAAGTTTTCTGAAAGTGCCCTAATTTGTCGATTCAATGGTTTTTGGCCGCGACTAACAGCTCTCCACAATTGGATCTCAGAGGTATGGAAGCCTGTAATTTCTGATGACATTAATATCTACCCCTGTGCTAGGGGTTTCTTTATAGTAGATTTTGAAAATCCTGAAAGCAGACAATGTATTATGGATTCCGGCCCTTGGTTTTGGGAAAAATCAGGCTTATTCATGAAGCCATGGAACCCATCATTCGATCCCTCAACAACAGTGATAACCTCAGCACCAGTTTGGGTGAGATTGCCAAGCCTACCCTTGCATCTCTGGAATCTCTCCTCGCTAAAAGCCATTGGAAATGCAATTGGGAAATTTTACTGCAAGTGTCCAGAAACAGAGGAATATGCCAGAACCACCTATGCACGCATTTGTGTGGAAATGGACTTCAGTGCCGGATTCCCAGCGGAAATAAACCTAACAAGTAAAGATTATATGTGGAACCAGAAACTCGATTATGAAAGTGTCCTCTTTCGATGTCGATCCTGCTTTGAGACAGGCCATCTAGCCAAAAATTGCCCAAAAGCCTCCCAGAAAAATCCTAGTAAAAAAAGCCACCACAGATCTACTTGGTGGGAAGGAGCACAAAAAGAACACTACACTGTCATCAAAGAAGAATACTCTAGAGAAAACTCTGAATCACAAGAAATTGGGCAAGACAAAAACAACTCTCAAGACAAGCATGGAAAAAGCCCTGCCCAACAACAAAAAAGTGCTCTCGACAACCCCTCAAGTGTCAACAGTTATGAGGATTCGATTATCGTGCAAAATAAATCTTCATTTAACAACAAAGCAGATCTCTTAGACCAAACCTCTTCTCCGACTATCTTCAAAAGGACGAACACAATTGACCGCGAAGCTAAGACACCATTGTTTCAAGAACCAGAAGAGATGAAGGAGATGCACGATAAAGGAAGTTGGAAGACCGTAGAGAAAAAAAAGAGAGCTACAACACCAATCTCGCCAAGAAAGACAAGGAGCCAGACAATTAAAAATTAAAAATATTATAGGTCCGATAGACCAATTTGGTCTCAGTGGACGGTAAGCACCATCATCATCATCATCATCATAATCTAGTGGATCCAATCAGACTTAGGCCAAAATTGTTAAAAGAAATGGATCAAGAAGTGTGTTGGTAATATTATATGTATTCTAATTCCAATTTTTAATTATCGAATCCGGGATCGTAAGACTTGGGGATGCAAGCACAAGAAATACAATATTAAAGCCTATTCTATTTATGCTAAATGACTAGTACTGGAAAGAACTAATCACTAAGGATTATAACATGTCATTGGACTGTGGGACTCTAATGGTTATCACGTTCCAAACCACAATATTTCATTACTGACAGGCAATGTTCATGTGGTTTTAAGTATGTAGCTTATTAGGTCTTGAGACTTCAGTGGTTCTAATCCTATAGTAATGTATACAAAAACTCATTAAGCATGCTATAGAAAAGTAAACGCTAGCAACAACAAACAAAAGCGTGCTACAGGAAATCAAAACCAAACTTAAATGAAAGCAAATAAGGCAATGCAATCTAGAAATGACTTATAAGTAAATGAAACTAAATCCCAAGGAAAATTCTCCAAATGAGTGCAACACTTACCAAAAATGATAGAACCTAAATTTACTAAGTGAATGACCATACCTAATTAATGTTTTATATGAGAGGAAATAAATGGAAAAAATGCACCTCATGTTTCCTATATTAAGAGATTGCATCTATGATGAAATATTGTAAACTAATCAATCTCATAAACAAGAAAAAAAAGTGAAGAAAGAAGAATGAAATGGGAAAGTTTTCATTTATTGATAAGATGTTGAGAATTTATGAAATTGTTTATTTACATGAAATGTGTATGAAGGTATAACCCTGCAATCAATTGCATAATGAATTTATTGAATTGATATTGGATGTGCATAAAATAGAGACAAAGGATGTATAAAATATAGTTGAATTTAATGATTAAATTAACAAACTAATGTGATTACAAAATTGAACCTGGTTTGCACACAAAATAAGAATCGATCCCTTAGTTATATATTATCAAAATTGTGAAAGAACATAATTCAAAATGGAAAATAACAGCTTGTAAGCAAAAAATTGAGCTAATCATCTATTGCAAATGAAAGCACATAAAAACAATAAAGGCCAACACATACCAGATTGAGGGGGCCCTGCCTCACCTGAAATACACAACCAAGAGTTTATAGGATCAAAGAAACAATCACAAGCTGCTATAAAATTATTAATAAATTTGGTATTATTGAAGCAAGCTCAAGAATTTAGAAAGAACTAAAGAATTTAGATCTCCCTTACAAATTTTAAGTTACAAACTCATGATCCCCTTCCTTAGACCTATGAGGTCTTATTTATACATTAAAACTACGTAAGAATGGATAAAACCAAATCCCCAAACCTAGACATTATAATCTTTCCTTTTTGGTAACACAGGATTTTGTTAATTTGTGCAGATTGGTCTTAAGGATCCACCCCTATCTCACTCTCCATTGAAAATTTAAATAACTTTCCATGTAGGACCCAAATTGGATCATTCTGGAAAAAACCCATTGCCTTATTTTCCTTGGAAATCGAACTAGAATTTGGTACTAAAATCCTGTAGGTTGGTATTGAACTGTTGTAGGTTTTCTACCAACTTGTTGTAGGCGGAATTGGGTTTGCCTGTAACTTTGAATAAGGCTTAAGCTTCACATGTGAGCTAGGTGTCATCCAACGAACATAAATCCATCCATAAACATGTAGTTGCAACCCATGTCATCAAATCATAACTCGAGAAGTGCCAACATGTTAACCTTTACTTATTGTCGAAACTTATATAAGTATCGAATTGTCAAATTCCAGTACTAGAACTTGTTGTTTGGGCACATAAACATATTAGTAAACTATCATTGGAAAAACCACGTTAAAAACTCATTTAACCATTAAAAGTACAAGGAACCATTAATAATTAACCACAAGGTAAAATGAATGCATTTAGTGAAAATTGGTAATATAATAGTTATGAAATATGTTGTAAAGGTATGAATATGGCTTGTAAATGGAAGGTTTGGATAGAAAATACTATAACATATCTGGGGCCCAAAAAAGTGATAAAGATAAAACAAAACTTGAAAGTGGCATAAGATCGACAAAAGTTCTACTTTGAATAGAGTAGAACTCATAAAAAGTTTTGAGTAGGAGAGCATGTGTATATTTGGATTAGACATAAGAGAAATTCCATGAAGATAGGGTGATATGCCAAGTTGGCACCATGTTAGTGTGGACCCTCTGAGATCTTAGAGAGAGCAGGGTCGGTAGCATACAATCTTATCCTACTTTTGACCATAAAATAACATGATGTATTCCATGTATCCTTGCTTAAGAAATATATGCACGATGTTAATGACATTATTGTTTGGGATGTGATATCGGTGGAACTTGAAGGATATTTTTATCCAAAATCCTGGTGCATACTTGATAGGAAGGAGACTATGCTCCAAATTTGAGTCATCATGCAAGTCAAGGTGCAATGAAAGCACCTTGGAGCAGATGAGGCAAAATGGGAACTGGAGGATGCCATGAAAATGACATATCCATTTTTGTTTTTGTATAGATTTAGTTATATGAATAAAAGAACACTGAAGAGGGTGCTCTTTAAGCAGGATGAGATTGTAATATCCCTTTGTAATCTCCATATTTTGTGAAAGAGTAATTAAGACTAAAAATGTTGGATGGGTAGAATGGATATTTTTCTAGACTTTATTTGATGTAAATATTCTTTTATTTAATATATATTGTTGAAATTGGAGAGGAAGACCAACACAGATCTTGATCGTTGGGAGAGAAGCTTCACTAAGGGAAAATAGTAAGAGGGGATTGGGAAAATTCATATATACCTCAATTAACTAGCCAAACCCCTTATGTGGTAGTTGAACTACCCAAACTACCAAAAATTATGAGAGAATGGGGAACAGGGGTAGAAAAATACTCCAAAGTATGGGCTACGTATTGTTCTAGAGGCATATGTTGACCCCACAACCCAACGATGTCCCCTAACTCTCAAGCTAGAGGTAGCACTTGTGGGGGAACATAGAGAGAATAGAGTAAAGAGAACAAGAAGACAGACCAAGAAAGCCCGAAACAAGTGCATGAGAACCAGAGAAAGTGTATACTTGAGCCCCATGAATTATATTCGATCCACATGTGAGTGCTTAAAACATGAATTTAAACATAAGGGAACTTAAGGCCTTATTAGTCACAACCATTTGGTGTGGAACTAAAATCTTAATTGAACTAAATAAGGAATCAGTGAGGAAGCCTCAACTTGAGACTCATGGCCCTAGAGAAATTTCTATGATATAGGTGGATATTGGTGGCCACCCACCTGTTCCACTTGGACCCCTAACTCTGTTCTTTTAGTTTCCTTAATTGTAACATAGTTTACTGGAATTTTTCTGGGTCCTAAACTTTCAGAGTCACTTTGAGGCCTTAAACGATTTTATTTTGAAAAACAAGTAAACCCATACCCATAGATAGGGGTCTATAATTGAAAGTTATGTTCATTGGATAGATATTTCTAGTGTGGTATCGTACGCATCAAATGGAGATCATATGCCAAATTTATGACCCCAGGAAGCTGATGTACCAACTAACCCCAATTGGGCCCACAAATTTTTGGCACTTCATCTCCTAGGGTTAGGTTTTTGGATGTTTATGGTTTTCCATTATTTCTCAATAATAAAAGGCCTTTAAGCCTCCTTGTAACATAGTTTAGAAGGCATGTAGCCATCACATCTCTTCTCAGAGATAAGCTACCACCGCCTGAGCTAGTTTATTTCCATTTTTCATGTAAACAATCTGAGTATTTTGTTATTAATGAATTGAAGTCCTATTTTTTTTGTAGCTCTATGTTTATGTTAAGTCTATATTTCATTTTATTCCTGCATAAATCTAGATCATTGTATATAGTTGTCTAACTAAAGCATGTGTGGCATTGAGAAAAGGGAAGCACAAGGGGGTTGTTGATCGATGAAGGGCTCCATTTTTTCATGTGAAAGTCCTGGATGGCCATATTTTGTTGCGCAAATTGACCTTGACTCAACATTTGAAGTGCAGAATCATAAATCTTATGTGATAGAGAGTGCCCTTCATGCCTTATACCTCATTTGAAACCTTGTTTGGTGGACAAATATCGTCCTACAAATAGGATAGATCTTGCTAGGCTCAGAAACCAAGCCTAGAAACAAATACACAAATAATGAAAACATTTCCTAATTTGTGAATGAAACACATATGTAAATAAGAGGAAAAACTCATACCTTTTTATGAAACGCTTGATGATGACCCTCATTGCTACATTTTGTAGCATTCAACCTTTCCCCCTTGATGCTCCAAGAGGAGACCTACAAAGACAAAGCCAAACAAGATATCAAAGAATAAAATACATCATAGATTGAATCATAAATCATGTAAGAGATCAAGGAGCCTTACACTATACATTATGACATATACATATGGGAAAGAAAAAAATATTTATATTAATAATAAAGAGCATGAGATTTACAACCAAGTTCCTTGATGTTGGAGTCCCCTTGCAATGATCCTCAAACCAAACCTTTGAAGTCAAAATAACTCTAATGGAGATTTCAGTAGCATGTGGGTAAGTTCAAGAGTCTAAAATGGCAATCTGGTTCTCTTTGAAGGCATTGTACTTATAGGAAGGAGTAGAAGTTGAGAGATCCATAATGAGTGAGATATATCCACTAAAGGAGGAAGGAGGCCTAGGATATGGGGTGCTCGAGCTCAATCTCAACCAATTCAGATTAAATACCCACTATGAGGCTTCTAGAAGTGGAAGCTTCATTTATTTTTTATTTTTTACCTCTATAAGAAGATCATCACGACCTTAACACAGGTAGACTATGATGACATCACAAGTCATTAGTTACGTAAGGTGCGACCATGGCAGGTTGTGAACTGAAAACTCATGATGATCTCCAAACTTTTAGGGTTTTTTAAGGTATTTAATCCAAGATCCTTATACATATTTCAAGGGGACTTATGACCATGGTTCATCAAATTTTGAAAGGCCCAATTTTGGCATCATTTTCATAAGTGTGACAAATTGATGTGTAACAACCCTTAAGTGAAATTTGCCCTTATGAGATCAGGTTTGGCTTGAGGTGGCCAACTACAAGAAATCCTACAATGTTGCTAAGCCTAATATTGGGTGGAGAGTGACTCTCCCTACTTCAATTTCCAACAAACTTGAGAGAAATATACAAGTGTAGCGCTGATTTATTAATTAAATTATATTTTTGTTCAATGCTTTATGAATATTGCCATTCTAGTTACTATGCTTATTTGTAAAGATGAACTAAAATTTGTTTTGATGATTCATGGAACATGTATGAATGAAGAGATGGAAGTATGATATGATTTTCCTTGGTTTCTAGATAATATTTCTTTGATGAATGAACGTTATGTGCATAGGTATTCTATGAAGCAAGTTTCCTTTGATGGTTATGCAATGAATGGTGTGTGAGACATGATGCATAAGTTGATTTGAGCCTGTTGAGCCTCAAACCTGCATCTTCCTATACACCCTCTCAGCCTTCTTTTTCCCACTTACTTCATCCATCAAGCTGTTAAATCATTGCATTATAGTCTAAAAAGAGCTTCTAACATGGTTTTCTAACTATGCTTATGAATGTTGTTTGGTTTAGATTTTTGTTCAGGCAGCTACAGAAACTTGTCAGTTTCTACAGCCAGCACAGGTTTCCGCAGCCAGCACAGGATTCCGCAGCTATTTTGTTAAAAGCTATGCTGTAGGTGTCCTATGAAGAAACGAGCCACATGGGCAAGCTACAGGTGACGGGTACATGGAACGTGTCCCTTCAAATATGCCAAATCATCCATAGAAGGTCACGGTCAACAAGGGTCAAAGGCAAAGCCAACCAAGGTATTTAGCGGTGGCACGTCTCTGTTTGGAGCACATGAGAGTTTACATGGCCCAGTCCTCAGCCCACGGAGACATCGACACACCTGGAGATCATCCTCGTAACCTGAATCCAACAGCTACCACTCTGAAGATTTAATAGGCATGATGATAGTTACGCTAGATCTCGGCTGGGGAGATCTACGTGTCTTTGGCAACGCAGTTAATAGCATAGGATTCAGTTAGTCAGTTCAACACTTTTTCATTATAAATAACGTGTTGATGAACGTTGTAAAGAAGCTTTTTGGAATGTAATTTTTGAACTGTTTTCTATTATCACCCCACTGTACTCTGTTTTATATATGTTGTTGCTGCTTTAATACATGAGAAGACTACTTTCTTGAGCTCGTTCTTGTGACTGTTCGTTGACTGGCTAAGGTGGCAGAGGGCCCCTGCGCACTAAAGCCCTGTATAGTTGTCATTTGATTTTATTATGTTTCTGTTTTTATAATTACTAGCTTGTATATAACATGTTGTTTTGATGTTTTTAATTCGCTGTTGTTTACATTTTCACTTCTGTTTTCTTATAGCGGTCAGCTGATCAACGTTTTTCTGCAGGTTTTCTTAGGCAGCCCGGGCAAATTTTCATCTTTTTGATAACTATTGACATATGAGATAATCTTGTCCTTCCTTCTAATTTCCATTTTCTGAAGTTTAATTTCAGCACTGTCCTTTTTCAAGTTGTGATTTGCTTATTTCTTTTTCTGCTACTTAGACATCATACTACTCATTTGTTTATGGTTTCTTTCTATAGTCAAGTGACTCTATTAGTAAGGAATAAAAATATCACTTATTGTAGTGTGATTTAGTTATCATATTGCTTAAACTTATTCATGATTGCTTCCCACAAGGTAGATTGAGCTGAAAGGTAAAGGATCTGAAGAGTTGAAGTAGTGTGATTAGTTTCCTTTATGCAATTCAATTTCTTGCCACTTAGTTATCATATTGCTTGGACTTATTCATGATTGCTTCCCATAAGGTAGATTGAGCTGAAGGGTAAAGGATCAGAAGAGTTGAAGTAGTGTGATTAGTTTCCTTTATGCAATTTAATTTCTTGCCATTTAGATATCATATTACTTGACTTGTTCATGATTTCTTCCCACAAGGTAGATTGAGCTGAAGGGTAAAGGATCTGAAGAGTTGAAGTAGTGTGAATTAGCTGCTTTGCTTTTAATTTGAGTTGCTTTAAGTTCAGTTTTTATTTTCTTTTCATTCAGCAGCAAGGATACTGGGCCATTGTCATTAGTTCACTGTTTGATACATTTACTTCCCCTTAAGAATTGATTTCATTACAGTTGTTTTAAAGCTTTCTCTTTGATCACTTTTAAGTTTGGGGAAATCACTGTAGAAATCACCATCACCATCACACATTAGGAAAAGATAAATCCAAAAACAAACTAGAAAACTCAAAAACGACAAAAGACTAAGGAAATGGTTATCTAGTACATATAGTACACTTCACTTCATCAGTTTACGAATCCCGGATTGACATTTTAAATAGCAATTTAGAATACACTAAATTGACCAAACATTTTGGCGCCGTTGCCAGGGAAATTAAATTAGGTAGCCAATTTCTTAAAAAAAAAAAAAAACAAGAAAATTTCAAGGAAGGAAAATTGATAACCTCTCAAAGTATGCTCTCCTCTTGCACTTAGTGTGATCTGGAGGATCAGAAAAGAGAAAGTTATTGGTTTAATAGTTTCTTGAGTATGATCTCTTCTTGCACCTAGAGTGACCTGGAAGATCAGAAAGAGAATTATTAGCCTGACTTGAAGAAAAATAAAAAATGACATGCATAGAGCAAGAGATTCTAGGGGAAGGTTTTTAGCTAGAGCCAAGAGTTCGATTTTTACAACTCCTTCTACCTCAAGGAATAGACAAGAGACACCTCCATCATCTCCAACCTACACTCCTAGCCCTAAGATTCCTGGAATTCAAGAGACAGTAGTTGAGTTAGGAGACTCTTCCTCACCATCCATTGAATTTGAATTAGGAAAAGATTATTTCTTTTCTTCTACAGGGAGACACATTATAATTGAAGAAGTAGAATCACCTGAGGAAGAAGAGGGAGAAATTCCTCCTCGATCGCCATTAGTAGAAGAACCAGAGGACTCTGAAATCTCTGAGAAAACTACCATGACAGAAGAGGGAGTTAATGGATTTGGTACAAGTAGAGGTAGAAGAGGAGGAGGAGGAAATAATGGAGGAGGTAGAGGTAACAATGGGGGAAATAGAGATGGAGATAACTCATTTGGATTTCCTATAGTCGATGAGGATTCTCGAGCAACAATGAAAAATATTTCACCATCCGTCCTCCCAAACTTTCATGGGTTAAGAAATGAAGATCCTGAAACATTTCTATTTGAGTTTGAGGTCGTGTGTCGAACCTATGATTATCTGGAAGACTCTCAAAAACTCAAATTGTTTCCTTCAACATTGAAAGGAGCTGCTTTGAAATGGTTCATGGGATTACTCACTCAATCCATTAGGACTTGGAATGATATGAAACAAACATTCTTGGATAGATACATGGATTATTGTATGCCTACCAACCACAAGGATGAAGTATTTAAAATGGTACAAAAAGAAGATGAAAACTTGGAGGATTTACTTGAAAGATTCCAATACAATCTGAAGAGAGCAAAGATGAGTAACTTAGATGAGGAGACCTTGAAAGCCCTTCTATTAAAAACCATTAGAGATGAATGGATAGATATTTTGAACATGATGGGAAAAGGAGACATATCTCAACTTCCACTTCATGACATAGCAGAACTATGTGTCCATCTCTCAAGAGGAAAATCTAAAACTGGAAAAGGGCGTAGAGATCCTTCTCTCATCAGAGCAAACAAATCTGCAACTGGATCAGTAAGTAGCGCTGAGATTGGCAATATGCTTGATGAATTCAAAACTGATATCTTAGGGAGTCTTAGTGAGCAACTAGACACTCTTAAGATCCACAATAAGCAGAAAGCAAAAGCTGAAGCTTTAGCCATCTTTTGCCCAAAATGTAGAAAAAGACATGCTCTCAGGGAATGTCCCTTGGATGCAAAAGTTGTAGAAACATGTGTGATCTGTTCAGAGAATCATGAGACCAAGGATTGTCCTTCAATTCCTGGGCTCAAATATGTCTTTCAAGAAGATCCAAATACAATTGAGTCTCTCTGTTTTGTTGCAAGGAGACCTTGGCAGGGGCAACAAAATCAAGGGTTTAACAACTCTATGAACTTTCAACCCTCACCAAATTGGAATCCTTGGCAACAACCTTGGTCCCAACCTCAAAATCCTTTTCAATCATGGGTACAAGGTATGCAAAATACTTATGGGAGATTTGCTCAATTTTATCAATATCCTCCATCTTTTCCAAACCAACAGGCTCCACAACTTCCAAATCAAAACCCACAACTATCATTGCCATTTCAACAACAACAACCTTCTCAACAAAATCCAAATTCTCAACTCTTGCTTCCATTCCAACACAAGTCAAATCAACTTCCTTCTCAGCCATTGCCAAACCCCAATAATAAAAACCCTCAAAATGATTACATGATAGAAGGTCAACAATTTCCTGCCTATATGATTGTTCCTCTCAATGATGTACAACTCAGATATGGTAGAGTTCTAGATAAACCTTCTATAGATGCCCAAAATCAAAGCATTTCTGAGGAAGAATCTCTTGAAGCCAATAAAGGTTCTGAAGCATCTCTTCAAAACCCAAACACTCAGAAAGAAAAAGAAGAACTAACCGCTACAACTCCTATAGTTGAGCAACCTGTATCTTCATCCACACCTCCTTTTCCTGAAAGATTACAAATTGACAAAGGGGTGGAAAAACAAATCTTGTTGCCTGACTATGATTTTCTAGATGAATTGAAGAATGTATGTATCAAGATTCCCTTGTTACAAGCCATTAAAGAGATTCCTATTCTAGCAAAAATGATAAAGGAGTTGAGTCTTAAAAGACCAGGAAGGAAACCTAGAGACACAAGAAGAATCCACCTGGTAGGGAAAATTGCAGACATCATGATGGGAAAAATTACTATGCAGAAGTATGTAGATCCCGGTAGTCCAATTGTCAAAACACATATCAATGGGGTTGAAATTCCAAATACTTTGATTGATTTAGGGGCTGCTATCAACATTATGAGTAGACAGACTATGGAACAGCTGAAACTTCCTAATCTTCTCTTTACACCTACTTTACTGCAACTTGTAGATCGATCAATTATTAAACCAGATGGTGTATTAGAAGACATTTCAGTCTCCTTAGACTCTTGGGAATATCCAGTGGATTTCATGATTTTAACTCCCAAGAGTAATTTAGGAGGACATCCTCTCATTTTAGGAAGACCTTGGCTAGCCACAACTGATGCTTTCATCAGTTGTAGGTCTGGGGATATGTATATTTCTGATGGTAATTCGACAAAGAAATTCAATCTGTATCCTCCAGCAAAAGCAATCACAGAAATAGGAGATAATGAATGGATTGATGATGAAGATACTATACAACCTGTCTTTACCATTTCTGAAGTTAGTGAAGATAGTCAAATTCTGAACACATTAGAAAATTTTGAAACATCTTCAGAATATGACCACACACAATTTCAGTTAGATTCTGACATTGAGTATCTATCATCTAGACAAATGTCTCTTTTCTCCATGGAAGAATTTGGTAGTTCCGTCATTGAGATCTTTCCAGGAAAAACATTGAATATCAACAAAAATTTGGAAAGATCACAACAGGAAGAACTAACCAAAATCTTGCAAAAACATTCTACTGCATTTGCATGGGAGTATACCGATATGAAAGGTATTGACCCTAAGACTTGCATTCATCACATCTATATTGAGGAAAATAGTAGACCAATCAGATAACCTCAGAGAAGGATGAATCAAAACCTTAGGGAGATAGTGAAAGAAGAGCTCCAAAAGTTACTTAATGTGAACTTCATTTATCCAATTTCAGATAGCCGATGGGTTTCTCCTTTGGTTATAGTACCTAAAAAGAATGGTAAATGGAGGGTATGCATTGATTACAGAGAATTGAACAAAACAACTTTGAAGGATCACTTTCCTTTACCCTTTATCGATCAGGTATTAGATACTTTAGCAGGCAAAAAGTATTTTTCATTTTTGGATGGTTTTAGTGGTTACAATCAGATTCAGGTAGCACCTGAAGATCAGGACAAGACCACATTTACCTGTCCATGGGGAACTTTTGCTTATCGAGTACTTCCTTTTGGATTATGCAATGCACCCGCAACATTTCAAAGGGCAGTACTAGGAATCTTTTCCGATCTAATCCATGATTGTGTAGAGGTGTATATGGATGATTTTACAGTTTATGGTAATTCGTTTGAAGAGGCATTAGAGAATTTGGAAAAAGTCCTTATAAGATGTAAAGAAACAAACCTATCATTAAGTTATGAAAAATGCTTTATGATGTTTACTGAAGGGATTGTTTTAGGACATCATATTTCAAGAGATGGGATTAAAGTTGATAGATCAAAAGTTGAAGTCATCTCCAAGTTGCCTATTCCAAATTGTCAAAAAGATGTTAGAAGTTTTCTTGGATTTACTGGATACTATAGAAGATTTATTGAAAACTTCACCAAAATAGCATCTCCACTCTTCAAATTACTTACAAAAGATTGTGAATTCAAATGGGATCCTGATTGTCAATCTGCATTTGAAACTTTGAAAACAAGAATATCTGAAGCACCCATTTTGAGAGGTCCAAATTGGAAACTTCCTTTCCATATTTCCACAGATGCTTCAGATACAGCTCTAGGAGCTGTGTTAGGACAAAAGGATTTAGTGCCTTATGCCATTTACTACACCAATAAAAATTTGACTCCCACTGAGTTAAACTATACTGTGACTGAGAAAGAGTTCTTAGCTGTTGTTCATGCAATCAATAAGTTTAGACACTATATAACCGGCTATGAAACTTTTGTCCATACTGATCATTCTGCAATTAGATATCTTATGAATAAACCTGTTACTAATGGCAGAGTTACAAGATGGCTCTTACTTTTACAAGAATTCAATATCACTGTGTTGGATAAACCAGGGAAACAAAATACAGTAGTTGATTTCTTGTCTAGAATCCAAAATACTAACGAAGATTCTCCTGTAGAGGATAAGTTTCCAGATGAATATTTGTTTGCAGTAACTACTAAAACTCCTTGGTATGCAGATATTGCTAACTACTTGGTTACAGGGAAGCTACCTCCACATCTATTTCTTGGTGAAAAAAGAAAAATTATTCAGGAGAGCTCAAGTTATTCATGGATTTCTAATGAATTGTTTAAAACAGGGCTAGATTGTGTGATCAGAAGATGTGTTCGGGAAGATGAAATGCCTGATATCCTCAAGGCATGTCATGATGAACCATGCGGTGGAGACTTTGCTGACAAAAGGACGGCCTATAAAATCCTTTCTTTAGGATATTATTGGCCTTCCCTTTTCAAAGATGCAAAACAATATGTCAGAAGGTGTGACAGCTGCCAAAGAGTTGGGAGACCGACTCTTTCAAATGAAACGCCATTACAACCACAGGTACTCATCGAACCCTTTGAAAAATGGGCTTTAGATTTCATTGGACCCATTAATCCACCATCTAAACAAAAGAAGTATATATTGGTATGCACTGATTATGTCACTAAATGGGTAGAAGCCAAAGCATTGCCTTCTGCCACTGAAAATTCAGTTGTTCAATTTCTTTTTGAGGATATTTTTACTCGTTTTGGTGTCCCAAGAGAAATTGTGACAGATCAGGGAAGTCAATTTACATCTAACTTGATGGAGAAGCTGATGGAAGAATATAAAATCAAGCATAGAAAATCTACTCCTTACCATCCGCAAGCAAATGGCCAAGTGGAATCTACAAACAAATTTCTTGAAAGCATCATCACCAAAACTGTTCATCTACATAGAAAAGAATGGGCAGAAAGGCTTCCTGAAGCCTTATGGGCCTATAAAACTACATGGAGGAATACAACAGGACATTCTCCCTATGAACTTGTTTATGGGAAAGAGGTCCTACTCCCCATTGAGTTTCAAATCAAGACTTTCAAGATGGCAGTCCAGTTGGGGATGAATCTATCAGAAGCCCAAAAGCACAGAATGGAGCAGCTGAATGAGCTAGATGAGATCAGACAAGATGCAATTTTAAGGACTGATCTAGTTCAACATCAAAGAGCAAAATGACATGACAGATACATCAAAGAGAGAAAGTTTCAAGAGGGAGATTGGGCGTTACTGTTTGATTCCAAGTTTAAAGACTTCAAAGGAAAATTTCATACTCATTGGCTTGGGCCATATGAGATTGACAAAGTCTTTAACAATGGAGCGGTAAGAATCAAGACTATTGATGAATTTCAAACTCCTCTCATTGTGAATGGCCACCGATTGAAAATCTATCATAAGCCACTCTCAAAAGAGGAATTTGTCAAAATGTTCCAGGAGAATTCTGCAATAAGGCTGGTGGAGAAGAATCCTTCTCCCCCATCAGCCTAGTCTTTGTTTCTTTCAGTAAAAAAAAAAAAAAAAAAAAAAAAAAAGAGAAAAAAAAGGAAAAAAAGAAGAAGAAAAAATCGTATAAGCCTGAAAACCAATCATAGATTGGCAGTCTTATACAGAAAATGTAGAGTGAAAATCAGGGACACCTGACACTCTATATTTTCCAAAAAAAAAAAATCTCCTCTCCTTCTCTTTCCATCTTCACTCCATTTCATTTTCCATCTCACTTCACCTCCATCTCACTCTCATTACCATTTCACTTCACTCCACTTCATTTTCATTTCATTCCACTCATTCCATTTCACTTCATCAATAAAAGTCCCTTTCAGGACTATTTTCATTCAATTAGTTCTTCTCTAACTATCTTTGTGCAGTTAAGGGGGTGCTGTCTCAGTTTCCACAGCCAGAAGCAGTTTCCGCAGCCAGAAACGATTTCCGCAGCCAGCATCACTCTGTTTTCAAATTTACAGTCAACTGTTAGTGCCATAATCATGAAATGCAGGTGTAATTGAGCTAAAGACATGGGGCATCTCCAAGACATCAAGGAAGAGCAATTAGTTAGAAGCCTTGAGGAAAAATTGACAAAGTTTCCAAAGGTATGATCAAATTTTTTTATCAAATAACAATTCAAGTCATAATTACGCATAGTTATCAAACCATAACAAGTTCTACTATGTGCAATGATTTGATACGATAGCTCCACTACCACTCCTATTCCATGATATCACTCCATACACCTTGCATTCATTTCTCCAACGGTCTCATGATTATTCCGAGTTTAAACTCAAGACTGACTGCACTTCCATTTATTAACCATACTCTTGAGACATGACCTATTGTGTTACGATTCTTCTTAGCCGTAATTTCCGCAGCCGTCTATTGAGACGTGTAAAAATTTCATACATAGTCATCAATCCGATTCAATTCGTTTACCACTCCACTAATACCATACCTCTCACATGCATCTGCATTTTATTTTGAACTTGTTCACTGCTGCTCACCCTCTATTCCTCCGGTAATTCGGGTACTACCACTACAGTTTGTTCTCCATTTCCGACTGCAGCCACTACAGTTTGTTCTCCATTTTCGACTGCAGTCACTACAATCATCCTAAAACCCCGACTGCAGTCACTACAACCTATCCTAAACCCTGTAATAGAGTTTTTTTTTTTTTGAACCCTCACACGCAGAAGAACTCTCAGTTGGAATTTAAAACAGCAGATGGGAAAATTACTGAGAGCCGAGCCAGAAGGACCGAAATACTTGGAGGGTTATCCTCAAACTAAGGAATTGCTGAAGAAAGCCAGATGGCTACGATTTATTCAAAAGTTTAAAGGCCATAACAAGGAGGTGACCAAAGCTTTTGCGTGGTATTTTGATGGACAAACAGTGGAGATTGGAGACTAAGTTTACAGTTACTGAGGCCACAGTAGCAGCTGCCACAGGCCTACCTCAAGAAGGTGAAAGGTGGTTTAAAAATAGAAGTGTGGACGATCAAATATGGAGAATCATGCTACAAAACCAAGGTATGGATACCACCGTATTTACAAGAGGCATCCCTGTTCATGCACTAAAAGAGGAATGGTCTAGTCTACTGTTAGTCATCCAGAAATTTATCACGTGTGAAGGTCGTTTTGGTTCTATGTATATGTATCATGCTAGACTTATGATGAATTTCCTAGAGGGTCACACTCTTAATTTGCCTCATTTTCTGTTATTGAGTTTGAAAAAGATGAGTTTTACAGTTCAAAAACACATAGGCAACATTGAATCTCATCTCTACCATCATGGATTCATAAAAATTCTTATTGAGGACCAGTTAAAGAAAACTAAGGATACTTGGGAGCAATTTTTGACAAGAAACTACTTCCAAGAGCCGTCTGAGGCCTCTGGAAGCAGTCCACCAAATATTCCAAGGAAAAGTAGGAGGAAAGAAAAGAACATTACAGTCCAAGACTCCCCTACAATAGAAATTCAAGAAACTGTCCAAAAAGAAGAAGAAAATAGAGCTAAAAGTAAGAAACAGAAGAAAGAAAAAGGCAAAAGAACCATTCAAGAAGTCTATCCATCCCCTGAGCAATCCATAGAGGAGGATTATCAACCTCTGTCAGAAAGATTAGTACATCTTCAAGCTGCTACTATAGCAAAGAAAAAGCAAAAAGGAAAACGGAGTGCACAAGAGAAGAGTACTAGTCCATACTTAAGGAGGAGCACTAGGCTAAAAGGAAAAGTGAATAAAAACCAAGAAAAACAGTCTCACTTTATTGATTTAGGTGAAGAGAAAATTGAGAAATCTCCAGCCCAGCCAAGCATTGAATCAAGTCCTCCACATGATGAAAGCCCTTTTCGGCCGGAAAGAGAGAACAATCCTCCTCCTCCACCAAATTTTGAGCCTAGTCCGAGAAAGACACCTGAGGTAGATCCTAATCAACAAGAAAATCAGAACAATCAGCTGCAGGACCAAGTACCACTCTGCCACTAGATGCACAAGTTCAGTCTTTAAAACAGGAAGTATTTGAACTAGAAGTCCTAAATAGGCATATCAAATAGGAAAATGAAGCACTCAAAGAGCAGAGTAAAGCAGACAATATTGTCCATGATAACACTATGCTCCATTTAGGACTGTGGCAAAAGAAAAACAGGAAACTGAAGAAGAAGTGCAAAAAGTTAAGCAGAGCATTGATTAATCTCAAGTTCAAATGTCTAGTCAGGAAACCAAGGATGATGTTAGCATCAAAGAAGAAGAAAAGAGGGCTAGATGTCCTAGCAGAAGCCTCAGAGCATATGGATTAGAGGGAAATAACTAAATTTTGGTTGCATGAGGACATGCAACACCTTCACAGTGGGGGTATGTTGAGCCTCAAACCTGCATCTTCCTATACACCCTCTCAGCCTTCTTTTTCCCACTTACTTCATCCATCAAGCTATTAAATCATTGCATTATAGTCTAAAAAGAGCTTCTGACATGGTTTTCTAACTATGCTTATGACTGTTGTTTGGTTTAGATTTTTGTTCAGGCAGCTGCGAAAACTTGTCAGTTTCCGCAGCCAGCACAGGTTTCTGCAGCCAGCACAGGATTCCGTAGCTATTTTGTTAAAAGCTATGCTACAGGTGTCCTATGAAGAAACGAGCCACATGGGCAAGCTACAGGTGACGGGTACATGGAACGTGTCCCTTCAAATCTGCCAAATCATCCATAGAAGGTCACGGTTAACAAGGGTCAAAGGCAAAGCCAACCAAGGTATTTAGCGGTGGCATGTCTCTGTTTGGAGCACGTGAGAGTTTACGTGGCCCAATCCTCAGCCTACAGAGACATCAGCACACCTGGAGATCATCCCCATAACCTGAATCCAACAGCTACCACTCCGAAGATTTAATAGGCATGATGACAGTTACGCTAGATCTCGGCTGAGGAGATCTACGTGTCTTTGGCAACGTAGTTAATAGCATAGGATTCAGTTAGTCAGTTCAGCACTTTTTCATTATAAATAACGCGTTGATGAACGTTGTAAAGAAGATTTTTGGAATGTAATTTTTGAACTGTTTTCTATTATCACCCCACTGTACTCTGTTTTATATATGTTGTTGCTGCTTTAATACATGAGAAGACTACTTTCTTGAGCTTGTTCTTGTGACTGTTCGTTGACTAGCTGAGGTGGAAGAGGGCCCCTGCGCACTAAAGCCCTGTATAGTTGTCATTTGATTTTATTATGTTTCTGTTTTTATAATTACTAGCTTGTATATAACATGTTGTTTTGATGTTTTTAATTTGCTGCTGTTTACATTTTCACTTCTGTTTTCTTATAGCAGTTAGCTGATCAACGTTTTTCTGCAGGTTTTCTTAGGCAACCGGGGAAAATTTTCATCTTTTTGATAACTATTGACATATGAGATCATCTTGTCCTTCCTGCTAATTTTCATTTTCTGAAGTTTAATTTCAGCACTGTCCTTTTTCAAGTTGTGATTTGCTTATTTCTTTTTCTGCTACTTAGACATCATACTACTCATTTGTTTATGGTTTCTTTCTATAGTCAAGTGACTCTATTAGTAAGGAATCAGAATATCACTTATTGTAGTGTGATTTAGTTATCATATTGCTTAAACTTATTCATGATTGCTTCCCACAAGGTAGATTGAGCTGAAAGGTAAAGGATCTGAAGAGTTGAAGTAGTGTTATTAGTTTCCTTTATGCAATTTAATTTCTTGCCACTTAGTTATCATATTGCTTAGACTTATTCATGATTGCTTCCCATAAGGTAGATTGAGCTGAAGGGTAAAGGATTAGAAGAGTTGAAGTAGTGTGATTAGTTTCCTTTATGCAATTTAATTTCTTGCCATTTAGATATCATATTACTTGACTTGTTCATGATTGCTTCCCACAAGGTAGATTGAGCTGAAGGGTAAAGGATCTGAAGAGTTGAAGTAGTGTGAATTAGCTGCTTTGCTTTTAATTTGAGTTGCTTTAAGTTCAGTTTTTATTTTCTTTTCATTCAGCAGCAAGGATACTGGGCCATTGTCATTAGTTCACTGTTTGATACATTTACTTCCTCTTAAGAATTGATTTCATTACAGTTGTTTTAAAGCTTTATCTTTGATCTCTTTTAAGTTTGGGGAAATCACTGTAGAAATCACCATCACCATCACACATTAGGAAAAGATAAATCCAAAAACAAACTAGAAAACTCAAAAACGACAAAAGACTAAGGAAATGGTTATCTAGTACATATAGTACACTTCACTTCGTCAGTTTACGAATCCCGGATTGACATTTTAAATAGCAATTTAGAATACACTAAATTGACCAAACAGAGCCTAAGGCTCATCATATGTTATGTTAGTGTAAATTACCCTTCTTAGGCCATTTATGGGGAAAGCGTAGTTTTGATTGTATCCTTACTCTATTTGAAAAGACCTGAAGTACTTCTTTACATAAGATAACTTTGCCCCTCTAGAGATAATTTAGGATACTAGCTACATTATTTTTTAGTGTTAGAAGTCTGAACTGTGAAACTGCAACCCTATAGTAAAGAAGAGATGCTCATTCAGCTAGGAGAAGTTTTGGGTTTGGCACATGGCCATTTCCTTGTATTTCTTGATAAGGTAGGAAAAATCAGGCCATTGGCCATTCTTATGTTTTCTTCTTGGTGTTTCCTGGTTGAAATCAAAATTTAAAATCCACATGATGCTAGTGAATATCTCTGAGTCTTCAAAAGTTTTCTAGAAAAGTCATTCCCTGTCAAAGTTAGTTTCAAACTTTAGAGGTAGGCATGAGAATTATTTCAAGAGTTTCAGAAATTTGGGGTTTGCAGAGCTTAACCTTTACCCTTCGTCACATGGCCAACATGGGGCCATGACCAAGGCTTAGTTGAAAAGGGGATTAAACCCCAAGAAGGTAAAGTATGGGAGCATCTGACTATCATGCCTCGAGGTGTGAAGCATTTTAATAAACAACAACCATACACTTCTTGGACACTGATGAGCCTTGAGCCATCTGCAAGTAATAAGAAACATTCTCATTAGTGAGAAGAATGTTAGTTGTCAGGTGATCAAATATTGAAAACTCATATTTCAACCCCTTTAACTTTTAGAACCTAATATAGTAGAAGGGTTTTGATGTTAGGACTTCAACATACCAGAGTGTCGAGTCATGTAGATATGAACTAATACAGAAAGTGAATTCCCTGATACTGAAAAACTCGATAAGTTTTCCAGATGATTAGACTATTCCCATCACTTAACATCCATATCAGATAAATGGAGGGACTTGAGTGAAGTGTTATACTTCTTGGATACTAATGATCCTTGATCCATCTGCAAGTAATAAGAAACATTCTCATTAGTGGGCAGAATGTTAGTTGTTGGGTGATCAAATATTGAAAACTCATATTTCAACCCATTTAACTTTTAGAACCTATATAGTAGAAGGGTTTTGATGTCAGGACTTCAACATACGAGAGTGTTGAGTCATGTAGATATGAACTAATACATAAAGTGAATTCCCTGATACTGAAAAACTTGATAAGTTTGTCAAATGATGAGACTATTCCCATCACTTAACATCCATATCAGATAAATGAAGGGACTCGAGTGCAGTGTTATTATTAAAATATATCTCCCAGAGGGTGATGATATTATATACAAGTGAAATAAGTAGCAGAGAAGTTATGCCCAGTGGAGTCATGTTATTAGGTACCAGAGTATCGAGATATCTAGTGTCAAGTGGGCGGTTGAGGGTCTACCAACGAAAATACTTGATAGTAACAAAACCCAACAATTATTTCAACTATCAGGAGTAGTTTTACCATCATAGAAAAGGGGTGTATCGACCTATTGGCTTAGTGGTTTTCGAGGTGTCGAGCGTCAAGTATTGGGAGATTTAGACCCTATTTTTAAGAACTTTCCTTCCAATATTGTTAAACGTTGTATTAACACTCTATAATTTTTGAGGTTGTGAAAGAAAACACAGAGGTAACCACAAAACCACTTTGGGAGTTGGGAATCTAGCCCTTCCAACTCCAGAGAGGGATCTCTTTGTCTAATTTAGATATGTTCTTCTGAATAATATTAGGCTAGCTATTAGGTTTAGGTTTTTATTTTCAAATTGGGTTGGTTGATTAAATGCCTAAAACTTCCATTGGGATATGGAGTCTCCAATTTTTCAAAGGAGTTTCACAGGGAAAGGTAGATGAACTAACTGGATCTTTTAGAGTTTAAATGAAATGAAATAAAAGTAAATATATAATTTCAATGGAAGCTAAAGAGCAGTTAAGAATTATTTAGCATGATATTAGAATAAAACATTTAAATTATCCACAGCTAGAATTAGAGTGTATTTTTCAACAAATTCTGTTCATCAACTTTCTGTAAAATAATTCAGATTTAAGAATACATAAGTATGGAAACAAAGAGCTAAACACATAGGCAGTGAGAGAAGCACTTCACCAAATAGTCCAACACATGAATCCTATGAAGAATGTCCTTTTATTACTGATAAACCCATCAAATGAAAAAGTATAATATTGTTCTCGAATGCAAAAATCAACCCTTCATACTTCAAAAAGAGAAGTATTTATAAGTTTGTTTACAAAATATCCTGAGATCTTCTGCTAAACTAATATCAAATCCCAAAAAAGAATTGATTTACTAAATATTCTCTTATAATCTATGGAAAAATCTGAATAAAATTTATTACAAACAATATCTACCAAAAACATGTAGATATTTCCCAATATATAACTAAGTAATAGTAAGTCTATACTATTTATGATCTTCTGTTGAAACTTTAAAGTGAATTGTTACTGACTGTGGCTATTTATGTAAAAATCATGCATAATAAACTAAAGATAAGATTTGTTACTGACTGTGGCTATTTATGTAAAGATCATGCATAATAAACTAAAGATAAGATAATATCTCTAATTTTCCTGCTAGAAACTCTGAACTTCCTGCAAGTATTGTGCATTCAAATATGAAATTGGTTTACTAGCTGCTGGAAATCTGTTGTTTCTTGGCATTCTAGTAGTGACTGGGCCTTTGAATGAGCGATGTTGTTTGTCTTTTTAACAGATGTCTGTGTTGTTCCTCTTTCTACTACATTATGTTGGATGACTGTGGTGCTGAATATATGATGTTGGAAAGGTCTTGTTGTCTTTTGTGTCCTTTTGCTTCTTGTTGCTTTTCATAATGTCATTAGAGTCACAAAATATTTTGGAAATATATATATATTTTTAAATAATATTTCCAAAATATTTTGATTAAACTTTTGAATGAAATTCATAATTAAAATTCTACATATTCATGTGAATGTTTTAACAAATCATGTGTCGTTTATCCTTTACCTTCCTTTGTAAATTCATTTACATGTACCTGTAAATTCCTTTTACTCCTGTAGAATATTTGGATAAATTTCCAAAACCATGGCTTGTTTGTGTTGTTTTTTGTAAATCCATGGCTGGTAAAACATTTCTATTTTGACTTTTATCCCTGTAAAAACAAAAATATCTTTCTTCTCTTTAAAAACTCATTTTTACTTGTCCTCTTATGTGTAAAACTCGTTTACATGAAATTCCATTCCCGCCACATTTATAAAAGTCAAAACAATACAGTTAATGGTTTTCGGAGGGGGTGTTATAGACATTTTTGTGCCCTACAACCCAAAGCATGAAATGTCCATAAACCAAGGGCTCCTAAGTCCCTAAAAGTGTTGTTCTAACCCCTAAAGGAACAAGGTCAACAGATTACAGCTTCTCCCAGAAGTTCTCCATGAGAAACTACTCAGAATTGGTCAAAACAGGATCATTGCAGCTGCTCCACTGGCTAAGTGCGTTGCATCTCACCTAAATACACTGTGAGGGTGCGTTGCATTTCAAAATTCCCTTCTATGGGGTGCGATGGGTGAGAAATGACAAATGGCAGTGTCATTCCGCGAGGTGGAGAGGCAATGGAAGCTTCTAGAATCTTCTCCTGTGACACTTGCCTCACTGAATTCGACCAAGGATGAGTAAGAGGCCCTCAGTCTCCAAGTGGAAGCAAGAACTGTCAAAGAGAAGACACTAATCAAATCACAAGCTGACTCATCCCCCTTACAGATATCTATATATGGATCCCTCATCCTAGAGATCCAGAGGCTGGAATTTTGCATATTGTAAGGAATTACTGTTGGTTTCTAGAGACAAACATCAGATTGTTGGGTGATCTAAGCTTTGTTTGAGGTGAAGAGGGGCTTATTTGCTGGGAGGTTAATGCTGGGTCAGAAACACTGGTTGTAATTCCTCCTGGATCTTTTCTTGTTTATCAATAAAAACTATTTGAGTTTTCCTCCATGCTTTTGTATCATTGATGCTTGTTACATTTGTATGGTCAATTTACATCTGATCCTAGATTGTTTATGATTATAGATCCATGTCTTTGTATAGTGCTATGCTTCTGTGATCTTACAGGTACTTTGTGAAGCTGGGTGTGCAAGGGAGCAGGTAGCTGGGGACTATCAAAGAAGAGAGGGATCGAATCGAAGGATTAGCGCAAGACAGAGGTTGGTCTTTCTGTTCCTCTCTATCTATAATTCATAAAGGAAAAACATAAGTAGTTTTTCTCTGTTTGTTTCTAAGGCAGCTGTCACACCTTAGTGGGATAGAGCAGTTCTAAATAGACACTTTTCCCTGTAACAAAATGGCGACTCCGCTGGGGAGCTAATTAGTTTTTTTTTTTATCATTCTTTGTTGTTTGCTTCATAAACTTACGAGTAGCATTCGAACTGCATTTGCCATAACAAATGCAAAGTAGACAACTGCTACTTCAATCCATCTACTGGATCTATTTATGATTTAAACAACTGATTCACAAACTACCTGATTGCCCTTGTGATAGCTCTTAGATCCTCCTTAGATCTACCCCTGATTGTTGCATTACTGATTGCTTTTTACTCGGCCAAAACCCAAGAACTGAACTGCAAACTGTGACCTGGAACCCGAACAGAGTCTCATTTCTGGCCCAGTGCAGGTACTGTTCAAAGATTCTAAATTTCAGCGCACTTCCCGAGTGGACAACCTGCGTTGCATTTCAGATTCTCTATGATACAGGTGTGCTGATCAGACTAGCTCTGTGTAGTTGTAGCTTCTGTGGATCATTCTTTCCAGTTCTATTCCTGAATTTTGCTACCTGTGATCAATATATGTCTGTTTGAAACCCCTTTTCCTTACTGTTATTCCGCCTCCTTTGCACAAAAGAACTGTAGATGTTTTTTGTGTGTTTGTTGAGTCATTTACAATTCTCCTTTGCAAAACTAGCATAGTCGTACTTTCGTCCTTTGATTTGAATCTGTCGCAAGTGTCCATTTCAATCGTAGGAAAAAGTTTGATTGCTGTTGATGGTCGATTATCCTGTTACTATTTCTTTTGGTCTGAATTTGTAATTTTCTAGTGTCAAGAACAAGCATTCAGTTCAAAATCGTAAGGTGTTGTAATCGTCTCCATTTTTTGATTTCGAAAAGAAACTTGTTTATATTTGTCGCTTGAAAAGAAATTCAGATTTGTGCATCAACTTTCTTTTTAGCATCCATATACTAAGAAAGTTGAAAACAAATACATGCATGTGCATTTGCATATAGACAGTCTGATTGGCTTGATTTACGAAAGTGCATTTAGAGTGTGCTCTTTGCTCTTTGTGAAAAGATTCTGTCTTTCTTTTCCCTAGTAGCTAGGATTTTCATTGCATAAAGAAGATAAAAAGTTTGTTTATCATCTTAGATTGCATTTTAGGAATTACATCTACATCTCGTGGTGAACCCGAAAGGCAAACTTCATAAACAAGATCAACTTAAAATAAATTCAATGAATCTAACAACGCTTTCGAACTTAACACACAACATTTAGAAGTCTAGGCTAGAGACGTATTCCGGCGTCGTAAAGCCTGGTAACTGTTGTTCTCACTGATGGTTGGGTGATTCCTCCACTTTGAGACGATAAGTGATAGTATGGACTTGTGCTCCCACGTACCGTCGAGTATATTTTGGGAGACCCCAATAGGCTTAATCCTTTATCCATAGGAAGCCGTGTCTGCTGCCCTATCGATCGCAATGCACTGAACACAGCATTCAGGAAGATTGACTGTCGTACCGTAAAAAGTATTATGCAATTTTGCGATTGGTTTGGTACTCCCTCTACCTAGACTTCCAGAGTAGTCCCTTTCGTTCCTTTTCAGACTCCTTAACAGAAAAGGTCCATCTAAGCACTTGTCACTTCAGGCTCATTAAAAATCGAAGGAGACTAGAGTCATCTTTTGTTTTTTCTCGACTCTTAAAAACTGAAAAACAAGTTGTGTCAAAGCGTCTAAAATTTATTTTAAACGGAATATTCATTACCCTTTCCTACGTTGATATTGGGTTGAGAAAATGGAATCCACCAACCAAGGGATTCCCCTTGGAGGAAATCCTAGTCCCTTCTCCTCTTGGGGAGATGTTGGTGCACCCCATATGGCCACATTGTCGCTTCCAGGACTGACAATTGGTTTACCTGTATGGCTTTTCTCAACCTCTGTTGTTCAGAACAACGCAATTCCTAAACAATCAAATCAGCAATTAGATGAGTCCAGAGTTACCCACCAACCTTCTACTTCCTCTAATTCTTCCTCTCCTCCCTCCTCTTCACTTGATGGGGCTGGTAAAGCCAAAAGTCAAGTACCTAAGGAGCCAAAAGCGAATGGGGGCAAACGAGTGTCGTCTAACGAAAATCTACACACTGCACCAACCAGGCCTAAATCACCATGTGTCATTTGCAAAGGAGACCACTATCACAGAGATTGTTCTTGCATCCCTCGGATCTTAAGGGACTGGTCTCCTCGTTTGCACAACCCGGTGTCGTCAACCTCTGATGATCATGTTGAAAACACACCGACAACTAGTGAAAGTGAAGCCCTAGGACAAAATGGAAAATATAGATTTCCTTGTAAACTGTGCGAAGGCGATCATGCCGTCCACCATTGTCCCTTCTTAGACGAAACTAAAAGAGTTTTGGACGATCGTCCGGTTTCACCGTTACGATTTCCTCTTGGATATAAAAAACTCTTGCCGAGACCGTCACTAGTTGAAAATCTAGCTGGCCCGCTCAGGTGGTCGGCCGAAGCGTCTATCATTGAAGATAAACCAACTGAATCCATACCAGACAAAAGTCAAAAGGTCGAGGCGGCAGTTGACCCGGTCTTGCCTTCAGAGGTTCCATCTTCAGATGATACAGTCACTGAAGAGAACAAGGACGACACCGTCCAATTTCTTTTCATAAGCACAGACTCCAACGAACATGGGGGCAATTTACCCGTTCCTTTACCACAGGAAGGAAGTTCGTCAGAGTCGTACCCGGCCGTCTATTCGGTCCCACCTCCAAGCAACCTAGTTGTCTCCTTCAAATAGAATCAACTAGGTAGACCCCGTTTACCAGCTAGTATACCATTCCGAATCATTGTTCAGATATATAGAATGGTTATGGCTGGTACCATCATAGATGAGGGGGCTTCTGTGAGTATCCTTTCCTCAACTGCTTGGAAAGCGCTTGGTTCGCCATTGCTTTTGCCTGAGATGAGAAATCTAACAGAACCAGTCGACCGTTAGGGATCCTTCCCGATGTGCCCATAACATTGAGAGGGAAAACCATTCACATGAACGTAATGGTAGTTCAAGGACCCCTAGATTACAATCTACTCCTTGGACGAGACTATATTTATTGCATGAGAGCCTTTGTCTCATCACTCTTTAGAGTGATGTGTTTTCTGCACGAAGGAAGAGTGGTCAAGCTCATAGACCAGCTTTCATTTCCCGAATCATGCATAGCAAATAGTCATATACCATCCCTGAATGGTCTTTTCACGCAAGAAGTGTCTCAATCCCCAGTTCGTCCACCCGATGAGTGCGAGTGATTCAGGAGGACATGACTGAAACCCAGGGGGCATGCACCTTGGTCTGCTTCGGCAGGAAAACTTCGGGTATAGGGTAGGTTTCCACGAGAGAATATGACTAGTCTGTACCCCCGTCCGTGATTAGAAGAGGGGGTTATTCTAGAACAAGATTCTCTTGTCAAAGTTATGTGAGTTGGCGAGCACCGCCGCTCACCTTTGTTTATCTCGGTAGACATCGCCGGAGAAGTGTTTTATTTGCGCTGTGAATAGAACAATCTTTTGGTAACCTGTAAGAGGTAGGCCTCTCTCGCTAAAACAAATGTTTTAACGGAAAGAAGTAGGGGTAACCTTGAAACTCTGTTTTATACCTGGGGGCGTGCAAACCTTTTGGAGTGCAAGCGAAGAACGACTATTTATTTTTTAAATTTTTAGGACCTCTAACCCTTTAAACTCGTAGGATTAGTCGTCCCCTAACTTGCATAAAGAAAGGATGTGGGGCAAAACTCTAAAAGTTGTCGTTTTATATGAGACATTCTTATCACACGACTGGATTAATCGAGCAGTGTTACCGCAAGGTTCAAGCTCGTTAAAAAATAAACCCACATCGAGTAGTTTTAGCACATAGTTCAAGCTCGTTAAAAAATAAACATAAGACATGAGCAAATCTTTCCCCCCCGCGTTTAAGCTCATTAAAAAATGAACTATTTCCTGGTAAATAACCATTGTGAATGTAGTACTTCAGCCGTTAAAGCCTTGGTCGTGTTTGCACCGTCACCTCCACTTTTTCATTGGCCAATCATTCACCTCCATTTGATTGTTTACCCATTTTGAGGAACAACTGCGAAGAGTGATTTTACTAGCCATCCTTGTGGCACTGCTGTGATTGGAAAATTCCAAACCTTACCTAGAATCAGCTGCTACCCGTTTTATCACTCGTTCCTCAAAAGACGAGTCTCCTTTAAGCTCTTTTCAACTGACTCATAAAATATGAAAAGATTGCCGAGCCATTGGCCTCTCCAGCTCGTTAAAGGGACAGGAAGTGCTATCCCTCCTCTAGATTTTAATCTTTTTGGACCTGAGGGATTATTACACAAAAAGATCGAGCGCTTGTTTTGTTCGGCTCGTTAAAAGTATCGAAAATTCATCCCTTCTGTATTGTTTTATACTTTTTCGGACTTAAGGGATTAGATGACAAAAAAGGAATTTTGGAGTTACCTTTACGTCCCTTTTCAGACTCTCCAAAATTGAAAAGGACCGAGTTATCTTTGTCGTTAAACTCGTTAAAAATATTAATAGCGACAAACTTGTCTATAGACGAGAACGAGTTTCACTATCGCTAGGCTCGTTAAAACATAGCGATGGGTTTTCCCGAAGGGCAAATTATAGAACAAGCATATGTTATCCTCCTCAAGCTTGACAAAAATAAAGAGGTACTGATCAGCAATGACTGGGGAAAAATTGGGAAGAAAACTCAAAGAAACTTTGTTGGTAGCAAGTCGCTCTTGAACATGACACTTCCACTCCGTGTCCGAGTCGGGTTGGGTTGTTTCATTCACCGGTCACATCACCATGGTCACACCATACCATCCACATTTGGGGTTAATGCTACCGATCCATCACATCAGTGTCGCCGATATGTTCAAGAGAAGTCATTTAGAGGATTCACCTGTGTCTCACCCACTACCATACATTGTACTCCATTCTTTCATGACCGCCACCCTGAACCTTATATCACCAGATCGTTTTCACCTCCATTAAAATCATTTGCTCCGTTTCGTGTCATTGATGTGGGATTCATTAAGGCCCTCCTGTGATGGATTACTTCTTGTCGACATCAGCTCATTATCCAAGAAGTTGATCTAGGAACACCCCGTTCAGTACTTTGAAGCTTGCATGCCTCAATGGCAAGTTTCTCACTTCCGGCGACAGGTTTACATCAATGGCCTTCGACCGAAAGATTTCGCATGGTGTTCGACACCAAGTCCTTTATTCACACCACGTGAATTATACTGCAGTACCTTGAGGGTCATTATCATTATCGGTGATTCCTCTTGCGCTTGTTAACAGTTTACATCATTGACTGGTAATTAAGTGATGTCTTTCCATGTTCGACTTCAGAACATTTCTCACATGGATCGACTTGTACTTCGAGTGAAGATCGGACGAGATTGAAGACCCCGGATCTAGTTTCATCCATCCGGGCTGCGATATATATTCAGGGAAATAAAGGCATTAAATGTACATCATTGCAGCACAGATAATCATCCTATCAAAAGGATGATGGCTCTATCAGAATCATCAGTCTACGCTCAGACGATTGTCTGTCTTATGTACATGAAAATGAATTTATAAAGCTGAGCATGGAAATGCCCACCTCAGCTAGATCATGAAAATATTATGAAGATAATGTATTGTATTGTATCTTATTACAGGTCTCCTCCCAACATTGAAAGAACTTCGGGTCCTCATAATAAAGCATTTCACCCGACACCAAAAGGTTAACGGCCTCATACTTTAGGGGGCAACTGTTATAGACATTTTTGTGCCCTACAATCCCAAGCATGAAATGTCCATAAACCAAGGGCTCCTAAGTCCCTAAAAGTGTTGTTCTAACCCCTAAAGGAACAAGGTCAACAGATTACAGCTTCTCCCAGAAGTTCTCCACAAGAAACTACTCAGAATTGGTCAAAACAGGATCATTGCAGCTGCTCCACTGGCTAAGTGCGTTGCATCTCACATAAATACACTGTGAGGGTGCGTTGAATTTCAAAAGTCCCTTCTATGGGGTGCGATGGGCGAGAAATGACAAATGGCAGTGTCATTCCGCGAGGTGGAGAGGCAATGGAAGCTTCCAGAATCTTCTCCTGTGACACTTGCCTCACTGAATTCGACCAAGGATGAGTAAGAGGCCCTCAGTCTCCAAGTGGAAGCAAGAACTGTCAGAGAGAAGACACTAATCAAATCACAAGCTGACTCATCCCCCTTACAGATATCTATATATGGATCCCTCATCCCAGAGATCCAGAGGCTGGAATTTTGCATATTGTAAGGAATTGTTGTTGGTTTCTAGAGACAAACATCAGATTGTTGGGTGATCTAAGCTTTGTTTGAGGTGAAGAGGGGCTTCTTTGCTGGGAGGTTGATGTTGGGTCGGAAACACTGGTTGTAACTCCTCCTGGATCTTTTCTTGTTTATCAATAAAAACTATTTGAGTTTTCCTCCATGCTTTTGTATCATTGATGCTTGTTACATTTGTATGGTCAATTTACATCTGATCCTAGATTGTTTATGATTATAGATCCATGTCTTTGTATAGTGTTATGCTTCTGTGATCTTACAGGTACTTTGTGAAGTTGGGCGTGCAAGGGAGCAGGTAGCTGGGGACTATCAAAGAAGAGAGGGATCGAATCGAAGGATTAGCGCAAGACAAAGGTTGGTCTTTCTGTTCCTCTCTATCTATAATTCATAAAGGAAAAACATAAATAGTTTTTATCTGTTTGTTTCTAAGGCAGCTGTCACACCTTAGTGGGATAGAGCAGTTCTAAATAGACACTTTTCCCTGTAACAGGGGGTAAGGTAGTAAGAGGTTTAGGGGGAGGGGGTCCCATAAAATGTGAGGGTGACAACTATAAAGGAGGGTAAGTGAAAACCACTTTTCGAAACCCCTTTGGTTAAATGTCAGAGGGGTTGGGGTCTGAAACATATTTATAACCCTTCATTTTAACATGCACATATCTCGAGGGCTTTAATATTGGGGGAGAATTAATGCATGAGTGCGAGGTGGGCCATAAGCTTTGAATTTTGGATGTATAATGAATAAACGAATTTTCAAGTTTTTTAGAGTTTAGATTTATTCATTTTAATTAATTTTAATAATTCAAAATAAATGATTTCTCACTTTTGCCTTCCTCTGTGCTTTCTGGTGTAGACTTCGACTTGCTCTTACTTTTGATCCAAGAGTTGGATTTGAGTGCATGATATGCTTTGGAAAGATGCTTATGATCTCTTTTTGATGAAAATACATGCAGTCTAATATGATCTAAACATTTATATGCAAAAATATCCCTAAATATTAATACTTGTGTCGCTTTGGAAATAATTTGCAGGATGAAATATTATTTACAACATCTCAAACATAATAATGATCAGTTATAATCAAACGATCCTATAAAAATTATAGGACCCTAATAGTGGCTTCAACTGGGGATGACATTCTCCTTGTGAGATGCTAAGAACATCATAGACTAGTAGCATGATCCATTGGGCTGATCCCAAAACCTGCAACCTGTTCTGCCATAAATATCTGCGAATGAAACTCTTAAACTGAAACCAAAACCATTTTGCACACTGAAATATGAAATATACAGTAAACTGAAAATGGTAATGCAAAATGAAACTGAAACTAAAAAGAATGCTTGAAAAATATGCTCAAAGTGTTGAGTTTATTTGTACACAACTGCCTACCCTATACTGCTGAAAATCATGTTGAATCAAATAATACAAAAATGCCAATGAAGCCAATCAAGTAGCTGTTGAAATAAGTGGAATTCTTGACTGCTTGGTAGCAAAATCAACAGGACAACTTGATTATTTGTCCATAAAATCAAAGCTGTAATATGTAATGGAAATTGCTGATGGATGTAGTCCTTATGGTGAAAATACGGTTTAATACTTAAGTTGAAAACAACCTCCATGTAGTTTGCTACATGATCAATAAAGGCATTATTAAATAGTTTACCTTGCAGGCCTTCATTGACCGATTGAGCATGGAAGATTTCATCAGTTGTATTCTCAAGGTTAAACCTTGATTCCAACTGTTCAGTTTCAGCCTTATGTTCAAAAACAAAACTCTCATCCCTCTACAAATCAAAAGGAAATACAATCTCCTCTTGTTTTGGAGAAGGAAGATTTTCCAAGAATTATTTAGGATCTTGAAAATTATAGGACTGAATCTGAAAATCCAAAAGTTCAATATCCTTCTTGAATCTTTCAGCAACTAACTCAAGAAAAAAAACTTTACTTTCACGAGAAAATTTGCTCGATTTCAAACAACGAAACACAGTTGTTGAAAAATCTTCATCAATTTGAAAATCAACTAATTTATTCCTGACTTATTTTAAAACTTCACAAGATAGAGGATTTGCCACATATCCTACCATCGTGTTTAGCAACAAATCTGATCAACTTGTTGTGGAGTTGCCATGAATGCTCTAAATTTGGATTCTTTGACAGTGGAGTCACCCTGAAAACTTTGAAGCTCTGGATACTTTGAACATGGAGTCATTAGGTGAATGATACAACCTTCTTGTGTCTGATCACTGTCCACCATCAGTGATCAGATCTGGAACATGATATGCTTTTCTTAGGACCCTGAAATGTTCAGATCCCCAATATGGTCGCTATAATGTTAGCACTATGTAATTTTGTGAGGTTGTGGAAGAAAACACAAAGATAACCACAAAACCACTTTGGGAGTTGGGAATCTAGCCCTTCCAACTCTAGAGAGGGATATTTCTGTCTAATTTAGCTATGTTCTTCTGAATAATATTAGGCTATCTATTAGGTTTAGGTTTTGATTTTAAAATTGGGTTGGTTTATTAAATGTATGAAACTTCCATTGGGCTATGGAGTCTACTAATTTAACATGGATCTGTCTCATATTTTCAAAGTAGTTTCACAGGGAAAGGTAGCTGAACTAACTAGATATTTTAGAGTTTAAATGAAATGAAATAGAAGAAAATATATAGGTTCAATTGAAGCTAAAGAGAAGTTAAGAATTATTTAGCATGATATCAGAAGAAATCATTTAAATTATCCACAACCAGAATCAAAGTGTATTTTTGAACAAATTTTGTTCAACTTCCTGTAAAATAATTCAGATTTAAGAATACATAACTATGGAAACAAAGAGCTAAACACATAGACAATGAGAGAATCACTTCACTAAATAGTCCAACACATGAATCCTGTGAAGACTCTCCTTTTATTACTGATAAACCCATCGAATGAAAAAGTACAATAGCGTTCTGGAATGCAAAAATCAACCCTTCATACTTCAAAAAGAGAAGTATTTATAAGTTTGTTTACAAAATATCCTCATATCTTCTACTAAACTAATATCAAATCCCAAAAAGAATTTGATTTACTAAATATTCTCGAATAATCTTTGGAAAAATCTGAATAAAATTTATTGCAAACAATATCTACCAAAAACATGTAGATATTTCCCAAAATATAACTAAGTAATAGGAAGTCTATACTATTTATGATCTTTTGTTCAGACTTTAAGGTGAATTGTTGCTGATTGTCTCTATTTCTGGAAAAATCCTGCATAATAAACTAAAGATAAGATAATATCTCTAATTTTCCTGCTAGAAACTCTGAACTGCCTGCAAGTATTGTGCATTCAAATCTAGAATTGGTTTACTGACTGCTGGAAATTTGTTGTTTATGGGCATTCTAGTGGTGATCTGTTGTTTTTGGGCATTCTAGTGGTGATCTGTTGTTTTTGGGCATTCTAGTGGTGAATGGGCATTTGAATGAGAAATGTTGTTCGTCTTGCTGGTAGATGTATGTGTTGTCCCTCTTTCTACTGCATTATGTTTGATGACTGTGGTGCTGAGTATATGTTGCTAGAAGGGTGTCGTTGTCTTTTGCGTCCTTTTGCTTCTTTTTGCTTTTCATCTTGTTGCTTTTGAATGAAATTCATAATTAAAATTGGACATATTCATGTGAATGTTTTAACAAACCATGTGTTGTTTATCCTTTACCTTCCTCTGTAAATTCATTTTACATGTACCTATAAATTCCTTTTACCCTGTAGAATATTTGGATAAATTTCCAAAACCATGGCTTTTTTGTGTTGTTTTTTGTAAATCCATAGCTGGTAAAACATTTCTATTTTGACTTTTATCCCTGTAAAAACAAAAATATCTTGCTTCTCTTTTACTTGTCCTCTTATGTGTAAAACTTGTTTACATGAAGCTCTTTTTTTGCCTCACCCGTTCATTACCTTCATAAACATATATTTGCAAAATCTTCATTGTTGTAAATTCCTTGCATCTGTGAATTTCATTTTACCCACTTAGCCTTCCATCCTTTAATTTCCTCTAAAATCTAGTTTCACCTTATCTCTTTCACTCAACCTCCCATTCACATAGAATTTATTTCATAATCGTATGAAATTCCATTCTCCAAATTTATAAAAGTCAAAACAATAAGGTTAATGGTTTTCAGAGGGGGTAAGGTAGTAATAGGTTTAGGGGGAGGGGGATCCAATAAAACGTGAGGGCGATAGCGGTAAAGGAGGGTAAATGTGAAAACCAGTTTGGGGGTCCAAAACATATTTATAACCCTTCATTTTAATATGCACATATCTCGAGGGCTTTAATATTGGGGGAGAATTAATGCATGAGTGCGGGGTGGGCCATAGGCTTTGAATTTTGGATGTATAATGAATAAAGGAATTTTCATGTTTTTTAGAGTTTATATTTATTCATTTATTTTTTGAATTAATTTTAATAATTCAAAATAAATGATTTCTCACTTTTGCCTTCTTTTGTGCTTTCTGGTGCAGACTTCAACTTGCTCTTGCCTTTGATCCAGGAATTGGATTTGAGTGCATGATATACCGTTGGAAAGTTGCTTCTGAGCTCTTTCTGATGAAAATACCTACAGTTTGATATGATCCAAACATTTATATGCAAAAATATCCCTAAATCTTAGAACTTGGTGTCGATTTGGAAATAATTTGCAGGATGGAATATTATTTACAGCATCTCAAAAATAATAATGATAAGCTATAATCAAACGATCCTATAAAAATATAGGACCCTAACACGTTGATAAGGGCCTCATGGAAAAAATGCTAATGTGGAGAGTTGACGTGGGTTTAGAGGTGATTTGAAAATGGGGCGCTAAAGGCTTCTTGTCAACCTTACAAGAACCTCTCCCACTTCCAAAGCTTAAATATTCCCAATATCTAGTGATTAACCAATTGCGAAATTAAAAGTGCTTGAAAATAGGTGTATGCTTATGTTTGTTTTAAAACTGTTTATGTGCTGTAAGTTGATTTTCTTAAACTGATATAAAACATATAACAGTGGAACAATGCAGCAAATAACAAACACATAAGACAACAATATAATATGGAGTTCACCCAAAACTCTTGGGCTACGTCTCCTTGAGCTCTAGTCAACTCGACTAGGCTCTCTGGGATTATGGCATAAGTTCTTTTACAAGCTCCATGCTCAACTCCACTGGTTTACATAGAACACAATGGGCTTAGAACACCATCTTATCCTTGGCTCTGAAGCTCTCAGGCTTTCTAGCTCTGGCTCTGGCTCTGGCTCTCGGCTCTGGCTCTGGCTTTTGGCTTTGGCTCGTGGCTCTAGCTTTGGCTTTTGCTCTGGGTATGGCTTTGGCTCTCGGCTCTGGCTTCTCTGAGCTCTCTCTCGGCCTCTGCGTGCCTCTGTAATTCGCTTGACCTCCAAGCGATTCTTCAGCAACCTTCCAACGACCCTTTTCAGCAACTTTCAGCTCTCTCTGGTTTTTCGCTCGACCTCCAAGCGACTCCAAAAACTCCCTCAGCTGCCTGCACTAGTGACTTTTGGTCAATCATGCTCTCTGTGTTTTTGTAAGGCATCCTTTGACTTTGCGGCTTCCACAACCGTTCCTCTGTCCCTTTGATCATGAGGAATCATTCTTCTTCCCGACTTTGCCTCTTCGCACTTCAAAACGAATCCTTGTTACAGAAACACTCGCCTGCAGTGTGGCACAAGGAATGATGGTTGTTTCCCAATGGAAAATGAACCAGCGGCATCTTTCTGAGAAAAATCCATGAAATAACGAATTTCAGGCTCGTAACGGAAATACACAGGAAAAGCACTATTGGACGCAAAATCCCGGACTTCAAATTCTATGAAATCGCCCCTATAAACCCATCGGGTCCACAATTCTATCACAAATCACTATCGTATGGCGTAGGGCTTAAAAAACCAATACATGTATAATACACAGAAAATCTGAAAAACCCAGATTTCAAATTTTATGCAATCATGCTTATAATTCCCATCATGTCCAGCCCTTATCGGCTTACCGCAAGTTGCATGCCCAACGACCCTTTGTAACGGGGATCACCGATCACCTGATTGCTGATACCGGGGTATCGCTATCAGCATATTGCAATTGCAACGGCCCCGGGGGTTCCTTCCTTTGGCCGTGCCGACCTTGATCTGCTAATCCATTGATCACTGATATCACCCATTGCGTATCACATTGGCGGGGTCCATATCTCCGCTCCTCTGATCGCTTCGATTGCCGATTATTGCAATCGCATAATCGCATTATCGCAATCGCCAAGTCTGGGGTCCCGATATCGCATACATGCCTACCTCTGATGTGATGAGTCAGAGATCGCTGATTGGGGGTCCTTCTACCCTGGCCTTAAGTTCACCCTTTGAACCTTTTGCGATGCGATTTTTCCTTTATAAGGCCTTTTATGCCATTTTTAGGAGAAATGCCTCATTTTTCAAAGGACAAAGGCAATCTTCCTTTTGCGATAACTTCATCATCCGAAGTCCGTTTTAGTCCATTCAAATTGCATTAGATTTAGAATGAAAATATCTATGCAATGAGACTATTTCCAGGAGCATCCTTGGACTTTCATTTTCCTATGTGAGGAACACTTTAGATTTAGAAGTCTATCCAAGATCCATTTTGGATCATGCCTTCCCACTAAAGAACTTTTGCTCTCCAAAAGACTGATATACTGATCTGAACAGTGAATGAGAGTAACAACAACCTCTTCTTTTAGCATCCATACACTTGCCTTGCATAGTGCCTCTAAACCAAAGCCTTTGACCACTTTCCTTCCTGGATGTGTTGGTCCTCCTGGGAAGAGCTGTCTTCCTCCTGACTTCATGCAGAACTCCTGCTGAGAAGGTTACAGAAGGTAGTTTGAACTTCTCTGCCTTGATCATTTATCCAAGGTGGCTCAAACAAATGCGAAGTGACATCTGCTTCACAAAATTTTCATTTGTACCTATTTGACAAGCTGCCAACAACAACTGTTAACAACAATAGAAATACAGACAACAACTGGATGGCCTAAACTCCTGCTTCAACAAAAGAAACAGATTTCACATCTTGTGAACACCTCCATGTCTTACATCTGCATACAAATGATGGACTAGATACCAAGCCCACAAAAAATGTCTTTAAAACAAATGACCCTTCAAGTCAAGAATGTAGAAAAGGACCACTAGGACTCTTTTTCAAAATATGAAACACTTCATCATTATCTCCATCTTAGAGACCAATTTAACTTCTCCCAAGTCAACATTTCATTACATGCATGTCAAAGCAATCAACCCTTCAAGTTAATCACACACACATGTTCAAAAACAAGGAAATCATCAGCATCCCTGTGTTCATGCACATCAAGCTCATGCATGCATTTCATCTTTCAACTTTCGCTTAAGCACACTATACTTTCGAAGATGAAATGAAATATAATGTTGCAGCAACAAAGTGAGTCTCCTACTCAACCTTTTTCCATTCACCATCTTGGTAAAAACCTACAACTTGCATTCCATCAACAAAGAAATGCAAACAGATGCCTTATATCAATAGACATGCAATCTTAATTGGATAAGAACTCTAACCATTTCTTACCAATCCATTTCAAAGGTCTTTCCTTTGTCTACACATCAGCATAAACATGTGAATCATCCTAAAACACATCAATCATGGAAACTTCCTTCCCATTTCTGCCATCTTCTCTTTCCACCTTCTTCAAGTTTCGTGGAAGCATTGCTGGATTCAGAGTCCAACACCTTTCAGTAAGATGCCCTTGCTTATGGCAGTAAGTGCAAGACATGTGCATCCTCTTGACAACATTATTTGCCTTGTCCAATGGACCTTTGGATTCTTGCTTCTTTTCCTTCAAAATTTTCCTGCATGTGGCTATCCTATTCCAACATCTAGAAACATTATGGTTATCTAAACCACAAAAGAAACATGCAATTCTTTTCCCATGCTTATGTGGAAATTTACCATGCCGAACAGAATCAAAAGGAATATGGTTAGAACCAGATTTATACCTTCCTTTTTCACCTTTATTGCCTTCATGAGGAGGTGAAGAAAATGAAGAAGTGGCTCCCTTTGGAACACCATCAATCTCTTAAAGGCTTTTAGAGTTTCCACAACTCTCTGGTTCAAGTGTGTGCTTCTGAAAACCTGCATCTTGCAAATGATGTTTCAAGTTATTTCATTCCTCCTGAATACAATCTTCACACTTCTGAGGTAGAGGACCTGCAATGAAAGTCCTTCTTGTAACTATTTCAATGGCCTTCATGGCAGCTTTGGAACTTCCTCCATAAGACTATCCATAGCCAAGACCCAAATACTTAGGAATTTCCTCAACCATTATTGGCTCAACAATAACCTGTCCATGTTTACCCAAGCCTTTTCCTTCATAGCCCATCTTGGACATTAACTTGGAACCTATGCCTTTGGTATGTTTTTCAAAAGAACCAACATAAGAATTCGTAGAAGAATTTGAAGACAAACTAGAATGGTTTACCTCTTCTTCAAGCTGATACTTGACAAAGGCTTCTTGGGCAACAAAGAGTTGTGTCTCCAACTCATGCATCCTTTCCAGGTTCATATTTGCAATATGAAGTTGTCTCTCCATTTCCTGCAATTTGTCAAAAAGCAACTTCTTCTCTTCCTCCACGAAATTCAACTGCTCTCTAAGTATGCTGCTCTTCCTTCCATCCTCATACATTTCTCTCACCTTGTCCATCATGGTGAACAAGTCTTGCTTCATGTCTTCATCAAAGAATCTTGTGATGAAGGAGAAATTTGAGGACTCACTTGTAGAAGTTGTCATTATTAAAATGAACAAAAGAACTTCAAACAAGATCAACAAAGAGCTTATTCAAGCAACCTTTTGCAACAAACCTCTTGTGCTTCAAGGATTTCTTTGAGGTCCTTTGGGATTAGAAGAATGCCTTCAGCCCTTCTTCCTCCTTGTCCTTCCTGGGCTGAGCTATCAATATCTTTCCCTTCATCTCTGCAAACTAAAACAATAGTCAGCCTGCAAACAAGCATACAATCAATCAAACAATAAATCCTTGATTTCCCAAACACCTTTCAGACAAGCAATCTTTGCTCTATCAATCAAGCATTCTGATATGATATCACTTGCTCTGGTATAAGCGCTTTGATATCACCTTCTTGAAGGTGGGGTTAATCAATCTCAGTCTTTGATACCACTTGATCTGAAAATGGGGCGCTAAAGGCTTCTTTTCAACCTTACAAGAACCTCTCCCACTTCCAAAGCTTAAATATTCCCAAGATCTAGTGATTAACCAATTGCGGAATTAAAAGTGCTTGAAAATAGGTGTATGCTTATGTTTGTTTTAACACTGTTTATGTGCTATAAGTTGATTTGCTTAAACTGATATAAAACATACAACAGTGGAACAATGCAGCAAATAAGAAACACATAAGACAAAAATATAATATGGAGTTCACCCAAAGCTCTTGGGCTACGTCTCCTTGAGCTCTAGTCAACTCGACTAGGCTCTTTGGGATTATGGCATAAGTTCTTTTACAAGCTCCACGCTCAACTCCACTAGTTTACATAGAACACAATGGGCTTAGAACACCATCTTATCCCTGGCTCTGAAGCTCTCAGGCTTTCTGGCTTTGGCTTTGGCTCTGGCTCTTGGCTCTGGCTCATGGCTCTGGCTCTGGCTCTGGCTCTGGCTCTTGGCTCTTGGCTCTGGCTTCTCTGAGCTCTCTCTTGGCCTCTGCGTGCCTTTGTAATTCGCTTGACCTCCCAACAATTCTTCAAGAACCTTCTAGCGACCATTTTCAACAACTTTCAACTCTTTCTGGTTTTTCATTCGACCTCCAAGTGACTCCAAAAACTCCCTCTGCTACCTGCGCTAGCGACTTTTGGTCAATCATGTTTTTTGTGTTTTTGTAAGGCATCCTTTGACTCTACGACTTCCACAGCCGTTCCTCTGTCCCTTCGATCATGAGGAATCATTCTTCTTCCTGGCTCTACCTCTTCACACTTCAAAACGCATCCTTGTTATATAAATGCCCGCCTACAACATGGCACAAGGAATGATGGCTGTTTCCCAACGGAAAATGAACTGATAGCCTCTTTTCGAGTGAAATCCACAAAATAACGCATTTCGGGCTCGTAATAGAAATACACAAGAAAATCACTATCAGGCGCAAAATCCCGAACTTCAAAGTCTATGAAATCGCCCCTATAAACCCATCAGGTTCGCCATTCTATCACAAATCACTATCGTATGGCATAGGGCTTAAAAACCCAATACACGGATAATACATAGAAAATTCAAAAAACTAGGATTTCAAATTTTATTAATCAGGCTTATAATTCCCATCGGTTTCGGGCCTTATTGTCTTATCGCAAGTCGAATGCCCAATGACCCTTTGTATCGGGGATCACCGATCACTCGATCACCTATATCGATGTATCGCTATCGGCACATCGCAATTGCAATGGCCCCGGGGGTTCCTTCCTTTGGCTATGTCGTCCGCTGATCTACTAATCCACCGATCTGCTGATCCACTAATCACCGATATCTCCCATCGCATATCGCATTGGCGGGGTCCATATCCCTGCTCCTCCGATCACTCCGATTGCTGATTACCACAATCGCTAAGTCTGGGGTCCCAATATCACATACATGCTTTTCTCTGATGTGATGAGTCGGAGATCGCTGATCGAGGGTCCTTCTGCCCTGGCCTTAAGTCCACCCTTTGAACCTTTTGCGATGTGATTTTTCCTTTATAAGGCCTTTTATGCCATTTTTAGGAGAAATGCCTCCTTTTTCAAAGGACAAAGGCAATCTTCCTTTTGCAATAACTTCATCATTCAAAGTCCGTTTTAGTCCATTCAAATTACATCAGATTCAGAATGAAAAGAACTATGCAATGGGACTATTTCAAGGAGCATCCTTGGACTTTCATTTTCCTCTGTGAGGAACACTTTAGACTTATAAGTCTATCTAAGATCTATTTTGGATCAAGAGGCTACCACATAGCAATTGAATTGACATGCCAATGTGGCATCAAGCAGGTTCTTAATCATGTGGCATGTCAACATGGCAGGATGATGTGGATTGGAGTATCGATGTAGCACTGAAGTGGAGGCCAGGCGGCATGCAAGATATTGGGGATATGGATGTCAAGATGCCGAGCTATCAATATCATGAGATCTTAACTCAGTTTCTATGGGACCTCGTGGCTCGACAATTGGCCTATCAGAGGTTGATCTATCAGCGTATTGAGTGTTGGCTTATCGTCATGTTAGGTGATAGCTATAAACAAAATAAAAAATGAAGTAGCATTATATATGATGAGCCTCATCATTGAGTAATTATATGGGCCTTAAATGGCCTTAATTCACCTCCTAGCTTAGTCAAACCAACTATTCTTAGAACTTATTGCATATTTTTTATTATATTTTGTTTATGAAATGAGTTAGAGTTGGATATTTGGCTTTGTGGTCTAAAGTGCATGTAATGCAGGAATAAAGGATAAAAGAAAGGAAAAATGCAGGCATAAAGGATAAACGCAAGGAACTATGGAAAATACCTTGGTCAAAACTCGAATGGGACAAGGGAGAGTAATTATAGGAGGTAAATCCTCCTCATTTACTACCCCTCCATTAGAATATTCCTCCATCATCGGAGTGCAAACAACCATCACTTTGAAGACTAGAAGACAGCCGAGCAAGTGAAAGTGACAGAAACCAGTTTATCAGATGTATAAGTAGAGAGGCTTAGGACCTCATTAGGATTCAAAATTTCATTGTAAAACTCTAATTTATTTATGAGTTGGAAGAGACTTGTAACAGTTGTTTTGTAATCCATGGCTTTCATAATGAGAATGAGTTATGTTTAAGACAACTCTGAGTTAACTTAGAAGGCTGAAGCTCTTGGGTTAGGGCCCGACCCGAGCAGCTAAAGCTCCTCTTTATTGTACTGTTATGCTAGCATAGATTCCTGGTTTTCATTGTTCATTTGCTTAAGTAGCATAGATTTCTGTTTCTGTTCATTTGCTTAAGTAGTTTCCTGGTTTTCTATTTATTTGCTTAAGTAGTTGCACTTTTGTTACAACAATATAGCGTAGATTGTTCATGGTTTTTCTGTTCAGTTGCTTCAGTAGCTGCATTTGCTTCAGTTTACTTCCATTTGTGCCTTCTTTCAGTTCACAGGTTAGTTAGAGGAAAAATATCACTATCAGGTTGTGCATAGGTGTCTCGGCCTCATCTCCTCCCTCTGGGACCATGACTTGAGGAAGGGACCCTTTAGCAGCCCCAAAAACACAGGTTTCTGGTTCTCGCATGAGCTAGGGAGTTCGCTGTTTGATGCAGTTATTTGTTCACCCGCACTGGTTTTCTCTGTCGTTTTCATTTAAAACTGCCTTCAACACATTCCTCATGCATTGCTTCCTCACTGTCCAATCACCAACAAACCTTCACAATCACCGTCCGATTCATTATTTTCTCGAACTGCTGCCTTGCGTGGAGTCCACCACTTGCTTTATGAGCTTTAATATCCACCGTCGATCTGTCTCTTGATCTGACGACTATCACGTCACCGGTCACTTTATGCACTTTAAATCCCCACCATCGATCTGCCTCGCCTAATCTGACATCTATTGCTTCACTCGATCACCAACTAGCTTGGCCGATCTCCACCGTTGATCAGCCCCACCTGATCCAACAACTATCACGCAATCTCGCACGGATTAGTGCACGAACTTTATCCGCCTGAGAGCATGTGAGAAAACTGGTTTTCTCGTGCTACGTGTTGCATAGTAAGACTAATCGCATGAAATTTCAGAATTCCTCTTACTGCCTTGAGGGCACGCAAGAAACTACTTACCACCTTAGAAACCTGCTCCATCATTTCTACACATTTCTTTATCCCGCAATATGATCTCCGCTGTCCATCTCTTGACTTCACCCGCGCGATAAGATCTCAGCCGTTCATTGCTCCTGTTAACCTCATCCGTCCATCTCTTGACTTAATCTCCGCGATTAGATCTCGGCCATTCATCTCCTGTTAACCTCATTTGTCTATCCACTCACTTAATCCCTTGCGATACGATCTCTGCCATTCATCTGCTTTGTTACCTTGTTCGTCCATCCATTCACTTAATTCCTCATGATACGATCTCTGACGTTCATCGTGTTCATTAACCCCATTCATCCATTTATTTGCTTAAGCCGTGCGATAAGACCACCGTCCATATTCTATTTGTTGATCGATCCAATGGTCCCTATGCACTACTGCATCCTTACGTCCTCCTTTCATTGATTTCGACCTCCGATTGCTCTTCTGCTTGAAAACCGATTTAGCTTAGTTTCCTTTGCTTACACCTTAGTCTGGTTTTGATGCTCTTTACCTCTGCAACTTAGGTAGCAGCATTAGATTAGTGTTAATTTAGCAATTCTGCCTAGCATAGCTATTTGGATGGTTAGTTAGGTTATGGTATGGTATAACATTTCATGTTGTTTTCTTCAATACTGCAGTAGAAGTAGCTCTCCCTTAGGATAGATTTGCTCTTCTTCCATCAAAGAGTTAAGCTTCTTCTGACCCTATAGAAGTCTGGCTTGGAACCCCTGGGGTCTCTTGCCAGATGAGCAGTGACAACAGGCAGTACCTTCACTTTTAATTGTGCATATAGCATTGTCACTGTAATATCCCTAACCCAAAATATTCCTCAAACCCCAACAAAACTCCAACCAAATATGTGCAAATGATATAATAACCCAGAAGTGATAAAATAACAGTGGAACAACATATAATAATGTAAATCGGAAATATAAGCAGATACACAAGAAATGCAGCGAGAAATGCTAAGCCATTTTATTATACTGAGCAATAAATGAGTACAAGAGGTGATTGGACAGATGGAACCTCGACTTGCATAAGGAAAGTGAAGAAATACTCTCAGAATGACAAGAATGGCCTCTCTGCATGGATGCTGTTGTTGCTGCTAGAAAACAAATGATGATTTGGGGTTGCTCCCCTCCTCGGAAAAAGTTAAAACTCTGGATTCGGGCTCTACTCAAGAAACCCAGAAAAACCTAGAAAGCTTTCCTGGAATGGCCTCACATTGATCTGCGTCCCAGCTGCTGGGAAACTGTCGTGCTACTGCTGCTGCTGGAAATCGAATGAGGATTTGGGGCTTCTTCCCTCCTCAGAAAAGGCTGAAACTCTGGAATCAGACTCTACTAAAAAAACCCAGAAAAACCTAGAAAGATTTTCTGAAATGGCCAACCCCCGAAAATCACCCCCTTGGGGTTCTGCGTAGTTCTTCAAAAACACTAATGAAACTGCTGCTGAAATGATGATGAAACTGCTGCTAAAATGCTGATGAATCTACTACTGGAATGCCAATGGAAATACCTTGCCCAAGCATGTTAGAAAATTATATATTACGGAGCAATGGAACACATAAAATATTGCAGAAATATAAACACAGAAAATGCACAAAACAAGAGAGACACAGATATACGTGGTTCACCCAATTTGGGCTACGTCCACCCTGAACAGCCAGTCCTTCCTTTCTATTATCCAACAAAATGAAGAGACACAACCTACAACAACTCCGCTGTAATATCCTCTGTTTTCTCTCACAGTATCACCTCTCTATTTCTCGCTCACAGAATACACATCTATCACACAACCTCAAATACAATACCCTCATACAAAAGAGGGGATGCCTTCTAGGGCAAAAAAACCTAAACTAAACATAAGTTCTACCGTCAGATCATCCGCCTAATGAACGGCCCAGATTGACTAGAAATTACTATACTTTTACAAGGCAATTTTACAGTTGTTTTTAGCTTCGGGGGCGCTGCCCCCGAAACCCCCTGCCAGGGGGGGCTCCCAAAGGTTGCAGCCGCCCCCCCCCGGACCCCCCCTGCAGCGAATATTTTACGGGTGGCGTTGCCGCCCCCATTTCGAACTGGGGTCCTATGTGGCGATACCTTTGAATATAGAAGATAATCAAGCTCCACACCCAACAAAGCAGGCACTCGAAGTCCCCCGGGGCTAAGGGTGAGATCTCTGAACAGAGACTAGCTAAGCAACCAGCGTGCTCTAAGTCGAAATGACTATCACAAATGCTCATAACCATAATGATCCAAAATGAGGGAGCTCCTCTCTATTTTATAGCCTTTGCCTCTCACAATCCCTAGGCTCACCTCCTCTTGCGTGATTCCCATCTTGCCATGTGTTCTTCCCTCCTGTGCAGTCCCTTCATGTGTCTACGTGGGCCCCATTTCTGCGTCCCCCTTTGGCCCCCTTGGTTCCCCCTTAAGTCACAACGTTGTGCTACCTAGGAAGTGACTTTTTATTCTAAAGTGAGTCATGTTCCCCCTTCCTCACTTTTTATTTACAAATAACTATAGAAGGCAAAAATCGAACAAAATCGAATATTCCAATTAGCCATAGCTAATTAGGAATATTACAGTCTCCCCTGGCAAAATTTTGCTTGTCCTCAAGCAACAGAAGTGATGGATGTTGTAAGATCTCCTCACTCTCCCAAGTGGCATCCTCATCTGGTAAATTCTTCCACCTCACCAAGAATTCCCGGACCGTCCTGCTCGGCAACTGTCTCTCCCTAGAGTCAATGATAGCCTCTGGCTATAATACCAAATGCCCCTCATCATCCATGGGTGGTAGCTCATCCGTCACGGTCACCTGCTGCCCCAGTGCCTTCTTTAGGCATGAAACATGAAAAATGTTATGAATCTTGCTGCCTTGGGGCAACTCCAACTCATATGAAACCTGTCCAATCCTGCGTATCACCCTGTATGGCCCATAAAAGCGGGGCTTGAGCTTCTTAGCCCCCTTCTGCTTCAACGATGGCTGTCAGTATGGCTGTAATTTTAGGTAGACTATGCTCCCTACCTCGAATTGTCTCTCCACCCGACCCCTGTCGGCATACAACTTCTGCTGGTTCTGTGCTGTAGCCATGTTATCCTTGAGAGCTCGGAGGATATCCTGACTCTCTTGGATCCAAATCTTGGCTCTAGGAGCCCTACTATCACCAAACATCACGGCGACAAAAGATAAAGGATGATACCCATATAAGGCATAGAATGGTGACATACCAATGGACATGTGATGCGAAGTATTGTAACAGTACTCCCCCAGATGCAACCACTTCAGCCATGCTCGATGCTGCCCACTGACATAGTAATGCAAGTAGCCCTCCAACCACTTATTAACTACCTCTGTCTGTCCGTCCATCTGTGGGTGATAGCTGGTACTCGGTGTCAACTCTGTCCCTACCAATCGGAAAATCTCCTGGAAAAACCCGCCCATGAAACGACTGTCCCTATCATTGACGATGGTCTTAGGAAGACCATGTGGCCTGAAGATCTCCCTGAAGAACAGCTTGGCCACCTGTGCTGCTGTATAGTGTGCGGATATGGCAAAGAAATGTGTGTACTTCGTCAGTCGATCAACGATGACAAAGATACAATCCTTGCCCTGTACCATGGGCAACCCTGTGATGAAATCCATCGAAATACTCTCCCATTTCCCCTCCAGAATGGGAAGAGGCTGCAATAATCCTGTGGGATGGCTCATCTCTCCCTTGTTCCTCTGGAAAACATCGCACTCCTGGATGTGTTGGAGTACATCCTCCTTGAGGCCCTTCCATGAGAACCTCTCCCTAATGGCCCTGTAGGTTTTGGTAAAACCCTGATGTCCTGCCAATGGGGAATCATGTGATGCCTGGAGTATCTTCTTCTTGACCTGAGACGCCTCAGTCAAGAAGATCCGGTCCCTATAGTGGATGATCTCATTGACCACCCTGTACCTGTCATCTGCCACCTGCCCATCCAGAACCTCACATTCAAATCTGTCCTTGGAGTACTCTACTAAGAGTTGAGCCCTCCAATCTGTATCCAAGCTCATAAGAGATGACGTGGCTGGCCTACGTGAAAGAGAATCTGCTACCACGTTTTTCTTACCTTTGACATACTCAATGTCAAAGTCATATGCTTGGATCTTACTGATCCACTTTTGCTGCCTCTCCTGTAGCTGCTTCTACTCCAAAAAGAACATGAGGCTATTGTGATCAGTCCTCACCCTGAACCTATTGCCTACCAAATACTGCCGGTACTTAGCTAATGCATGCATGATGGCCAGCATCTCCTTGTCGTATATGGAATACAACCTCTCGTGCGGAAAGAGCTTCCGGCTCTCAAATGCTATAGGGTGACCTCCCTGCATCAATACTACGCCGATCCCCTCTCCCGACGCATCACACTCCAAAACAAATGGCTGCGTGAAATCTGGCAATGCAAGCAACTCCTAGATAGCCCGCTCAATCTCATCCCGATAGGCCTTGGGGTGCCTATAGGGGGTGGTAATCACGACTTGTATGCCCTACTCAAGCTCGATGGTGTGCTCAAACCCCCGATCTGGTGGCTGTCCTGGTGGAATCTCCCCAAACACTATGGCATACCGATCAAGGATAGACTATATCTCTGGGTGTACCGTCTGCCCTGTAGTTCCTGCCTCTGATGCACGCAGCTCCACTGCCCACTCTATGTCTCCCTTTCGGAAGACTGCCTCCATCCGATGAGCCGAGACAGTTTGAGGCAGATATGTGTGTTGTCCCCGTATCTTCTCATGCCTCCCTGTCTTCTCATCATCCCACTCCATCTCCAAGGTCTTCCAATCTGTCGTGGCCTTCCTTAGAGTGATAAGCCACTGAACACCCAGTATCATGTTGGTGTCCGGAATATCGACCACGAAAAAGTGGTCAGTCAATGTGTAGGTGCCCATCGTCACTGAAAGCTCTGGTACATAATGAGCACACGTCATGGTCTGATCTCCTAGGACCAAGACTGAAAACCAATCGAAGCTCTCTGTCTGTATACCTCTCTGCTCAACCATCTGGGCATTGATGAAGTTGTGGGTTGCCCCACTGTCAACCAAAACTGATACGCGCTGGCTACGTACTGTCCCTCGTACACGTAGCATCAGATACTTGGGAACTCCCTGCAATGCTGCAAGGGCCCCTCTGGTGGGTGAAAAATATGCACCACCTGCTACTGGTGGTGGAGGTGACAAAGGTCCCTGTATGGCATGGCTATCTTCTGCCTCCACATCCTCCTCGTCATCCTCTTCTCCACTGCTCTCGGAGAAGACCTCAATAAAATGTGCTTTACCAGCAGCACATCTGTGTCCTGGTGCCCATGGCTCTTGACAAGTGAAGCACAATCGCTTCTTCTTTAGCTCCCTCCTGGCATCATCGTCAAGATGTACTCGTCTTGGATTCCCCTTTAGAGGTGGAATCCTCACATCCTTCCCCTTAGACTAGAAAGTCTATCTCTGGGGTAAGGTGTCAGGGTCTTGGGTAAGACATCCTGTAAGTCCCAGGTTTTGCTGATAGCGTCCTGGAGCGTAGCTGGTCTAGTGGATCGGACTAGACCCCGAAGTGGCTTTGCTAACCCCTCAACATACATATAGACACTCCGTGCCGTCGAGAGGTCTGGCACCATCACGGAGACCCTCAAGAAATTTGCAATGTAGGTCTCTGGGCTCCCTATCTGTTTGAGCCTCGTCAGCTCAATGAAATGCTGCTCTGGATCCCTCCGATCAAATTGCTCCATCGATATATTGGTAAACTCGGCATATAACGTCACTGTGGAGTGCCCTAATGTAACCATCCCATGAAAACACCAATCCTGGGCCTCGCCATCCAAATGCAACGTTGCCACCTTGATGGCCTCTACCTCCGACATAAGGTTAAGCTGGAAATAAATGTCCAGCTTCTCCACCCAATACTTTGCCGAACTGTTTGATGAGCTATCAAACGTAGGCAAGTGGAATCTGCTTGCTGCACGGTCGATGTCGTCATCATGGTAATGCCGGTACCCTCTGTGATGATCGCGGGTCTGCTATCCCGCTGGAGTTGAAAAAAATCTCTGAATGAGAGGGCTTCCTTGAACTCCTACCCATAGGCTTGGTACTCTACAAAATAATCGCCCATATTCCTGAGCTCTGCCTCCTGTTGGGCTGCGGCCCCCATGTCTGCTCCTAAGAAGGTGGGCATGGTAGAGCGTGTAGGGGCATATGAGTCCCCCTGCTGCGCAATATCACGCTGCTCTAGCAAGTGATGGGATGCATCTGATCCCTCACCAATCTGAAAAACTCGTGGGCTTTCCCGCTGTCTGGCCTCTACTGCCGTGAATCTCTGCCCCATCACCTCAATCTGCCTTGACAGATCCTACACTAATTTGAGGAGCATATCTGCAAATCTCATCCTGTCCTTGTCTGCCATCTGCTCTGCGTCCACTACTGGCTCTCTCTGTTCTGCTTCTACCACAGGTTCCTCGTGTTCTGCATCTGCCACAGGAACACAATCTCCCTCTCCTTAGGTATTATCTAACCTATGCCCAGTGTCTCTGTATCTCTGACCTCTGTAACAGATATAGGGTTTTTCCCCCGGTGTCATAGATTGCTAGCTCCACAGGCTGAGCCAGATCTATGCTCTGATACCACTATAATATCCTTAATCCGGAATATTCCTCAAACCCCAGCAAAACTCCAACCAAATATGTGCAAATGATATAATAACCCAGAAGTGATAAAATAACAGTGGAACAACATATAATAATGTAAACCGGAAATATAAGCAGATACACAAGAAATGCAGCGAGAAATGCTAAGCCATTTTATTATACTAAGCAATAAATGAGTACAAGAGGTGATTGGACAGATGCCACCTCGACTTGCACAAGGAAAGTGAAGAAATACTTTCAGAATGACAAGAATGGCTTCTCTGTGTGGATGCTGTTGTTGCTGCTAGAAAACAAATGATGATTTGGGGTTGCTCCCCTCCTCAGAAAAAGCTAAAACTCTAGATTCGGGCTCTACTCAAGAAACCCAGAAAAACCCAGAAAGATTTCCTAGAATGGCCTCACACTGATTTGTGTCCCAGCTGCTGGGAAACTACCATGCTATTGCTGCTACTGGAAATCTAATGAGGATTTGGGGCTGCTCCCCTCCTCAGAAAAGGCTGAAACTCTGAAATCAGACTCTACTAAAAAAACCCAAAAAAACCCAGAAAGCTTTTCTGAAATGGCTGACCCCCGAAAATCACCCCCTTGGGGTTCTGCGCAGTTCTTCAAAACTGCTGCTGAAATGTTGATGAATATACTGCTGGAATGCCAATGGAAATACCTTGCCCGAGTAGGCACTCGAAGTCCCCCGGGGCCGAGGGTGAGATCTCCGAATGGAGACACTCAATGCACTAAATAGTGCTATAGACTAGCTAAACAACTAGCATGCTCTAAGTCGAAATGACTATCACAAATGCTCATAACTAGAATGATCCAAAATGAGGGGGCTCCTCTCTATTTTATAGCCTATGCCTCTCACAATCTCTAGGCTCACCTCCTCCTGCATGATTCCCCTCTTGCCATGTGTTATTCCCTCCTGTGCAGTCCCTACATGTGTCTGCGTGGGCCCCATTTCTGCATCCCCCTTTGCCCCCCTTGGTTCCCCCTTAAGTCACAACATTGTGCTACCTAGGAAGTGACTTTTTATTCTAAAGTAAGTTATGTCCCCCTTCCTCACTTTTTATTTACAAATAACTATAGAAGGTGAGCAACCTTACATATTTGAAGAACCTACTAGGGAAGAAGAAGAGGAAGAACCCATTCCTATTGAACCAATGGCTGGAAACCAAAATGACAGGGGAGATAGAGAGAGAATTGAGAGTGCCTTCCCCATTAGGGAAACCAATGGGGACACTAAGATGAAGAATATAAGCCCCTCTGCTCTACCTCATTTCCATGGCCTGACCACAAAGGACCCTGAAACTTTCATATTTGAGTTTGTTGTTATATGCTGAGCCTATGACTATACAGATGATGTGCAAAAGTTAAAACTGTTTCCATCTACTCTCAAGGATGCAACATTGTGTTGATTCATGGGTTTACCTGGAGATAACATCACAACTTGGGCTCAGATGCAACAAACTTTTAACAACAAATATAGGGACTACTGTAGGTCAAAGGATACTAAAGAAGAGATTTTTAGGATGACCATAGGCCAGGATGAATCCTTAGAAGACTATGAAGAAATATTCCAGCTCAGCTACAAAAGGGCCAGGTGCACACTTGACCCTAAATCACTAATGCTGGTCCTGCTTAGAGGAGTAAGGGAGGATCTTCTAGATACCTTACATATGATAGCAGGAGGAGATGTCTACCAATTACCCTATGAGGATATTAAGACTGTCTTTAGAAACCATTCTAGGGTAACCAGGAAAAAGGGTAGGGGTAGTTAACCTATGGCCAACACATCATCCTCCAACTTATCCATCAACAGTGAAATTGGAAATATGCTGGAAGATTTCAAAAGTGATATGCTACATAGACACCATGAACATCAAAAGGAAGCAAGAGGAAGTAGAGAGAGCCTTGGCCATATTTTGTCCTAGATGCACCATGAGGCATCCTAGGAATGAATGTCCATTGAACTGTATTAAGATTTGCTCAGTCTGTGAAGAAAACCACTCCACAGACAAGTGTCCTTCTTTACCTAGACCCAAAGCTATATATCAAGGAGCTGAAGGTGTCACTGAGCAGCTTTGCTACATCAACCAAAGGAGACTTCCTGGGCCTAGACCATACCAACAGGGTATGCAAGGGTCATCCCATGCATATTACAACCCCAACCAAACCAAAGCTATACCTTCTTGGGGACCCCCTACTCATCCTTCTTGGTCGACACCCCCTTCTAGGTCCTATGCATCTAAGTATCAATCCTAGCCAGCCAGCCAGTCATTTCAACCTTATGTTCAACAACAACATCAGTGGAATACCCCACACCAAGGGTGGAGGCCCCAATTCAATAATGTTCCAGCCCTATTGCCTCCACCACCTACCCAACCAAAACTCCTGCACTCTGCTCCACCCAAGCAACTCCAGATGCCTGCCTAGCCAAATCCGAACCCAAACAATAGGCAGGCTCAACAAGCATACAATGGAGAGACATCATACCCAGCTTATGCTGTAGAAATCCAGGAGATCAACCTAAGATCTGGGAGAATTCTCCCTGATAACCAACCTCCCTCTCCACATGGGGAGGTTGAGGAAGAAAGAGAGGAAAACAACCTTAAAGTAAATCCACCCTTTCCTGAGAGATTAGCCCAACCACTCCAGCCTACCCCAGAAGAAACTAAACTTCTGGGAGAATTGAAAAATCTATGTGTAAATATCCCCCTTCTTTAGGAAATCAAAGATGTTCCTATTTACAATAAGTTGATTAAGGAGAAGTGCTTCAAGCATCCAGGAAGAAGAAAAAGGGATGCCCTACTAATGGGCAGTTGTCTGACTTAATGATGGGGCAGGTAATATGTCCAAAATATTTGGACCCTGGAAGCCCTGTAGTAGATGTGCACATCAATGGCACCATTGTCCCACACACTTTGATTGACCTTGGGGCTGCCATTAATGTGATGACCAGGGACACCATGCTCAAGCTCAACCTCCAACGGTCATTGAGGAAGACCACAACAGTTCTGCAAATTTTAGACCGTTCCAAAGTCACCCCTGAGGGAATTGTGGAGAATGTGATGGTCTCCATTGACTCTTGTGAGTACCCTTCAGATTTCCTAGTTCTCCAGCCTAAGGCTAAGCTTACTGGTCACCCTCTCATCCTTGGGAGTCCATGATTGGCCACAACTGATGCTTACATTAGCTACAGAGCTGGTAATATGACCATCAAGAATGGGTATATGTTCAAATAGTTAGTCTTATACCCTCCTGCTCAACCTACCCTAGAGCATGATTTACCTTTATGGTTAGAGGAGGAGGAAGAAGATGAGGTTTTTTCTGCCCAACTTTATGTTTTGGAAGCAACCATAGGAGGAGGACAACAAGATGAGGATGACTTAATTGAACACCTACTCCAAAGTCCAACTCCTAGTTCATTACCATTAGAAGAGGAAGTAAGGGAAACCCAGAGCAATCATCCAATTGACTTATGCTTGGCCAATTCCAACCCACTCCATGTCAAAACCATAGAATTTGGCCTAGAGAGAACTTTGAAAATTAACCCATCTCTTTCTGCTTTAGAAGAGGAAACACTATGCAACATGTTGAGAGAACACCTAGAAGCCTTTGCTTGGAGTTATAAGGAAATGAAGGGAGTACACCCCTCAATGTGTACTCACCACATATACATCAAAGAGGGTTCAAACCAGTCAGGCAACCACAAATGAGGATGAATCCAACTCTTAAAGACATAGTCAAAGAAGAACTGCAAAAACTACTAGATGCAGGATACATTTACCCTATCTCAGACAGTGAGTGGGTCTCTCCTTTAGTGTTAGTTCCCAAGAAAAATGGTAAGTGGAGGATTTGTGTTGATTATAGGGATTTGAACAAAGCCACAAAGAAGGATCATTTCCCCTACCCTTCATTGACCAAGTGCTAGATGGCCTGGCAGGGAAGAAGTTTTTTTCCTTCCTAGATGGATTCAGTGGGTACAACCAAATCCAAATCTGCCCAGAAGACCAAGATAAGACCACATTCACCTGTCCTTGGGGTACTTTTGCCTATAGGGTCCTTCCTTTTGGCCTATGCAATGCTCTTTCCACCTTCCAGAGAGTAATCTTGAGTATTTTTGCTGAATTAGTACATGATGCTGTGGAAATCTGTATGGATGATTTTACACCTTATGGCTGTGATTTCCAGGAGGCCCTGATTAACCTAGGCAAAGTATTACACAAATGCATTGAAATGAATTTGTCTCTCAGTCCAGAAACATGTGAATTCTTAGTGACTGAAGGGACCGTGCTAGGTCATTTAATATCTCAGCAAGGACTACAGGTGAACCCAAACAAAATAGCAATCATCCAAAGGGTCCCAACTCCCCAAAAGTAGAGAGATGTCAGGAGTTTCTTAGGGTTAGATGGATACTACCGGAGGTTCATAAAGGACTTCAGCAGTTGGCCTCTCCTTTGTTCGGGTTGTTGGCCAAAGATTTCGAGTTTATATGGTCAAAGAGCTATCAAGAGGCCTTATACATTCTAAAGGGTAAGTTAACCACTGCACCAATCGTTGGAGGCCCAAACTAGGCCCTCCCTTTTCATATTCATGCTGATGCCTCACACAAAGCCATAGGAGCAACCTTAGGTCAGGAAGAGAAGAAATTACCCTAAGCCATCTATTTTACCAGTAGGAACCTATCAAAGACTGAGCTAAACTATATTGTGACTGAAAAGGAACTCCTGGCTATTGTGCATTCGTTAAACAAATTTAGGCATTACATTACATGCTATCAAACATTTGTGCATATTGATCATGCTGCAATCAAATATTTAATGAATAAGCCAGATGTGAATGCTAGAATTATAAGATGAATTCTTTTATTACAACAATTTGATATAACTATTGTTGATAAGCCTGGTAAGGAAAATGTTGTTGCTAACATTCTATCTAGAATGAATCTGCCTACAGGTGAAGAAGGAATGGTGGATGACCAGTTACCAGATGAGCATCTGTTTGCTATTTCAGTTCTCTCCCCATGGTTTATTGATATAGCAAACTATTTGGTATCAGCAAAGTTCCCACCAAACTTGCCCTCCAAAGAAAAGAGCAAGATAGTAATGAAAAGCGCCCCCTTCACCTAGATTGGGGGTAATCTGTTCAAACTTGGCCCAGATAAAATCTTAAGAAGGTCTGTAAGGGAATAGGAAGTCTTTAATATCCTTCTGACCTGTCATGATGGGCCTTGTGGAGGTCGCTTTGCAGCAAAGAGGACATCATTCAAAGTGTTGCAAGCAGGATATTATTGGCCTACTCTTCATTAGGATGAGAAAAAGTAAATTAGCCAGTGTGATCGGTGCCAAAGGATGGGAAAGCCTACTCCAAGAGATGAAATGCCCCTGCAACCTCAAGTGACTTTCAAGCCATTTGACAAGTGGGGCATGGATTTCATTGGGCCTATCAACCCTCCTTCAAAGCAAAAACAACACATCATTGTGTGCACTAATTATTTGAATAAGTGGGCTGAAACCAACGCAATTAAGGCAACAACAAAAGAAAAGGTGGCTGAGTTCCTAAGGGAGAATATATTCTACAAATTTGGGTACCTTAGAGAGCTAGTCACAGACCAAGGTAGCCAGTTTACCTCCAGCATGATTGAAGAACTGCTCAACCATCACAAAATCAAGCATAGGCCCTCCACTCCTTATCATCCACAAGCTAATGGGAAATTGGAGGTGACCAACAGGGCACGAGAGAACATCTTAACCAAGGTAGCAGCAGGAAGGATTGGATAGAAAGACTAGTTGAGGCCACCTGGGACTATAATACAACATGGAAGACCACCACTGGAATTACACCCTATGAGATGGTCTATGGGAAAAAGGCTTTGCTGTCCATTGGGTTTGAATATAACACATTGAGGATGGCATCCAACTAGATTTGGATCTAAGCCATGCATAGAAAGAAAGGTTGTTACATTTGAATGGCTTGGATGAATTTAGAATGCAAGCCCTCCTACATACAAAGATAGTTCAACTTCAGAGGAAGATCTGGCATGACAAACACATTAAGGAGAAGCAATTTCAAGAGGGAGACTAGGCATTGTTATATGATTCAAGGTATAAAGACTTCAAGGGCAAGCTAAGGACAAGATGGCTCAGACCTTATGTGGTGGAAAGATGCCATGACAATGGTTCAGTGCAAATCAGAACTATTGATGAAGAAGCCATTCCATTGCTAGTTAATGGACATCGATTGAAAATGTACAAGAGGCCTTTATCAAAACAAGAGTTCATAGACAATATCAATAAGAAAGTGATGATGGTGGAGCAAGTTCCATCTCCTCCCTCATCAGGACACTGAAAAAGAAAAAATAATAAGGATTCAGGTGAAAACCTCCATGAGGCGCCTGAGTCCCATCTTTGGGTTGAAAACCTCATGAGGTGGCCCAAGGGTGAGAAGAAATGAAAAAGGGTAAGAAGATCCCTGGGTGAAAACCTTCCTTGAGGCGACCAGGGCAGATATCTAGGGTGAAAACCTTCCTTGCAGTGACCAGGGCAGATAACTAGGGTGAAAACCTCTATGAGAAAGACTAGGTGTTTTTCAAAAAAATATATAATAATAAAAAAGAAAAAAAACATAATTGCTATTTGCAGGTGGGTGAAAAAGACAAGAAAGGAGCAAAGCAAAGATCCAAAGGGAACCCTGCCTCACATATATTCATCTTCTCCACTCCTTACCATGCATCCCTCCATCAATTCCATTGTTTTTCACTTCATTGCTTCAATTCAGGTGAAGATTGTGTTTTCTACAGAATCACCTCAACCATTACCATCATCCCTGCATCCACATACACTCCTACTCCCTCTGTCCATTCATTACAACATCCTCACAGCACCAGCCAACAACATGATCAAGAAATTCTAAGGGAGACACCAAACATTGCCAAGTGGTAACCAGGAGCTCCACAGCAGCAACAACATCAAATCCAGGAGCTCCACAACAACAGCAACATCAGATATCCGGTCACAGACAACTCTAAAAGCCAAGAAACCATCAATAGACAGCAGAGGAGGAAGAAAAATGACCATCAACAACACCTCTGATCTTTGATAACTGCAACATGGCATCAAGACCACATGTAAGTATCCCACTCATTCACTCATATGCATCATTTGATCAAAAGTTGTAAAAGTTAAGAGGTATTTGGTTTATAAGTGAAAAGGTGGCAAAAAAGAAATTCTTTTTAGAAGGTGAAGAACCCACAAAGGACAAAAATAGAGTAAGGAGGGACAATCTGCCATACCCATGGAGTGAGGTAGGCTACCAACTCATTAAATATATCTCATATGAGGGTAGATACAGTGTTGTTTATGGCTACCATTTTAGGATGCTTGAAGAACTAAGATTTGGGGTAGAAACACCAGTTCACCAAAGACTCAACATACCCTATTTCTTGATGCAATCACTCATAGACTCCAACAAAAAATTAAAGGAAGGGAATTCCCAACAGTTGGCTCACCATGGGTTGATCATGATCCTCATTAAGGATTCCCTCCAAAACCTTAGGATCCCTATAAAATGGTCAGTCTTCAGAGACTTACTAGTAGAGGATGACATCAAAACCCTCACCTATGATGTTAGTCCTTCTGTCAGTGACGAGAAGGCAAAATAAGAAGAAGCAGATACAGAGCTAGATGGGGAAGAGATGGATGAAGAAGAAACTAATATAGAGGAACACGATGAAGCAAAAGGGAAGGAGGATGATGCTGAGACATCAAGAGGAAGAAGGCATTGAAATAGAGGAGAAAGAACAACAAAAGGCCATCCAGTGTAGGATGCCAGTTAAATCCTATGCTCCTTACCTCAGAGAGAAATGGTTGCAATTTCAGATTAAAACACTAGCACAAAGGGGCACCATGCCATTTTAGGATTGCAATTAGTTTAGTGATCTTTGTGATCAAAGTGCACTAGAGGATAGGGCCAAAATGGCTGAGTTTTACTTGCACAAGATGGCCCTCACAAACATGAATATTTGGGATCCTAATGTAGAGCTAGGAGATCTACAATTAATGGCTTTGGCATCATCGATGAAACATGAGAATTTAAGGGCTGCAGAGATGAAAAGAATATTGGCCAGAGAGAAAAATGAACCTCTTTTCATCAAATCTGAACAATCAAATCCCATGTCCCTAATCAACACCCATAATCTAGTTGCAAATGATCCTCAACTGGCACCTAGATATCTTGTTGCCCAAGAGCAAGCAATTTCACATTTTGAGGATATGTTTAGGCTGCTAAGAGATGATAATATACATGCCTACTAAAGGAGATGGGACACACTGCCACAGAACTTGAAGATCAGAGAATATCACTTCCCTCAAAGGTTGAGAGAGGCACTCAACAGGACACCTATGTATAAGCAATCAATGTAAAGGTTGAAGGTCAATTGAATAGGCCTAAAACTCAGTCCACCACTACTCCTAGGGATGCTAGAAGGGAGAAAAGAAGAAGAGGAAAAGAGACAGTGGGAAGAAGTAGAAAGGAAAGTAGGCTTCTGTAAACAAGAAGAAGAGACCAAAACATAAGCATGGGACGTTAGAGAGGCTACCAGAGCCATAAAGGACATGGACATTGACTAAGTTTCTCAGAGGATGAGAAACACTTTCAGTAGGGGGTGATGATGAGCCTCATCGAGTAATTATATGGGCCTTAATTGGCCTTAATTCACCTCCTAGGTTAGTCAAACCAACTATTCTCACAACTTATTGCATACTTTTGATTATATTTTGTTTATGAAATGAGTTAGAGTTGGATATTTGGCTTTGTGGACTAAAGTGCATGTAATGCAGGAATAAAAGCTAAAAGCAAGGAAAAATGCAGGCATAAAGGATAAAAGCAAGGAACTATGGCAAAGACCTTGGTCAAAACTTGAATGGGACAAGGGAGAGTAATTATAGGAGGTAAATCCTCCTCATTTACTACCCTTCCATTCGAATATTCCTCCATCATCAAAGTGCAAATAACCATCACTTTAAAGACTAAAAGACAGCCGAGCAAGTGAAAGTGACAAAAACCAGTTTATCAAATGTATATGTAGAGAGGCTTAGGAGCTCATTAGGATTCAGATTTTCATTGTAAAACTCTACTTTATTTATGAGCTGCAAGAGACTTGTCACAGTTGTTCTGCAATCCATGGTTTTCATAATGAGAATGAGTTTTGTTTAATCCAACTCTGAGTTAACTCAGAGGGTTGAAGCTCTTGGGTTAGGGCCTGACCCAAGCAGCCAAAGCTCCTCTTTATTGTACTGTTATGTTAGCATAGATTGCTGGTTTCATTTGATTAAGTAGCATAGATTTCTATTTTTGTTCATTTTCTTAAGTAGTTTCCTAGTTTTCTATTTATTTGCTTAAGTATTTGCACTTTCGTTACAACAATATAGTGTAGATTGTTCATGGTTTTTCTATTCAGTTGCTTCAGTAGTTTCATTTGCTTTAGTTTACTTCCATTTGTGCGTTATTTCAGTTCATATGTTAGTTAGAGTAAAAATATCACTATCAGGTTGTGCGTAGGTATCTTTGCCTCATCTCCTCCCTTTGGGACCATGACTTGAGGAAGGGACCCTTCAATAGCCCCTAAAACAGAGGTCTCTGGTTCTTGCATGAGCTAGGGAGTTCGCCGTTTGATGCAGTTATTTGTTCACCCGCACTAGTTTTCTCTGTCGTTTTTGTTTAAAACCACCTTCAGCACGTTCCTCATGCATTGCTTCCTCACCCTCTGATCACCAACAAACCTTCACAATCACCGTCTGATTCATTATTTTCTCCAACTGCTGCCTCACATGGAGTCCACCACTTGCTTTATGAGATTTAATCTCCACTGTCGATCTGTCTCTTGATACGACGGCTATTGTGTCACCCTCTCACTTTATGCGCTTTAAACCCCCACCGTCGATCTGCCTCGCCTAATCCGGCAACTATCTCTTCACTCGACCGCCAACTAGCTTGGTTGATATCCACCATTGATCAACCCCGCCTGATCCAACGGATATCGCACAATCTTGCACTGATTAGTGCATGAACGTTATCCACCCGAGAGCATGCGAGAAAAGTGGTTTTCTCGTGCTACGTGTCGCGCAGTAAGGCTAATCGCGTGAAATTTCAGAATTCCGCTTACTGCCTTAAGGGCGTGCGAGAAACTACTTACCACCTTAGAAACCCGCTCCATCATTTCCACACGTTTCTTTTTCCCGCGATATGATCTCCGCCATCCATCTCTTGACTTCACCGACACGATAAGATCTTAGCCGTTCATTGCTCCTGTTAACCTCATTCGTCCATCTCTTAACTTAATCTCCACGATTGGATCTCAACCATTCATCTCTTGTTAACCTCATTCGTTTATCCACTCACTTAGTCCCTCGCGATATGATCTCCACCGTTCATCTGCTTTGTTACCTTGTTCGTCCATCCATTCACTTAATCCCTCGCGATACGGTCTCCGCCGTTCATCCCGTTCATTAACCTCGTTCATCCATTTATTCGCTTAAGCCCCACGATAAGATATCCACCACCCATATTCTGTTCGTTGATTGATCCAGCGGTCCCTATGCGCTATTGCATCCTTACGTCCTCCTTTCATTAATTTCGACCTCTGATTTCTCTTCCTCTTGAAAACTGATTTAGGTTAGTTTCCTTTGCTTACACCTTAGTCTGATTTTGATGGTCTTTACCTTTGCAACTTAGGTAGCAACATTAGATTAGTGTTAATTTAGAAATTTTGCTTAGCATAACTGTTTGGATGGTTAGTTAGGTTATGGCATGGTATAGCATTTCATTCTATTTTCTTCAATACTGCAGTAGAAGTAGCTCTCCCTTAGGATAGATTTTCTCTTCTTCCATCAAAGAGTTAAGCTTCTTTTGGTCCTGTAGAAGTCTAGCTTGGAACCCCTGGGGTCTCTTGCCAGATGAGCAGTGACAACAGGGAGTACCTTCACTCTTACTTGTGCATATAACACTGTCACCTTCAAGTTTGTACGATTCGTAGGTTGATAAGTAAAGCTGGTAGCCCTGGGAGTTGCAACATTCTTGTTGCAATACCTAGGCTCATCAGTATATTTTGGTGGTAATTGAACGATGATAAGGGCCTCGTGCAAAAAATGCTAATGTGGAGAGTTGACATGGATATAGAGGCTACCACATGGCAACTGACTTGATATGCCAATGTGGCATCAAGCAAGTTCTTAATCATGTGGCACGTTGACATTGTAAGATGACATGGATTGGAGTACCGATGTAGCACTGAGGTGGAGGCCAAGTGGCATGCAAGATATTGGTGACATGGATGTCAATATTTCAAACTATCAATATCATGAGATCTTGACTCCTTAGTTTCTAGGGGACCTGGTGGCTCGATGATTGGCCTATCATATGTTGAGCTATCAGCCTACCGGGTGTTAGCTTATCATCATGTTAGGGGATAGCTATAGACCAAATAATAGATGAAGTAGCATTATATATCTGGGTGGTCGTTGAGCCCCAAGGGTTGGTAGATGGAACAACAATTGATGAAAATTCGAATTCCATCCATTGACGACTTGTTGTCAAGTTGGGAAAAAAGGAAACAAAAGAGTTTAAATCAATGAATTCATAGGTGAGGGGTTGATGGAAAATATGCCTGCCAATGATCTAGGCTAGCCAATGAGGTCCATTGAGGTGATGACACATAGTGGTTAGGAGCTTATGTGGCCATTTAAGAGTAGAATCATCAAATAGGCATCACTTCTTGTTTAGAGCTCAGTTTTGGGTAAATTTTATATCATTCAAAAGCTCTCGACAAATAGAAGATAATGGAGATATCATAAATAATTTTTAGGGAGGTTGAAGAAAGAGGAATTTTCATAATCCCATCTCCATAAAGTAACCTTGGAGGTTGTACCTAGTCACCTCAAGGCCCTAATCAAGCATTAGGGGGTTGGTTGTGTTACAAAATACCCCCTAAACCTAGACTACATTTTTTCTAAAGAAGTTTGGAACAAATCCAAAAATTGACAGGGACCTTTTTTGTGTGGGAAGGCGCCTCTATTAAAGAGGCTCTAAAATCTTGCATGAAAACCCAATATCCAAAAAAAATTATAAGGCTCTTCCCCTCTTAGTTTCTTGTGGCATATGGATTGCTTTGCACCATGGTATTTTTGAGAATATTCCTCCTCCAAAACATATTACGATTCAAAGCATTTCCATAATGGATTCATACCCACAATCAACTCACTAACCTCCTTCTAGTTATTGCATAGATGTTAAGATCTAGCACGACCATCATTTTGTTTTTTTTCAATGAGGCAACTCAAGGTGACCCTACTTTGGTAGGGGCTAAGGGATCATATATCTCTCAAAATTTCACATAAGGGATCATATATCTCTCAAAATTTCACATCTATTTTTCAATAAGGTCGAGATTGACCACAATAGCCAAAGCAAACTCTTATTAAACTTTCTTACAACTTGTTAGGAAAAGAGCAATACTCAGTTACATATCTATAAAGATTCTCAATTAATTATTAATAACATAAATAGTGTTTATTCACTAAAGAACTATATGCTTCAACCTCTCTTCCAAAACTACCTCTATCATATTTTGCTTGATCATCTACTACTTTATTCTCAAGACACTTATATATCGATTATGATTAATATACATTTTTATAAACCATGGTTTGTATTATTCTATGAATATGATTGGTAACATGTTTGTGTACTCTCTTGGTTATCGGTTAAAAAAATAGATTTGTTTTTTATGCATTATAATTTCATGTTTTTTAGTTGATTAATAATTTTAGGGTTTATTGAATACTAGCATAAATCTATTTTAAATACAGATTTAACATGAGTTGAAAGGGATTTAATTTTTTAACATATAATTTTTTTTATGAGTAGATATTATTTAAATGTTTTGTATAGTTTTTTTTTTTTTTTAAATCTTTTTATTTTGGTCCACATAAACAAAATTTCAACTTTAATGACAGACAAACAATATTACACATTATATTGGGTAGTAGAATAAACCTCTCAACCCAAAAATATTCAAAAACATCTATAAATATAATTTTATTTATATAAAAATAAAATCATTATTTTTTCAAAAATCTTTTACCACTTTCCAAAATAATACAAAATAAACAAATAAAGAAAAAAATATAATATAAATATCTTCCCTGCTATAATGTTCAATATTTTTACTATTATTATAATAATATCTCATAAATAAAAATTATTATTCATCAAATAAACAAAATCTCACCAATTCTCTATATAAAAATACAAAAATGAAGATAAAAGGGGTAAATCTTTTTTCGGTGTTTGAGTTTGTCAACAATGTTGATGCTCCCTGGGTCTTATTAATTTGGAGTGTACAATAAAAAGGTTCGGCAATATTTAGAAATTACCGAAAACCCTCTTCGAGGTGGGCAAGGCAAATATTTTATTCCTGCAATTATCTGGTATTTTTGATAGTTTGGGGTTTTATATAAAATAGAAATTTATATAAGTTGATTGGATTATGTAATGGTAGAGGTTGGTTGTATTTTTTTATAAAGTGAGAAAATTATTAAATTAGTATTGGGAATAGTTATTTTTGTTTGTATATAAGTGAATGTAAGTTGTTTCATCATTATTATTAAAGAAAAATCATGTTATTTGAAATGAATAATTGGTAGTCTATAAGAGACAAGTTTTCACTTCTATCATATACTTATGAGTCATAGGTTATTAACATTTTCTTTACGTCCAAAAAAAAATGAATTTTTAACTAAACAAAAACAATTTCTAAACAAATTAACCACATACGCTTGATATAAATTAAACAAACAAAATAATAATAATAATAATTTAATAAAATTTAAAAAAAATAAATCCAATTAAATTAGAATTGGTATTGGTATTTAAAATTAATAATTCGACATATTTAATAAATTAATATTATCATTGATTATAATAGTTATTAGATCACGAAATTTTAATATCGATTTTATTTGGATTATGATAATTTTGTACATTAAATCTGGTTGTATGGAAGAAGCTTGTACACGATCCTATTTTTAGAAACTTCTCGGCGAACTTTGGTTTTCCTAGGTCAGCGACTCGCAAACCACTGCCATGTTCTTAAAATTGAGTGACCATGATTTGAAACCTTTCATTCCAATCCCCATCCTCCCGGGAATGCTAAAATGCTCAAAACATGTCTCCTAAATGCCGATAACGATTCATGTCCAACTTTACCTTTTTATTAACATGAATTTATTATTGTGATGTGATTATCTTTCTAAGCGTAAAATTATTTTCATTCTTCATTATAATTTGTATATGAAAATAATGATAATAAAAACAATAATTAAATAAAATTATAATTATAAAATTTATGTTGCTATTATTGTTGTATTGATTATGATTATTATTGATTATAATTATTAGAATACATTCTTCCCAAGTTGTTTACATAGAAGAGGGTTGTAGGGTGTAACCACAAAGGAGGTGTAACGATTATCATGTAATTGGTAGTAGAAATAAACCAAAGATTATGTTAGGTGGGTTGAAACTACGAGATCATTGTTGCATCAAAGGGAATGGTTATTATATAGACTTGAATTCCTAGAAATGTGGTTAGTACATAATTTGTTGCAAGTTAACCAGTGCATTCAGAGATCAAGCATGTTTTTGTCGTTGCCAACGATGTCATCACAATTGGGCAGCACGAGAAGCTCTCAGCCATGGCTAAGAAGATGGGTTTGCATGCCCGAATGACAAAGGGTTTGAACGAGAAGCTCACAACAAGGATTTAGTTCGACGGAATTGCACCTTTAGTGGGCATTAGTTTGCTTTCTCTTGAAGGTTTGAAGAAATTTGTCCAGCTTCAAGATTTGACCAAGCATTGGAGTTCTTATTCTCTTAAGAATCTTTTCTGCGACTCGGATGAGGGTTTTATCCCATATTTGGTAAACATTTTGATCTTTGTACAACCATTCTTAGGGGGTTCCTTCTACATGGTCGAGCAAACCTCAGATTTCGTCTCTTCACTTGCCACTTGAATGAAGGATTGACTACGAATCTCCTTTGGCAGTTTCTGGTTTGTATATGGCGGAAGGCAATTTCAGGACCTGAAATCCCTTAGAGAATATAACATAGTCAAGGATGCCTCTATTTCTCTAATCACCAGATTGAGAGGTAGGGCCAAAGGATGGGATGTGCCTTCCTCCTCCCAACCCAAGACTTTTAAGGAAGTCCTAAAGTCAATACACTCATCTTCGAACCCCAAATATCTATCAGGCCAACATTCATTGTGGATCAGGCAATGGATACCCCATCTCTTGAAGTGAAAAATGTTATAACTAACTTATGGCTACAAATAATAAGCAATAGGTGATTACTTGTCATTTTAATGGATTTTGGCACTTGAAATTAGCTATGTGGGAATGGTTACATCAGAATCGGTCACAAAGCACAACGTTGTTACTCTGCTCAAAAGGATTCTTTGTGGTGTTCTTACAAAATTTAGAGGTTTGACAAAAGGTTTTTCACTAGGGACCCTAGTTTTGGGGTTATTCTGGCCTCTTAATGCAACCATGGTCTCCTGATTTTAATCTTATTGCCATGACGTCTCTAGCAACTCTAGTATGGATAGGCCTTCCTAACTTTCCCATCCATTTGACACATCCAGATATATTAGAAGACATGAGAAATTTAATAAGCTGCTTCATAAAAATAGACATTGAAAGGATTTCAAAAGGAATTCTCACATTTGTTCACATTTGTGTTGAAGTGGATCTCAGTAAAGGGTTTCCAGATAAAATGATACTCAAGTGGAGAGGTAAGGCTTTTCACAACGGTTGGATTATGAAAATATTTCTTTCCACTGCAGGAATTGTCAATAGATTGGCCATCTTCAAAATGTATGCCTCTTTTCGTAACGAAACTTTTCTCCCTAGGATTCAAAGAAAATGAGTCATGGATGGAAAGATTTGAGGGGAGAAAAAGGGCCCAAGAATACTTTAGGTCAAAAATAGGACAACCCTCAGCAACAAAAGACATCTATGACCAAATCAAATACTCCAAACTCAGCTCAACCATGGGAGGCACCATCTCATCCCTCAATGGAGGAGACCCATCCTTTAAATGAAAAGGAAAGAGACTCAACTATAATTGTGGCTTTTGCAATGAGTGGGAAAAAGTGTACCCATGATTTAGATCAATTGGATAGCAACAAGGAAACAAAATATATCGCAAAATCTTTGACAAATGGAATTATCTCAAAAAAATGATGTCAATGTTCCCCCTACAATTGTTCTTGATAATTCTGCAGAATGGATTGATGTCTGCAAAAGAAAAGGAAAAAAAGACGAATCCATGATCAATCCTAGGATCTAACAGTAGGAATGTAGTAAATGTAGTTTGTTGTACTATGCTTATCTGTGATGGATGATATGTTATAATATTATATTTTGAGGTAATAGAAATTAACTTAAAAAATATATATATCTATATATATATATATATGATAATGTTGGTCTCTATTGGGCACAACCCAACTTAGCCAGATTTTGGGTAAGGAAGCCGATTTTTGGGGATAAAGCATGCAGTACAAAGTGAATTAGACCGTGCATCAAATGAGGATCGTGCAGCGAACCTATCGTGTTGTATAGGGGCTTCATGGTGAAGCCCCTCCCTTTTTGTTTAAGCATATAATTGTAAAAGTTGAATGGTTTTGGACCATAGTCCCTTGTATTTTGGAAACCATGGTATGTAGTCCATGGTATTGAAGCGATGTAATCCTTTGATGTAATACTATATAGGGAGGAATAATAAAGGAAGGCAGTGATAATTAGAACCAATCTGTGTTTATGGTTTGATTCTTGGTGATTGGGTTTTGTGGTGAAGGAAAGGCTTTGCAGCTGAGTGCGTAGAGGCCTAAGTCTGTAGCTAAGTGCGCAAATGATCTGCAGCTGAGTGCGTAGGTCAAGAACTATTTGTTGTACAATTTCTTTATTATAAGCAACATTTCCTGTGGACGTAGTCCCACATTGGGATGAACCACAGTAAAATCTATGTCTACATGTGTTTATTTGCTTATTATCTGCACTTTATTTCAGTACAGTGAAATTTATGAACGTTTATGATATGTTAAGTGATGAATGTAATTATGTAAAGTAAAGTATAAGTGTGAAGTATTTTGTAAATATGAAGTAATAAGTAAGTGTTAAAACATAAGAAAATACAAAGGTGCCACAACGCAGTATCCCTCAGGCTGCAGAAACCTGGTTCTGTAACCTCCCATAATCACTTTGGGTGAGACTGCGGTCTGCCTGCAGATCGTTGCTAAGAGGACCAGTGGTTGAGGGTTTTGTTGGTGCACAATACACTTTAAACTTGGGTCGATCCCACCTAAGCCAACAAATGGTTCCGTTGCCAGGACGGGGATCTGTTTGCCGGATATGTTTTAGCATCTGTCGAAGAAAGAAATCCAAGAATGGGTAGAACAAAAGGAATAAGAATTTGCAGAGAAAGAAAATAGAAACCCTTATCTATCAACTGAAAGGTGGTTGGAGAAGTATATCTTTAAATATCAGTACGAAATCTTATTTGGTTCATTTCACGTTGAGCTATATGAGTGGGTATCAATATTGACAGAAAGGAAAGATTGTTTTAAGGGAGACAAACCTAAAAAGTGGAATCTTGAATTAATACAACGACTCAAGAACACCAACAACAGGATCTCAAGAGTTGTTGATTTCTGGATCGATAGCATTTTGGGAGGATTCGTTACCAAGTTCACGGTAGATTCGATTGTGTCCTACAATGAAGTAGAACGAATATTTTTCAAAGGACCGCGAGGTAAGCTTTTAAGATCTCTAAATCTCTGGATTAAGATGCTTTTGTGTGAAAAAGGAATTTTATGAATGCAGTCAGATTATTAGCTACTTATGTTTAGAAGATCTGAAGAAGAGACTGGAACAACGCGTAGTGGAAAAATGTATAGAATAGACACTAGGAAGAGATCTCATGGCCAAGATCTAAAGACCTTTATAAAAATTGACTATAGTTCTCTGTTAAGTGAGTCTGAAAGTGAAGGAAACCATCCCGAAAGCCCTGAAGTAACCTTGCAATATTCACTCTTCTAGCTTGAAAGTTCGCCGAAGTTAGAATCAAGTAGTAATCAGGGTGTTTTTGGTTTTCCCCACCCTCCTACCTCCCCTACCCGTCCTAACCCCCATCCCCCTCCCCTTATGAACCCCCCTCCCCCTCCCCTTAAGAATCCCCATCCCCCTCCCCCTCTAAGTAGAACTATGGTTGATGATATTAAGTTTCCTGTCTTTAAAGGAACGAGATCAGAGGATCCGATAAATTCTTGTTCTTATGTGAAGCAGGTCCATGACGAGAACATAAAGAAAGCACAACTTGTTACAACATTCTGGGATAGAGAACTGACATGGTACATGAAGTATTCGAGCAACCAGAACAAATCATTTGCATACATTAAAACAACGTTGATAAAAGAATTTAAGAAGCTAAAGTCCAAGTCGCAATGTATTACAGAGCTAAAAGAGATCAAACAAAGGCCTATTGAGTCTATCTAGGAATTTTATCAAAGATTCAAGATCTTATTGGATCAGGTAAGCTTTGAAATACCTCCGCAACAACATAAGGATTGGTTTATAGCTGTGCTACTTCCACATATAAGATTTCCTTTGTTGCAACATAAGATAGAGACTCAAGCCAAAGCTTTAGCACTTGTGATGAAGTTATAAGCTTTTCCCATAGGGGATACCAATGCAGGTATGCACCCAATTCAGAGTCAGCTGGAAAATTTGACTCTGTAAATACAAGATATGAAGAAAAGTAAGGAAGTTAGAGAAGAGGTATGGTGTACAAAGTGTAAAGGAGAAGGACATTCTAAGGAACAATGTCCTCTTTTTAGAACCTACATGGTTAGTGGTGCGTCAAACCCTTTAAACCCATTGAATGCATGATCTAGCTTATGGAGTCAAATATGTAAAACTAGAGGCGAACAACACCCAGAAGATTGTTATTTGTTGCAGAAGTACTTACAGGCCCCAAGGAACTTGTATTGCAAGTTTTGCAAATCAGTGGGACATGACAACAACAACTACTGAGCTTACAAATTGATGGTGGAGCGAAGTTTCGATGCATATAGAATGCAAACTGAAGAACATCGGCATGAGAAACATGCACACCATGGTGGTCGAGGTGGCTATCAAAGGTCGAGGTCGAGGTATTGGTCGAGGTGGTGGAGCTGGTCGAGGACGAGAACAAATTATCTGCTATAATTGCAGCCAAGCTAGACATTTTGCAAGAGATTGTCAAAACCCTACCACGACATGTACGTATTGCAAATCTTTTGATCATTTTATTGAAGATTGTCCGATACTTATGGAAAAAATGCAAGAAAAAATAAACCAACAACCGACATAAATCATCCAAATGATGACCGCAGAACCAAGGACCGATGAACCTCGTGTTAATATTGTAACAAGGAGTGGAGTGGTGACTGGAGATGATAAAGCAGAGGGGAAAAAGGAAGTTGAATCTACATGGGTCAGAAAATCTAATGAAAAAGCTCATGTCTTTGATATTCAAAAGGAAAAAGAATTATTCATGGAAGTGAAATGAAGCTTTACGGATGGTGGGGATTCGACTTCCAGCACGCATCCAGAACAAAATAATAACTGCAATATAATATCAGCTACGACACAATATGTGGATCCAGATATTTTGAAGTATTTTCTACAAACTTGGCATGAAGTTTTTAAGAAACCAGACAGATGTAGAAGGGTTGCAAGAATTGATAGACTCATGCGCTTCTAAAGAAGTACCACGAAGTGATATGCACGCAGTAAATAATCTACATTGACATAAGAAGAGGACTGGAAAAGAAATGAGACTTACTGCACAGATTAGAGAATATGACATGGATCATGTTATTTTGGATTTAGGATCTGATGCTAATGTTTTACCTAAGAAAACCTAGGAATTGATGGGTAAGCCGAAGTTGCAATGGTCACCTATTCAGCTAAATATGGCGAATCAACAAAATATTGTTCCTCTAGGAAGATTATCAGGTGTCACAGTAGACATTGAAGGGGTGCGCACTACTACTGATTTTGAAGTGATAGAAATTATGGATGACAATAACCCTATCCTGCATTACTTGGATTGGATTGGGAATTTTCTAACATGGCTATAATCAACTTAAAGAAGAGGAAAATGATATTTGAAAGCAACAATATGAGATTCATTGTTCCATTAGATCCAAGTGAGGTATACTGAACCTGTTAAAGAAGAGTACAACGTAGCTGACATCGACAACATTTACCAGATAACAACAAAATAAGAGGAATGGATTAACCCTACTGTAGATGGAAAATTGGGTTGGGAACAAGACAATTCTTGCACTTCAGATTCAGAAGAAGAATTGGAAAATTGGCAAAACATGTTACATGAAGTATCTACAAGGCAATGTGCAAGAATCACTAAATCAGTTCATTGTATGACAACTGAGGTATGTGACTTACCTTTTTATGATGGTTTGGGTAATATAAACACTTTTCTTAAAGAATATGAAGAATAGGTACCAGAATGTCAAAGATTGTTAGCTCTGGATATAGCCCTAAGAGCTACTCCTGCTAGATGGTGGGGTACACATAAGAGGAACACAGGAACTTGGAAAGAATGTCGAAGTTTGATATGGGTGAGGTTTGGTCAAGTAGAAACATAATTGGTAGATAAGTATTTTGGTCAAACTGATCCTAGAGAACACATCCAACTTTGCACGATAGCATGGAAGGAGATTCCACAAGAAGAATGGGTGCATGGCGTCATCCATACATTAGAGACAATTCCTCAAAATTGGTACTTGGAAACAAAACATCGACATGGTACTGCGAACTGGGCAGAGATGGTTGATGGATTTATAATGACATTTATCTTTGAAGATGATTATCCATACATAGACTCAACCCTTCAGATAGTTAAAAAGAACTTTTTTGAGAATGGAATTCCACTCACTTGGCAGCCTGATTGGGATGCGTAGCTACATAATGTACTGGAGTGCTATAACATCACTACAAAAGAAGATGAAAACCTCACAATATTGACATAGCAGAATTTGAAGGCCACTGCAAAGTGAATGGACCTAAGATAGAAATCCCTGATATAACAAAGCCATTAAAGACAAAGAAGGTGAATATAGGGTCAAAAGATGAGCGGAATTTTGCAGCGATAGAAGATTACTGTGATGAAGAAACAATCAACAAAGCGACATATATTTTTCATGAATACCAGGAGTTATTCCCCACTACGTTCTCATACATGAAGGGCATAGTAGGATACTTGGGAGTTATGAAGATTCCTTTGAAGCATGATGTGAAGCTTGTCAAGAAAATACCCTACAGATTGAATCCGAAATATAAGGAAAAGGTGAAAGAACTAGATAAAATGATAGCAGCAGGGATCATTGAACCCGTGGAAGAATAAGAGTGGGTAAGTCCTATGGTGGTCTAGGAAAAGAAGGCTAAAGGGGGAATCAAGATTTGTGTAGATCTAAGGAAATTAAATGATGCATGTGTGCATGATCCCTTCCCTACACCTTTTACAAATGAAGTATTGGATAATGTAGGAGGACAAGAGGCCTACTCATTCACAAATGGATTTTCAGGATACCATCAGATCATAATTGCACTAGAAGATTGACATAAGACTACCTTTGCTACAGAATGGGGATTGTATTAGTATACAGTGATGCCTTTTGGAATGAATAATGCCCCTGCCATATTTTCAAGAGTAGTGGTTGTAACTTTCAAAGAATATATTCAAAAGTTATTAGAAGTATACTTCGATGATTGGACAATGTTTGGGTTATTGAAGAAACATGTTGCAAACTTAAGACTGATGCTCAACACATGCAGACAATATCAGATTTCTCTGAATACCAAGAAGTGTATATTCTGTGTACCTTTTGGTATATTGCTAGGACACATTGTTTGCAAGCAAGGATTGATGGTGGATCCTATGAAGATTTATATCATTGTGAATTTACCTCCACCAAAGATAGTTAGGTAGCTTCGCACCACATTGGGACATATAGGATATTACAGAAAAATTATCAAAGGATATGCACAGATTACTGCGCCTATAGAAAAACTACTAAATAAAGATGCTACTTTCTTATGGAATGAAGAATGTCAAAAGAGCCTCAACGCACTAAAGGAAAAGATGGTAACTGCACATATATTGATATTTCTAGTTGGAATAAGGAATTTCATGTTCATGTGGATGCTTCATGTATAGCTTTGGGAGTGGTGTTGGCACAACCTGGTGCAAGAGAAATCGATCATGCTATAGCTTTTGCAAGTAGGAACTATCTAAAGAAGAGAAGAACTATACACCTATGGTATATGCTTTGTTGAAATCCAGACATTATTTGTTGGGAGCACATTTTAAGATGTTCACAAATCACTCTACACTAAAGTATCTAATTAGTAAGCCAGTTTTAGGAGGAAAAATTTGCAGGTGGCTATTATTATTTCAAGAGTATGACTTTAAATTTGTTGTTAAGTCAGGAAGACTAAATGTTGGACCTGATAATTTGTCAAGGTTAGAGACAGGAGAAGACCCGAATATAGAGGAAAACCTTCCTTATGCACAATTGTTTGCAATAAGGGTAGCAGATGATCACTTCGCTGATATTATTTAGTTCTTAACCATAGGGATGACTTCCTTAGAATACAATATGCATCAGAAGAAACAATTGGTGGTTAAGGCAACATATTTTTAACTGATAGTAGGATAATTGTATAAAATGGGACTAGATGAAATACTGCACATGTATGTTCCTGAGCACGAAAGACAGATAATTTTAAAAGAAGATCATAGTGGCGCAGATGGTGGACATTATGTAGGAAAATATACAATGCAAAAAATTTTAAGAGCAGGACTATGGTGGCCTACATTACACAAAGATGCAAAGGAGTTTTGTCGAGCTTGTGATATTTTCCAAAGAACAGGGAAACCTTCAAGGAGAGATGAAATGCCACTAGTGCCACAAGTAACTTTGTAGGCTTTTGACAAATGGGCTATTGATTTTGTTGGACCTATCAATCCACTAGGGAAAAGGACTAGTGCGAGGTATATAATCACTGCAACTGACTATTTGACAAGGTGGGCCGAAGCACAACCAGTGAAGGATTGTAGTGCAAAAACTGTTGCGAAGTTCATTTTTGAATACATACTATCCAGATTTGGGTGCCCAAGGATATTGATGAGTGACCAAGGGTCACATTTCTTGAATAAGACCATTGAAGCATTAACTGAGGAATTTCAAGTTTACCACCAAAAGAGCACTCCTTACCATCCTCAGGAAAATGGAACTGTGGAAGCATTCAATAAAATTTTGGAGAATGCATTGACCAAGGTATGTAATGTGAACATGGATGATTGAGATCTTAGAATTCTAGTAGTATTATGGGCTTATAGGACTACATGCAAAAAGTTGACAGGTCATACACCATTTAGGTTGGTTTATGGGCAAGAAGTTGTGATTCCCATGGAATATATTGTCCCTAGCCTAAGAATTGCAGCTTTTACAAATATGGTAGACCCCGACATTATGGAAGAAAGGATGTCACAGTTACTGGCTCTAGAAGAAGACAAGTTTGTAGCAGGATTTCATCAACAAGTGAAAAAAGCAAGAGAAAAGGCTTGGCATGATAGGCACATTAAGCAAAAGAAGTTTCAAGTAGGAGACCTTGTTCTCCTCTATGACAACAAGTTCGTGAAATTTCCAGGGAAGTTCAAAACACACTGGTTAGGTCCATATGTGATTAAGTGTATTACCGATGGAGGCACAACATAGTTAGTGAAGTTAAATGGAGAATTAATTCAAAGGAAAAGTGAATGGCAGTAGATTGAAGTTGTATAGGGACAACCCTGTCCCTACAACTTTGCCCTAAAGAAGAAAGAAGGAAAGTATTAGTGTCACATGTAGTTGAAAGTGGACACTGGACTATAAACTACGTTGCAGAAAGATCTTCAACGAAGAAATTACTTCGTTATAATCAGGAATATGTCGAAGTTCGCAAGAAGCCGTGACATAAAAAAGAGGTGCGCTGTAGTAGCAGACATGACAAAGTTCGCTAGAAAAGTAAAAGTATGACCATTAAAAGGGAAAATACAGGCGTCAAGTTTCATTTAAGATGACAATTGCCAGAATTTAATGATAGATACACATTTAATGACGTAATATGAATAGAATTGGGAAAAAATCAAATCTAATGATGAGGTCTAAAGGTTGGAATTGTTATAAATAGCCAAATCCCACTCAAATTAAGAACTTTTCTAAACCAAGAGCTTGAGAGAGTAATAGTACAAAGTAGTTTCAAATAATTTTTCTATGAATATTTTGTCAACTAAAGAATTTGTGCGAATTTTTAACGAGAAAGGTATAGTAGGAGTTATAGAAGCAACTGCCATAGCAACAATTGATACACCCGCAACATCATCAGTAGCACCACCCGTGGCAACAACACCCTCAGTAGCGGCACCGCCGCCACATAAGTCGCCGACATCGCTAAGGTAGAAGCAACCAAGGAAGTCAAAACCAAGAAAAAGAATGACAAGAACCCTGCCAAACCTGTGAAGCCACCGAAGAAACTCCAGTAAGTCGAAGTTGAAGAAGAAGTGGAAGAAATTCAGGTGGAGGAAGGTGGCACAACGTTCATCTCACCTCTGCCCACATATGTCCTGCCAAGAAAGCTGAATGCGAAGCCTATAAAGGATGCCAAAAATGAAAAGTATGGGACATTCACACCTATATTGTCGAAGGAGGTGTTGTTTGAAGGAGATATTTTAGGAAAAATCCCGTAGTTGAAATTCAAAGATAACAAATTTAATGACCGGATGAAGCACCTGCAGTTTGCACTAGGTCGATACTTGCAGCGGGTTTACTACCCAGACAACAGAGTGACTAGATTAGAAGCACAACGATGGGAAAATGGGTTGAAGCAGTCAAGGCTGCTCAATATGTTAAATGTGTCGCACTTCGGCAGGAGCACAACTAATATAACATGTGTGTGCCAATTATTGGTGCTAATTCATGATGGACACTTGTGGTTGGGGGATAAAATCCTTATAGATGAAATGATGATTTGGTGAATCACAAAGTTTCCATACCAAGGGAAAAACCCCATGGAGGAATTCATCGGGAAGGACTAGGACCATACCCTGGCAGAAAGCATGAAGTAGAAGTATGGATTAGTGAAAGGAAACAGGGGCTATGGCATAATATCAATCAACGACCAAGCAGTTTGGTTCGCTGCACACATTCTAATCGGGAAAATTATGAGGAAGTGTCGAGAAAACGAAGTTCCTGCACCGATGGTGGCTTTAACTGTGCAATGTGAAAATGGAGTCCAATATAATTAGGCTGTGTATTTTTGCAAGGAATTCCTGGACGACTGCTAGGAGGTCCAAGAGAAAGGTACATCTTTTCATTATGCCTAGTTACTATTGATCATTTCTATGTTGACATGGAAGGAACTAGAGGATACACAGTTTCCTCCGATAGAAGAAGATGTATGTGAGGCCGCGAGGTATGCTTCACTGTGGCATACCACTCAACCATCACACACACAGGAAAAAACAATATTTTTTATATTATATCAAATGGATCTGCATATGTTGGTAAACCAATATCCGCGCCTCTTGCCAAATTTATACAAGTAATACAACCCTGTGGCAAGGTTCAAGGCGGATTTTCATAGATTATACATACATGAGCGTAAAGATGCGAAGAAGAAATTGCATGCATTGCCATATATGGTCAAAGAGGATGACCTACTAGAAGTAGTGCAGACATGGTCCGCAAATTGGATGACTCCAATGGAGGAGGAAGGAGATAATGAAGAAGAAGAAGAAGAAGAGTTGGACACTTCACACCATGACAAAGGAAATGGGAAAGACAAAGAGAAGGAAGCAGAAGAAGAAGAACACCACGACGAAGAAGAACATCATGAAGAAGACCCTAAAGGAGGCGAGGATGTGACGACGTAGACAAAGAAGGCAGAAACAGAGAAATCTGCTGCAGAGAAAAGGAAGAGCCAGGGCAAAGCTTCCAAGGCCAGAAAGAAGCATAAGGCAGATAAGTCAAAGGAAGTCACACCAATGGTTCTCACTAAGGGAGACTTGGATCAAATTGGAGACAAGGTTTAGGAGATCACAGCGGAATCTTGGAATAGGGTGGAAGATCGCTACGGCAAGCTTATCACAGGTGTGCAGGAAAGGATCGTGGAGTTGAAGCTTTTGGCATTGTCAATTAGACATCCTACATAGATACAGGAAAGGATTACAGAAGGAAGGTCGATCTTTCCTACCTTTGCAGCGAGGCTAACACAGATACCTGCAGGGGATCTACAGTTTGAATCAACGAAGGAGTGGACACACATTAAAATGTACATCACAGCAGTATCTTTGCCAAGGTTACATAAGTTGCATGAAGAGATTATAAAGGAATTAAAGCTAAGGGAAGAGCACGCATCGCAACTCAACATACAAGTGGAAATGAAGTGGGTTGTGTTGTTATAGAAGCTTGACCAGACAATACAAGAGAGAGACTAGATAGAAAAATAATATCAGCAGCTGAAAGACGCAGTAGAAACAATGTGCAAGGGAATTCTGGACCCAGAGGTCCGCGAAGAGGAATTGGCAGAAGAAAAGGTCGCAAAGCTCGGCCTTGCAATCAAGGAGCAAAAATACAAAGTTTTTGTAGTACAATTTGAGTATGAGCTAAAAATCAGTGAGATGCAATTGAAGTTGTAGCCAGCTACGTCACAGGATGTAAGAGAACAAAGGGAGGTTGACCTAAAGTTAGTCATGGTTAGCATCTCCATAACATTGGCAGACTACAACAAACTACTGGATGAGAGTATGAAAATTTGGACTTCACTGTAAGAAGATCTAAATGTTCAAAAACTGTAGGAGGAGATGCAACAAAAGCAACAACAGTTAGAGGAAAGTCAAGTAGTTACGAAGACATTGCCTATATCGCATAAGCTCGCAAAGATAAATGAAAGGAAGGTGTTGCAAAAGAGGATCGAAGAGATGAAGAGGGAAGAGAAGACATTGATAGAAAGAACTCAGCCTTGGTAGGACAAGGCCCTTCAATTCTCGTAGATAGTAAATGAGAAGCTTCAGGAGCTTCAACAGAAGGAGGTAACATTGCTACAGAAGGCTACAGAGCATGTAATAGAAGCATTGTTGGAGGAAGCACGTAGTGAGGATAAGCGGATGACAAAGTGCTCCAACAGTTCAACGAGGCCTATAACAACATTGTAGAGAAGATCAGGGGCACAACAACTAAGTCACTCAGGACAAGTCACAGGTGAGTGTTGGGGGCCTGTTGGGTGCAACCCAACTTGGCCAAATTTTGGGCAAGGAAGCCGATTTTTGGGGATAAAGCGCGTAGTACAAAGTGAATTAGACCGCGTAGCAAACCTACCGTGCCGTATAGGTGCTTCGCGGTGAAGCCCGTTCCTTTTTGTTTAAGCATATAATTGTAAAAGTTGAATGGTTTTGGACCATAGTCCCTTGTATTTTGGAAACCATGGTATGTGGTCCATGGTATTGAAGCGATGTAATCCCTCAATGTAATATTATATAGGGAGGAATAATAAAGAAAGAAGGAAATGATAATTAGAACCAATCCATGTTTATGGTTTGATTCTTGGTGTTTGGGTTTTGTGGTGAAGGAAAGGCTCTGCAGCTGAGTGCACAGAGGCCTAAGTCTACAGCTGAGTGTGTAGACGACTTGTAGTTGAGTGCGTAGGTCAAGCACTGTTTGTTGTCCAATTTATGTATTATAAGCAACATTTCTTGTGGATGTAGTCCCACATTGGGATAAATCACGGTAAAATTTGTGTCTACATGTGTTTATTTGCTTATTATCTACACTTTATTTCAGTATTGTGAAACTTATGAATGTTTATGATATGTTAAGTGACGAATGTAATTATGTAAAGTAAAGTATAAGTGCTAAGTATTTTATAAATGTGAAGTAATAAGTAAGTGTTAAAACATAAGAAAATACAAGGGTGCCACAAAGTAGTATCCCTCAGGCTGCAGAAACCTGGTTCTGCAACCTCCCATAATCACTTCGGGTGAGACTGTGATCTGCCTGCAAATTGTTGCGAGAGGACTAGTGGTTGAGGGTTTTGTCGGTGCGCAGTACATTTTGAACCTGGGTCGATCCCACCTAAGCCAACAGTCTCTATAAAGGTAGTGTCTTCACAATGATTCATTGTAGGTTGTTTACGTTTTCTTGCTTAAAATTACCATGATTTTTAAGTGTGGCTTGCATGTGTATATAGCTAGAATATTATTGTTGTGAATGGATAATAGTCATATACACTTATCTTCTAATCTATGAAGTATTGACATTTTTTTAATGTTTTTTGAAACTTTTTTTTTTCTTTCTATTTTATCTTATTTTTTTATGTTGGTTTTAAGTTTTTTTCAAATTTGTCTACCTCTTTTTCAAACATTGACTTTTAAGTATTTTTCAAGTGTGTTGTCATCTCTTTTTCTTTCCTTTTTCCAAATGTTGATTTTTTTTAAAAAATAAAGTTTTTCTATCCTTTTTTTTTAATATTGGTTTTTAAAAGTATTTTCGTGTTTTTAGAATATTTTTATTTTTATTTTTATTTTTTTCTTTAGAAAGTCAAAATTGCAAATTAATTGATAATATGGCCGACCCTTGAAAATAAAAAACATAAACTCTACTTTGAATCTAAAATAGTTTTATATGATTTTTTTAATTACTTTTATTAGTGATAATATTAACAAAAATTAAATTAAGAAAAAGCTTTAAATAATATATGCAGGGCGGGGAGGTGGGAGAATGTTTTAATATATATATATATATATATATATATATATATATTCCCAAAAAATGCATTTTTTAAATAAGGGAAAAAAAATAAAAAAAAAGGGGGGGTGGGAGAATGTTTTTATATATTTGGTTGGGAGTATTATGGTTGAACAAAGACCTGCCGATGTGCGTTGAATAAGTTTTTGAGGGCCAAAAACTGTTAACCATGTTGCGGTGATTTTTTTATACTGTGTATCGAATCTCTGCAAAAAAAAAAATGGGTAGTTGTTGAATGTTCTCTGCATTTGGAATTTGTGTTGAAGTCGTGGTTCATTCATTAAACAAAGGCTGATATATGATTTAATATGTGTGTTGAAAGTGGGTATATATGGTATGTATGATGAATGATTTATGCATTTAAATTTTTGTGCGTTGAAGTTTTTATGGCATATGATCATGCTTTGAGCCATATATTCATAAAGTGTGTATTGTAGGTAAGTGTGTATGATATGAATGGAGACATGATATATGAGTGTTGGGCATAATTACGCTATAAGGCGTTCTCCTCTGAAATCAACTCCCCCAACTGCCTTTTTGTCATAATCTTGACCGTCAGATCCATTGTTAGACGATTAAATGTTTTTCCACCATTAGATACTACTAACTGTCAAGTCAATTAAATCTTGATTTGCACTATTATAACCATAGTCCCATTCTTTCAACTCGGTTTGGTGGCTCCACTGGGTGCACCTAAACCTAAGCCTGCAACTCGGTTCGATGGCTCCGGTGGGTGCATCTAACCCTAAGCTCGCAACTCGGTTCGGTGGCTCTAGTGGGTGCATCTAACCCTAAGCTTGTTCATTACCAATAACAACTCGGTTCTTGATTTGGTGGCTCCACTGGGTACATCTAACCCTAAGCCTTTTCATTACTAGGAACAACTCAGTTGTTCGATGCCAAGCTCTGTGAAAACGCTCTACAAAACCCTAACTCAGCTAGGGTTGCCTCCTGGGTGGCTAGTTCTCGCCTCTTGGCCACGACGTTGCAGTGAACCGGTCTATGCGTCTTGCCTATCCACTGCTACTGCCAACTACTGCTACCTGAATACCATCCAGAATCCAGTTTCACAGGGTGCAAGTAAGCCTAATTTTTGTTGATGGGTTAGCCGTCTTGTAGCGATTTACACATTAGGTATCTGAACATTCTTTTTTTGTTTTCTTTAATCTGGGTAATTCTCTGTTTCTTGTCCTGCCTGCAGGTCCTGGGGTTGTTCTGCAATTCAAGGGCTTCCAGCACCGAGGAAAGCACTTCCCATTTCCTCTTTTTCAAATACCTGTCTCTAGAACACCGCCGAGTTGGGTTGCAAACTCACAAGCCCCACCGATGACAGGGCCTATGCAATCTTCCCATGCTTCAGGGTCATCTTCAAGTAGGAGCTCATTGACAATCTCAGAATATGAAATAATGTAGAAGAGGATGGGAATTTGCGATTGGGTTACACACCTGATAACCGAATTGTGCAGTACCTGCTCCAAATGATGATGATTACCCACTATATGGTCGGTCCATTTTTCTTGTTTCAGCACTGCAAATTTCTCATTCACTCAGTCATATCTCAATCGTGAAAGAAATGGCAAAGATGAATAATGAAGGAAAAGGTCCTATATAAGATTCAAATTTAATTTGAGATGCATGGAATTAATTTGCATAAGGGAAGAGAAATGGTAGAGAAGAACAGAGCAAACCCTCAAAAAAAATAAAAAAATCAGAGCAAAGAGTAATGACTAACCCAAGCCAGGAAAAAATATAGTTGACAGAAAAAGAATGTCCAAAGAAGAGTGCAAAATAAGTCTACAATACCAGTTACCATGTGACGGAGAACGCTGATATTAAAGAATTAAAAATTCCATTGACCATATGGACAACTTTGCTTCACCATATTTTTAGAGTTGTTTGCAACAGGTGATGATCAAGATCTAGTATCCTCCTCTATCGCATAAAAACACACATACTCTGACATCCATGTAAACACACCAAAAACTCAAAAGGGAGTAGCTGTGTTGTTTTCCAACCTGTGGCTACTCGTCCATTTCCTCTTTTTCAAATCCCTGTCTCTGGAACACCGCCGAGTTGGGTTGCAGACTCACAAGCCCCGCCGATGATAGGCCCTATGCAATCTTCCCATGCTTCAGGGGCATCTTCAGGCAGGAGCTCTGACTATGAAAGCAGGTCTTCTCAAGGTATTGTATATTTGCACTAAAATGTATATGTTATTTCAAATAGTTTCAGTCTTGATCTTGATTGTTATATTGTTTTGTGTGCTGCTGTCAATGAAAGATAGAAAGCCTGACTGAAAGGTCGATATTTTAAAAATTTAATCCTGAAAGGTTAGCGTCCTTGACTTAGTTGTTGCATATAATCAGTGTAGTTGGCATTTTAAACTAAAACTAACGTTTCAAATTCATCAATACCTCTGTAGCATGAATGTTATCACCAGTAGCGGTTACTACAGAATTAGTGCCATGGTTGGTTGGTCTGGGATGTGTTGTGGTTTGTGTTGGTCTCCCCCTCCTCTCTGGTATGTGTGGTGGTTTTGGATGAGAAACAATAAATGATAAATGTTTTGTTGCTTATACTAGTATCTATCACTTTAAAATATCCTCTTCTCCCTCCCTTTTTCCCTAGATTATGGATTGAGATCACTAATCTTTAGGATTGATATCGCTAATCTTGTAGCAAACAGGCTCTATTTTTGCATAAACCTAATAAGAATTAACGATGCTACTGAGAAACCTGATAAGAATTCAAAATTTCAGGCATGGGCAGTGTCCCGCCATGCTCCAAGGTCCTTACATTAGCAAACAGGCTCTATTTTTGCAAAAACCTGATAAGAATTAATGATGCTACTGAAAAACCTGATAAGAATTCAGAATTTCAGGCATGGGCAGTGTCCCGCCATGCTCCAAGGTCCTTGCATTATGCTTCATGGAATGATGCACTTGGGGGATTTTGTCTACCTTACCTCAATTCTGAATTGATCCAGGTCATTCAAAATTTAACCAAAACTCCAGGCTTATGAGAAATCTAAATCTGACTCCCTCTATCACTTTAATCGGGCACCAGAGGGAAGTTAGCAATAATATTAGACGGATTAGATAGCTTCTTTTCAGGGTCATTTTTCGTAGTTACCGAGCACATCAACATTAATTCACATATCCTGGCACATATATCCTCAAGTAGTTCTCTAGCTTGTTCTATGCAATAATTTCATATGGGTGTGTGCTGGGATCATTTATTTTCAGATTGCTAGGTTCACTGAGCTTTCAGGTCCTTGTTTATGTATGTGAAGTTTTGCAAATGTTTTCTTGATTTTGCCAATTGCTTGAGTGAATGACCACCCCTGATTTTCAGCCAATGCTGATTTTTGCAAACTATTAATAGCATAGATATTCCAGAAATCATTTTTCTCTTTCCCCCAAACTGTTTTTTGATATTTCGAAGTCTTTCCCCCAAACTGTTTTTTTGATAGTTCAGAGTCTTTCCCCCAAACTGTTTTTTTGATAGTTCAGAGTCATTGGAATCTTATGAGAACTTGTTTGTCTGGTTATCTTTTCCATAAGTTAATTGTAGAAACTACTTGATGAATGAAACCTTGTATGACATTGCTTAGGAGTCTCATTTATGTATGTTTTTCTTTCTGGAACACACTTGCATATTATTGCATGCACAACAGGCTCAGAGACATAGTTAAGATGTAGGGAAGCACTGCTCTAGAGAAAAAATACTGCTGCAAGTGCTTAGATTATCCTGATTTAAATCTGATGGCCTTGTTCCTAGTACGAAGGGTTGTTTAATTCTCAGAAATGCTACATTTGCTCTTCTTTTCGTTTTGGATCCATTTGGCATGGTGCTAGAACCCCATTCAAAGATTTGTTTACTGGTATTGAACCCTGATTTGGATGTCCAATGGAATATGACTACTTGATGAATGAAACCTTGTATGACATTGCTTAGGAGTCTCATTTATAGTATGTTTTTATTTCTGGAACACACTTGCATATTATTGCATGCACAACAGGCTCAGAGACGTAGTTAAGATGTAGGGAAGCACTACTCTAGAGAAAAAATGTTGCTGCAAGTGCTTAGATTATCCTGCTTTGAATTTGATGGCCTTGTTCCTAGTACGAAGGGTTGTTTAATTCTCAGAAATGCTACATTTTCTCTTCTTTTCATTTTGGATCCATTTGGCATGGTGCTAGAACCCCATTCAAAGATTTGTTTACTGGTATTGAACCTTGATTTGGATGTCTAGTGGAATATGACATGTTCCAAAAACTAGGAGATACACTTTATATTGTTTGCATTTAGCCACTAAAACAATGGCACCCTTTTGAAGTAACATACATTTCTGGCAAGTAAATTGTCACTGTTCATATTCTATGAATTACTTTGGGTTACTAATTTGATTGATATAGTTGGAGGAAACATTTAGTTTGATTTTAATCAGCATTTGGGCTGACCAGATATCCTTTTATTTTCACAGGGACAAGTAGCAACAATACTAAGAGTCCATCATATTTTCTACGTCAAAACCTTTGAATATGATTTCTTTACTGAGCAATATACAAGAAAAAACCGTGGGTTCGTTAGAATTGAGTGCTTCTAGTCCACTAGAGCCTTCTAAATCCACTGATGCTGCTCTTGAAAAGGCACCTTCTGTTACAACTCAATCTGCACTGGCAACTTCAACGACAACAACCACACATGAAAGACAACTCACAGAAGCCTCGTATTTCACCAAGTCCTCCCAACAAGTATCTACTTCAAATGCTACAACAGACAAAACAGGTAATCCAAATATTTATGAAGATAAGATGCCTCCAACTCAATCCTTGCTTCCTTTTTGTTTTGGATCCATTTGGCATGGTGCTAGAACCCCATTCAAAGGTTTGTTTACTAGTATTGAACCCTGATTTGGATGTCCAGTGAAATATGACTACTTGATGAATGAAACCTTGTATGGCATTGCTTAGGAGTCTCATTTATAGTATGTTTTTCTTTCTGGAACACACTTGCATATTATTGCATGCACAACAAACTCAGAGATGTAGTTAAGATGTAGGGAAGCACTGCTCTAGAGAAAAAATGCTGCTGCGAGTGCTTAGATTATCCTGCTTTGAATTTGATGGCCTTGGTCCTAGTATGAATGGTTGTTTAATTCTCAAAAATGCTACATTTGCTCTTCTTTTCATTTTGGATCCATTTGGCATGGTGCTAGAACCCCATTCAAAGATTTGTTTACTAATATTGAACCCTGATTTAGATGTCTAGTGGAATATGACACGTTCCAAAAACTGGGAGATAAACTTTATATTGTTTTCATTTAGCCACTAAAACAGTGGCACCCTTTTGAAGTAACATACATTTCTGCCAAGTAAATTGTCGCTATTCATATTCTATGAATTACTTTGGGTTACTAATTTGATTGATATAGTTGGAGGAAACATTTAGTTTGATTTTAATTAGCATTTGGGCTGACCAGATATCCTTTTATTTTCATAGGGACAAGTAGCAATAATACTAAGAGTCAATCACATCTTCTGCATCAAAACCTTTGAATAGGGTTTCTTTTCTGAGCAATATGCAAGAGAAAACTGTGGGTTCGTCAGAATTGAGTGCTTCTAGTCAACTAGAGCCTCCTAAATCCATTGATGCTTCTCTTGAAAAGGAACCTTCTATTACAGCTCAATCTGCACTGGCAATTTCAATGACAACAACCACACATGAAAGACAACTACAGAAGCCTTGTCTTTCACCAAGTCCTCCCAACAAGTATCTACTTCAAATGATACAACAAGCAAAACATGTAATCCAAATATTTATGAAGATAAAAGGACTCCAACTCAATCCTCATTGCCCAAAATGCCCCGTGTTTCAGATAGTGGACCAGGGCCAAATGGGAAAACAATCATTGGATTCTTGTACAGCTATAGCAGAGTTGAGGTTAGTATAGTTTGTGTGTGCCATGGCACATTCTTGTCACTTGCAGCGTTTGTGCGACATTCAGGTCGTACAGACCTTTCACATCCTGAAAGGGACATTATTGTCAATCTATCTCCATCTTCAAATGAAGATGCATTAGTCCTGGAATGAAAAGTTATCCAAATAAAATCTTGGATGTATACCTAAAAAAATGTTTCCCTGAAGGATTATCTCTATGTCACTTTCCCCAGAAAAGGTTTTTGAAATTGAGTGACTAGACATCCAATTTGGAAGCACTCCTCTTCTGCTCACAGAGTAGAATTTTGCTGCTAGACCCGGCAATCCCAAGATTAGGATTCGCATGACGATATTTACATGTTGGACTTTCCATTGCTCTTGGAAAAGAAGTTGATTCTAAAGTGTACAGAGAAATTGTAACAAAATGACATGAAATTCTGCTTGTAACTTTTGTTGAATGTAGCTAATTTTGTTGGATTCAAAGTTCTCAAACCACTGTTCACTACATATCAACTTTCTAAACATTTTTAGCCATCACAATTTACATCTTAAAAGTAAACTAGTACAAATTGGATTGTTATACTAAGACAAATATATCTTTCACATACTAACAAATAATATATACACCAACCATGTACTGGATTGATAGGTTGATTTTAAAGTGTACAGGGAAATTGTAACAAAATGAGATGAAAGTCTTTCAAAAAACCACATAGTAAATAAATATACATAATAGATGAATATATCTTTTAATTTAATGATTATATTTTCCAACAACGACACTCAAAACCACATAGTAAATAAATATACATAATAGAGGAATATATGTTTTTCTTATGAGTATTATGTATTTTGAGTATTGATTGGTCTATATTGGTCAATTTTAATGGACTACCCTTCCTAGAACTCACCATATATAGAATTCTCACAGTTAACTCATGCAAGTGTATAAAGACTTCTTAAGAAAAGGAACACATCATTATTGCTCCAAAATTCTCTGTAGAGCCAACTTTTCATTTCCGTCATCAATTGAGAGTACCTATTTCTTGAGTCTCTGGTGTCTTCTACAAACATAGTCTTCACCTCTATCATTTTATTGGATTCCCTAAGTTCTCTTAAATCTTCCATTATCAGGGAACTGCAACCATAGATTTTTATTATTTGAAGTGTTTTCAAATCGAAATAACTCTTTGGAAATACCTTCAATGCTGAACATTCTACTATGATGAATATTTCAAGTACTGGCATTGCTCCTTCCTTTACGATTGGAAACTCTTATAATTCATGCAACCCAACAATTGAAAATATCTTCAATAAAGAAAATGCCTCCTTGCCACTGAATTCCTAAGGAAACTTCTTTAATCTAGAGCATTCAATTATTTCTAATCGTTGCAGATTGTTGAGCTGAGGAAACTTCTTTAATCTAGAGCATTCAATTATTTCTAATCACTGCAGATTGTTGAGCTTATGCAGATGTGAAAGTTCTTCCAACATATTACACTTGTATAATATAAGACTAGTCATATCCTGAAAAGCACAAAAATTGTTTTGCATTCTAACCAATTCAGGACACTCCATATATAGTTTTCTCAACTTTGACATATTATTCATGTCACTCGGCAGAGATCTCACTTTTGTGAGCTCTAACATGAGGGTGTTCATTTCAATCATATTCCCTAATGTGCCTTCCCTAATAACGCCCCCATTGTTTGTTAAATGGAGCCTGGTGAGTTGCTTTAAGTTGGTAAGATTGATAATGCTGGCCACATTTTTCCATTTCTTGGGCTCACCTTTTTCCCATAGATTGGTGCATCCATACATTGTCAAACCCTGCAAAGAGGTGAACCTTGAGATGCTGCAAGGTAGATATTGAAAATGACCACATTTATCCATGGCTAAATGCCTTAAAGATTTCAATTTATGAAGGCTGGACAGTAATTCCGTGATTCTAGAGCGGCTCAGATCAAGGATCTCCGAGTTTCCAAGATTTGTAAGAGATGCAGGTAGAAAGTTGATGGGCATACCTGATAAAAAGAGGCATCTTAGTTGTTTCAAACACCCCACACTCTCTGGTAATGACTGCACTGACGTCCCACTCAAATCCAGAACCTTAAGAGAGACCATACTCCCAATAACCCTTTTTGGAATTTTTGTTAAACATTTGTTACCATCTATTAACAATGAACATAGTTCTGGAACTCTCATTGACTCAGGGAGCGAACGCAGTTCGTTACTACTCAACAAAATCCAACTGCATCCGAAACATTCATTTTCATTAAACGTGCTCAAATCCTAACCCACACGGCAAAATAAAGTTTCTTCGGCCTTGACAACATGGATTCCCAAATCGCGTAGGAGGTTGTGTATCCTGCAGAAGACTACACACCCATCAATGCTTCTCACAATGGGTTCAATCAAACAACGATCTGCCAAAAGGTTGAGATAAACCCCTCCCACTGTGAATGGGTTGTAGCTAAGTTGATGGCGATCTTTTCTTGCCAGTAGCCCTTCTCCCACCCATAATGGAATCACATGGTTGGCATGAATAATTTGGTGTTATGAAAATGTTGCAGCCATGTATAGAAAGCATAATTGCAAATGAATATTCTCCTTATCCAGTGCATCGTAACTCAAGCTTAGGCAAGCATCGAGGCTATGGTCATTTGGCAGTCTCTGAGCGGTCCATTTCCACTGCTGTGGATCAATACACCCTGCCATTGTCCTCCCTACAACTTTTAGTGCCAGGGGAAGCTCACAGTTAACTCATGGGATAAATCTATGCTTTATCTATGCTTTATCTTCTTTTCAATGACCATTTACATTTATGCCTTACGGCGTTTCCTTTGCAACATCTGATGCAAATGATAGTATTATATATGGTGGAGCTGTGATATGTTAAATTTTTTGAAATAGTATAGTGAAGGCTGAAGTTTTTCTATTTACATATTAAATCAATTTTTTACTTAAATAGAAGGGTATTAAGAACGGTGGTCAAAATAATTACTAAAATAAAAAGGCAAAGAGTAAGGTTGAGACTGTTTTAGAAATCAAAGGCAAATAGTCTTTTGTGATTATGCATTCACTCATCTCCATAGTTGGAGTAGTTCCCTTTGACAAAGAGAACTACCATGAATGGTCCACGAAGATAAAGCATACCCTAATTTTTAATGATTTGTGGAAAGGAGTTGGTGAAGGAGAAGGAGACAATCCTCTTGAGAAGCCTACTTCGGACAAATATCTCGCCATCTGGGAGAACAAGAACAACAAGGCTTATGCTTTGATTGCAACATCAGTGACTGAAGAGGTGATTCATTATATTATGTCATTTACAAATGCTTTTGAAGCCTTAAAGAAGTTGAAGAATTTATATGACTCACGCTCCGAGTTTGAAGTTGTCCAATTAATGATCAAACTATTTAATTTAGAATTAAAATACAATGATCCCCTTTCCTTAGCCTCTGAAGTAAGAGTCATTATGCATAATATAAAATCCACTGACGTTAAAATGGATGTTCCTCTCACAACTTTTGTCAAGTCATTGTATCCCACTTATTCTCATTACCTTAAGTCATTACAAGCTAGTAGAAAACCTAAGGAGATTTCCTTTGACTCTCTTGTGGAGAAGTTCATTGAAAGAGAAAAATCTTTTGGGAAGAAGAAGACAGTTGCTAAGTCTCCTAAAGAAGTTGTGTGTCTTACAAAAAAAGAGAAAAATCAAGCACTAGATTCTTCTAGAGGAAGAGGTGGTCAAAGAAGACATGGGAGAAATAATAATTGTAACATACCTCAACTTCCCTTCAATTATTTTGTTTTTCATCCTTTCTAGTAATAGGAACACGTCATAGAAGTATTGTTTTACTATACAACATTTGTTTTGGACAATCAACTAGTTTAATAATGCCTTTCTTTGATATATTCTAGGGTTACTTATTTTATTAGAGTACTTTGGCTATTGGTTAGTTTTCACCTCAATAGGTTAAATCATCTTTCATAGCCTTCTTTTAGAAGGAAGTTATTGTTTCATCATTAACCCATTTTATTTTCTTTTTACTGTTCACAGAATCTCCACTTTTTCATTTCTTAATTAAGAAATTGTGTTCATGACGAGGGTCATAATTATTTTTGTCAAACCCTGTATGTGATATCGTTGTTTATAGTTCTTGTATTTATTTATGGCATATAACAAAGGTGATCCCTTGTATTGTCAATAGAGTCTTGATGGATCCCTCTTCTTATGGTAATTGTTTTAAGATAATTGATTTCAATCATACGTATACATTAATATAAGTTACTAACTCAAGGTTCTTTAAGTCTGGATTGATTCTATATACTCTAAACATTGATAAGATTATACCTTATACCCTGACCATACGCCCCATGATCGATTTGGCTTATAAAATAATACCAAAACTTTTTGAGTCACACTAACAACATTATTAATTCTGGTTGGACATTTCCTATGGTATTTCGTAACTTGAATTATTGGTCTTTTAAACTATAATGCAAAGTAACGACTCTTCTATGTGGAATATTATCTGGCCATACAAATGGTGTAAATTGTATGGGCCATGCCACGAGGACCCATGTGAAATAACATAGCCCATATGTTTGGTACGCTACCAATGAATCAAATCTCAATACTTCTAATCCAGCGGTGAAAAGTATGATTAGGGTTTAGTTTGGAAAATAAAATCCTTCTCCTTATTTATTCGTTCATTTTTATTTTGGTCGTGGTAGCAAAATGAACTCTCTCCTAGTTCATGGATAGTTGGTATTCTTCATTAGGCTCTTGGCCATATGGTATTAGGTACACTTGGATAAACCCAATCACATTATTTGCAACTACAAGAGATCACTTGGAATGCTTATTTGGCCAGGTAACTTTTAGTTTGTTTGTAGGGTTTGTTAGTTTGTTTGTAGGGTTTGGTGGGATTAATTATGTATGTCACAGTTCTTCCATAAAATTAATCTTTCCATTTCTTACAAATTCTCGTTGAAGAGAATGGTCCCGTTGTTGGAGGTAATTTAAACAACATTATTAAGGGTTACTATTGAAAACTTTGTTATTCACCATTTACAGGTTGTATGTAGATCCAGATTTCCTAATTTATCACCCTGGTTATTGTTATGGTAATATGATTCTATTACCCTACTTTCTTTCTTTTTAATTCATGGTTTGACATCATGGTATGGAACCCAGATTTTAATCTTGTTCCATCTTGAAGTGATTTCTAAGGATTCTCTCTAATTTCGTGTCGAGGCTAACTCTGTGTATCCCCTTTGGGAGTTCACAGAGTGTCCCTACCGGTCTATTTATTTACCCACAAATTTCTAAAGTTTTTTCATCTGCCACTGCACAATTGTTGTTGTTATATCTCTTTTCTCACAATTATTTTAATTTACTTTAATTTTCTTGTTTACCCTCAACATAGAAATTTCATAAAGTTTTCTCTATTAGTGTCCATCTCCTAGAAAAATAAATTGTTTTTTTTCACTTTACCCTGACATTCTTGTCTTTCGATTTACAAAGGGAAAGGCACATAGTCTTTTATCTTTTAGGTTCCCAAGTATTTTTGGCCCAGGTTAATCCATACTTTTCCAGATTAGACAAATTTTATTCTTATTGGCCAAGTTATAACTCATATGTATTGGGTATAGGTACATTACTTTCCAGGGGAACGAAATATGGCTAGATATAACCCACGATGTTTTCCTCTTCTAGAAGCTAATCTCATGACTTATGGTTATTCTAGAGGTTGGCACTTTTGTTTCTCAAGCTTCTAGGAAGTTCCATGGCACATCGCCATGAAATAATGATATGGTTGCCTCCTAGATTAGGGTTGAGCCTTTTGTAGTAGTTATAGACGACCATCGAAGGGTTGTGGACTAAATTGTTTCTTTTTCTTCGACCCTTGGCCTTGATAATTGTACACTCAGTTAGGATTTATGGATAGTGTTTTGTATAATCTCATCGTTGGGCTTTTTGACTTCCAGGTCTCTCTTCTCTTCCAAACTCAAATGTAAATTTTACAGTGATTAATTCAATTTAATTAGTTGATGAAAAAGGAAATCGTTCATTTGCCCTTACTATTGAATTGTGGCTTATGGTTGCCAATTCAATTCTCTGCTATATTTTTTTTATACATATATATGTAACACCATGAATATATATATATATATAGTTTTTAATTGCAATCTATGTTTGGATAGCTCCTAGAATTCCATCTTTCCATTAACTTGAAGACTATTCTTCAGAACCAAAATAAAACTGATAAACTTAGTAAACTTATTATGGTTATCTGCCCTAGACATGTACATGTTTGATTTATTTTTCTCAATTAATTTATCATGGTCTCATCAACTCAAGTTAACATGATTATAAGGGATTTTGTAGAGAACATGTCATTGCTCCTTGTTTAATATTTTCTTGGAATTAATTACAATCATTTATGGAAATTGTCTCAGGAATAATAATATTCTTTGAACTTGTGATAAGGATTTCTTAAAAAATTATAATCACTGGTCTTTGAATAAAATTCTCATTAATACCTTGGATCATACTTGTTCAGTAATCCCATAGGAAATATTGACATTTTTGTTATTAAGCTTAAAAATACAGTTCCTAGTCCAAATAGTATGTCCTTTCACAATTTTGGAAGTCAAGGTTGGAGCTTGGGCACAAAACCTATGCAATCCAGCAGTCCTGGGAGGAAGGAACTACACATTGCATAGTGCCAAGGGGCAAGGTCACAACTAGAGGATTGAGACTATGCAATGCATAGTTTAGGGAGGCTGGGTGAAGCTAGGTTGCTTGGTCGAGATTTTTTATTTATTTATTTTTATTTATATTTATTTAATATATATATCTATATATATATTTTTTTTCGAAAATGGCTGTGTGGGATCCGTGAGACTAGTGTGAATAGTGATAAGACTTTGATTGTGATTACACATTTAGAATATTTTGATGACTCAACAACATAGATCACCCATAACACATGCACAATTCATTTCCCTTTGTGCGACAACTTTACGACAAGTTACAACAAGTCTGACACTAAAGATACACCTTGCGATGACCGTGATGACACTTGTGTGACAATGCTCAAAAAATTGGAAATGAGTACGACATATATCTACATGGTTAGAAAAACTCATTTACACAAAGAAAGCCTCTTGGAATCATCGGAATAGGCTTACATACATGGGGCAACAACCAACATGTGAAAATATGACATTTAGCCTAATTTACAAAAGGGAACAAAACACTTTAAGAAAACACATGAAGTGAGTTTCAAAGTTTGTGATGACAATAAACACGACCAAGGAAGGCTCTAAAATTGGGTGTAGGCTAAAAAATTGGAGGGTGTTGTAGCATCTACAACAGATATGTTCCCTATTTGAAGGAGGGGTAGGCAAAAATACAAAGATGTATCAACTTCTGACTTTTTTCATATACAGAAAGAATTGAGTATGACCAACCCAAGGCCATGGACGAAACCATTAGGAAGGCCAAATTATGTTTCAATTAGAGCAAGCAAAAAAGGGAAAGCTCCAAAGGATGGGTATCAAAGAAACCCAATAGATTCAGTAATAAGAGAAACTAGTTTAAGAAACCCACTTTTTCTAGGAATGTGCAAGTAGGAAATTATAATATAAATCTTAATCAACAAAAGAGTTTTGGGTAGAAAGGAGGATCTGGCACATGAAACAAAAACTTCAGTGAATCAATAAAACTACCAATTAAATGCTGGGGTTGTGGTGAAAACCACCTATAGAGGGATTGTCCACAAAATTCATTAAAAAAGAAGACAACCTTAAATAATATTCATGAAGCATATACAATGAATGATGTTACCTATAATATACCCAGAATCAATGCTGCACTAAATGGGAGGAAAGCAAACCATCATTCCACTATGGTGGAAGTTCAAGGTAAAATTCTTGATAAATATGTATCTATACTTATAGATCCAGAATCCATATTAATTTACATTTGTCGTGCTGTAGTTGAAAGGTGTAAAATTACAAAAGAAAAACAACATATGCCTTTGTTAGTGTAGTTGGCCACAGGAACTAAAAGAAAGGTGACTAAAATAAGAAAAAAATGCACAATAAATCTGAATGGAATGTGTACCACCCTTAATCTGAACATTCTACCCTTGGGATATTATGAGATCCTCATAGGTATGGACTAGTTAGAATCAAATAGAGTGACATTAAACTACTTGGAAAACTCATTTACATGTATTGATGATAAAGGGGAAGCTTGCATGGTTCAAGGAATTCTAAGGAAGATTTATGTTAGAAAATATCTGCAATACAAACAAAAAAATATGCTAAAAAGGGTGTCAATTGTTTAGTGTTCAAATACAAAATCTTTTTGATGATAAAAAACAACCATCATTAGAAGAATATATTATATTAGAACAATATAAGGATGTTTTTAAAGAACATATACCTAGACTTTCTCCAAGGAGGGATATTGATTTTACCATTGATCTTATACCCAAAGTTGTTCTAGTGTCAAAGGCCCCATACATATTGAGTATTCCTAAATCAATGGAGTTGGAAAATTTAATTGTAGGAACTCTTAGACAAAAAGTGTATAAGGCCAAGTGTGTCTCCATGGGGAGCATCGATTTTCTTTGTGAAAAATAAAGATGGTACATTGTGAATGTGCAAAGATTTTAGACAACTAAATAACATGACTATTAAAAATAAATATCCCTTTCCCAATATAAATGACTTGTTTGATCAAGTTAGAGGGGCTTCTATTTCCTCCAAAATCAATCTGAGGTCAGGATATCATCATATCATAATTAAAGATGAGGACATCTACAAAACAACATTTCACACACATTATGGGCATTATGAATTTCTAGTACTCCCATTTGGGCTACTAATGCACCAACTACATTCATGTGTCTTATGAACAATGTACTAAGACCATTTCTAAATAAATTTGTAATTTCCTTTATAGACAATATCTTGGTATACTCGAAGAGTAAAGAAAAACATGACCAACATTTGTAGATGGTCCTATAAAATATAAGAGATAATGAATCGTATGCCAAATTCATCAAGTGTTCATTTTACTAGAAACAAATTCATTATCTAGGACATGTAATATCAGAAGGAGGAATTGCCATTGATCCAGAAAAAATAAAATCATAATGGAGTGGTCAGCACACAAAAATGTAGAAGAAGTCAGATCCTTTATGGGAATCACAGGCTACTATAGGAGATTTATAGAAGGATTTTCCAAACTTGCATATCCAATTACTTCTTTATAGAAGAAAGGGATTAAGTTTGAGTGGAGTCAAAAGTGTCAAGACAACTTTGACAAGCTAAAACAAATTTTGACCACAACACCAATTTTAAAATTGGCTGATCCCAATGAGGATTTTGTGGTAAGTACAAATGCATCTAAGGAAGGCTAGGGGATTTTTGATGCAAGATGGGCATGTTATCTATTATGAATCTAGAAAATTAAAAGAACATGAGAAAAATTATGCTACTCATGATCTAGAACTAGTAGGAATCATTCATGCATTCAAAATGTGGAGGCATTACTTGATAGGGACAAAGTTTCATTTAAGAACCTATAATGTTAGTCTCAAATATCTATTTGATCAACTTAATCTAAATGCTAGACAAGAAAGATGGTTAGCATTTATTAGTGAATATGATTTTGAGATTACACATATCAAGGGAAAGGAAAACATAATAGTTGATGCTTTAAGCAGGAAACTTAATTAGATTTGTGCTACATTAGGAATCAGTTGGTCAACAAACTTAGTAGAACAAGTCAAAGTAGTTGCAAATTATGATTCAAAATATTTGAAAATCAAGGGAAAAGTGCAAAAAATTAAAAAATTGGAGGAAGAGAGAAGTGATTTTTCAATAGACAACCAAGATTTATTGTTGCTTAAAGGCATAATTTATGTACCCGATGATATAAATTTGAAACATTTTATCTTAGATGAGTTGCACAAAATCCCAACAGTTGGTCATCCTAGCTATAAAAAAGCTGATCATTGTGTTAAGAAAAGATTTTTATTGGCCAAATATGAAAAATAAGACAACATAATATGTAGCTAGATGTCTTGAGTGCTAACAAGTTAAAGCATCTCATCAACATCTTGTTGGGTTGTTGCAACCCCTACCCATTCCAGAATGGAAATGGGAGATAATTTCATCACTAGACTACAAAGGACTAAGAAACAATATGACTCCATTATGGTCATGGTTGAAAAAATTACTAAAGAAGCACACTTTATTCCATTCAAATCCACTTTTAAGGCCATAAACATTGCAAAAATATTCATGAGGGAAATTTTTAGACTTCATGGGATACCTAAAGTTGTAATTTCAGATAGGGATGAAAAATTCACATCCAAATTTTGGAAAGGGTTGTTTGAAAATATGGGAACAAAGTTAAACTTTAGTACATCATATCATCCTCAAAATGATGGTCAAACAAAGAGGACCAATCAAATATTTGAGGATATGTTAAGGATGTATGTCAAAGACAAATAAAATAAATGGGAGGATTATCTGCACTTAACAGAGTTTGCTTATAACAATGGATATCAAACCTCCTTGAAAATGAGCCCTTTCGAAGTCATGTATGGAAGAATATGCAAGGTACCCCTAAGTTGGGATCATCCTAAAGACAAATTGTAATTAGGAACAAACATGCTAAAAGAAATGGAAGAAGTAGTCAAGCAAATTAAACAGAATTTGAAGACAACCCAAGATTGTTAGAAACGTTATGCAGACTTGAAGAGGAATAAAAAAAAGTTTAATGTGGGAGATCACGCGTATTTAGAAGTCAAGCCTAAGAAGAACACACTTAGACTTGGTAGTTGTTCCAAGTTGTCCCCTGCATATTGTGGACCATTTGAGGTGTTAGCTAGAGTTGGACCTATAGCTTATCAACTAGCCCTACCAGTCAAAATTAAAATTCATAATGTATTTCATGTTTCATTATTGAAAAAACATGTACATGATACATCTCATGTAATTGATTGGCATGTTGTACAGGTGGAATCAATGGGAGAGTTCCTAGCAGAACCACTTCGCGTTCTAGACCGGAGGGCAATGACACTCTAGAATAGAGTTGTAGTGCAGTTGAACATTCAATGGAAACATTTCACTCTAAAATAAGCAATTTGAAAGTTGGAAGATACTTTTAAAAGGCATATCCTTCTCTATTTTAGGAAAAACTGAAATGTATTTTTAGAAAAAGACGTTGATGAGACATCAAGACAATGTTAAACTTAAGCAAGGGAGGATGTGATATCCTTTGGAATAATGTTTTTTTTGTAATTAAATGTGCATAAGTTTATTTCTGGTTAAGTATGCTACATTGAAAGATATATAAACATTTTAATTATTGGTAATTTATTACTAATAATAACTAGTTGTAAAGTTGTAATTATTATTTTTATTTTGTGAATAAAGAAAAACCTGGAAAAATAATTGTTGAGTATAAGTGGCTGAAAGAGAAAAAGACTGCAATTAATTGTGAAACTTTTATTACCCATCAAGAAGTCCTAGGAATCTAATTTGAGTGATTAGATTTAATGGAAAATTATGATATTGGCCAATTAATTGTTTCCTATAAGATAGGAAGTTGTCCTCAAGAGTGGGAAACAAGAGCTCATTAATGAGTAGATAACTACCTGCCACCTGTTGGTGAGGTGGAGGTAGTTATTAACCATGAAAAGAGTGGTAAATGGGGTAATATATGTTGTTTTTACTTGCTTTTGTCTCATTATTCAAAGGACATAATGGAGACTTAAGAGGAGCAAGTAATAAAGAATAGAGAAAGAGAATTGCAGGTCTAGTTGCTCGGAGGGACATTTGCTGTGTAGTAGTATCATGGTTGGGAGGAGCCTAATACTTGAATTTTAATTTCTTGGGAAAATTGGTCAATTCTGTGTCTCTAACTCTAGTATTCTTTTCTTGCTCTTTAATTCCTTTCAAATAAAACAAAAAAAATAGGATTATGAACTTGTTAAATTTGTGAAAATGATATCTATGTATTTTATGCATGTTGTATATAAATGAAACTTGAAAATTAGTAGGGCTATGCATGTTTAGAAACAAATGTTTTGAATTCGAGTGAACGAGTGAGATCAATAAACTAGAGTACAAAATATAGGTCACCTTTTAATTTTGGTGCAATTGATAACTTAATGATAGAGAATTTGAAAAACCAAACATACTATATGACATGTAGATGCTAAGAGAGAGAGATATGTATATCATAGAATTATAAGAGAGTATGACTTGTTTTATACACATAAATTATTTATATAAATATAGCTACCAGTTACACACACACACATATAAATTCTAGAAAGGTATAGGAATAGGAAGCTAAAACAAAAAGAAGATGCAAACAGAGATCTCTCTCTCTCTCTCTCTCTCTCTCTATATATATATATATATATATATATATATAAAGAAAATGGAAGCTATTTATTCTTCAATAACCAAAGTAGGATGAAGATACTAGAAAAATTTTAAAACTGTAAATATATACAATGGCTACAAATATTGCAATAATTATTTAGAGTAAATAAATAGAGCATTTGAACACAAAGCCACACCATAATTTTGGATAATTTCAGTTAAAAGATGTAACCATTTTTATAAAATAATCACTGTGATGACTGTCAGAGCATAGTGCAATATATTACACACAAAAGCACACGCAAAAATTTCTTGGATGAGCCATATGATCTTTACACACATGGACTATGAAGGAAAGAACATAAACCCTCAAAGTGAAGGTTTTATAAATATAATTTGAAAATTCCGTCTGAAATTAAAATAATTTAAAGTACAATATAAGATTAAATCCTATAAGACAAGATCTATTTCATTTCAAGAGAACTGTATGTTCAGTAAAATCCAGAGAATAAATTAAAGAAGACAATATTATAAATAAAAGTTATGCAAGCTATCTTCATACGAAACACTTTTCCCTTGTACAAGTAGAAACTAGAGGGTTTTGAATATTTCTCTGGCCTGGTAAAATGAATAGCTTTCTTATTAACACTAGAGGTTAGGAGGTCCAATTCTTGTAACGTTATATGAGAATAGTTCATTTTATAGACCAACCCAGAAAGTAGTACCTGGCACAAAGAAAATAATTTGTAGAAGTTAACACACAATAATAATATATATGTGTCTATGGGGTCTTGGATAGACGTTGATTGGGTGCTATGTTAAGACACTCCTTGATGTGAAGTCACTGGTTCAATTCGCCACCCGATCAGGGTGATATGATGGACATGTTGAAGATGTTAGAAATGTTGAAGATGTTGTCCTACCAAACTTACAAAAAAATAAAAAAAATACATATATACATAAATTCGATTTTTTTTTAAAATTTAAAATGTCAGATTTGAAGAAGAATTAATACCTTGTATGGTATCCCTGACCCATGGGTAACCTTCTATACAAAAAGTAAAGAAGTTAAACTTAATAAACATGTGAATATAAAGAAAAATACATGAAGATAACAAACATAGTAACTATTGTAAGAATGGACATAGAATTTTTAAGTTATGTAGATATATCGACAATGGTATGATATAGGTTATTGTCAAAAGACAAAATCCCAGTTTGAACTTAATGAAAATTTCTAATGTAAAAGTTAGAAACCCTCATCATGACTACAAAATGGCGGCAATAATTAAAAATGAAATGGGAACTGTAATGAGTCTGCTATCTCATTTGTGTCGAAAACAATAATGAGTTATATAGACATAACGGAACACAAATAGAAATAGATAATTTACCCTATTACAGTAACTCGTACAAATAATTCCGAACTCATTTTGTTAATCCAGAATGACGATTAAAATAGATAAATCTCTACACATGAATTTAGAAATATTTCTCAAGTACCTGTGGAAAAACCAAATAAAGAACTCGAGAAAGAAAGTTTTTCTAAAAGAAAAACAAAACTCTTGTTTGGAAAACATAAAACTCTTAAGAGATATGGAAAACCTTCGAACTTGAGGTAGACTAAAGTATAAATTTTACACATTTTTTTTTTATAACAAAAATCATATATTTGTAATCATTGTTTCATTTCAATGTAATATGTTATATATTAAAGGGTTTGGATGGAGGATTTATGCCATAAAATAATAAGTGTTAAATATCCATATTTAAACATATACAGTAGGGAAAGGATAGAAAATGAATAGACAATTAATTATATCAAATCACATTAAGGAAAATGTGAGATGGTGTCAATTAAGATATATTTGAATAAGAGTTAAAATTGCATGTTCATTTTGAGATAAACAGTGCTCCACCTTTAACAAATAAAGAATTATTGGAAGAAGAAGAAGTCATCATCAAGTAAACAAAAAGTGCTGTCCATTATTATTATGGTTATTATTATAAAAAAGAAATTGTATATGTGTGAGGGTATTTATAGGTTTTCAGATGTTTAGGGTTTCGTATTTTTTCTTGATGATAAAAAGGCTTGTGAGCCTCTTTGTAACAAAAATCAGAAGGCATGTACCTGACACATCTATTCTCAAAGATAAGCTACCATCGCCCAAGCTATTTTGTTTCTCTTATGTATGTAAAGAATTTCAACACTTGCTATTTATTAATTGAAGTTTTGTTTTGTTGTGTCTTTGTGTTCTTGTTTACATATTCATTTCATTTAATTCCTTCGTAAATCTAGATTCATGTTCCACAATTATATTGCATTAGGAAGTACAAAATATTGATACTCTATGTTTATGGAATTTTTTTCCAGCGATTCTAAATAAGTGGCTACTATATTCCTTACAGAAAAATCCTAATAACAATTTATACCAACATAACATCGAATTTTTTTAATTTATCGTAAGTTATCTGGAAGATGATAGCCTTGCCTCTTCAGGTTCTCCTTGCAACTTAAATTCATCATCCCTGTCCCATTGTTCTTAACTCCCATGCTTTTTTGGCCTTTTTCTTCGTGGTCCCTTGTTGGTCCCGATCTCTTCCAATGTGAAATTTTCTCCACTATTCTAGTTTTCTTGATCCTCTTCTAGTCTAATATCCATGGCTACCAATTTTTTTCATACCTCGGCTTGAAATTTTTCCATTTTTCTCTGCATCAATTCATGCTTAGTGTTCATTAACAGGTGGTGTGTATTCCTTTCCTTTTCCCCTACATCACCCCTTTGATTTAGGGCATTCAACAACCCATCCAATACTTCTAGAAGCCTTTCCAAAAGTTTATTCATTTTAGCTTGCTCGTTCCCATATGATAATGTCCCCATGTCTACCATGAGAGGTCTGTGTTGCACTACTTCTTGATTTCCAATGGTTAACATCCTCTGAAACTTGCTATTGTGAGCACTCAATAACAATGTGATGTGGGCTCAATTGTGAACAACACCATGCCAAATATAACCTCCTTTGCTTGACGTCTGCCAGGACTCATTGTCTTGGACACTCAATAACATTTCCTTGTGAGTTCGATTGTGAAAAAAACCAAGCCAAATATATCCTCCTCTATCTCTATTCCACCACCTTAGAGCATTAATTTGCAATGCTACAAAATCCATGCCTGGATAATGTTAATTTCCCTAAGATGGCTGATAAATGATATAAAGGGAGAAGGGGATTAATTCCATTCTAAATTGAATTGAATAAATTAACAATGGATGCACTCCCCACCTTTATATTCAAATTACTGCCTTGAAATATTAAAATTTGAGACCACTTGTGCTTATGTGAGGCTTTTCTTCTGTGTTAGATGTTACAATGATTTGAATAAAGGTAAATGTTTGTTGATATTTGTGGTTGAGGAATTAATGGGAGAATTCGTTCCTTCTTTGTGATCGCCTGTATGTGGGCTTGGGTCCATTGATTTTGAGGATAAATGAGTAGAGTGTCTTCCACCATATATATTTGGACATATATTCGGCTATAAGAACCTTTATATATAGTTTTTGGATCATAAGGTTTTTCCATTTGTTTCATGGTAAGGGATAGTTTATTATCAACTGTTTATCCAATTTTAAGGACCCCTGTTCCAGTATAGTCCCTTTATTTGCCAATGTGTTAGTTGTGGTATTCAATTTCCTATACACATGGAATAATTCGATTTTTTCAAAATGTTGAGATCGTAAAAGTATCCTTTGCAATATATGAGAAAGAGCAGACTTTTTGAGATCCCCTTGCCTTCCACACCTATCAAATTACAATCATTAAATCTAAAAACACCATAATTTTTTATATTTTCCTTGCTATTGCTAATTCTAATCCCTGCCAAATTGCTAGATATTGAGCTTTGTTGTTAGTTGTGAGACCCCAACGCTAAGCATATTGTGTCTTTATTTTTTCATGAGGGCAAAGTGTAACCCATCCCGCTCTCGCGACCCTTAAATTTTTAGTTTGAATTATGTGTATATCTCATGAAGTAAATTAAAATGTAGTGACACAAGTGGCATGATGGAGTTGGGATCCTAAGGTGCTTGCTGTCAAGCTAATAAACCACTCTAAGAGTGCTTGCAACAACTGATAAACCGCCTATAGTGAAAATATTATGTGAACCAATGTGGCTTCCACAGGGTGATTTCCGTGAAGGTTGATAAACCACCCAAGGTGCTTGCTATCGAGCTGATAAACCACTCTTAGATTTCTTTCCAAAATTAATAAAACACCTTTAATGAAAGGAATGCACGGAGCAGTGTGGCTGTCATAGGGTTATTTCCAAGAAGGCTGATAAGCCACCCAAGTTGCTTATTCTCGAGATGGTATTGAACCACTCTTAGAGTGCTTTCCATAGCTGATAAACCACCTGTAAAAAAAATATTACATGGAGCAATGTGATTTCCATAGGGTGCTTGCCAAGAACGTTGATAAACCACTCAAGGTGCTTGCTATTGCGCTAATAAACAACTCTCAAAGTGCTTGCCACAATTAATAAACCTGTTGTGACGAAAAGACTGTGTGAATGGCATGAAAATGAAGTTTGTGCTTGTCATGATTGGGTGATGCAACAAGGTTATTTAGTGGGTTCCAAGCAAGAGGGAATGAATGGTCCATTGCTAACATTTATGTTATATTTATGCTCTTGATAATAGTGGTGAGCTTGAGTGAAAAATGGAAAAGGCTGAAGATTGACAACACATGAACAACATGGATGAGGACATGATGAGTTAAATGAACTATTGAATATTGAAACAATACAAATATCAATGATAGAACTAATGATGGAAGTAAGGTAAAAAGGTAAAAGAAAGGAATTGGGTGAGAATTCCTTTGACTGAGCTTGGAAACTACTGGTTTCAAATTAATGCTTTCTTTGCATGAATACCAAGAGGTTTTCTAAGTATTAAACACTGGCTAGCATGTGAATGTGCTATATTTTATGAATATGTGAATGATGAAATGAATGTATATGTTATGCCATTTTACTTGACAAATTATCATTGAAAATCATTCTTGTGGAAGGAGGATTGGTTATGCTCATAAAAATATGATGAATATATGAATGGCATGTTTGGGATAACATGATGAGGTTAACTAATGAGATCCCCTGTCATGTAAGGGATCCATTGAGAAAGTGTGAAGTCTTGTTGTTACTTATTATTATGATCATTTATGTGCCATATTTATACTATGTATGTTAAAAGGAAATTTTGATTGTGGTATCAACAAATATACTAATAAGTAATTGGATTCCTTGGTAAATTAATGAGGCGTATATGCCATTGCATATCAGCTTGGGGTTTATAAACCACTCAGTGAGAGAGATTTGAATATAGAGCTGGTTGAAGACTATGTGAAGCATATACCACACGAAGTGCTTGCTTCAACTAATAAACTACTCATTGCAAGAGCAAAGAGAAAGTCATATAGATAAGTATTAATTATTAGTTTAAATATATTTGTGTTAAGATTATCATTTAATTTTGTTTAAAGTACTGATATGTATAATGACTTGATTTATGTTTTAATATGATTATGTTGTGATTGAAATTGATAAAACTTTTCATGGTTAACCTCATAGATAAATTTGCGGATGAAAGTATGTTTTATATTGATTTAAAGTTCATGATTGATATCATAATAATCACGTGCTTTCGATGAAGGTGAAATAATGAACTGTCCAGCTTAATATGTGAGGTTAATTGCAAGGAAAACAACAACAAGTTGGTTATATTAGAGTGCACAATAGCGTATGGGATTTGAATACTTTAGGAACAAGGTTATTGTGGTGAACCCGTGACACTGGAACTTAGTTGTATACATTGATTGTCGTGAAGTTTTCCATGACTAATATGAATAGGTAAGGTAGGGAAATGCCTTGTTTAAAAATACCTTTTTCGGGGTGAGGAAGCCTTTGCCAATGGATGGATCACCTGAGGGAATGAGAAGTAAAGAAGGGGATGCCTAAACTTGGAAGGTGAGTGACTACATGGAAAGAGGAACTGGATCACCCGAGGTACTGGGAAGCAAAGAAGGGGATGCCAAATATTGAAGATAAAGTAGTTTTAACGAGTCATGGGAATGTTGATTGGGATTAGAGGTACATTGGGTATGTCCTGAGAAATAATGAGCCGAAACTGTTCACTAAAGAAGCAATGAGAATAATGGACAACATCATTAGGCTTTGGATGCTGACAACATTATAAAGAGTAAGTCATCAAGATGGAAAAGGCACAACAAGAAGCATTAATAACACTGTAAAGAGCCACTAATAAAATGACTGATTTTATGGGGTATGTTACCCATTGAGTTGTTGAGCAAGAAGTTGTGAATGTAAATGTGATTGTAAATGAGCTACATTTATAAAGCTCATTGCTAAGTTGTGTTCAAGAAGAAAACAATGAGGACGTTGTTCCCTTTATTGGGGTGGGGTTTGTAATACCCTTGGTAAACTCCCCCTGATTTTGTAATGTAATTGTACTATGATTATTGATTAATGTAAATTTATTTTATGGCTTGAAGAGTGGGACACAAATCAACAATATGAGGGAATGGATCTGAGTGGCGCTGGTTGGTGGAGACAAAACCCATGTAATAGTTGGAAAGAGAGATTCTTAAGAAAAAACCCACATTTTCTTACCACTTGGAAGGAGAATGATTGGGGGACATAAAAAACCACACAAAAAGGATAAATATAGATGCATTCAACAAGAAGCATTTGATTCAAGAAAGTAAATTTGATAAGAAAAAAGTTGAAGAAAGAGACAGCCTCAACACATGTTGTCCACTGGTATAACCTACTGAGGCTGAGGGAATGAAGTTCCCTGCATTTTTTTTCTGTGAGTTATGGGCTTATGTGCCCAAGCCTAGGGAAGTCCTGAAAGGAAAATCCCCATTCTCCTGGAGATGAATATAATTCCTAGACGAGTCTACTTGAGAAATCCCCTTGGATCATGGATTTTTCTTGGGGGTGACAACTGTAAGAAAGTTTAGGCTGCAACGAGTCTATTGGTTGAGTGGAAAGTTGAAGTCCCACCTTTAGTTTCTCTCTGATTTAATCATTCCTAATAAGTGTTCACCTTTTTACCTTGTTGGAATCAAGGCTTACTATGTGTTGTCACACCACCCAACTGTTAGTTATATAGACACATTAATTATTACCTTGTCATACTAATGCCAAGTATGTTACCCCATAACTGCTCACACATGTCAACCACATGTTCCAAATATCAAGACAATCATATCTATCAATTTGAAATCAACTTTTACCAAGACTAACATCATGTCATAATCCATAGTTAACTCATAGCCATTAGACATAATGCTACAACTATCACCTACTATACTCAACTACATATCAACTGTCTCAACACATATGTGTTAGTAAAGTCATCTTAAAACAAGATCATTGGAACACATACTCGTATTGTGCAACTCATCGAACATTCAACCAACTTGAAACATACCATGTTAAATAAATCAACTAGACGACATTATCAACAATGAAGAACCCAATATACTACATAAGCAAACTCATACCTTACTGTATTTCAGGGGAGACTATCTCATCTGCACAATCAGTCCAACTTAGCACAATACAATTTGACAACATATCAACTCAAACATAAATCATGATATCCATAGTAGTAACTAACTAACATGTTCACATCATAAGCTCATAAGAATTTTTCATTCATGCATAACAATCACATATGTATGATCAGTCTAGATTAGTACGACACCATATCACAAATATGTTGACTCATACCTGAATATCACAACCATAACCATATGCATAGGTCAAACCAGGTTAACACAATACATATAACATCAATATATTCAATGCAATGAACATAACCATCATGCATATGACCAATCCAAATGACAAGATCAAGATCTCAATGAAGTAGCCCTAATCATCAAGTTAATAGCATATAACAGTAATAAGCTATATATCACGCTCACCAACAACATATAACCTAATCATCAAGTTATCTAACATAAACAATAAAAACAATGCATACAACTACATGTTACTATCATCCATGACTGTCTGACACATGTGCATATAATCACACTAATCATCTAACATCTACCATGAATGTAACCATAACATCAAATACATGTTCATAAACCTAAAGTATATAACCCTAATGCATATAATAATCATTAACTTACATACCTGAATGCCAACATAAAATACTTGTATGAAGATTTGCTCTTACCCCAAAGTCCAATGTTGCAACCTCATTATGATGATTTGCATCTCCCACTCTATCTCAACCAAAACATTAACATCATAACAACCAATAGCATCATGATGAACTAAATTGCATACAATGACTTCATAAGGCATGTTTGACCTACTATACATGCATAGTCATATCCACGACCATACATGCATAACAACTGCATATAAACATATAACACATGAGTGCAAAACCATATACATGCCATTCTAGCTAGAGTTCAGTCATCAATGTGTGACCATAGAAACTACACAAAGCATGACCTCATGCATAACAACAACAACCACATCACGTGCACTTGATAACATGTGAACACTGACGTGCATAACAATGCATAATCGACCATACACACACAAAGACATACTCCACGACAACCTTTCGACCTTCACATGGCGATATCACTACAACCATGATCAACACCATGAAAATGCAACAAGCACATGAACTACAAAACAAGAGACACACATGCAACTGACTTTAAAACATGATCAACACACAACCCAAGGAGAGTGCAATCATGCTCTGATACCACTCTATAACACCCTCCTCCCACATCTACCCAAGCAACCGGCCAGCCAGGGTAAACATGCGACGAGAGGCCACTATGACAAGATTCAACCTCCTTGGTGACTTTAAGGAAATGGAATCATTGAAACATCACACATAGTCATCCAACATCGTTTTTCATAACCTTCAGGAGACAAATAGCCACTCAGACTGTCTGTCCCTAGGTCCCACTGCTGTTTGAGAAACTTAGGGTAGGGTAACACACCCTAGACACTACCCAAGCGAGTTAGTCTCCAGAATAACGCTCCCCAAACACTAGCAAGGTGCTTTAGTGCTTCCCAGACATTGCTCAGGCGAGTTAGTCTAAACTAACGCTTTGTTTTGCTAGAATTCCAGAATTTGAGCCACCTTTTTCGGCCCAAAGCCCAGGACGCTGCCCAAAATGGAATGATCACTTAAAATGGGTAAGAATACAAGGAAACAAGGATCTAAAAGCAATAAGATGAACAAAACCATAACCAGACCCCTACTAGCCATGACATGCATTTCATCAAACATATCATTAACATGTAACCTACAGGTGTAAACAACCGAATTAAGCGTAGGGATCACATACTTATCTGAGAATTGCTATGAACCATGCTTCCCTCATGCCATTTGCTACATTATCCTCCATTAAATCATAGACACATTATCCATTCACATACAAGTAAAAACATGTTGAGAGCCATACATAGCTTCTATCATAAAATGTGCATATAACCAACATAATAGGAACAAAAATACAATAAACATATCAGCCATCAAATCCATAAATACATCAATACCTTTACACATGAAAATTGAGGGAATGGATTTCTCATTAATGAATGCAATGAACCAACCAGAGATGGGACTACCACGTTCCACCCGACCGTAGAATGGCTAATCCAAATCTCTCTTCATCCATTCACCCCCATGCCATATTCCAAGCATGAATGTGGGATCTCATATAAAACATCAATCAAAACTCATCCAGGGCTTCCATAGGCCATCCACCTCAACCTATCAAACAGTGATTCCACCTCACAGTCGGACATCACCTAAAACCAGCATCATATTGGTCACCTTCCAAGCCTTCCAGGACTTCCAGAGTGTTTTTCCAACCAAGGCTTTCAAACTAGTAAATCAAACCACAACTTATACAGGGCTTCCAGAATGTTTGTCCAACCAAGGCTTCTAGATCTAGTAACTCAACCCACAAATTATACAGGGCTTCTAGAGCGTTTGTCCAACCAAGGCTTCTAGGAATAGTAAGGCTTCTAGGAATGGAGACCTGCGACATCCTAGTCAATAATTTTTTTTGTTCCATACAATTTAGATTTTATTTTCTTGTTCATTCGGTGAATTATAACTTCATATAGTAAATTTGTAACATCCTGTAGTAGTTACAAGATCTCCTGTAGCAGCCTTCCAACATGTATATACTTGCCTAGATTCGCTCAAGAAGCTTGGTTTTGGTCCCTTAAGATTGAATCATGACCTCTAGGCTCTAAATCAATGGTTAAGGAAGAATAAAGACCAATTAGGACATGCATTTTCACAATGTAGATAAGGCTTATTCATTTAAATTCATACTCTTAGGATTTCAATTACACTTTGTTGTTCTTACCTAGGATTAATTTTTTTTCCATTTTGAGCATTTCCATTTCTGGAATTAGTTTAGGATCTGATTTTATTACATTCACTCCATTACATCATGACAGTGAAGGAAGGAAAAATTGTATGCTACCATATAGTGTTAATACCTCTTAATTTTGTACGAACCTCGGGTTGATAATTAAAGTTGGTAGCCTTCGGAGTTGCAACATTCTTGTTGCAATATGAGACTCATCACTTTTTGGCACCGTTGTCAGGGAGGTAAAAAAATATGCATTGTTTTCTTCTCTAGTTGATTCATTTCTTTTTACTTTCTGCAAAAACAAAAATTTTTCACTAGGCATATTTCATTTCAAGAACCAAAAATTGCATTGCATTAAGAATTCCTATTCCAAAAAATTCTCCAACACCAACCACCCCCCCAATTTGATCACGTGGTGTAGTAAGAGCCACACCACTATCCAATTTTGCAGGTAGAAGAAGAAGAGGCGACATAGAAGGTAGAAGAAATGGATGGAAATGATGACAATGAAGAAGATCCTCTTGGATTTCCTATTCAAGATATTGATGTTAGTGTGCACATGATGAACATCCCTCCTTATTTTCTTCCAAACTTTCATGGTCTAAGGTCAAAGGATCCGAAAAAATTTCTCTTTGAATTTGAAATTATTTGTAGATCTTATGATTATTTATTAAATACTAAAAAATTGAGATATTTTCTGGCAACATTGAAGGATAGAGCTCTTAAATGGTTCATGAGTTTAGGGACTAATTTAGTAAGATTATGGAATGATATGCAAAAGATATTTCTAGAAAAATATAAAGATCATGATCTTAAAGAATAAATACTTAAAATGAATAAAAAATAAGATGAGAGCCTTGAGGATCTAATAGAGAGGTTCATGTATAATGTTAAGAGGAAAAAAATACATCATTTAGGATCCGACACACTAAAAACCCTCTTACATAGAGCAATTAGGGATGAATGGATTGATCTCCTTGATCTCATGAGTAGAGGTGATGTATACCAATTATCATTTGAAGAAATTTTTGAAACATGCAAACACACATCAAAAGGAAGGGCAAGAGTAAGTCAATCGTCTTCAAGATCGATAAGTCAAGCTAAACTTGGAAATTTTTTTGACAAATTTAAAACAGAAATTCTTAGCAATCTAAGTGAACAAGTATAAATGTTAAGAATACAAAATGAGCAAAAAGAAGATGCTGATATTTGTGTTGTCCATGGAGAATCACATGATGTTAAATATTTCCCCTCATTACCAAGGTTGAAGGAAGTTTACAAACAGGACAATGGAGCAAGTCAATTGCCAATGTAGTTATGTTATGTAGCTCCAAGAGGACCATGGAAACCTATTCAACCTGATATGAGGCAAGAGCCTAATTCATAATTTCAAGATAATGCACATCCATATCAAATTAAGTGGAACACACTCTTTCCTTGGAAACCTTGGCCATCTCAACCCCAAAACGAATCTTGGCAACAAGGTTGGAAATGAACTTATTATGGGAGCCATCCACAATATCCTCGATATTTTCCTCAATATCCTCCATACTCAACTCCATGTTATCCCTACCATCCACCTCCACCATAACCACAACCCCAACCACATCCATCTCAAATATCCACTCCCACTCAACTACCTGTACCACCATTTCCAAACCCACACAAGGAAATAGCTCAGCCCACTTACAATGTTGAGGCACAAAACTTCCAAACATCTCCTCTTGATCTAAATGGTATTCATCTTAGATCAGGAAAGGTATTGCAAAAAAGAGATTCTATTGATGTCATTGAAGGACCACATCCAGAAGAAGAATATTCAAATGAGAAGACCAAAGGATCATGGGCTGCACTTGATGAAGATCAGACATCAAAATTAGAGATTGAGAAAGTTCCCTCATGTTCACCATTAGATCCTCTATGTGTTCAAGAGAATAATTAGCAAAAAGAAGAAGATCTAAATTTCATGGAAGAAGAAGACATCCAAGATGATCCAAATCAACAAGTGGACCAGGGGCATCACAATTATATTGAAATATGGTTCCAGAAAAGTGTTAAGTTGTAGCAACACACTCTTCTTCAACAATTCCTAATCTCATCTTAGTCAAAGAATTTGGTCTCTTACATTCAGGTACATGTCAAAGAATTCATTTCAAGGCTACACATCAATTATCTATCATCTTGATGTGCACATGTCTCCATTGGAAGTATTCCTACACTTGAAAATGATTTTGTTTTTTCAAGTATATTAAGATAGGAAAAGAAATAAAAAATGAAAAATAAGAGAAAAAAATAAAATCTTAGGTGAAAAACTCCTTTGAGGCACCTGAGATTGGCTCATTGATTGAAAACCTCCATGAGGCAGTCAATGGGTTGGAAAAAAGAAAGAAAAAGAGAAAAAGAAAAGATCCTAGGTGAAAATCTCCTTTGAGGCGCCTAGGTGGACCTACTAGTTGAAAAACTTATTGAGGCGGCTAGTAGGCCTAGAAGAAAAAAGAAGAAAAAATTAAAATATTTTCTCCATGTATCTCTCTCTCATGAATGCAGGTGTTCTCCAACCTCTGTAAGCAACAAAAACAAGTTAGCCACCAAAAGAAAAGTTGATCAAAAGCCTAGTCAAAGGAAGTCAAATTTGGACCTTCTTCTCCTTTGCTCAAATGCTCCAGAATGACCAAGGCCATGAAAATCCATCACCCTCAACTATTTCCACCATCCACTCATCATTCCCAAGGTTTTACCACTCATTTTCCTTCTTGTACTAAAATGCTACAGGAAGATCCTGTAGTTACTACACGAAACAAAAATACATAGAGCAGAAAATTGTTTTTGTCATATTTTGAAAACCATGCATCCGTTTGCCAAGTTATTTAAGGAAGACCCTGTAGTACTACATGATGACCGAGAAGAAGCTACAAGATGCAATTTTATTGGAGAAATGGGTAAAAAGGTCATGTTTTATTTAGGAAATGTTGATATAGGACCCCCAACACCACTTTCATCACTAATCCACCATCTAACCAAAATCCATATTCAAATTCCACTCTGCCTTACATGAAAAAAATAAGAAAAAACTTTGTCATCAACTTTTCCAGCACCTGCACCACCTCTTGATGATTTTAACCCTATCCTTATACCTCCTATGACTTTCCATCAATCCCACATGCAACAATTAGGTATTGAAGAGGAATTAAATGCTTGTTATAAGAAGACGATTCCTCGTATAAGCAGCCTGTAGAGTTACAACAGAACTCAACATTGATTCTTTTTTCACTCACATAATAGAAGATCTAGCCACCTTGAGTAGAATGAAGCCATTTTTGAAGATTGAAAATGGGGCACACCCTCCTTAGGAAGTAGTCCATCCACTCCACAAACAAAATATTGAACAATGGAAAGAAAATTGCACACAACAACCTTATTAGTCAAAGAATCAACAAGATGTGAAGACTTGTGTAGAAGCAAGCATAGAAAATTAGCACCTCCAGGGAAGCATGGATTGATCATCAACTCAGCAGCAGCATGCATGCCTCTCCAACAACCATCAGGCAGGTAAAGGTATGAAATATTCTTGACCTATTCGCTTAAGCATATTATAATTAGAAATTTGTTTTCAATGCATGAGAGGCCAGGTTTTATAAAGCTATGGATGGGTCAACAGTCTCATCCACCCTCAACTAGTTAATTGCAGCTAACTCCCTTACTCAAGCAATGTGGAAAAGCCAAAGTAGGAAGGGTGATAATTTTGAAGAGTGGGGACAATAGTTAAAAGATGAAATTTGTACAAAGGCCAAGTCACCAAAGCACTCCAAGCCCTCCATCCACTTCATATCCATTATCTATCCATCATTCATCCATCCCATTTCATAAGAAAAAATTAGCATTTTTCAAGAACAACCCTACACTCCGACTCACCCTGAAAATTTCTTGAAAAAACACACAGAACACATCCTCTCCATTTTCACAAACCTACACTACTCCCTCTGAGCCCTAGCATCATCCTCCAAACCCTCTACATCATTTCTCATCACTCCCATATAGTTAGAAGACCCTGAAAGAGAAGGAATGACTGCTACAGGAAGACAAAATGTTGCTACAAGAAGGAAGAAATGAACAAATTGTGCTAAAAACCAAAATGGCAGTGCCTAAGAGAGACCTAATCAAAACAGAGAACTCCAAAGCCCATTAGGCAATCATCTAGGCCACAAAAGAGAAGAAGAAGGAAACAAAATGCAAGAAGGCATTCACCATCAAAATAGAACTCAAATTGCAGTGATGAAAAGAGGCTTTCCAAGGGGTCTCTAATCTCTTTCTAGCTTTTGTCCAAGGCCTAAAAGATGTTATAGAAAGGGGAGAAAGACATGGAAAAACCAGTCCAAAATGACATTGAGGGGAATGGAAGTCAAGTTGAGGGCCTACTCTAGGCTTAGACTATCATTTTTTCTCAAAACAGGTTTAAACATGCTGCTACAGGGTTACCTGTAGTTACTATAGGAATTACTATAGGATGTCCTAGTTTACTACATGATCTCATCTAAGGGCATTTTAAAGGTTCCAGAGGTGTCCAAATGGTGGAAAAAGGTAGCAGGAGATTGGAAAAGGATGTGGAAGACCTTGCCAAACCGAAAAATATTAAATAACCCATATTGCATAAGAGGAAAAATGAAGGAATGTACAAATCAGGGAGGCCACCAAGGCCATGAATGAGGCACAATGAGGTCACTAAGTTTCTCAGAGGATGAACAACACTTTCAACAGGGGTATGATGGGCCTCCAAATTAGACATAAATTAAGGCCCATTTGACCATCCTTCAGCACATTAAACCTCTCTTTTTGCATTAGATAATGTAATTTAAACTTTAATATGTCCATTAGGGAGGTTTATGGATAATTAGCATATTTGTGCCTAATATTATTTATTTTTGTGGAATATTGTGAGAATATTGAGTAGATTATGAAAATTTGGAGGAGGAGATAATTTAGGGACTTGATCCCTACTACAAGAGGATCAATATTAAATAATAAATCAAGAAGATATTATGAAATTATTACACAGATTCTAAAGATCCAATGATTGAGAAAATTTAGGAATGTGTTCCTTGTCATTTAATGCAGATTCTTAACATTGGGAACCGGATCCACTCTTTGAGGGATTTTGTGGGGAATGCTTCCTCCTTTCATGGGGAATGCTTCCTAATCATTTTTTATAAGTACCAAAGCGAATTTTCCTCTAGTGGTTGATTTTTCTTAGTCTTCATGTGGAAAGAACTCGTATTTTTGCAGCTCCACTTTCATTTCTTGCAGGGATGTAGTTGTATTGATGGAAATAATGAAGATTGGTGCCATGTTCAACTTCTAAATCTTGGTCTCCTTCATAGGACTTTGATTTTCCTTGGGCTTGGCCACCCGAGGAGCCTCAGAGCCCTTTTGTATCATTTAATTTTCTTCCTTTCACTTCTTATTAACATGCATCTCTTTTTCTTGTTTTTTTTTCTTTCTTTCTATTTTTGCATTTAGTATAAATAATTTGTTGTTATAGGATTGGGTTAAATGGTCGAAGTAAATTATTTTTTAGGATCAAAACCATCATTTAATCATTGGAACAATTTTGGAAGGTCATAGTAATCATTGAGCTACTTGGATTAGTTTTCTTATTCATAAATCTAGATTTTTGGAAGTCCCTTGTGGCAAATAACAATAAATTTCTCCTATTTTTTAGAACATGATAATGAGATTCAATTGAGTTTATTTCACTTGCATTAGATAAAAAAACATTCTAGTTAATAACAAAATTTACCCCATTGCATTTGCACTTGATTAGGTTAGGCATTTGATAGATTTACTAGCTCACTAGTTCTCGAATTTCTAGATTTTAGACTAGTATTTTTCTGCTATTTTTTAGCATGGGTTAACAAAGGTCTTTTTGAGCGATTCCACTTGGAATGGAGACCTAAGACATCCTAGTCAATAAAAAAATTTGTCCCATCGAATTTGGATTTGACTTTCTTGGTCATTTGGTGAATTATATCTTCCTGTAGCAAATTTGTAACATCCTGTAGTAGTTATTGGATCTCCTATAGCAGCCTTCCAACAAGTATATATGTAACAACCCCGAAATTAAAACATGTAACTAATTAGATTAATTATGCGATTTACAATCAACACACCTCTATTCAACTAATTAGCATATAATTTTTGAGAAATAAGAGCAAAGGCAACTTACCTGTAGCGATGATATTCCTTACTTGTAATTTCGGAGTTGAACGCTATTTGAATCTCGCTAACCGCAACAAAGTTTTGGGGACGACTCTCCACCCAACTATAGGCTCAGTTGCACATAATCTTTCTACAATTGGCCACCCCCGAGCCCTCAATCATACTATTTCCAATGAATCTTTTGTTTCACAACACTTTTCTCCTAAGAGAATAGATGATGGAATCATGGAATGATCTCTCATCTTCCTCACCGTCCATTAAATAGAGCAAACATTGGAAGTGGAACCGCATGCACACATTCCATGTGTCAACATGCAACTTTTATTTTTTTATTATTATAAGATTTACTTAAGTTAAATTTTCTCTTAATTTATTTATTTCTTATTTTATTCATTTTTACTTTTTGATAACTTTATTTATTTTTACTATTTTTATAGTTCTTTTAGTTAACTCTTTCTTATTTTATTTTACTTTTTTCTTAACTTTATTTTTTATTACTATTTTATAGTTTTACTTTTATATCTACTTATTTAGAACTCTAATATTGTTATTTACTATTTTATTTATTTGTTATTAGTATATTTATTTATTATTTATTATCTATTTACTATTATTATCTTTTTTTATTGTTTATTATTTATTTGCTTATAAATAATATTATATTATATTATTTATTATTATTATTATTATTAGGGGACATTACATACTCCCCCTCTTTAAGGAGCTTCATCCCAAAGTTAAATTGAATCATTTAACATTTTATTTATTTAGTTATTTATTACTTCATGTTTGCCCTACACTCTCTGCTGAACTAGTATAACTAGCAGGCATCGAAAGTTTTCACAACACTCGGGAAATTTCAAGGAATATTTGTCCTTTTTCCCACTTTCAGAACTAGGCATAAGCCTCATTAGTCTGTATCCTAGTCCAAGGTTGGCCCCAAGGCTCACGCCTGACTCAGACCTCATCTGCCCCTAAGCAGGGATCTGGTACGGTACTCAATGACTCTAAGCATCTTGCAAGGCTGGCCCACTCCCTCCACAACTACTAAGGTCCACAACCCCAGGCATCGAAGTCCTTACACCCCTACTAGACTTTGACATCCGAATCCAATAACAGGCACCGAACCTATAATATCAGGCACTTGGCCTCCTCAAGATGGTCCCATAGCCCTTCAAGAGCTATCCATCAAGAGCTATACAAGACAAAGGAACCAATGGCATATGTAGTGTTGATTGAGTATGTCCCCAACCCATATGGTGTTACATATCCTCCCTCGCAGGTATGGGCTCCTACAAAATCATTAAATGAACCGACTTTCGGCTCATTTTTTGGAGTTCCTGTCAGTCATCACATCTCAACATGCAACCAATGCATTAGCTATAACATCATAGTATCATAAGAAACAATCCACATGCCAAGTCTTGCATGGTATCATAATAACATAACATCATTTTTAATCACCACATTTTGAATAATAACAAATTGCATGCTCATGCATGTCATAAAATCTACATGCAAGTACCACATGCTTCACCTTATGAAATACCGTCATAAGTTATAACATCACCATATTTTTATCAATGATATATCATGATATCACATAATCAATGAACCACATGTCAATATACATTATATTGTAACATCACAATCCCTATGCATATCATATTGATCATGAACAAACAACATCATTATCATATCAAACTAAATGAGTAAGAACCACATATGCATCATTATTCTCATATCATTATATCATGAAACATCATCAATTTGAGAATCATCTCAATACTTATCAAATATAGAATAATACACTATAAACATTATTATCCTAATTCATCAGAGAAAATCAATTTCATTTGCTTGTATAAACATTGAATACCAATTATGAACTAAGATTATTCAACATCCATCTAAGATATATGTTATCCCTTTGTGCTTACATTTTTTTTTGTCATTTCATTGTAATAATAGGTCTATTGTCCTTCTATATTAATAGCATATTATAATAAAGTAAATTATTTATATCACTATATTAAATTATTATCTATTACATATACATTTTTTAAAAATTCATTTTTATTAACTAATTATTAAATATATAATATTTACATAATCATATATATCAACTACCTCTCATTCCATTATCAAATTTAAAATTAATCTTTAGTTAAAAAATATATTACTAAATCAACAGTGAATTTTTTTTTAATTCTAAAAAATGAGTTGATTTACTACTAATATCATTAAATTTATCTTGTAAACTCTTATTTACATATTTATATATCAATTTGTGGACACAAATAATTGAAAATTTTGAACTAAAACCTAGATCATTACATGTAAGTGCAATTATATAACTAAAGTTTAACTTTACTTTTATTTTTGAAATTACTTAACAATTATATGTCCCTTCAAAAACATGCCAACACCATTTTTATATAAGTGGAAAGTACCTTTCTAATTTAAAAACAATTAAAAAAAAAACATCATGACTCTTTTTAGTTTTATGTTTTTATTAGTAAGATGAGTTTACCGAACATGAGCTCGGTCAAGCTGCGGTGAAGGGATTGTGGATAAATCTTTACGCTAATAAAAAGCTTTCAACATTACAAAATTAAAATTATAAAGTTTAAAACTTATATTATAATAAAATTGGTCTTCCACCGTGAGTATGGTAAACTTGCCACTTATATGGTAAATTACAACCTTTACTCTGCTTCTTCTCGCGTTTTATAGTGCTCTCATTGATTTTTGTTTTTTGTTTTTTTGCTTTTAAATATATAATAAATAACTTAAAACCTTGGTTGCATTATGGTCCTTTCTCTTAAACTTAGAACCTGCACTATGAGCCCAACTCCTTAGAATGAATATATCTATATATATATATATATATATTAAATTTTCATAATATATATATATATATATATATATATATATATATATATATTTTCAATAAAAACAATAATAAAAAAAGTATAATAGTTACTTTATTACAGAATAAACTTATCTTTTATTTTCATATATTTTTAACATAAATTATAACAATTTAAATACTATTTTTTATATCTATTATTTTTAACGGTATGCCTCTTTATCATATTTCTGTTTATTTTTACACGGGCATAATTGAGGATGGAGAAATTAAACTAATTTTAATTTTCTACCCATCCATAATATTTAATTATGTCGTAAGGCGTTTCCCTCTGAAATGAACTCCCCCAAATGCTTCTCTGTCCTAATCGTAGCCGTTAGATCTTTTGTTAGACGATTGAACAAAAATCAGCCGTCTAATTTAAAAAACCTTAAAAAACGTTATTACCCTGCAGCTGTTTGTGCTTTTGCAAGGCATTTGATTCGTTTAACGCTTGGACCACCAATTTGGTTAACGGCGAGCGGGTTGAGAGGTTATCAGTGCCAAGGTTCGATCCCCCTCGCACTCAATTCCTCCGCAGAGATTTTTCGGTAGCGGAAATGGGCATTCACATTCGAATGCTTATAGGAATTCCAGAGACATGCTACTATCGGAATTGGGACCGGGACTAGGCATCGGGCTGCATTCGCTGCATCTCCCCCAAGTTTGGCCGAGTCTCCAGAACCGACGCTGAAGATGCAGGAGGACCAGAAGTCACGAGATCCAGTCTCACCACAGCCTCGAGCAGGCATTATGGGAAGACTTGTTATTACCAAGAGTGGAAAAGTGCTTCCAAAGCTCAAGATCTTTGTGGGTTACGATCCACGTGAGGATCGTGTCTACGAGGTTTGCAGGCATTCGATACGGAAACATGCCACATTTCCAGTTGAAGTAATCCCCATCAAACAAGTGGATCTCCGCAAGGCTGGTCTTTACTGGTGCACAAGGGATCCCACTGAGAGCACCCAGTTCTCCTTTTCCAGGTTCTTGACTCCTTTCCTAGCTGGGTTCGAGGGTTGGGCTATGTTCGTAGACTGTGATTTTCTCTATACTGTTGACGTTAGGGAATTAGCTGAGCTCATTGATGATAAGTATGCTATAATGTGTGTCAAACACGATTACAAGCCCAAGAGTGCTACAAAAATGGATGGGGTTGTGCAGACTACTTACCCTAGAAAGAACTGGTCATCTATGGTTTTGTATAATTGCGGGCACCCCAAGAACAGAGTTTTGACACCCTCTGTTGTGAATTCCCAATCTGGGGCATTTTTGCATAGATTCACTTGGCTTGATGACAATGATATTGGACCCATTCCCTACACCTGGAATTTCCTTGTTGGTCACAATGAGATTGATGACAAGGAACTTCCCAAAGCTATACATTATACAATGGGAGGCCCTTGGTTCGAGGCCTGGAAAGATTGCCAATTCGCAGATCTGTGGCTTCAGGAAGTGGATGAGTATAAGAGGTCCCAGATGATACAGAAGGTGATTCAAGATGAGCTCATAAGGCTGTTGGATACAAGAATGAATGAAAGAGCAGGAGAGCTTGAAACCAGAGTAGGTGAGTTGGAAGGCAAGGTTAGAGAGATCTCTGCTCTGCAGAAATTGCTGTTGTTTTATCTGCAAGAGAGGTTTCTAACAGAGGGAGGGAATGGTGTGAAAGAACCTCCTTTTGATGCCTAGTTGAACAAGGGATTGCGGAGCAGAAAGGAATTGCTTTGGAATACCCTGCCGGATCTTGTGAGAGTGCAAAATAGGAATATGTTTTGGAGGTACTAGTGCAGGATATAGCCTAATTATTTTTATTCGATTCTATTTTTATCTCTAAATATTAGAGAGAAATTGTAGTTTTCTGCATAAATTTTGAACTGGAAGTTAACTTATTTCTTAATATACTATTCGCCCATGGTATAGTCAAATCACCTTTACTTTATAGCAGCTAAGAAATAGCTACATTCTTCATTCTCATCCTTTTTCCTGAAAGAATGGTATGAAGGGTTTGTACCCTATCTGGACAATAATGTCATTGTGACAAAATTTTTTCTCCAATGTAGTTATCTCAGACATTGCAATTTCATGGAATATGCTTCATCATATCAATTGGTGTAATTGTATATGGATGGTTATTTTAGGTTATTCACCTATGGTATGGTCAAATATGCCTTTAATTTAGCTACATTCTTCAATATTATCCTTTTTCCTGAAAGAATTGTGTGAAGGGTTTGTACTCTATCTAGACAAAAATATTATTGTGGCATTTTTTTTCTATCTTAAATGCAGTTATCTCAAACATTGCGATTTCATGGAATATACTTCATCACATCGATTGGTATAATTGTATTAATTCTATTTATTAGCTATCTTGATTGCAATGTATGGATGGTTGTTTTCGGCCAGGCTCAAACATCTCTGTGTTGTTGGGGTTGCCATTGTGGTGTATTTAGTGACTATTTTGATGTGTTTATGTTGAAAATTTATAACCTTCATAAGCATTTTTAAGTTCACTGTTATTCAATAAGTAGTGTATTTTGTGAAGGACAATGGAGATCAGTGGATCTTCTCATTTGCTGTGAACAATACTAGAGTGCTCAAGCTAGTGTGTACAAAGCATATCACAGCAAGATATATTCATATTTTGCATGTGCGAAGTATGCATTATGCTCACATATGGAATTTTTAACAGTGTTCTTCTACGAGAAAAGTATGCCTTTATGTTTTGATGCAGACACCTCCAATCTGCACAGCACTCTGGTCCTCAGGTTTCCACAGGGGTAGACTTACACCACCCATTTAAACCTAACATAAATGTCAAAGAACGCTTCCCGTGATCTGAAAAGGGGTTAGTAACTATAATAGAGAATAGGCTGTGCAAGCTTTAGCAGAGGGATCAAATGAAGATTTCCAATCTCAAAACCTGCAAACAAGTTTACAGCAGAAGAGATTTAGTGAAGAATTACGTGATGCTCTGTTCCTGCAAACAATTGTGGTATTTATGAATGCAAACCACTAAAATATTCAGGTTGGGGATGAATAATCTACAGGGGACAACACCAATCTTTAGATTGCCGAAAAGCTAGAAAAGCTGTCTTTATTCCATTATCTCTAATCTTTGATACAAAGAAAACTCCCTAGATAACTAGCATACCGGCCCTACAATCGCTTCCCTCAGCGTATGGCTCATCTGAGCACATTCTTTATCCCCCTATGACAATTATAAGCACTGGATATACATCTATACCAAACCAGACTCCCGTTTAATGAGCTTAAAAAATGCCAGTGGATTGTGACAGATCTCATTGATGGTATGTCCTTCTGGAATTGCCATAGTTGAGTTGTAGAAGTAGCCTGCCCAGCCTGCCCACCTTCTGTCCACGTTTCCTTGTTAGCACCTATTCCCTAGTTAGTTTTTCTTTCTTCACATCATGTAGTGCGGTTTCTTTCCACTAATCATTCTGCTGCGTTGTAAGGAATCTTAAAAGATAACCACGACTGCAGTTCAGGGGAGATAGCAGGATGCTCCTGTATCTAGTTACGCCGTAAGGCGTTTCCCTCTGAAATGAACTCCCCCTGTTACACTAAAATTTGTCACCATGACTATTTGCAGTTAGTATGGCTCCATCAATTGTCATACTATCCTCCTTGGCAAGTCTCATACCTCTGCTCTCCATGTCAAACTCCAAGAAAGAGAGAAAGTCTTTAAAAATGTATTTATCTCTGGGTATGCAGATTCTCTCAGCCTTACCTGCGTGTACGCACCCCAAGTTCACAAGACCTGCGTACTTGTACGCTCTGTATGTAAAGCCATGGGTGCGTACCCCTGTAAAGGTCAAAAGGCGCGAGTTTCATCTTAAAAAAGTTACTTGTGGTCACTTCTAGAGCATTCTAGAAGCTTGTTCGACGTATATTGAGCGCCTCCAGATGGTTCATGTATCCCTACCAAAGAGGAACTTATCCCATCAAGAGGGGAGCTATCCCATCCAAAGAGGGACTTATCCCATTGATGGTGGACCTGATTAACTTCCTCTTGAGCACTATAAATACAGGCATTGGGCCAGAAGGAGGGGAGGTTAAAAGCTGAATATTCCTAAGGGTAGATGCTGCTGGAATTAGGACTTCCTTGTAGAAGCTTGTGAGGAGAGATTCCCATCCTTTCTTGTTTCATTTGGAAGTGGGTGAGCTTATCAAAGTAAAGGAGAACTCTTGATGGACCCTGGGAGGGACTTGCACAACACCAAGGCTCAGGTTGTAATGGTTCCTTTTGTTTCCTATTAATGCAAATAAGTCCATTCTTCTCAACAATTTGTTATTCATGAGTTGTTTCATATACTCCTTGGTCTGTATGTTAAATATGTTTTATTTTATGAGATATTCAGGTGCTATTTAATCGTTTGATTGTTAGTGAATGCAGGTTTCGAAGAGAAGGAGGAGCTCATCCGGATCGACGAGGCTGGACTACTACAACAGCGTTGGACTACAGGTAGGATCTAAACACTTGATTTCTTGTATGGTAAATGCATATTTAGAGAAGGATTGCTCTTAATTGTCTTGTTTGTCACTAGAGAGCCTTAAGCTCCTAGGGAGGTTGGTTGTGTCCGCACTATCGACTCTTTCCGCCTGACACCCCCAAATGCTTTTCTGTCCTAATCGTAGCCGTTAGACGATTGAACAAAAACCAGCGGTCTAATTTAATAAAAAATGTTTTAAAACATTAAAAAACCTTAAAAAACGTTATTAGCCTGCAGCTGTTTGTGCTTTTGCAAGGCATTTGATTCGTTTAACGCTTGGACCACCAATTTGGTTAACAGCGAGCGGGTTGAGAGGTTATCACAGCACCCTCCAGGAGCGTTGATGATGGAGCAATTGGTTCCCGAAATTCCTGGTCAAAACTTCTAATGGTGGCTGCTCCAGAGATTGATTCTCCAAAATGTTGTACGATTGGAGCTCTACAAACTGATGCCAGCCGAGCCAGTTCCCTAGCTGATGTTATGTAGTATTGCTGCATGCAAGGAAGGTTAGAGGAGTTACAAGAATTCTCTTATTACTATAAAAACCCAAAAGCATGGAAACAAAGAAATACAGATAAACTGTTGTCATGATAGAATCCTGATGCAACTTAATCTATTTGATAACATCCTTTTCAATCAGATTATTGGATCTACCTACAGCAAACCTTGAAGTAGAAATCAAACTCTCTTATCGCCAATTTATGTTCCTCTGAGAAAATTAAAATTTGCAAGTTCGTATTTATTATTATTGAGAAATACAGAGAATACCTGATACCATATACAACTTGCACCCACTGGTATAAACACAATGAAGACCTGCCAAGCAATATGAGACATGACTGCAATGATCCCCAAAAGTTGTATAAATGCAAAAGCCAATTCTCCTAGTTGAGAAGGAATCAATGTGTCCACTGCACTCTGATCAGTTGATGCCTGCCAAGAAACAGAGAGCTTGTTACTGACCCACTAGAATCAAATGATTTCCTTCTCTCTCAGGAAAGGTATTAGCCTATTAAAACAATAAATGTCAACTGACCCGATTCAGTATTCGCCCAGATGGAGTTGCATCAAAGAAGGACATTGGTGCACGAAATATACACCTGTGCAGAGTGCTGAAAAGCTGATTAGCAGTTTTAAGTCCAACCAATGAAAGAAGCATAGACCTCACAAGAACGCACAGGGAGCTGCTTAATGTCAAAGCAACATAAACCAGAATGAAAAGGGACTTTCTCATAGGGGAACTCTCATTTTCTTTTGTAGAGGCTTCCAATGTCATCCAGAGGTTACTACATATTTGAAGTAGCTGACTTATTATTTGGGCCAGTAGTATTTTAGGTATCAAAGTACCATTGTATGCAGCAGTAATGTAAGACCAGTGTACCGACATGCTTACTCTGCCTCTCTCTCTTTCTTCTTCTTGTACAAGCTGTGAATTTTTATTCTCTTTATCCAATTTTTCTTTGTGGTTTTCTGGTTCAACCTCTTCCTCTACATCTATTGAGTTCTGAACACCGCACTGCTCCAGTGTGTCACTGGCAGTAACATTTTTCACTGCAGCTGTATTGCCAGGACATGAGCTTTCAACAAATCTCTCTGATGTGTACACTTCAGATTTCTCCATAGCAGAAATAGTTTTCAAAGCTTTTTGATGTGCATCAACTAATTCCACAAAATCTGTGCCTGATTGTAACTTGTCATCATATCTGCCAACCTGAGTAATTTCACCATCTCGCATTACCTGTGAAGAATATCATTTACATCAACAAAATATGGATCACTTATCTCCTCCTCTCAATAAATGATCAATAAACTCACTGTCCCTTTACCAATTACATTGAAAATTTTAATATCACTAGAACAGGATGAAAGAAATTCAAACCTACCAGAATGATGTCAGCAGAGGGTAAAAACTCCACTTGATGAGTTAGATAGACTACAGTCTTTGAACCCAGAATACAAAGTATGCATTCCTATAACAAGCAAGTCCAATTTCTTAGATGTTTATGGGCATGAATTTGCAGTGGCACAACCAGCAATGTATATTATCCAGACTGAACAATGAATTGCAGAGTGCTACTGTAGAGCTTCATCATTCCATCAAAACATTAAAACTAATTAATTCAGCAAACCTACAGTATGTAAAGGATAAGAGAAACATACTTGGAAAATATGTTTTCCGGTATGTGCATCCACAGCACTAAAAGGGTCATCAAAAATATAAATGTCTACATCTTGATATAAAGCACGGGCAATCTGTATTCTCTGTTTTTGTCCACCACTCAAATTTAACCCTCTTTCTCCAATGTCTGTCTCGTCCCCATAAGGAAAAAGTTCAAGATCTTTCTTCAATGCACAAGCATCAAGTACACTATTGTATCTAATAGTATCCATCTGCTTTCCAAAGAGAATAGCGTCTTTAATTTTCCCACTTTGTATCCAAAGCCTTGATGAGTTATAGTCCTCAAATGAAACCTAGCCAAGTAACTGCTTTACGCAGATCTCTTATGGAAACCTACCCCAGATACGCCGCTGTTGATCTGTTGATCTCACAGAAAAACAGTGCTGCAAAGGCTGACAAACACAAACTGTTAGCCTTTTAAAATTCATATCGTTGCTTCACAGTGAAAAAGAGATAAGAGATTGGATTCTATTATTGTATGAGTTGCTATGGATCTATGCCATAGGGTTTGAATTCCATTATTACTTTCTTTTTGTATGAAAAAATCGTATATTTAATACTCAAGCAGAATATTCATCAAATGAACTGCAGTTGTAAATGAATCCAATTCTTCTTGTTCTTTGAATCTGTTCTTTTCTGTTTTTGGTATGAAAATCCTTGTGAAACATTTTTATATCCAAATACTTCTGGATTTTTTGAGATATATTTATTATTCTTTTCCTAGGTACAAATGCATTTTATCTGTTTTAATTTGTGGATATGGATGACTATATAATTATGAAAAGTTCCTTTTATGACACTGGCAGTTTCTGGTGCATTACAATTTACAGAATTAGCTTCCCTACTTATAGCTGTTCCTTTTCTTGATTTCAGTAATACAGACAAAAAAATGTACTTTTCAATTTTGAAAAATCCTCTTGAAATTTGATTTAAAGACTAAGGTTTATGAATCATGTATCAATAAAGTCCTATTGTGCAGATAATGGATGCTTTTCCTATGGACATTTCATTTGTTGTCAGGACTCGAGATGTCAATCTATGAAAGCCAACGTGCTAGTAAATTTGATGTCAAATTTTAGACATTTTCTCTATGTGAGTGAAGTCATTTCCTTGAATTTGGTGTTCATGCACAGAATTCTGTTGTGATAAAAAACAATTATCCTATTTTTGGAAGTGCCCTTTGCTTAGACAGAGGAACTTAATAGACCAATACAATTGATCCATGTAATATTTCCTTTTGATCCATGTATATTTTCAAACAAACAATCGTAAATTGTTATGGCATGGCTACCAATTTCGTAAAAAAGTCTTACCTAACACGTTATTCATAACTTAATAGACCAATACAATTGAGCAACAAGCTCTATTTGCATGCCTTTTACTCTCCAAAAAAAATGCCTGGCATATTGGTGGAAAAAGAGATTCCCAGTTCTCAGAAGTTCTATTGCCCATTCAAGGATTGCTCGGCACTCTTGTTGAAGGATGTGCCTGAAGTAGGAAGCTCAACTGAGCCAGCTGTTGTTGTTATAAAAGAGTCAGAATGCCCTGAATGCAGAAGGTTGTTTTGTGCTCAATGTGGTGGTAAGAATGATAAAAGGAGCTGATATTTCCTTGGATTTGGGACCTGGGAGACAACAAAGTTGTGAAAAATACATATGGCTGTAAATATTGTTTACCAAATTCCATTGTGGTTTCTCTTTAACTTGATCTTTGTAATGTAGTCCTGATTCTCTTAAACAAGGGAATTGTCTGTTTTTCAGGTTGCATAGATGTTGAACAATTAATGTGCATTCATTATTGAATATCTATAGTAATGCTGTATTCAAGTATGTTTACAATGTTGTGTTCAAGTGCATTCACAATTTGTTCTTATACCACAACTTCTTCGTCATGAATAACTTGATTTGTTTCAAAGTGCATGCCATGAAGATTTCATTCAAGAGATACATGCTTGAACAAAAACAAACTTAAAATGTAGTAAGTTCAACCCCATACCTGTTGTGGATCTTTGATAGTCAGGGTTCTTGCGAAGTTTCATGAGTCAAGAAAAAGCCTCAAAGGACCTTGTGAAGTCTCTTTACTGAAATCTTTTTCAAGACTTACCTTCACAGGTTTTGGATAACTTGATCAGGGGTGTTCTGAAGCACATATCAGATTGCATTGTAGCTACATTTCTTAGTGATAACGTTAAGCGGTTCAATACAAATGCTGTTATGGGAATTGAGGTTGATTTGACACTGCTTGAATCTTTTGCAGATACTCAATTTCATGACAGTGGCTTGCATTCCTCATGCTGCTCTGTAGCCCTCTGTCTAATAATCTTAATTTCTTCATCTTTCATATGCAATTTTGATGAGACTATACTAACTGTCTCTTCTAAATTTTTACTGTGCTCCTGTTGTTTAGCAACTTACCACCAATATTTTTTACACAACACATAATTATACAACCCCTACCACACCATCTACATGTGCTAAAATTAAAATACTAATGAAACCACCCAAAATACCACATGGCTTATAAAATAGTGATATCGAACCCTTTGTATTTACTGGTGTGAATATAAGATCATAATATGAAAATATACTGTAAGGACAATGACCATTTGGAATCAATTTTTCTTAGGAAGTTTTAGCTCATGGAGAATATGGTCACATTGGAGGCGTGATGGGATAGGCTGCCTTTTCCTTCTTTAGCGCACAACAGACTTCACATTGTCAGCACAATCTATAGCATGATACAACACTCAGTTCTCCCAATTTCTGCGTCGAGGTGCTACAGTCACGGTGTTCCCAATTTTAATGAGCTGTAACTATGTTATGAGACACCCAGAAATGCATTTCCCCACCTGTAAATAACATCAGAGTACAACACTTCATTTCACTTTTTTTCAAAAAAAGAGGATATAACCACCCAAAATACCACATGGCTTATAAAATCCTGAAAGAATGGTATGAAGGGTTTGTACCCTATCTGGACAATAATGTCATTGTGACAAAAAATTTTCTCCAATGTAGTTATCTCAGACATTGCAATTTCATGGAATATGCTTCATCATATCAATTGGTGTAATTGTATATGGATGGTTATTTTAGGTTATTCACCTATGGTATGGTCAAATATGCCTTTAATTTAGCTACATTCTTGAATATCATCCTTTTTCTTGAAAGAATTGTGTGAAGGGTTTGTACTCTATTTGGACAAAAATATTATTGTGGCATTTTTTTTCTATCTTAAATGCAGTTATCTCAAACATTGCGATTTCATGGAATATACTTCATCACATCGATTGGTATAATTGTATTAATTCTATTTATTAGCTATCTTGATTGCAATGTATGGATGGTTGTTTTCGGCCAGGCTCAAACATCTCTGTGTTGTTGGGGTTGCCATTGTGGTGTATTTAGTGACTATTTTGATGTGTTTATGTTGAAAATTTATAACCTTCATAAGCATTTTTAAGTTCACTGTTATTCAATAAGTAGTGTATTTTGTGAAGGACAATGGAGATCAGTGGATCTTCTCATTTGCTGTGAACAATACTAGAGTGCTCAAGCTAGTGTGTACAAAGCATATCACAGCAAGATATATTCGTATTTTGCATGTGCGAAGTATGCATTATGCTCACATATGGAATTTTTAACAATGTTCTTCTACGAGAAAAGTATGCCTTTATGTTTTGATGCAGACACCTCCAATCTGCACAGCACTCTGGTCCTCAGGTTTCCACAGGGGTAGACTTACACCACCCATTTAAACCTAACATAAATGTCAAAGAACGCTTCCCGTGATCTGAAAAGGGGTTAGTAACTATAATAGAGAATAGGCTGTGCAAGCTTTAGCAGAGGGATCAAATGAAGATTTCCAATCTCAAAACCTGCAAACAAGTTTACAGCAGAAGAGATTTAGTGAAGAATTACGTGATGCTCTATTCCTACAAACAATTGCGGTATTTATGAATGCAAACCACTAAAATATTTAGGTTGGGGATGAATAATCTACAGGGGACAACACCAATCTTTAGATTGCCAAAAAGCTAGAAAAGCTGTCTTTATTCCATTATCTCTAATCTTTGATACAAAGAAAACTCCCTAGATAACTAGCATACCGGCCCTACAATCGCTTCCCTCAGCGTATGGCTCATCTGAGCACATTCTTTATCCCCCTATGACAATTATAAGCACTGGATATACATCTATACCAAACCAGACTCCCGTTTAATGAGCTTAAAAAATGCCAGTGGATTGTGACAGATCTCATTGATGGTATGTCCTTCTGGAATTGCCACAGTTGAGTTGTAGAAGTAGCCTGCCCAGCCTGCCCACCTTCTGTCCACGTTTCCTTGTTAGCACCTATTCCCTGGTTAGTTTTTCTTTCTTCACATCATGTAGTGCGGTTTCTTTCCACTAATCATTCTGCTGAGTTGTAAGGAATCTTAAAAGATAACCACGACTGCAGTTGAGGGGAGATAGCAGGATGCTCCTGCATCTAGTTACGCCGTAAGGCGTTTCCCTCTGAAATGAACTCCCCCAAATGCTTTTCTGTCCTAATCGTAGCCGTTAGACGATTGAACAAAAATCAGCCGTCTAATTTAATAAAAAATGTTTTAAAACATTAAAAAACCTTAAAAAACGTTATTAGCCTGCAGTTGTTTGTGCTTTTGCAAGGCATTTGATTCGTTTAATGCTTGGACCACCAATTTGGTTAACGGCGAGCGGGTTGAGAGGTTATCACAGCACCCTCCAGGAGCATCGATGATGGAGCAATTGGTTCCCGAAATAACAACGCATGCTCTCAGTTATTTGGATTATCCGAGCTTGTGCCATCTCTCCATGACGAATTCTTCCATGCGCTGGGCGGCCAACGACGATAATGCCTGGAAAGCCCTCGATCACAAGGTAGCAAATTAGTCGATCCTCAATTTTTGTTAATTAATTGAATCCCAAAGATTTAGTTTTTCATATTTGACCGAGTACAGTTTTTCTGTGAATTTTTTATCTGGCAAAGCCCAATTTAACGAATAATAGTTCTGTTCAATTGCGCTTTTCATCATGGTGTGGGGCTTGTTTAAATGCCCTTGTTCCTTTCACCTCGCCACGCTTTGGTTATATGAAGGTGCAATTTTTTTTTTTCTGAGCAGACTTGTTTCTTGGAATTTTCATCTGGGTAAAAACTTATTCGACGAATGATCAGTTCCTGAATTATTTTGCTAAACTAGGGTTTTATGGTTTGTTTAAATGCCCTTGATTTTTTCAATTGCCCATGCTTTTGTCATATTACGTTGCATTTTTTGTCTGAGCAAACTCTAATGCCTGGAAAGCCCTCTATTACAAGGCAACGAATTAATCGATCCTCAATTCTCGTCAATTAATTGAATACCAAAGTTTTAGTTTGTCAAATTTGATCGGGTACACTTTTTTCCTGTGAATTTTTCATCTGGCAAATCCGAATTTAACGAATAATAGTTCTCTTCAATTGCTTTTTTCATCAGGGTTTAGGCTTGTTCCTTGTTGCTTTCATCTCGCCACGCTTGTGTTGTATGAAGTGCAATTTTTTTTCTGAGCACACTTGTTTTCATCTGGGTAAAAACGAATTTGACGAATGATCAGTCCCTGAATTTCATTGCTAAACTAGGGTTTTAAGGTTTGTTGCCCATGCTTTTGTTATATTAAGTTGCAGTTTTTGCCTGAGAAAACTCTCTCTAGGTTACTTAAGTGAAATTTTGATCTGGGTAAGGTGACAATTTGACAAGTGGTCAGTCTGTTGAATGATGTCGTTAAATTAAGGTTTAGTGTATGTACAATGCTCTTGTTATTTTCAACTGGGCAAGCTTCTGTTATATCAAGTTGTAGATTTTGTCTGACCACATTTGTTTTGTGGAATTTTCATCTGAATAGATCCCATGTTTGACGAATGATCACTTTGTCGACTTATACTTAAATTAGGGCTTAGTGTATGTCAAATTGGGCATGTTATTCCAAGCTCTAGGTTTTGGGTTTTCTTCTCATTTGCCAAGTTAAGCTCACAAGGGCCCACTCTATTTGCAGGCAGCATCAGAGAGAACATTGCTTACGGTAAAGAGAATGCAACAGAAACTGAGATAGTAGAGGCTGCAAAGGCTGCCAATGCCCACGATTTCATTTCGTAAGTACACTGAAATAAATCCCCTGACCACTGTTCAATTTGTTTTTCAGCCATTGCAAAATTTGTTTTCCAACCACGGTTTTTTATTTTTGCATGATGTATAAGTTGTTTCTTTTTTCATCATGTTTAAGTTGTTTCACAAACTTTTCTGAACTTACAAAACATAATTTCCATGGGACACTTCATGAATCCTATCTTAAACTTCATGTTTTATTAACCAAGTTTCTTAAACCTAAAAATTAGTGGTTATTGTAAATATTCTTACTGAATTCAATGCAGGTTATCTTTTTCTTTTAAGTTATAAATAAATAAGTCCTATATGAACAACTTGCCAGACTTCTTGTTAAATTCCATGCATTGTTAATGTTTCAGTGGCATGAGGGATGGATATGAGACCTACACCAGCAACAGGGGAACTCAGTTGTCTGGGGGGGCAGAAACAGAGAATAGCAATAGCAAGGGTAATTATAAAGAATCCAAGTGTCTTGCTGTTGGACGAGGCAACGAGTGCTTTGGATAGTCATTCGGAGAAAGTTGTTCAAGAAGCACTGGATGGAGTCATGGTAGGAAGAACCAGCGTGGTTGTAGCTCATCGTTTGAGCACAATTCAGAATGCTGACAGTATAGCAGTCATTGAGAATGGAAAGGTTGTTGAACAAGGAAATCACGCTTCTCTACTGAGCAAAGCCGAAGGAGGTGCATATTTTGGTTTGATTAAACTGCAGCAACCACATTAACCAATTATTCAACCTGTAAGCTAAACTGCAATAACCCTCATACTCCTCATCACAAATGTGGCCAGTTATAAAGAGTGCAGGGCAGTCAGCGCAAAATTGATATTTGAGTTGTTTCACTAAATGGTGATGATTAGAAGCAGAAAGGATAATAATTAGGCTGTATGTTGTAAAAAAGTTAATTAAATATCTCGGGTGATTATGAAGAATAATCATAAACCTTATTATTACTGCTTTCAGAAGTAGAAAGGTTAATAATTAGGCTGTCTGTTGTAAAAAAGTGAATTAAATATCTCGGCTGATTATAAAGAATAATCATAAACCTTATTATTATTGATTTTAATGTGAAAATTATCTTATCCGGAGTAAATTTCCTTGTTTCATGGATGTTTTTAGAATTGAATGGCATTGCAAATCTTCTTTTGTTCTACTTGAGGATGGGCTACAGTGGAAATATGTACATGTAACAAACTTACATTTTCATGAACATCCCAGTAAAGTATGTATTTTAAATTTTCATATATTGTATATAAAATTTAATATCCGATGCAGCTTTCGTGATTTACAAATTTCATTAAATTTAACATCCGACGTAGCTTTCGTGATTTACAGAACAACCTTGGGATTACACAGAAAAATATATTACGTTTTTTCTTTCGTGATTTACAATTGCAAGAATGATATGATAGGCTGGAGTTTTCCGAGTGGAATGGGGACTTACGAGAACATAAAAGAAGATGGCCTTTGAGTTTCCAAGATTTTGAGGATGCCATTCCTCCCCAGTTTTCCATTCAACTGCTATGTGAATTAACTGATGGTAATGCTATAATCAGTACTGGAGTGGGCCAACACTAGATGTGGGCAGCCCAATGGTTCCAATATGAGAGACCTCGACTGTGGCTGACATCAGGGGGTCTCGGGGCTATGGGATTTGGTTTGCCTGCAGCACTTGGGAGCTGCCGTGGCCAATCCAGGGGCTATTGTTGTTGATATAGATGGAGATGTTAGTTTTATGATGGATGTGCAAGAATTGGCCACCATCAGGGTAGAAAACCTGCCTGTTAAGATGATGATATTGAACAATCAGCACTTGGGCATGGTGGTCCAATGGGAAGATCGCTTTTACAAAGCAAACAGAGCACATACTTACCTCGGGGATCCATCTGCTGAATCTGAGATTTTCCTCAATCTTTTGAAGATGGCAGATGCATGCAATATACCAGCAGCTAAGGTAACAAAGAAAGCAGATGTCAGGGAGGCCATTTTACAAATGCTCGATACCCCGAGCCATATTTATTGGATGCCATTGTGCCACACCAGGAGCATGTCTTGCCTATGATACCCAGTGGTGGAGCTTTTAAAGATATTATAACCGAAGGCGATGGGAGAAGAGCATACTAAAAAGAAGAGCCTAAGCCGTTTCTCATTGTATAAGATTATTCTAGGTTCTAAAAGTGCATTTTCATTGTTTTCCTTTTGAAGGTATGGAGAAAGCTTTATTTTCTCTCCTCTACAATTTTATTGGTAGGACACATTTTATTTCTCTAACTTATACGGTACATAAATCAAGGCAAGTTTGGACACTTTAGATTGTTCACAAAGTCTTGATTTTATGTTTATATGTTGTGATTGCTAAGAATGAATGCAGCAAACTTTCATCTCTGTTTCTACTGATATTGGGTGGCCCATGAGGCAAGGGCATAAATTGTGGTGCATTGTATCTCTACTTCTACTTCTTCTTCTTCTTCTTCTTCTTTTTTTGTTTTTTGTTTTTTTTTTGTTTTTTGTTTTTTGTTTTTGTTTTTTGTTTTTTGTTTTTGTTTTTTGTTTTGTTTTTTTGTTTTTTTTTTTTTCTGTATTTGACTGTTTGTTATAGCAAATGTGCATTCATTTCATTGCATAGAGCATTTTGCAAAGTAAGATTCACATAAGATATCCAAGGATGAATTGAAAATAACCTATACGAGGAGGATAAATGTGGTAGTGTCATGGATTGCATAATAACATATGGCATACAAGTTTGATGGTAACTCACTATTTCTACCTTTGACAATGGACTTTGAAAAGATGCCCATCCTATATGTAAGAAATTTGTGTTTTAAAGATTTTTTGAATTGCTAACTCGGGATCTTGAAGTCAAGACTTTTTACTAAATGTCTTTGCTGGATACCTTAGAGATGTAACTATTGTTGTACTTAGCTATTGTCTAACAATTATAATAGTTAGTGAATTCCATATTGTAGGACATATGTTGGAAAGTCAATTTTTCGTTGTTTCTAGAATTTTAGAGTTGACCTTTCCTGTATTATTATAAAACCCTGACCATTGACAGTGATTTCTAAATTATAGTTTTGCAAATGGACATCGCTCCCAGAGTAAAAATATTCAATGTTCAGGAAGAAAGAGTACCGGGTGTTGTGGGGTGAAGTTTGGGGGTGGGTCTTCGGATCAAAACATCTCTTCTTGTACATCGCATGGTAAATCATGCTCAACTTCTCTGTAGTGAACCATTTTGTAGGAACATGTTCCATTCTTATTTAATTGGAGCTCTTCTTCATTCGAAGACTCTTCTGCCCAAACAATTGTAGGTTCTACAACTAGCTATTTGAGATAGTCGACATAAATTTAGATTGTTGCACCTAGATATGAATCCATTCATCTCATCAATTAAGCGGATTGCTTTTGTGAAAATGTGTTTCCTTATTGGTTTGGGATATTTGATTTTTGCCATTTGCCCTGAGAGAAGTGAGGTGCACTCTACAGCCAGGGGTGCAGAGGACATTGAATGTGTGTCACGTCACTTGTATAAGGTTAATAAAATAAAATGAGAGAAAAGTCACTGTCATATGTGTAGAAATTCCACGAAAATTCTGATCTGCTTGAATGAACAAATCTGAACCTAACTTGTAACTCGAGATGCAGAATATAAAAACACTTGTTTTTCTAGGGAACCCAACTGGGAAAACCCTCTGCTTGATTGAGAATTTTATTGATAGAAGAATGAGCAATAGATATCTTACAAAAACAATCTTGTTTCAATAGGAACCAATTTGGTTTTCTATTCTTGTACTAAGCTGAAGCACTCCTTGCAAGACTTTGATCCCTGCTTCCCTATTTCCTTGCGCAAGTCCCAAGGAAATTCTCCTATAAATCTGCGCACAAGCCTCTCTTTGTATGCTGAACCTCTCACAAGTTCACACACACAAACACAAATCTGTGTTCTCCACTGCCTTGTGTCGCCAACTCGTGCTCACAAGACAATTGAATAACAATGTGCCTTAATCCTTGGGGGAGTGCTCAGACATCAAGGCTCAAAGCCATTACAAGAAATACTCATTATGAACTCAATACATCACATGTAGGGATTGAACCTGTTTGGGGGCGATAACAAGTTAACAGCATTTATGCCAACCACGTGAGCTAAATCCGGTTGATGTGTGTATGTGTATAAGTTACCAGATGTCAGATTTAAAATTGGATATGGATCCACCAATATTTTAAACATTAATAATTTGTTATTACATTACATTAAGTCATTTTATGAACCATATCACTCTTAACATGTTACTTTTAAGATTACGTACTAATAACATGTATGTGGTTCATAAAGTTTACATTTAATTCAATTATGTACAATGGCAGTGGTTTATAAAAATTACTTTAATATATTTAAGAGCCTAATTCAGAATTCCACAAAAACAATTGTTGAACTTCAGACTCTCTCAATCCCCTCTTAAGGTCATATGTGAGGAGATGCCAACCTGAAGGAAATATGCTACATGTCACTACCAGAATTGAAAAATGAAAAATTAGAAATGGAGTTTCTTCAAGAGTTTCATGATTTGATTTTCTCAATCAATCTATCAGCCTCTCTTTGTACCTTTTGGGACAATTGCTAGTCGTATTAGTTATTAGTTAATTAGGCCGATAGTTCACTCTCCACTTGACATCTGTGCGCCGAGCTTCCGGGAGAGTTCGTGGAGTTTATGGCTGTTTCCGTTTACGGTTTCGTGGAGTTAATGGCTATTTCAGTTTACGGGCTCCAATTTCTGTTTGTATAGTCGAATCGGCATTGGCAATGGCATCCCCTATATCCTCATGCCCCCAAAACCCTCTTGAAACTGAAATCGGGATAGAAATTGAAAGTTCGCCTCCTCGTTCTCACAATCTTCGTCCTGCAGTTTTAGCGATTGACGCCTCGTCCTCCGCGGCTGCAACGACAGCCTCCACCTCATGTAATTCCCACAGCAATCGCAACTTCTATTGTGATGTATTTATCAATCACAGAGGGCCGGATGTTAAGAAAACCTTGGCTAGACATCTCTACCATCGCCTTCGTTTACACGGAATCCGAGTCTTTTTGGACCGGCCGGAATTGTATGAGGGGGGGAATTTTTCTTCAGAAATAGAAGCTGCCATTAGAACCGCCTCAGTCCATGTGGCTATTTTCTCTCGTACATATGCAGCATCGACTTCGTGTTTGAATGAGCTCTTCCTGATGTTGGAGTCGAAGGCTCCTATTATTCCGGTGTTTTACGGTGTAAAACCAGATGATCTTTGTTTGTCGCAGGGCAAAGATGGAGTGTATGCTCAAGATCTATGCAACTTAGAAATCACGCAAACGGGTGAAGGGAAACCGCGATACGACTCCACCAGCATTCAAACCTGGAGAGATGCCCTTTCTCGTGTTGCAGAAATAAGGGGTTTCGATCTGGACGCATATAATGGGTGAGATCTCAACCCTCCCCTCTCAGTATTGTAATACTTCACGCTGATTAGATATACATAGGTTAAAGTTTCTCATTAGCTGTATTTATTTTCTTGTGAATAACCAGAGACGAAGGGGAGTTGCTAGATCAAGTGGTTGAATGCGTGTTGAAACAGGTGAAAAAATTGATATTCAATGTCACCAAATATTGAACTGCTTTGGAGGAAAAGGTGAAGGATTTTGAAAATAGAGTCCTGTTGCAGCAGCAGCAGGAGAGTGGAAAGGTTCAGGTCGTGGGGATTGTTGGGTTGGGCGGGGTTGGAAAGACAACCCTGGCGAAAGAACTCTTCAACAGGAAGAGGTCAGATTACAGTAAATCTTACTTTTTATGTGATATTAGGGAAAATGCAAATAAAGGTTCATTACATCATTTGCAGAGTGAACTTCTCAATGGCTTGACTCACTTTGATATTCATATAGACAGCATCTATGAAGGCATATAGATTCTTAAAAGAAATCTCTCATGTTCTAATGCTTTCACAGTTTTTGATGACATAGATCAGGCAAATCAGCTGGATGCATTTTTGTCAGTTCAAAGTGTACTCAGGGCAGATAGCTTAATTTTGATTACATCTAGAGACAAAACTATTCTCACAGATTCAGGAGTTCAAAACACATCAATTTATAAATTAACAGGCCTTGATGCACAACAGTCCCAGGAACTCTTTTGCTTGCATGCCTTTAGCTAGCCCTATCCACTTCCAGGGTTTGACTATCTCGCGATTACCAAACCTTATATGGCTTCGCTGGAATAAATGCCCCTGGTTTTCTCTGCCTTCTTGGATACCTATGAAGAACCTTAGGGTTTTAGAAGTGCGGGGGAAGAAATTGAAATCATTGTGGCAATCCGGATATCAGGTAAATAAAATTTTGGCGATTTAAAGTATGTGTTTATTCGTTATTGATTTCGCACAGTAGGATCTGCAACGAATTTAAATGGTTTTGCAGAAGCTAATCGTCGAATTCTTTCTTACGATTAAAACCCTGGAACATTTTGCAGGCACCTTTGCTGTTGCGACAGTTAGTTATTTATTCTCCCCTTTCAAAGTTACCAAAATCAATAGGGCACCTTAAGCACCTCGAACTGATTGTCCTCCATAAGATTAATCTTAAAACTTTGCCGGATGAATTTTGTCATTTGGTGTCATTGAAACGATTGGAGTTAACAAGTTGCCCAAATCTAAAGTCACTGCCAGATTCCTTTGGGCACTTAATAAACTTGGATTACATCAATCTGTCTCACACTTCTCATTTGCAGGTGCTTCCAAAGTCTTTTGGTAATTTAATAAACCTGAAATACATAGGTCTGTCTCACTCCCTACAGTTGCAGATGCTTCCAGGTTCTTTTGGTAATTTAATTCGTCTTAAATATCTTGATTTGAGTTGGTGCTATAATTTAACCGTCTCTAGCGAAACACTGGGAAACATCAGCACACTTGAATGTTTAGATGTTTCCTATTGTAAGAACATTGAAATATTACCTCCACAAATAGCATATCAAAAGTACCTAAAAAAATTAGATCTTAGGGGTACAAACATAAAAGAATTTCCAAATGAAATTGGAGACTTGGGCGATTTAGAAGTTCTGGAAATAGGGAGCCCTTCGCTGGACAGTCTACCACTTTCACTTGGTCACTTGAAGATCTTTAAGGAATTGAGGCTCGAGAATTGCAGTGAATTGAAACATTTGCCGGTGACTATTCGACTGTTGACTCAGTTGACTGAGTTGAGAGTATTGAATTGACATTTTCAAAAAAATTAGCTGGATTTTTTCAAAATTACGCTGTAATTTCTATCATTTTCTGTGCAAAATTAAGGCACTCAAAATTCTAAAACTTGACAACTATAATCCACTTTTTCAAAAAATTTAGCTAAATTTTTTCAAAAGCATGCTGGAATTTTTATTATTATCATGATGGCTCCAACAATTTTTCATGCATTTTCAAATATGGAACGACGACCATGATATTGTTCACAATGTCGTATCGTTTCTTTCACCTCTTCCATTACAATATAATAGTATTTTCTAATAACACCATAAATAGGTAGCATATGGAAAAATTACATCTCGGAAGACAAAAAAAAAAAAAAAAAAACAAAAAAACAAACAAACAAACAAACAAACTTAAAAAACTTTAAAATAATGTACAAAAACATGTTCACATAAACAAAAACAACTACATGGATAATGAATAACCTCTACATGACATTACTATTATTTACCAAATAGCCATATTCGAATACACATAACTAATCATTTCAAGTATAACTCATTATCATCCACCCTAGCTTTCAACAACGTCCATTCACATGTTGCTATTTTTCCACACACTACTATTATTTACAAAATATCCATATTCAAAATACACATAACTAATACTTTCAACTCTAACTCATTATCATCCACCCTTTCTTTCAACAATGTCCATTCACATGTCGCTATTCTTTCACAAACTATTATTATTTACAAAATATCCATTTTCAGAATACACATAACTAACTATTGCAATTGTAACTCATTATCATCCACCCTTGCTTTCAACAATGTCCATTCACATGTCCCTATCCTTCCCCACTCTATGCCTTACGGCGTTTCGTTTGCAACATAAGGTGCAAATGCTAGTTTATTTGTTTTTCCATATTTTTATTAAAAATACAAGGTATAGCCAGCGATTTTGACAAGAATTGATAAGAGATGAAACCATGGTTTTCTCTATCATAACTATTTATTGGTTTTTTTGCACATATGATAGATTTGTGCATGAAATTTTAATTCAAAATTTTTACTCTATAAATAAACACTCATTCATGCATGAAGAAAAAAACTAGTATTCAATATAAATAATTATTTATTAAATAAAATATTAATCATAAAAAAGAAAATCCAAAGGTCCAATACAGTTGAAACTTCACTCTGATACTATATGTAACAACCTTGAAATTAAAACATGTAACTAATTAGATTAATTATGCGATTTACAATCGACACACCTCTATTCAACTAATTAGCATAAAATTTTTGAGAAAGAAGAGCAAAGGCAACTTACCTGTAGTGATGATATTCCTTACTTGTAATTTCGGAGTTGAATGCTATTTAAATCTCGCTAACCGCAACAAAGTTTTGGGGACGACTCTCCACCCAACCGTAGGCTCAGTTGCACATAATCTTTTTACAACTGGCCACCCTGAGCCCTCAATCAACATACCACTGCCAATGAATCTTTTGTCTCACAACACTTTTCTCCCAAGAGAATGGACAATGGAATCATGCAATGATCTCTCATCTTCCTCACCATCTATTAAATAGAGCAAACATTGGAAGGGGAACTATATGCACACATTCCATGTGTCAACATGCAACTTTTATTTTTTTATTATTATAAGATTTACTTGAGTTAAATTTTCTCTTAATTTATTTATTTCTTGTTTTATTTATTTTTACTTTTTGATAACTTTATTTATTTTTACTATTTTTATATTTCTTTTAGTTGACTCTTTCTTATTTTATTTTACTTTTTGTTAACTTTACTTTTTATTACTATTTTATAGTTTTACTTTTATATCTACTTATTTAGAACTTTAGTATTGTCATTTACTATTTTATTATTTGTTATTATTATATTTATTTATCATTTATTATCTATTTACTATTATTATCTTTTCTTTATGTTTATTATTTATTTTTTTATAAATAATATTATATTATATTATTTATTATTATTATTATTATTATTATTATTATTATTATGGGACATTACAATATACTTTCCTAGATTCACTCAAGAAGCTTGTTTTTGGTCCCTTAGGGTTGAATCATGACCCCTAAGAGTTGTTTATTGTTCTGGATCAACATCTAAACTCTTGATTTCTCGAGCTCTACTTGTTGTTTCATTTTCTTGCCTAAGTGAAGCGGTGCCCCTTTATATCGCATTGACCATTGATGCACAACAATGATTACATATTGCACATTCCTGAGAGTTTTGAAAAAATATTTACACTTCTACTGCAAGCGATGCAAGTGGAAAAATTCCTTATGCACGAGAACGAGTTCCTCATGGAGACTCTTCATGGTCTCCCCAAGTGTCTATACTTCACCAAGTAGGGGAAGTGGCGTTCTAAGAAGATGCACAAAGTTGTTCAACCTCTTGCATGGCAACATGTAATTTCTTTGCCAATTGCTTGTTTTCGGCAATCAAATACTCAATGTTCGACTTTGCTGCACCCGAAAAACCCAAGTTGGTTGCGGTAATGGCATTGGGATTATTTCGGTGTCCGCCACAATCACCCTTTCTCTAATAAATGCAGGCGATGCGAAGTCATCCGAGAAATGCTTCTTACGTGCTTGTACAATCTTCTTCTAAAGTGATCGTACAAAAAATCCTACATGTCCATGAACAGATCGTCATCAAGAGGAACAACTTCCTCTTCCTCTCCTAGAGCTGACTCCGCTACCGGAGGTAGTGGAGATTGAATAGTGACCTGCTATGTGCTAGGCATCAGGTCAACATCTTGATTTTGTGGCTTCAGTTCTTCCTCCATGTCTACAATCTCTATCAACTCTTCAATTTGCTGAGAAAGCTTCATATCTTGCATCTCTTCACTCACCTCCATTGGTTGCCAATTTTGTTCTTGCTCTTCAACTTATTTCTACGTTGTTTCTTCTGCTATTTCACTTCACCTCTCTTCTTCTTCCTACTTCTTCTTCTCCTCTTATTCTTTCTTCTGCTTTTCTTCCTCCAATCTCCTCTACCTTCCATCTTCCTCTATTTGACTTTTTACATCCTATGTTTTGCCTTTTCCTTTGCTGCTAAAGCCACTTTCATAATAGCTGGATCTGCTTTCATCTTGCGGTTTCGTTCTCCCCCTATACTATAAGCAACATTTCTCTTTCCCTTATCCTGCGAGGGGTTTCTCCATTTTGATGGCACTACTTCAAGAGTAGCTTCCTTTTGCAGAGTCATCTTTGAAGTTCCTGCAAAACTGACCAGATCGTGGGACTAGGAGGCATTATAACAATTCTTCCATGGATCCTCCTCTGGCTAGTAAAATGTCCCACTGAGCCACTAGAAGTGAATCCTCGTACAATGGTCTTTGCAGATACCAATGGTATTTGATGGATTAAAGTCTTGAGTACTTAATGAAAAATTATTGGTCACCTTTCCTTCGGTATCCACAACCTTCAAGTTCTTGATCTTGTACAATCCAATTTGCATAGGAAGAGTTAGCCAAGGTGCTTTCTTCTTCCTGTGCAAAGCTGCTGACAACCGTGGAGAGATGATATTTAAGTTCTTGCATGACAATCTTGTCAGTGTCATACCTTGGCCAAAGGTGGATGACTTCTGACTGCTAAACACTCTAAGGAAGGTGTCATCCAATGAGGAAAACTCCTCAGAGATAATCTTGTATAGCGGAATGAGGAAGTGGTCAGTTAGCTTCTCCCTAATTTCTCTGTGGCTAAAATCTGAGAGCAATCTGCAGTGGATGTGCACGATAGGATCTCGAGGTGTCCAAGTAAAATTCATGCTAGGGAATGAATTATGTGTGCAGATTGGATCCAGTAAATATGTAGACATGTAAAATATATCTTTCCTGCCCTTGGGAGGATTCAGGGAAGTAGCTACATGGATACTTAACTGTCGAGCCAAAAATTCTGACCAATTGAATGAATTCCCCTCATTCACAACCTAGTTCAATAAGATTTCTCACCCTTCAGGAAAGATCTCAGTGCTCTGCTGACTGTAGATTTTGCAAGCTAGAATGATCAACAACTGATATGCCCTCCTAAGAGATTTTGTCTTGTAAGTATTGGTGGGTGTCTGTTGAAACTTTGATGGCTCTTTCACCCAACCTTTAACAACATCTTTCGTTCCCACATAGTTGTTGGTGGCATAGAAGTATGAATCCATGAGTGTTTCTGGCTTGGGAAAATGGTACATAAGACAGTAATCTACTGCTAGAAAAGTAGCAAGCTTTTGTCTACTGGAATTTCTCAAAGTCATAGTCTTCACATCAATATGTGAAACAATCCAGATGATAACATTTACACATGGGAAGGATGAATATCTACATGAAACCCTATGTAGCCCTGATTTTTGGACTTTGACATATACCTTATGGTCCTCTAGATCTTCATGGAAGCTCTTTGCTGAAAAAAATTTGTTCACTTTTTGCCATGTAAGATCCAATTCCTTTTCCACAAATAGTAGAGCGTCTAAATGTAATGACAAGTTTATTGGCGTACTCTCAACTAATTCCTTGATATTTCTTTCTGTGGTATCTTCTGAAGTAGTTGCCTTGTGTGCCATGATAACAATGACTGCTGGAGAGAAATGATCGAAGGAGGGAGACTGGATGAGGGAACTATGCATTGAACACTCTCAACAGCCAGTGATGCAACTCGAGGCTTGAGATTGCACAATGCACAATTCAACTCAGGGAGTGACAGGGAGAGACTACACATTGCATAGTCTCAGTGGCCAAGGTAGAAGGACTGAGCCCTAGGAATGTGCAATACACATTTAGGCCAACCTTTACTGCACATTGTGCAGTCTCAGAGGCCAAGCCCCCATCTTGAGCTTTGGATTTGCATAATGCCCAGTTGGGCAAGGTAGTATATGGCCAAGCGAAGTGCATATTTTCCCAGTGATGGTGTAGGAAACAGGAAAATCTATGTGATAATGCAAGTTAAAGTGAAGATATAACTAAGTATGGATAGATCAATGTGACTCAAGTGCAAAAAATCAATAAACAAAAGGAAAAACAAATATGCAAGGAGAGTCACTGAAATGACGATCATCGTGCAAAAAAAAGAAAACTGATTCAAACCTTAGGAAAGGAGAATGGAAAAATGAATCAACAATTATACAAGATAATATAAGTTAAAATGACAACAACCATGAAGATAAACAAGAAAAATAACACTCACAAAATTGAAATGACGAAAAACGACAGAAAGAGCGGAAAAAGACAACAAAAGAAAACTCACCCAGAAAAGCGACACAAACACCACCGAAGGCTCGTTGATCTCCTTGGTAATGCTAGAGATATAAGATCGAATGTAAAATTGAGATATAGAGGCATTAATTAAATAGATTTGGTTGGATTCAGGTTTGTGACGAGCATGCCTAAAATCAAGGAAAAAGTAGCATTGGGCGGAAATTTCTAAAAATAGCGGGTGTGCCACCTTTGGGAAACTAATAATGAATCCATATTTTCTAGGGATGATTTTTTTTTCTTTTTTCTTTTTTTTATTTTTATCCCTTTTTCGGGAAATTTTCCATACACACTGCCAAGGAAGATTGCACAATTTTGGGGAACTATGCAACTTCCCGGCTTAGTGCTTTGCACAGTTTCTGAGCACAAGGGATGGATAACACATTTTTTGAACTTAGTGTTGGGATTCCATAAATGACTATGCAATTATAAAGATCAAGGCTGAGCTTCCATTCTGGATTGCATAGTTTCCATCATTAAGGTTGGCTTGCCTTCGAAGATTGCACAGTTTTTGGATGCAAGCCCAAGACTGCTGCAAGGTCAAGTCAGAAGGTTAGCTTGTGACTCAAAAAGATCAGATCAATATCAGAACAAGAGAAAAAAGGAACAACATAAAAGGATAAGTATTTATCAAATCATGGATACTAGACGATAGTAAAAGATAAGCTCCCGTGGACAGAAGGGAAGACTCCAAAATTAAAGCATAGGAAAAATTTTGGAGGGTGGTTGTAGTAGCTACAACACTTGGAGACACACTAGTAGAACTCCAACTCTCTGTATGGGTCTTATCTCATGCAAAATAGGTCTAACTCTTCAAGAAGTATTTTTCAATTCATTGATTACCATAGCTTCTTCACTTAGTTTGCATTAAAGATATAGTCCCTACCATTCTCTTCATTGGCGACATACTTAACAAAACCAAGTCAAAATAAGTTGTTTTGATTGGGGATGAGGGGTATATAGATACACAAGTGAAAATAATTTTCAAAGTCTTAGTTTTCATCTCTGGTGTTGCTGCGCTGCCAACAGGCCTTGGAAGTACCCTGACGGAGTCACTTCAGGAACACAAACATTGCTCCGCTACTAGCGAACCTGGACAGTACCCCGGTTGAGTTGCTTGCTTCACCTCTTTGCATAGGAAGCCTTTCTATTCTTTCACATTTATTTTTTTATTATTATTATTAATTTTTTCTCATTTAGTTCATAGAACTGTGCATAGGCACTTCTTGATTTAGTGAGGCGGAAGAGGGATCTTGACTTATTGAGAGTAGAAGAGGTTGTCCCTTCAGAGAAGGATATTTATATATACCTTTGACACACTTTTTAGGGTTTTCCTCCCATCCTTACTCTACTTGACTTAGTTGAAAAGGGATAACCGAAAAATTATAAAAGACCAATTAGGATAGGCAGTACTAGTTATATATTAAAGCATCTTGATTCCACTGTGGTATTCTTCAAAAAATGACGTTTTTTCCATAAGAGTATCATCACCTTAAATAGTGCAGGATTCACGTAAAGAGAGGGAATAAACAAATAACCAAACATTGATAGTAGCACAACTTCCTCTTGAACTTCACCATGCTTGCTTTAGAAACAAAACACGGTCTCATGCAGAAGCTATTCTATGACTTGAGATGAAAATAAATGGGTGGAGAAGAAAGTAAATTAAAAAAAACAAAACAAGAAAAAAACAAACAACTATTCCTACTCCTAACCTAACAGGGAATAGGCTAGACTTACGTAAAATGAAACTTCCAGTGTAACCACTGATGCATCGACTGGCCTATGTAAGAGAGGGAATGCATATCAAGAAATATATTCAAGCATAACAACAAATAAGAAATATAAGACAATACATACCAAGACGTTCGAATTTTAAAAATGCACGCAAAAAAGTATGAAATAAAAGCGCATGTGAAGCATTCTATGGATGCATTATGGTGTTCAGACACATTGTGACTCAAAGACATGCAACACAAAACTTTCAAAATTTGAAATTGGGTGAACATGAAGAAAGTAGAAAGATTTCATTTTTCAACAAGGTTCTCTAGGAATGACTCCTCTAATGATTGAGTGATAGGATCATGCAATACAGATGGAGGGAGCAAAAAATGTGAAATGGATAGATTTTCAATTTGTGCGGAGGAGTGATGAGGAGTGTTGAAAAATACATCACTATTCTAATCAGAATTAGAATTGACCTCAAGGCTATGATAACCTGACATAACCATCAGCTCGGGTTGAAGTGCCTTGATAGCATGCGAAAGTTCCAAACCATCAAAAGATAGATCATCAAAGACCAATGGCTTAGAAAAATCAACAGTGGAAAAATCAGAGTCATGATGAGATGAATTGGCAAGAAGATCACGAAAGACATGATTAGAAAATTCAAGATCGAAAATAGAGGCATCCTCATGATTTGACGAATCATGAAGAGGAGAAGATTTAAAACAAGAAATTTCACCCTCTATTTCTTTAGAATGATGAGATGATAGATTAGGTAGATTAAGAAGAGAATATTTTTTCTCTCCATGTTCGGATATAAAACTAACATTCTACGAGTTTTGAGAGTGATAATAAGTAATGATGTCATCAGAAGGTAATTCTTTGCTAGATTCAACAGGAATGACATAATCACAGAAAATGTCGAGATAATGAGGACGAGGTGCGGAAGGAAAAGAATCATCCTTCATCGCAAATTCTTGTTCAGATGTGGACTCTCACACATATTCATCGTAAATAATATCGCAAGTTTGCTAAAGAAAACCATCTCCATCCAAAACTTGATCCTCATGAACATCAAAAGCAACGTTTGAAACAAGTGACCACAACAACTCACAATCTGGAAGACCAAAGGATGGAGGATGGGGAGATATTACTTCATCACAAACATGATATTCGTAATCCAAACTTGTGATGGAATTATGAGTATGTGCGATGGGAGAAGATGGTGATAAATACACAGATGAATTCTCAAGTTCTCCCACCTCAACCTGCGGAAATGGAGCTGTTTGATTAGAAGTAGACAAAGAGTCACTTGAAACAACAACTTCGTCTGTCACAAATTTAGAAGCTCTATAACCGATGTATGTTTGGATACTTTCGAAAGATTCATATTCGTGCAGATTCATCGAATTGTAACTAAGAAATTTGAACTTATCTTTCATTAAAGGCCAATCAACATCATCTATAAAAAATAAAAATAAAAATGAATGAAACGATCGTGAAAATCACCAAGAGATTCATCAGGTGCTTTTCGTAATCACATAATTTTCTTGAACACAAATTTATAATCATACCTCTCAAAGGCATGTAAATTTTGTGGTAAGATGTTCGAAAGAGCGTATGGAAGCGACAAGAAATGTGTAACACCATTCCCTTACGTGCCCTTCAAACCTGAGAATGAACAACCTACAAGCAGCATGCGCACAATGACTATTGTGTTTTGTGAAAAATTTGAGAAAATGGGAGGTGTGCTCGACAAAGGTTGTTTCACCCTCAACATTGAATTTAAAGATTTGACAAGTCATCAATGATTCTCACCGACACTTTTAGATTTTCTGTTCTAGAAAAACATGTCGGGCTTAAGATTTGGGAAGAAGACATTGATGAGTGCGGAAAGTTCAAATAAACTTCGCGGGCTCAGCTTGTCAACTAGCCCTCCTTCTAGCACCATAAATGTTGACGATGCTCCACCAACATTTAGGGGATCTCCTGGATATGAAGTGCCAATTAGACCTCACACCGTTTGGTGTAGGCATCTCCTCTAAAATACGATCCGGTTGCCAATGCAGTGGGTTTTCATGATGTGCCTTGGCTGTAATAATGCATAGAGTGATGTACAATGAATTTGGCAAGAACAAGTGTGTGACCCTGTGGAAATTCAAGTGTGATGCATGAAGGTTCTACCACATGAAAGGGAAAGTGAGTGAGCCCCTTAGAAGATTGTAATAGTACGCAGCTTGAAAGGAACACACGTGCATAAATGCCATCACAAGCTAATATGCGAAATAGTTCACAAGTCAACAGTGATGAATTAAACAACAAAATGCATTCAACAAGATTCACACCAATGAAAACAAAATAATTCATAAGAATAAACGTAAGTTAAATAACATACATTGCAAACACAATGAGTCCAATCCTAATATATTCATAGCATATGCATGAAAATGTGTCGACTCTGACCTTTTATTAAGTGAAAGTTCTAATAAAACATATACCATTTACGGACCACTAACCCCAATAGTGGAACGTGAAGTCAACATCACTTTCTCCTCCAAATAACGATACTCTCAAATACACTCATACCCATACAGGACAAAATTGGGTAGAGCCAATGAGATAACCTAATAAGACAAAAAAATATCATGCATGAGTTTTGGGAAACTCAAGGTTAGAAACAAGCATGAATGTGGGATCTCATGGGATAAACCAATCCATAAACAACCAAGGGAATCTAGAGGTTAAACCACCTCCACACTCACCATATCGTGATTTCACCTAAACCAACCTTCAGATCACAAAACCAAAACAATCTTAGATGTCTTAGAATTCCTTCATCATCCCTTGAGGAATTTTCATTTCTCCACCCACTTGTTGAGGGCTTCCAAGATAAAACCATCTCCACCCCAACCTTTGGGATTTTCCTAAGACCACCTCACCCAGATCCAAAAAATTATGCAAATCCAAAGCTAACCTGAGAAAGAATCCCATCACACCATGGTTATTCGGAAATGGCAAGGCAAGGCTAAAACCACTGACAAAACCTGACAAAATCCATGCCACCGAAAAAAAGAAACCAAATACACACATGCATATGACATGCATGCCAAAACCAACTAGGAAATCATACATGCAATTTGTTACCTGCAAGTATTCCTACTGAAGCTACTTGATCCAACCTTTCCTTTCTTGATCCTTGTTTCCTTTTCCTTTCTTTTGTCCTTCCTTTTATTCCCTTGTCCTTCATTTGCTTGCTTGCTTTCCTTCTCCTCTTGGTGCTCTTATCCTCTCTAAGATTAACTCCAAAAATTAAATGACAAAAGGCTCCAAACTGATGCTATGATGTATTTTTATTCTTGATGACTCTAATTTATTAATGTTTCCTCTATTTTCCTTCATTTCCTCCTCAAATTCAACCTATGACCTTTCACCTCCATTTTCTCCTATTTTCCTTTATTTTCATAAATAAAATGCCAAAAATACCTCTTTTCCTTTTCAAATCCTTTTCCAATTTCCCCTTAGCCATAAACACAACAAGTGATTCCCACTAGGATATTTTTCCCAACATTCAACTTGGAATAAGTGTCCCATGACCTTGCTCTTATTTTTCTTTTATTAACTTATTACATGCACTTTCAAACCAAGGTTGTTACATTCGATAAGAAGTCAGCAGGAAAAAATGAATTCAATGTGGGTTACCTAGTCTTGAAGTGGGACAAAGCCCACAAGGACAAAGGAAAACATACTAAGTTTTAATCCCTGTGGCTCAGACCGTTCACTGTGCACAAAAATCTTGTCCAACACACATATCTTCTTCAATATATAGACGGTGTTGGCTTGTTGGGGCCTGACCCAGGTTCAAAGGTGATTTAGCCAAACAAATCCCGGTACTACTGGCCCTTTCGGCAACAGTCCGCGGAGCGCGGACTGAGGTCTCACTCGAAGTAGTATGGGAGGGTGCTAGAACCAGGTTTCCGCACCTTGGAGATGTTTGATGGTTTCAAGTGGTCCGCGGTTTGACCCTGCGCGCACGTCGCTACGCACGCTTACCCGTACCTCGCAGCTTGAGATGCTGCCTTCGCGCAGCCCTACTCGGGGATCGAACAATGTTATTACCCAAGTCCTTACTCGTAGCTCGATATTAGTTGATTAACTTAACTTATTTGTATGCTTTCAGTTATACTTAACAATATTCACAATTCATATAAGTGCGCGCAGTAAATAAACAGTATAATTGCCAATGATATCAAACATGTAATAACTTAAGAACATATACATGGAATTCAGATAAAAATTCTCTTTATTATTTTCTTCCTTCTGTTACAGACTCAACTCTACCTTGCACACTCAGCTGCAGGGGTCCGCACACTCAGTTGCAAGTTCTACTAGGCCTCTGCGCACTTAGTTGCAGATCCTCATCTTATTACTACGACCCAAGATACTTAGACTCTTTCTCTATGCTTGCTATATTATTCTATCCATCCATTGGATTACTTCATTGCCTTCTTTACAACTTAGAGCCTCACTCTATTTATACAATCCCATGGTCCGCAGACCATGGGTAGGCTGACACTACATTCAAAACTTAGGGCAGACAACCCTATGACTCTAACATACAATTGGCGCTTTGCGCCCACAATTTGTGGAGTTTTTTCAACAATAACAACTCAAAACTTTGGCTTTGATCCCCAAAACATGCTGTGGGGGGATTCCATGCCCAACAGGCCCCCAACACAAACATTGTGACTCACCCTCGAGTCACTCTGTTGGCGCGACGATCTTGGTGCGGAGTCCCTCTAGCTGGTCTCGAACGGTATTGATGTCCACAACGCACTGAGCTGCTGCTTGCTGAACCTGCTGCATCTGTTCCTCGGAGACCTCTGTTTCTGGTGTGCTACCTTGCATCTGTGCATGCATCCCCTGAATCTGCACAAGCTTCCCTTCAATATCTGTCATGATTGTGAAGGCTTCGTCAATCCATGGCTGAATGCGCACTTTGAGAACTGCTTCCTTATGGCGCGCTGTGTCCACCTGCTCCTTTAATGCCTTGGCTTGCTGCATCCTCTCAAGCCACTGAGTAAGGACTACTGTCTGCGTTGTTCCTCGGATTCTGTCATACTGCTATTGGAGTTCGCGTGCTTCTGTCTCCAGCCACTGGATTTTGGGATCCTCTTGCAAAGTCATGAGGACCTCTAGTGCCTGTTCCAACATATTCGTACAGTCGCACACTGCACTTCCAATATCTTCCAACCCTGCTGCAATAGCATTGGCACGCTGTTCTCTGATTTCCGGGGGAGTGGAAGGCTGCGCCTTCAACCGCAGCTTGGCGATCTGGAGATTTAGCTCTAGTTGTACCCTTGTCATCTCTTCTCTCGCGTCGCGGACTCCACTTGCAAAACTGTGGATCCGCACTGCGGTATATTTGCTACGATGGCTAGCTCCGGGACGCGTCGACAAGCGTCATCTACCGTGTGCATCAAATGTTGACTCTGCTACACCAACTCATCACGCTGCAAGTTGAAATGTTCTATGTTAATTTTTTTCTTGCTGAGAACCTGGATCGCGCGGCTCTCCCTAGCCCACAGCTCTATCGTTATCCCGTCCTATAACTGATATAGCGTTTCTCGGGGAAGGGCAGCTAGGTTAAGGCCAAGGTCTTTCATCATGCTAAGTGACATTTGATCCATCGCATTTGACGAGACTAACACTCCCTCTGGCAACACTATTGTGTTGGCCATCCTTGCGTGCAGCATTTGCTTTGCTGCTGAAGTGCCTACTGCGACGTGGGTAGACAAGGTACCTTCCTGAGGGGGCTACACTTGTAACTCCTGTAGCTGCACCCTGAGGGCCCCCAACATAGTCTGGTGCTCTGTCATAAACTCTTGAAGCACTTCACTTGTGACATCGCGAACCGTCTTGTTGATGTCATGGAGATCACCTTCGATTAAGGTGATCGGGTCAATGGCCAGCTTCGAGGCCTTGACCTTCTTCCTTGGGCCCAATCTCTTTGTGATGCGTGGCTGTTTTAGTTGTGTGGATGCGACCCCTGGGTTTTCTCCCTTGTGCCATTTCTATTTTTTTTGCCTCCTACCCTGAGGATGTTGCTTGGCCCTTGTCTGCCTGTGCCGTTGCTGCCTCTGCTGTCTGCGTTGCTGCTACTGCTTCTGTGGTCTTCTTCTACTCCGCGACTTCCTGTGCTGCTTCGCACACTACCCTTACCTCAACTACCGCTTTTTCATTCTGCCTTCTCTCGGCCAGTTGGGTGACGCGTAACTTGGCATCATCCTTCTTTTTCTGTGCTGCTGCTTTCTCTAGTTCCGCCAAATCTGGGGTGTGCCACTCGAGAGGCCATGTCTCCAATATAGTAAAGATCGCGTCGTCAGTGGCTACAAATGGTAGCTTCATCCACTGCTTCATCGGATCCTTCCATGCCTTGATATAGATGTTGTGCATATCGGCTTTGAAGTCTGCAAAACTCTGTAGACTATTGTGCACCGTAGGTGATAGGCACGGCCTCCTGTTGATCCACATCCAGATGCTCGCCTCCATGAGTAACCAAATTTTTTTTGTGTCGCGAATCCATTTCGCATCCTTGGTGGCCCAGAGCGAAGCGTACTTCGCAGCCTCTAGTAGCTCTCTGTAAATATTGGGAAATTGACTATCCTCCGGCAGTTCTCCCACTACCAGCAAGATGGATAAGAGCAACCACGTGTAGTGGAAGGTCTTACCCTCCTCCCAGGCTTCATGATAGTTTAGAAAAAAATTCTTGCAGAGGAATTCGGCCCAGTTGAACTGGAACTCCTCCGTGCACTGCTCGGCTAGCGTGACCACTGGCGTCGGTACCTCATCGGTGTAGAAATTCCTCATCACTTTGCTGGCCAGGAGTTGGGTGGCTACGCACACCCCTTTTTCCTTGATGTTGGAGATGGAATAGCCCCTCTTTTTCTTCTCCATCTTATACTTTGCCTTCATGGCCTCTGCGAGAGCCAAATCACTACCTTTTCTGGCTATAGTCACAGGGTCCTTTCCTTTACAGGGGAGCCAAGAGATATGATGAATGATGTCTGCCGTGATGGGAATAAGCTCCTCTAGCCATAGGTACCCATCATGCACTAGACAGAGCCGTTGCTTGATGATGAAAATGGTGATCGGCGCACGGTTGAAATGTGGTATCCATAACAAGTGCAACAACCCGACCTTTTCCACACCACGCAACCATTTTCGTGGCTCTAACGTGATCACCGCCCCCTTGGTGTTCTGCTTCATTAAGTTCCTGGTCTCTAGGTGCGGGAACTTCTCGCTGTCAGCGAGGTCCCAGTCTTCGAATTTCATGGTTGGCACATGGCCTAGGTGCGTGCCCTCAAATACAATACCGTCGGGGAGGAGCGGGGTCTGGAGCGAGCTTTTCGTTTCATCTAGGTCCTTCAGTACTTTGGTTTTCCCTTTCTGCAGAGGGACATACGCTGGCAGTTTTGTTGCAGAGCACAACGGTTGGACATCCTCCTCCATGTCTTCTTCTTCCTCTGCTGCGGCAATCAGGGCCTACAAGTCTTCTTCTTCCTCGTTGATTTCTATTGTGACTGCTTTCCCCTTCTCTTCCATGGATAGTTTGCTGTGTTGCAGATTCCTCGGGGACATGCGTACTAGACCCATTACTTGTTTATCTTTCTTGGGCCGCGGTGTTCGCAGTGATTTGGGGATTTCTGTCACCACCTGGCTCCTTCTGGAACATCCCCCACCATTTGGGTCTGCGCAGCCTCGCCAGCGGTTACCTCTTCAACTCCCAACCCATCCTTAGTGGTTGTCATCATCTCTATACTGTATTCTGTTTCTCGCGAACTTAGGGGCTTAATTATTGCTCAGCTCTCAACACTCTGTGCTCTGCTCAAACACTCAGTTCTCAAATGACCAAGTGTTGTTCGCTGGCTAGCCCTTTGAGTTTTATAGCCCCTTTCGAATTTGAATTCGACCGTTCCCCCCAATTTCGGGCCATTAATGCTTCGTTGGCGGCAAATTTTCCCAAATCTTGCCCATAACTTGTGTCTTAAATGCCCGCCGCTTGCTCCATTTGGCCTCAAATCGGACATCCTGTCATGAATAGTGACACCAATGGTCACTTCCCAGCCAACTCGTGTGGCAGCGCAGCCCTCCATGCATGGTCACGAACCCTGTGACGTTCTGATTCTGCGTGCATTTCTAATATCGTGTAGCTCCCAGGCATACTATTTTATAGTCTTGCACTCCCTTTCAACTACCTGGAGCGCTAAGACTGTCCTTCCTATGGCTAGTTAGGTGGTCGCACCACCTATGCAGGGCTCCATTCCATCCTTTTTCGTGGTTCGCAGAGAATCCTCATCTGCCATTGTGGTGATTGGCACCGCGCGCTCTACTATTTGCAATGCGCTACCCTGGTTACTGCGTTTGGTGATATGTGGTCCCAGCCATGGCAGTAGACTAACCAATTCTCAGCGATAGTCCTCTAATTCGTCAGTATGATCATACGCACCTTGCCTTTCCATCCTTGGTTTATCGACGATAAATGCTTCGTTTATTTCATTTTCCAGCCTCTTGACCACTATGCCCATTAAAGCGCTTTTCTCCCTTAGCCGTACTCAGTCTTTTTAAAGTTCGTAAAGTCTAAAGTTTCCTTGTCGAATTTCTTCCTGAAGTCTTATATGTTCTGTTTCTCGCGGCTGTGTGATTTCTTCATTCCGAGCTGCGCGCACTGTTGAATCTATAGGTGCGGTTACATGTGGATTCAACTTTACATGCTCCTCAGAGATTACAGTCCTTGCCTCATCCCGCAACTTTGGAACCACTCTCGCAGTCAGGGTTTTGCACATGGTCCTATAGGCCCATCGAATCGCTAGTACGCACAGGTCCCAGTCAGTGTGTTTCACATGGTGGACCCTGTTCAACACTTCACACACCTTGTCAAAGGCTTCCTTGCGGATAATCTTTGGCGTGCTTCGTCTTTCTTGCTTCTGCGTTTTGTTCCTATTTTCTATCATGGGAGCAGTGTGCGTTTGTGTGGGCTGCATGCCATACGTTTGTACCCATCTGGAAAGGTGGGTGCACAAGCTATTTCACCCCTCATAACTGGCTCTCATCCATAGCTGAGGTTTTCCAAATCGTATAAGCATCCCCCTTCTACATTCGCACCAATCCCCGAAACTCTACTGGTGCGTACCCCACCACCTTGCGGGCGTAGCGCGTAGTGCCCATTTCAGAGCATCAAACCGTTGTTTTTCTGGCACTTCGCTCTCAAATTCATTCAGGAATTCATCCAAAGCTGTCAACCTGTCGTACCTAGGCAGATTCCTTATCTGTGTTGTCATGCAACGCAGTGATCTTACCATCATGTTGCAATTGAGCGTGGTTACCTCGTGTAACCGATTCTGCCATCGTTCTATTTCTTCGTCTGAATCCGAAGTGCAGGAGCTTTTGTGCTCCCACGAAATCCTACCATCTGCTATTGGATTCACCCAATCCTGTTCTCGAGTAGTTCTCTTGTAGATACAGTTGATATCGTAATCACTATCATCGTCGCGCACCGGTTCTGTGTAGTTCACTCCTTCCGCAGGGTCTAAAGGTACCACTACACGTAGTGACTTTTTCTCAAAAATTATTTTGCGCTTCTTTAGATTTATTACTCTGTTCATATCAGTGGCCCAATATATTCCCAGTAGCACGGGATAGGGATTTCCGTCATCGACAATCTTTATCATTTCGAAATCTGTTAGCGCGTTAGCACCTTCAATATCTACTATTATCCCCTGCAATCTTCCCATTGGTATGATCTTCTGCTGGTTCGCCATTCACAATTGAATAGGAGACCATTGTAACGCAGGTTTGCCCATGCGTTCCCATGTTTGTTTTGGTAGTACATTCATGTCTGATCCGAGATCCAAAATTACTTGATCCATTTCGTACTCACCGATTTGTGCAGTCAATCTCATTTCCCTTCTTGTTCACAATGCATGCTTTCCAAGTTTCTGGACTACGCATGGTTCTCCTAACCCAGTGCACCTAGTGATAAGTTCTTGTAGTCCTTTTACAGCCTTACTGTCACGTAGCAGTTTCATGCACGTCTAAAGAAAGGTAGTGAGCATTGAAGGATCCATCCCTGCTTCTAGTTGATCCTTACTACCTGAGGTGGAGGCCTTCGTAAAGCTCTTCTTAGCTTCCATGAATGTGTCCTTCGCGTGCTTCAAATCAAATTCAGGCTCCTTTATAGGAGCCTTGCAAACCCACGCACTTTCTTCTGGCTACTTACCTTTGTCATCTCCAGTTGTGATACCACTTCGAAGCACTATGTTTATATTCAGATCCTCTTTGTGCAACTCAGACCTCATCATTTGTAGGTTCTGAGTCGGGGGAGGCTGGAGTACTCCTTTATCGCGCAACCTCACTATCAGTGTAGGGTAGTCCTCCGTCTCATGATCAAATTGGGTACAGTATAAACATGATGCTCTCGTCGGATTCGTACAATCGCAGGCATAGTGCCCTGGCCCTCCATAATTGTAACAAATTAGTTGTCCGTGACCCCTTCCTGGTCCCATTCCACCTCGACCTTGTCCGCGCCCCTGAAATCCAGCACGCGCCATCCCTGCATTTGGATTGAGGGCTTGCGTTTCGGTCTGCACTCTATAGGCAGGAGTTCGATCCATCATCAACTCGTAACTTCTGCAGGTGCGCTCATCATGGCCTACCAACCTGCAGAAATTATAGAACAATTGCTAGGACGTCTGCATATACTTCTGTAATAGGTGACAGTTATCTATAGTGTGTTTTCCTCCTATATGAAAAATAGCGCACCATAATGTAGGCGCTGCGCTCAGTCCTACTTGTGCCTCTAGTCTTAATGGCATCGGTCCTCCTCTCGCCAAGTAATTTGCGAAAACTAGACAGTGGTCCTTGTCATGCCCCTGGCCTTTGCATTTTATGCACCATACCTCTTCGTGCGCCTCTAATCGAGTTGTCCTATCCTATTTCAAACTCTGCATTTCTAGACACAAATTTTGCAGTTGCGCGTGGATTTGTTGGAATCCCAGACCAGGATCTTGTATTTGGGTCTCATGCAATCTCCAAAGCTTCAGCCTAGGTGGATAACTTTTGTTGTGACAACATCGTCCTTAAATGCGGTGTTAGTGACACTACAAACCATGCGCGGTGCTATCCATTCATCAAGGTCATGTTGGCTTCGCGAACCATACTCTTCAGTCACTGGTCCAGATCCCATGGGGTCTCGCCTAGAAGCATCACGATTTCCTTAAACCCGATAATTGATTGCGTCTCTGATTTAGGCCTCCTAAATTCCCTTTTCAGTGCGGCCTGGATATCTGCGATCCCTGCGTTTGGATGGTCATTAGAATGCTTAATGTACCACGTTAGTGCACGATCCTGCAACGCACTTACTAGTGTTGCCTTCTTTATATTGTCATCCATGACTCCTTATGTTTCCCATACAACCTTTACTATGAACCAGAATTGGTCCGAATCTTTGTTCCCTACTCCTCTAAATACCGATAGTTTTATCGCGCTCTCCATATTGAACTATGGTGGCAGTGGAAGTGGTGTGGGTGGAGATGGGGGTGACGATGGTGAAAGTAGTGGTGGTGTAGGTGGGGGTGGTATGCGCGGGATTCACTGCCTTATCAGACCGATCACGCTTCTTGGAGAAAATTTCGTGAGCTCTTCCTCACTTTCCTGTCGCGGAGTAATCAAGGAGCTATTTTCTATCTTTGCGTTACCTTCATTTTTGTAGATCCTCCCACTTTGCATAGTTCCAAACATCAATTTATTCGCATAACCCGCTTTTCACACAATAGCATTTTGATCCAAGTGTTCAATGATTTAATGTACTTACCTCACGGTCCTTTGAGGAAGCGACGTTCCACCTCGCTGTCATTGATGGATGTATCTACCACAAACTCAGTGATAAATCCTCCTATAGTTCGATCAAGCTAATGGTCCACAACGCGCGCGATATTATCTTCTGACGCTTCTAGTTTGTGCGCTAATTTCAGAGTCCATATAATCGGTTTGTTGAGCCTACACCTTCCCTGACTATCTGCTAGCTTCATGATCCACTCATACAACTCAAAGGGGAAGGATGCAAAGAAAATTTTGTGGATTTCCGTATATAAGTAATGCTCTAACCACTGTTCCTTTGATACTCGCGGATTCCTGTTTTCCTGCGTCGCGAACTCGTGAATCTTCCTATCCAACCACCCTTCAATTTCTTTCTTTGTTGGATTCCAATGACACGACATCAGACATCCCTTATGTAGATCCCGGTCCTGGAAACAGAACCATTTGTTGGCTTGTTGGGGCTTGACCCAGGTTCAGAGGTGATTTAGCCAAACAAATCCCGGTACTACTGGCCCTTTCGGCAACAGTCCACGGAGCACGGACTGAGGTCTCACCCAAAGTAGTATGGGAGGGTGCTAGAACCAGGTTTCCGCACCCTGGAGATGTCTGATGGTTTCAAGTGGTCTGCGGTTCGACCCTGCGCGCACGTTGCTACGCACGCTTACCCGTACCTTGCAGCCTGAGATGCTGCCTTCGCGTAGCCCTACTCAGGGGCTGAACAGTGTTATTACCCAAGTCCTTACTCGTAGCCCGATATTAGTTGATTAACTTAACTTATTTGTATGCTTTCAGTTATACTTAACAATATTCACAATTCATATAAGTGCGTGTAGTAAATAAACAATATAATTGCAAATGATATCAAACATGTAATAACTTAAGAATAGATACACAAAATTCAGATAAAAATTCTCTTTATTATTTTCTTCCTTCTGTTACAGACTCAACTCTACCCTGCGCACTCAACTGCAGGGGTTCGCACACTTAGCTGCGGACTCTACTAGGCCTCTACGCATTCAGCTGCAAAGCCTCTTCCTACTACTACGACCCAAGATACTTAGACTCTTGCTCTATGCTTGCTATCTTATTCTATCCATCCATTGTATTACTTCATTGTCTTTTTTACAACTTAGAGCCTCGCTCTATTTATACAATCCCATGGTTTGCGGACCATGGGTAGGCCGACACTACATTCAAAACTTAGGGTGGACAACCCTATGACTCTAACATAAAGTTCGTGCTTCATGCCCGCAATTCGTGGAGTCTTTACAACAATAACAACTCAAAACTTGGGCTTTGAGCCCCAAAACATGCTGTGGGGGGATTCCATGCCCAACAGAAGGGAAGATTGACTCTCTTCTTGTTAATGGCCAAGATTTAAAACAATATTTTTAATGATGGTCTGGGATTGTGCCCCACCCTATGTATATAGTTTCTTTTCTTGTTTGATTAATCTTTTGGTCTTTGTTTTATTTTTTCATTCATGTAAATAAGCGTCATGTGTGAATGTGTTGCCTAGCTAATTTGTGTGTGGTTGAGTTGAAAAGAGTCTTGAGACACTACAACATTTGGCTAACCTCTGGTCCTCCTTCTTTGTGTTGGTTACATATTTTGGTCAATGATGTTCTGATGGAAAATATGATCTATCCATAAGGAGAGTTTTGTGTCAAACCATGATACCTGTGTCTATTCTGGAAACCTTATGCCCACACTCATTTCTTTATGTTTCAGTGTTTTCACACTTATCCACTCAATAGATGATCCGAATTGGATCCATGAAAACTATCAAAGTTCTATGACTGTATCAAATCAGGAAAGACTTCAAAAACTGGTGAACAAAGAGCTATCAGGAAGGACCTTTGGACAGTGGCAGTTTGTAGCCAGCAAGGAACGATGAGGACCTCGGTCAAAGCGTGCTGACCGAGGCCCATGGAAACCGCGCAGGGTGCAAACTAGTAGTTAGGAAGTCTGGATCAGAAAACGAAGGCCGTTTCTAATGCGCGATTAGCGCTCACGTGGGAAGCCAGGAAAGTGTAAGGAAAAGCGCTAAAGTGAAAGGTGGGTCCCGCGCTCCAAAATCCACAGAATATCAGAGGCATTTTGGGCGGTAAGCAGATTAGGCAGGAGAACGAGTGATTCCACACATTGCACGACGTGTGTCCGGCGGATGAGAGAGAAAATCGCTCTCATCACGGGCTAACGGTCGAGCAAGTCAACCGCGCGATAAGAGCGAACATCGTAGGATCTGGGGGCTCCAGATCTAACAACGAAGATTGCGCCTGATGAGAAACTGGATCTGGAGGGAGAATTAAGCTGTGGCATATAAAAGTCTGAAGTCCGATTTGACCACTGAGTTGGCGAATGAATCATTACATATCGTAACTGAAATACCGAATCGTTTGAGGAAGAGCTGGCGCAGTTCGTGAGAGGACAAGTGGCCACTTCCCTGTGGGACATTACACAGTGGTGATGATGCAGGGGCAGGGAACTCCAAGCAAACAACAACAAGCAATCCGAAGGGGCGGAAGAGGGAGCGAACAGTCATGAGACAAATTGGCTTTAAGCCATGAACAGGCAGAAAACAGAAGGGAGAGGATAGAGCACTGTAAGAAAGAAGGAGACAGTGAGACAGAGAGACAGAACAGAGAAAAAGCAAGAAGCAGACAACCGAGAGCCGAGTTGACCTTGTTATCACTCAGGTTGTCCTTAAGCTCTAGAAAAGGATACGGTCGAGGTAACCACAGACCAACTTTGGACTGCAGGTTCTAGCCAACCTGCAATCAGAGAGGGCTCTCTCTTTAAGGATTTAGCTTTGTTGAAAAGGATTTTAGGCTAGGTCTCGAGTTCAGAGGGTTTTTGTTTTGTTTTTGGTGGGAAAATTGATGTTTTCAGACAGAGAGGCAAGGCATAGTCTGGAAGTTTCAAACCATTGGGTGTGGAGTCGAGGAGTGTGACTGCTGGTGCTTTCACTTGGTCACAACAGAGGGAAAATGGAGCAAGACAGCTGCGCAGGAAACAATGTTTCAGGTCTAAGTGATGGAAAGAAATGCTAAGCGATGAGAGGCAGTTAAGAATCTCTCAATCAACTTAGCAGTGGGAAGTAACAGAGCGCTACCTAGGGGCAGTTAAGAATCCCTAGATAATTGGCAAACACAGGTGAATCGGGGTAAACATGAGCCAGAAGGAATTCATATTCATAACCAATTCATTCAGAGGAAAACATAAAGAAACAACAGAAATTGAGCATAGAGAGTATTTAAACTAATTCTAAGCTATTCTTTCTTTCTGCCATTTAGATAGTGATAACAATAAAACAGAGGTAAGATGCACTTATTGTTTCAGGCTGCAGCACAAGAATTCCATCTTCAGTCTCCAAAACATTCATTTACAACAAACAGTTTTCTCTCCAAGCTTTCTGCAATCTTTGATTATAGAAACAGTCAGGTATACAGTGCGGGTCTCTAGTGAAAATTCTCAATTGACCAACCCTTAAAACTATACAGAGGGTGGTATATATAGGGCAAAAATTTCTACAGAGTTCTTTATTAGATCTTGACCTAATTGGGTCATAAAAAATAGTTAATTGACCTACTCCTATCTGAAATAAATGCATGAAAATATCTCAGGCTGCACTGGGGGCGGCCGTATCAAAAACTGAATAACTTATGTAGTCCTTGGTGGCTTGGTGCAGGTGCTTCTGAAATAAATGCGTATGGGTTTCTGCTTCTTTGCTGTCCTGTGGCTTTGAATGCCTTAATTGTGATTTGAGGGCAAGGATGGGCTTACGCCTCTTGATTTGACTTTCTGGGGGGCTCATCAATGTTCAGGTGCTTCGAGCCCCTAAAAAATCTTCGGTTGATACTCTTTGGCTTTTCTTATTCCTCTGATACTCTTTGGTAATAAATTGATGCTATTATGACATGCTGGGGGTCTAAATCATCATTTAATGGCTGCTGTTCGGCCTCTGTATCCTCTGAAATTGTTTTCCGCTCCTTTCGGTATGCTCTGTGAAGAAAACGGATCATTTTTGGGCCTTTCGGGCTTCCTGGGGACTGCGTAACGAAAGATTCCCTGAAGATTCTCCATTTCGGCCTAAAAAATCCTGCGATGAGCGATTTGCGCAAATCGCTCATCAAAAACTGCCTCAGAATCAGATTCCGGGGCTCCGAAGTGCGATTTTCGCGCCTTTGCGCCCAAAAAGTGCTGATGACGTCAGCATGATGTGACATTGTACGGCGGGTGACGTCAGCAAGACGAGGTGGCAGGATGACGTCAGCATGACATCATCATGTATGGATGGTGACGTGGCAGGTACGGTGGCAGGGATACGTGGCAGTGACGTGTCAGGAGGCCATGCAGGCAGGTGACTCGACATGGTGACTGCGCAGGGGGGGTGACGTAAGCGGCGACCGTGCAGGGGGTGACGTGGGATGTGACGTCACGGGCGGTAACGGTTCTGTGGCGCACCGCTTATGGACAAAGGTGGTTTCGGGGGAGAGGGCTCCGCCACAGCCCAACGCTTGATGCGTGGCGGGAGGTACGGCGGTAATACCGCCCATCTCCCGGACGCTAAACGTCGGGCAGGTCGGGGATGGGACAGCCCGCCCACTGTTGATCTATGGGGCGGGTGATCCAACGGTTGGCGGGGAGTGTGATATGACGAAGGGATACGGGGAGGCATATGCGTAGGAATATTCCCTTTTTAATTATTCGCGGCGGCGGGTTTAGACTTAGGGAATGGGGTTTTTATGTGTTTAAAAGGCGCGGGTTAATATATTTACATTCGGACTTAGGGACAAGGGTGGAAAATGGGTTTTTTGACAAGCGGGGTTAATATTTTATGTACAGAACATAGGAAACAGGTGCAAAATTGGGTTTTTTTAAGGTTTTTGAGGGGTTTTTGGGCTAGGGGAGAGGTTACTAGCTGACCAGATGTAAAACTAGCTCCTTAATGACTCGGATGGGCTAAAGACAGCCCCAGATGGACTGTGATTTCCTGGACTCAGTAGAATTATGGCTATAATGCTCGGGAGGGAGTATTTACATAAGGGAGTTTTATATACATGATTTTAATAGGGGAAGGGAAAAACTGATAGGGAGTTATATAATAAAGTTAGTAGCTAATATGGAGATGAACAGAGGGCGCTAAGGTATGAGACCTTAGGCCTAGCTGGGAAAAGAAGGCTCACAGAAGATGAGTGAGCAATCCTTGGGTGAAGCAGATCCTCACCAAGGCGAATGTCATGGAAATGATGAAACTGAGAGGTTCAAGCAGATCTTGACCTCTTGGGGGATGTTAGTAAGTGACTTGAGGGAAATGAGAAGAAGGGGAGGTTAGTGAATTCCAGCTTGAGTGCCTCCTTTGAAATAAAACTGCCTGATAACTGTGATCTGGAAATATAAGACATTGCGAGACACAAAATTTATCATCAGTCATCATTCTGCCACCAAACAGCTACCTACCCAGCCTATTGTCCTAACATTTTTTCTTCTTTTCTGATTAGGGTGCACTTAGACTTGCAGACCCAGAATTACAATTTTTCTTTTGAATGTTTCCTATCTAAATCTGCACTTATTTCTGCCAGGGCCCAGATTAAACAGTTGGGTCCCTTTGATTCTCTACCTATCTACAAATCTGCCAAGGTTAAACTGTTTGGACAGATGCATTCTCTATATTCTACAACAGGAAATTGAAACCTAGGGAGACCAAGATTAGACTGTTTGGACCTCCCTTAAATGAAAACTCTCCAAAACTGGGACAACTCATCAAAATGGAATCTCAGCAGTGGCATTTGGACTAGCACACTCTCATGGTATCTTCTGGAAATATGGAACACTGCAGCTTGCCAAGTATGACATATTTGGCATGTAAAAATGTCAATCATGAAAAATGAAACCCTGTTGCAACAGGAGGCTAACAGTGGCTCCACTTGGGGATGGCTTTTCCTTGTGAAAAGTCAAGAACAACAGGTCAGACTGCCTTGATCTTCTGTTTGTTGCTGTGGACTGGGAAATTCTTCTTTGTTCTGGCTGTTGAAAAAAAACGTAAAACTTTGAACTATAGACAACCTCCTCCCCAACTGAGTTACTGTGAATTGTACAGCATCGCCTGCTTTCTTCTGCGTGCTTGATCTCTTATGTATAATGCTGCTGGAACATGCCTTTTAAAACAGTTTAGGGACACGGATCAAACTGCTGTGTTTGCCTTGCTTTTGCTTAGAGCAAGGTGCTGGTATGAACTGAAAATTTTGCTCTGTTTTGATACTCTTGAGACTGGAAAATTTGCATTGGCTGCGTCCTCACCGAATTTACTGTTATTCCTCAAACAATCGGCCGGTTTATACAAAATAAAAACTGAGTGCTGGTATTTACAAATAATATTGTACAAAGATATTTACAGAATTTGCATTGTTTCAACAACAAGGATCATGATAATGTTTCAACATCCTGCCATTCACAGGGCCTTCTTCAACAGTGTTGTCCTCCATAGATCTGAGAAAATAAGTGTTGTTTCCTTGAACAACAGAAATTACAAATGGACCTTTCCATAGAAAATCAAACTTGGCATGTTTGCCCTTGTCTTCTCTTCTTGAGTCCCACTTCAGAACTTTGTCACCAATACTGAAATCTTCAGCTTTAGCCCTCTTATCAAACATCTTTTTGAGCTTTTCTTGCAAAATTTGAGCTCTATCATAAACTTGTTCTCTGGTTTGCTGAAGGTGAATTGTCTGATTAATCCTTCTTTGAATGTCATTTGGTTCAGCCTGCATCTCTTGTAACAACTTGATAGTAGGAATGCCCAGGGATGAAGGAAATCTAGCCTCCATGCCATATACTAGCTCATAAGGGCTCATCCCAATTGATCTTTTGCTTGAAAGTCTATCTGCCCATAGGGCATTTACCAGCTTTTTGTGCTAGTTCTTCTTGTTTTCTTCTAGCACCTTCTTTATGATGTTAATGAGGCTCTTGTTTGAAGATTCTGCCAATCCATTACCTTGAGGGTAATAAGCTGTGGAGTGGCCCAAGGTAATATGAAATCTGTGGCAAAAATTGATCATCTTTTTGGATTTAAAGGAAGCGGCATTGTCAGTGATGATTTTCTCAGGGCAGCCAAATCTGGAAAGGATATTGCACTCAAGGAATTGGATAATGATGGTGTCATTGGCTTGTCTACAGGGAATGGCTTCAACCCACTTAGTGAAATAGTCGGTGGCTGTTAGGATCCATTTGTGCTGGCCTGAGGAAGAGGGATGGATTTCACCAATGAAGTCAAGACCCTATTGTTGAAAAGGTTTTTCGGTGGAGATTGGTTTAAGGGGCGGGGGCAACAATTTTCTCTTGCCTTCAAAAATTTGGCATTTGTGACATGATATGGAAAACTTTTTTACATCTGCGAAAAGAGCGAGCCAATAGAAACCAGCCCTTAGAATTTTGTCAGCTGTGGACGTCCAGTAGAGATGTCCTCCACAGTCACCTGCATGGAATTCTTTCAGACATTGTTAGTTTCATTCATGGTTAAAAAATTAAGCAATATACCTTCATGATTTCTCCAAAATAAAGCACCATCTATAACACAAAACTTTAAAGCCTTCATTTTCAAAAATCTTTTCTTGGTTCTAGACAATCCTGGGGGAGCACACAGGTTTGACAATACAAAGCATATATCAGTGTACCATGGGGATTGTAAAAAGATTTCACTGATCTGTGGAGTTGCCAGCTCCGGTTCATTGTCCAGCTGGTTTATGTCTAAGGCCTGAAAGTTTGTTTCGGACATCAGTTTAGCTAAACCTTGTCCCTTTATCAGCTTGGTTGGTTTTATTTCTATGTCATATTCAAGGATGTTTGCAATCCACTTACCTCTTTTGCCTTCTAGTCCGTCTTGGGTCAATATGTCTTTTACAGCAGCGTGTGGGACATAGGCAATCACGTGTGAATATAAAATGTACACTCTGAAATCCTTGATGGCCTTAACAAGTGCGTAGGCTTGTTTTTCCATGATTGGGTATTTCAACGGGGCGTCTCTTAAAGCTCTGCTGAAAAAAGCGATTGGTTTTTCAGCTCCCTATTCATCCTTTTGCAAAAGGACAGCGGCTATTGTATGCTCTGATGCAAACGAAAATATGATAAAATCTTTGTCAAATTGTGGACTAGTTAGGACAGGGGTTTGGGTTAAGGCGGATTTGATACTCTCAAATGCTTGCTTGGCTTCTAGGGACCATCTTACCTTGGCATCCTTCTTTAACATGTTGCTTAACAGTCTTATTAATTCAGCTAGATTTGGAATGAATCTTCTCAAAAAGTTGATTTTCCCAAGGAATTCTTGTAGCTCTTTTATGTTTCTGGGGTATGGAATTTGGAGGATGGCCTGTATTCTCTCAGGATCAATTCTGATCCCATCCTTTGATATAATGTGGCCAAGTAATTTTCCTTCTTCAAGGCCAAATAAGGACTTCTTGGGGTTCAAGGAAATGCCATATTTCCTGCATGTTATGAAAATTTGCCTGAGGTGCTTGAGGTGTTCTTCATCAGATTTGGAAAATGGGGTTAAGTCATCCAGGTAGACAACTAGGAAGTCATGTATTTCTTTGGCGAAAGCAATATCCATTGCTCGTTGAAAGGTAGCACCAGCGTTTTTAAGTCCGAATGGCATCTTTACATACTTAAATGTTCCCCAGGGTGTGGTAAAAGCTGTTTTGTCTTGGTCATCTGGGTGAACAAGTATTTGGTTGAAACCTGAAAAACCATCTAGTAGAGAGATTCTAGATGATCCCACTACTCTCTGCAATATGTGGTCCATTTTGGGCAAAGGATAGTGGTCTTTTAAGGAGACTTGGTTTAAGTTTCTGAGGTCTACACAAAGTCTAATCTCGCCTGTCTTTTTTCTCGTAGGGACAAGATTGGATACCCATTCGGAGAATCTGATGGGTGCTATAATGCCTGCTTCAAACATCCTCTTTACTTCTTTCTCAATCGGGGGAAGAAGCATGGGGTTAATTCTTCTAAGTTTCTGCTTGAAGGGTTTCTGGTTTGGTTTTAAAGGAATGGTGTGCTGGATCACCGAGGTGTCATAGGATTTCAGATCCTCATAGCTCCAAGCAAATACATCTTGGAATTCCTTGAATAAATCAATGTACTTGGGTTTTTGATCAGGTGGTAGATTTTTGGATAGTTTGATCATTTTCAGATTTTCTGGTGTCCCGATGTTGTGTTCTTCTATCTCAGTGTTTATGGGCTGCAATTTTGGTTTTCTGGGAACGTCATTAGAGTCAAACATGTCTTCTAGCGGGGTTAGACCAGCAGGCAAAAAATTGTCTTTTAGCTCAATGATTTCTGCCTCTGTTTTGTCTATTTCTTCTACTTGTGTTTGTTTCAGTTGTTCTATGTTTTCATTGTCAAAAATAGTTGGTTTCAAGATCTGTTTGGCTGTTGCAATTGTTACAGCCTGCTGATTTTCATTTGTTTGCTGTTCTGGATCTGTCATGGCATCCATGTCAATGTCGATACTTGAAAACTCATGCTCAAGGGTGAGGAAATTATTAATCTGGGCATCATTTTCGAATACTTGCCAGTCTTTAACATTATTTGGGACTGCGGGCCTATGTTTTATTTCAGCTGTGAAGTGATGGTTTGGGTCAAAGGGAAGCTTGCATGTACTAGCAAAGGTGGCTAGGCTGTGTGCATGAATGTTGTGATTTCTGGAAATCTTGTCAAGCTTGAATTCAGTGAATGTCTGGAGTATGTTAGTAGCAGCAGTCCTATAGGCTCTCATTCTATTGTCATTGGTAACAAAATTACCTTTCATCTGTTGTATAACTAGGTCAGAGTCACCTAAGATAGACACTTTTACAGCTCCTAGAGTTTTTAGCAGTTTAAGGCCTAAAAGCAGAGCCTCATACTCTGCCATGTTATTTGTGCATTTGAAGTTCAGTCTGTAGGCATGTCCTTCTGCATGGTTGTTATATGTGTTGTGAATCCAAACACCTGCCCCTGCTCCTAACTTGTTGACAGAGCCATCAAACTCTAGGTACCATGTGATTTCTTGTTTATGGTCAGTATCAAGAGTTTGAGCTGTTTCAGGATTGGGCAGATTTAAAATTTCTGTTTGGGGAACTTCTTTTGGTAGGCTGGTTGCATCAGCTGCTGTGACAGTTTCGTGGGTATGTGCAACCGACTCTTCGTTGATGTGTGCTTGTTGCTCTAGAGTGAAGGACTCATTACCAATTGAAACATTTGTATCATCATTAAACAAAATAAATGAATCCATATCAGAGTGGATTGAGTAAATGGGAAAATTTTCAGGCTTACTTTCACTACTCACTACATACTTCATGAGCGTTTCTCTGTACAGTCTCTTTGGTTGCCCAAACACTAAAATAGTAGCGTAGGAAAGGTCTAATTGAAGGGATCCTTGGAGCTTTGCTCCCCATGATCTTGACAGGAGCATACCGTACTTTGGTGGAATGTCAGCAACCACTACATCCATGAGGATGGTCTTGTTGGGATATTGGACTAAGGAGACACACAAGTCTTTGACGAGGCCTAAACATTTCACTTGACTTGAGTCAAATGAGTACAGATCTTTGTAAGGTCTTGTAACATCAAGATTCAGTTTTTCCATAACTGCTTTGGGCATAAGATTATGCGATGCCCCTGAGTCAAACATAGCATTGTGTAAAACTTTATCATGTATATGCAAGCTAACATAAAAGGGTGGGACAGGTCCATGGGTTGAATTTCTGTTAACTTCTGGGCCAAATAGCAGCTCTGGGGTGTCGTCTAAGACATTTACATCATCCTTATTTTCTGGGATTTGAAGTGACCTTTGAATTTGTTGCCTATATACATCATGTTTTGCAAGTTCAGATAGAGGGATGGCTATCTTGATTTTTCCTATTTCTGCCTCTAAGTTAAAGGGCTTTTCTAGTGGAGTTTTGCTGTTGATAATGGCAGTTTTTTCTTTTTCATTTGCATTCTCAGCAATCTGGTCTCGCTTATCAGTGTTACGGAAAATTTCTGCTTGCGGTTTTACATTTTCAGGAGTGCTTTTTGGGACATTGTTTGAATTTTATTTTGAAGAGGGAGGTGGCAGAGGTTGCTCAACAGAAGGCTGAGTGTCTGTTATATCTTCTATAGTCACTTGATGTGGGTTTGGGACAATTATATTAGCTGGTCTTGTTATAACAGCTTTGTTTTTAATCTTTTTGGGCTGTTTGCCTTCCTTTGTCTTGCTAGGCTCAAAGATGTCAATGGTCCTAGTTCTGAGCTTATACTGTTTGTGTACTTCATACACAGCAGTATCATAACCCTGTTTGAAATCAAAAGACTCACCAGATTTAGTCTGAAATTAATTACAGTCATGTTCGTTTTGGTCTTCTTGTGTCAGGAAAGTTTGATGCTCACCCTTTAGATCCATTAAGTTCATGTGAGAGTCATCTGTATGTTCACTTGAAGTGGAACCTTCAACATAGTTGTCTTGAAACGGGGGTCTTATGTCATGGTCTTGGTTAGGCCTACCAGCGTTTGTGTTCTGTGTCTTCCTGAAATTTGGGTTTTTTATAGTGTTGGACTGCTGTCCTTCCCATGATGCTTTTCTCTCAACATTTTCTATTCTTTCTCCTAGTCTTTGCAGGCCATTGATAATAGCATCAAGATTCTGGTCAAAGGCTGAGGGTTCTTCTTTAAATGTGGTTCTTCTTTCCATTCTCGCTCTGTTTCTCTTGGCAATTAAGTTAGCCTCTACGGTAACAACAACCTTTTGCGCGTCTTCAAGAGTTGCAGGGGCTCTTTCTTTCAACTGATATGCCATATTAGGGTCAAAACCATCCGAAAATTTATACAAAGCAAGGTCAGGTGGAGGTCTTAAGTTCTGTGGTATTGCGTTATATACGTTATTAAATCTTGCACAGTACTCCAAAACAGTCTCTTGAGGGCCTCTTTTGATTGTATCGTATTCAGCCAGTACGTGCAAGGGGTCTTTCTTTTTCTCCCATCTGTTGGTAAAGGATTGATAAAGCTCATCTGGGGTGGTTATGGAATTTGCGGCAAGTGATCGGAACCAAGTTCTAACATCACCTGTCAGACTCTGAACAAAAATTCTCATTCTTACACTATCATCATCTATTTCATAATTTTCGAAATAATCTTGCATCTTTTTGGTATGCTGAATGGCTGTGAAAGGACCAGTGCTGTCAAAATATGTGATTTTAGTTTGGTACTCTTGAGGTAAAGCCCCAGCATTGGCAGGTAATTGCAGGGGTGCATATCTATTAGCCATATTGGCAGGTATAAGTGGAACAACAGGGATAAGTGGAACAACTGGAGTAACAGGGATAACAGGAGTAACTGGAACGCTGGAAACAACAGTAGTGTTAGCATGTGCAGTGGATGAAGGTGTGGAAGGAGTACTACGGGATGTAGATGATGAACTGATGGAAATAGGGGATGAACGGAACAAAACCTTGACAGGAGTCGGAAAACAGCTAGGGTACGTTGTTTCAGGGCTCAAATCAGCAAAATTTTCCTGTTTTTCTTGCTTCCTAATGATTTTGGGGATTATGTTAGGGTTTTCAAAAACAGCTGGAGGGTTGGGATCTGGATTTGACCTTGTATATCGTGGATTTTTCTTGGGAGCCAGCTTCCGAATTGTTTTTTGGGTATTTTTCCTGGGAATGTTTTTGTAATCGACAAGGGACTAATTAAAATATGGGACAGCTTGTTTGTAACTTAAAACTAACATGAAGATTGACTGAAGCAGCATTTATTTACTCCTGTTAGTGCAAAGCAAGAAACAGTCTCAAAGGCTTCTTGGCTGACATTCAGGCTTCATCTGTAGTTTTAAGAGATAAACAGCAGTTGGAAAGTTTGATTTATGGTCTCGGTAGAGCTTTCTTACCTTCTTTGTGAAACTATCTGAGGAAGTTCCCCAGTGGAGTCGCCATTATGTTATCACTCAGGTTGTCCTTAAGCTCTAGAAAAGGATACGGCCGAGGTAACCACAGACCAACTTTGGACTGCAGGTTCTAGCCAACCTGCAATCAGAGAGGGCTCTCTCTTTAAGGATTTAGCTTTGTTGAAAAGGATTTTAGGCTAGGTCTCAGGTTCAGAGGGTTTTTGTTTTATTTTTGGTGGGAAAATTGATGTTTTCAGACAGAGAGGCAAGGCATAGTCTGGAAGTTTCAAACCATTGGGCGTGGAGTCGAGGAGTGTGACTGCTGGTGCTTTCACTTGGTCACAACAGAGGGAAAATGGAGCAAGTCAGCTGTGCAGCAAACAATGTTTCAGGTCTAAGTGATGGAAAGAAATGCTAAGCGATGAGAGGCAGTTAAGAATCTCTCAATCAACTTAGCAGTGGGAAGTAACAGAGCGCTACATAGGGGCAGTTAAGAATCCCTAGATAATTGGCAAACATAGGTGAATCAGGGTAAACATGAGCCAGAAGGAATTCATATTCATAACCAATTCATTCAGAGGAAAACATAAAGAAACAACAGAAATTGAGCATAGAGAGTATTTAAACTAATTCTAAGCTATTCTTTCTTTTTGCCATTTAGATAGTGATAACAATAAAACAGAGGTAAGATGCACTTATTGTTTCAGGCTGCAGCACAAGAATTCCATCTTCAGTCTCCAAAACATTCATTTACAACAAACAGTTTTCTCTCCAAGCTTTCTGCAATCTTTGATTATAGAAACAGTCAGGTATACAGTGCGGGTCTCTAGTGAAAATTCTCAATTGACCAACCCTTAAAACTATACAGAGGGTGGTATATATAGGGCAAAACTTTCTACAGAGTTCTTTATTACATCTTGACCTAATCGGGTCATAAAAAATAATTAATTGACCTACTCCTATCTGAAATAAATGCATGAAAATATCTCAGGCTGCGCTGGGGGCGGCCGTATCAAAAACTGAATAACTTATGTAGTCCTTGGTGGCTTGGTGCAGGTGCTTCTGAAATAAATGCGTATGGGTTTCTGCTTCTTTGCTGTCCTGTGGCTTTGAATGCCTTAATTGTGATTTGAGGGCAAGGATGGGCTTACGCCTCTTGATTTGACTTTCTGGGGGGCTCATCAATGTTCAGGTGCTTCGAGCCCCTAAAAAATCTTCGGCTGATACTCTTTGGCTTTTCTTATTCCTCTGATACTCTTTGGCAATAAATCGATGCTGTTCTGACGTGCTGGGGGTCTAAATCATCATTTAATGGCCGCTTTTCGGCCTCTGTATCCTCTGAAATTGTTTTCTGCTCCTTTCGGTATGCTCTGTGAAGAAAACAGATCATTTTTGGGCCTTTCGGGCTTCCTGGGGACTGCGTAACGAAAGATTCCCTGAAGATTCCCTGAAGATTCTCCATTTCGGCCTAAAAAATCCTGCGATGAGTGATTTGCGTCGCAAATCGCTCATCAAAAACTGCCTCAGAATCGGATTCCAGGGCTCCGAAGTGCGATTTTCGCGCCTTTGCGCCCAAAAAGTGCTGATGACGTCAGCATGACGTCAACATGATGTGACATTGTACGGCGGGTGACGTCAGCATGACGTCAGCAAGACGAGGTGGTGGGATGACGTCAGCATGACGTCATCATGTATGGATGGTGATGTGGCAGGTACGGTGGCAGGGATACGTGGCAGTGACGTGGCAGGAGGCCACGCAGGCAGGTGACTCGACATGGTGACTGGGCAGGGGGGGTGACGTAAGCGGCGACTGTGCAGGGGGTGACGTGGGATGTGACGTCACGGGCGGTAAGCGGTTTTGTGGCGCACCGCTTATGGACAAAGGTGGTTTCGGGGGAGAGGGCTCCACCACAGCCCAACGCTTGACGCGTGGCGGGAGGTACGGCGGTAATACCGCCCATCTCCCGGACGCTAAACGTCGGGCAGGTCGGGGATGGGACGGCCCGCCCACCGTTGATCTGTGGGGCGGGTGATCCAACGGTTGGCGGGGAGTGTGATATGACGGAGGGATACGGGGCGGCATATTTGCAGGAATATTCCCTTTTTAATTATTCGCGGCGGCGGGTTTAGACTTAGGGAATGGGGGTTTTATGTGTTTAAAAGGCGTGGGTTAATATATTTACATTCAAACTTAGGGACAAGGGTGGAAAATGGGTTTTTTGACAAGCGGGGTTAATATTTTATGTACAGAACGTAGGAAACAGGTGCAAAAATGGGTTTTTTTTAAGGTTTTTGAGGGGTTTTTGGGCTAGGGGAGAGGTTACTAGCTGACCAGATGTCAAACTAGCTCCTTAATGACTCGGATGGGCTAAAGACAGCCCCAGATGGACCGTGATTTCCCAGACTCAGTAGAATTATGGCTATAATGCCCGGGAGGGAGTATTTACACAAGGGAGTTTTATATACATGATTTTAATAGGGGAAGGGAAAAACTAATAGGGAGTTATATAATAAAGTTAGTAGTTAATATGGAGATGAACAGAGGGCGCTAAGGTATGAGACCTTAGGCTTTGCTGGGAAAAGAAGGCTCACAGAAGATGAGTGAGCAATCCTTGGGTGAAGCAGATCCTCACCAAGGGGAATGTCATGGAAATGATGAAACTGAGAGGTTCAAGCAGATCTTGACCTCTTGGGGGATGTTAGTAAGTGACTTGGGGGAAATGAGAAGAAGGGGAGGTTAGTGAATTCTAGCTTGAGTGCCTCCTTTGAAATAAAACTGCCTGATAACTGTGATCTGGAAATATAAGACATTGCGAGACACAAAATTTATCATCAGTCATCATTCTGCCACCAAACAGCTACCTACCCAGCCTATTGTCCTAACATTTTTTCTTCTTTTCTGATTAGGGTGCACTTAGACTTGTAGACCCAGAATTACAATTTTTCTTTTGAATGTTTCCTATCTAAATCTGCACTTATTTCTGCCAGGGCCCAGATTAAACAATTGGGTCCCTCTGATTCTCTACCTATCTACAAATCTGCCAAGGTTAAACTGTTTGGATAGATGCATTCTCTATATTCTACAACAGGAAATTGAAACCTAGGGAGACCAAGATTAGACTGTTTGGACCTCCCTTAGATGAAAACTCTCCAAAACTGGGACAACTCATCAAAATGGAATCTCAGCAATGGCATTTGGACTAGCACACTCTCATGGTATCTTCTGGAAATATGGAACACTGCAGCTTGCCAAGTATGACATATTTGGCATGTAAAAATGTCAATCATGAAAAATGAAACCCTGTTGCAACGGGAGGCTAACAGACCTAAGGCAGCATTGAGAAGATAGAAGGCTTGAGAGGTTCAAGAAATTCCCTGTGAGGATATCTGTCGGGAACTGAGTACCAAATTGGACTCAGCCCATTCAGACCAGTTGAGGTCGGGACTTGGTAAGGAAGAGTCTGTGCACTCTAGTGGCTTGGGGAATCCAAGAACCACCCTACTAAGTATCATCTGTTTCAGGAGACTCAAATTGAGCTCCTCATTGTAAAAACTCTTCTTTAAAGACACAATAAGAAAAGGCCGCCACTGAAAGCTGGACTAGAGACGTAGTCCAAGAGGATTGGGTGAACTCCTTATTAATTTGTTGTGTTCTTGTATTCACTTACTGTGTTTCTCTTATTGTTTTCCATTTTCCAGTGTCTATATATTTTGCAATCTGATTGATATGTTGCCTAAAATAACATAGACACACACCATCACATGAGTCTGTAATACCTTCATTCATTAATAAATTAACTGAGATCACTCATGAGTGATTTTCAGATCAAGTGGTATCAAAGCCTTAGGCTGTTGAGGTTAGACAAGCTTGTGTTGGATTTATTTGTTGAATGCTAACTAGATCAAAGCTCAAATTAGGAGAAGGAGAGTTGGTCGAAACTAATCCTAAAATTGGGAGAGTCTATCCTCGGAAGACAATGTCAGAGGAAGGTTCTATGGGGCCAAACCCTCAATTCATGGATAGTTTCCTAGCCATAAAGTCCATGGTAGAGGAAATGTATAGGGACTTTAGAAAACACAAGGATGAAGATTCATTAGGCTCCAAACAAGACGAAGGAGAAGATGAGTCTCACTTCCATGACCACTCAAAAGGCAAAGGGAAAGAAGAAAGCTTTCTCACACCTCCTAATAGTCCTAAACATAAAAAGAAGGCAACTTTGATTAAACTAGATGTTAAATTTGATTTACCTATATATGATAGAGAGTTGAATGTAGAAAAGCTAGACAATTGGATTAGACAAATTGATGTTTATTGCAGAGTGCAGAGTATTGATTCGGATAAGAGCAAGATTCATCTGGCAAGACTACGCCTTGGAGGCACTGCCTTGGTTTGGTGGGAAGGCAGGACCCAAGTTGACCTGAAGAGACATGGTAAGACTATCTCTGTCTGGAGTGAATTTGTTTCTGCAATCAAAAAGCAGTTCTATCCATTGGCCTACATGTAGCAAGCCATGATGAGCTGGCAAACTCTTCGACAGTTGAAAGGGCAAAGTGTACAAGGAAACACTCAAGAATTTAGAAAGAGAGCATTGATTGTAGGAATCTCATTAGACTCACGTGAGACTCTATTGAACTACATCGGTGGTCTACACAGCTACATAATGCACACTATCCTCATGTTTAATCCCACTAGTATAGATGAGGTATCTGTTCAAGCTACTCATCTAGAAGCTAGAGGAAAGAATGGAAGTCCAGAAGTTGGGGGATCATCCCAACCCACTGCAAGCAATAATAAGGAGAAACGAAAGCAGAAATGGAAAGCAAGGAAGGCTAACACTGCATAGAAAAGCAAGGCTTCATGCACTCACTATAAAAAGGATGGGCATGATGATGAGCACTGTTGGATTCTGCATCTGGAGCTGAGACCTAAGAAGTTCGAGGGCGAGAAGAAGAAGACTGTTGCAGCTATTCAAAAAGATTTGAGGTCAGACTCAGGAGATGAAACAACCATTGTAGCCACAGGTATAAGAGGTTGTTTGCTTTAGAGAACACAGAAATCAAGAGGCAGGTGTAGGAGCTGCTCGAGAAAGGGTTCATCAGACCTAGCACATCACCATGTGGGTCACCAATCGTTTTGGTGAGAAAGAAAGATGGATCATGGAGAATGTGCATTGATTACCAAGCACTGAATAAGATAACAATAAAAAATTGTTATCCCCTTCCTCGCATAGATGATCTTTTAGATCAATTGAAAGGAGTTGTTTATTTTTCCAAGTTAGACTTGCATAGTGGGTACCATCAGGTCAGAGTTGTAGAACAATATGCATGGAAGATTGCTTTCAAAACAAAGCAGGGATTGTATGAGTGGTTGGATATGCCTTTTGGCTTAACTAATGCTCCTGCTACTTTCATGAGATTAATGGATGATGTACTCATACCTTTTCTTGATGATTTTGTTCTTGTGTATCTGGATGACATTTTGATATTTAGCAAAACATGGGAAGAACATTTAAAGCATGTTAAGTAGACACTAGATGTTTTGAAAAGAGAAAAACTTCATGTTAAACTCTCAAAATGTGAGTTTGGAAAAACATCTTTGAATTATTTGGGACATATAGTAGGGGGTGGTGAATTGAAGATAGATCCCTCTAAGGTGGCAGTAATTATAAACTGGCCCAAACCCAAATCTGCTACAGAAGTTAGAAGCTTCTTAGGAGCAGCACAATATTGGAGAAAGTTCATTTCTAACTTTTCCTCAATTGCAGCTCCCTTACATGCTTTAACAGGATTGAACAAGGTGTTTCATTGGGGAGGCAAACAACAGAAAGCCTTCGACACCTTGAAAGAAAATATTAGTACAACACTTGTACTAGTACTGCCTGATCTTCAAAGACCATTTGAGATCCAAACGGATGCCAATGACTATGCCATGGGAGTAGTGTTGACACAGCATGGTAAACCCATATGTTATCATTCTGAGACATTTAATTATGTAGTAGTTAACTATCCTACATATGATAAAGAATTGTATGCATTAGTATAGAGTGTGAAAAAGTGGAAACATTACTTAATGGGCAAAGAGATAGTAATACATACTGATCATCAGCCACTTCAATATCTACACTCCCAAACTAAGTTGCAGCAATCAAGACACTATAGATGGATGGTGTTTCTACAACAATTTCATTTATTCATCAGATATAAAAAGGGCATACACAATAAAGTTGCAGATATGTTATCTAGACCCATTATAAATGCATCTACTATACTTAAGCATAATTCTGTGTTACATGAGAGCTACATTGAACAATATGCTCAAGATATAGACTTTAAAGATGTATATGCAACTTTAAGTCAAGGAAAACAAGTAGAAGAATTGGATTACCATGTAAAGGATCGACTCTTATACCATTGTGGGAAGTTATGCATTCCACAAACTGAAAGAGTAAAGATAATTCGAGAAGCACACACTTCTCTAATATCAGGTCACTTTGGGGTAAGTAAAACAGTTGCACAGCTGCAAAGATTTTGTTATTGGCCAAAAATGAACGAGACAGTTTCTAGATATGTAAGAGGGTGTACTATGTGTGCTAAAAGCAAGCCCAGCAATAGAAAACTAGGCTTGTACACTCCATTACCAGTTCCTTCTCACCGTTGGGAAAGTGTTTCCATGGATTTTGTTGGAGGACTACCTAAATCTAGGAAAATTCATGATTATCTGTATGTTGTTGTGGATAGGTTCAGCAAAATGTGTATTTTGATACCTTGTAATAAACAAATTACAGCTGAACAAACTGCAAAACTGTTCTTTCAACATGTATGGGTTCATTTTGGATTACCCACTTCCATTGTATCTGATCGAGACACTCGATTCGTGGGGAAGTTTTGGTCAAGTCTGTGGGAACTGATTGACACCAAACTGAAGAAAAGCACAACTTTTCATCCACAAACTGATGGCTAGACTGAAGTAGTCAATAGGATAGTGATCCAGTTGCTCATGGGATATGGTAGCAAACATCCTAAGCTTTGGGATGAACATTTACGTTATGTGCAGCATGTTTACAACAGAGCAAAACATTCTTCTACACAGAGATCTCCTTTTGAGATCTGTTTTGGTTTCACACCAAGGTATCCTTTGGATTACACCACAGTTGAGGGACACAGTGATGTGGATAGGGCAACTAGGTTCATTGAACAAATCCAAGAGATCCACCAGGTAGTACAGGAACAGCTGGAAAAGAGCCAAGCCAAATATAAGGCAAGGCATGACAAGCATTGGATGGAGCATAGTTTCCAAGTTGGTGACCAAGTCTGGCTGTATATCAGCAAGGATAGGATGCAAGGTGAAGGTAAAAAGCTAAAGCCTATCAGGTATGGACCTTTCAGGATACTTGAGAAAATTGGTGAGAATGCTTTTCGCCTTGATCTACCAGCTTGCATGCACATCTACTCAGTCGTGGATGCAGATTGTTTGAACCTTCACTAATTGAGGATCCTGAAGAGCAGAGTCAATTGCCTTCTATTGATGACCTGTTACCTGAATATCTTAATGAATTGCAGGAAGACATAGTTTTGGACAGGAAGGTGAGGATGATGTGCAGGGGAGATGTTGAGTACCTCAGAGTTGGGCTCAAGGGTTCAAAGCCAAGTAGTGCAAAGTGGATAGAGATTGGACAAGTGAGACAATTGTACCCTCACTTAGTTGATGCTTGAAAGCCAACTTTTGGTGGTCCAAAAGCTTTTTCAGTGGGAAGGCCGTGATTCAAATTGGATCCATGAAAACTATCAAAGTTCTATGACTGTATCAAATCAGGACAAACTTCAAAAACTTGTGAACAAAGAGCTATCAGGAAGGACCTCTGCATAGTGGCAGTTTATAGCCAACAAGGAACAACGAGGACCTCAGTCAAAGCACACTGACCGAGGCCCATGGAGACCGCGTAGGGCGCAAACTAGCAGTTGGGAAGTCCATATCGGAAAACGGAGGCCGTTTTTTATGCAGCGATAATCATGCATCGCTGGGCAAAACCCCTCGAGAAGGAAAAGCCGCAAGCGCTCGGTCGCGTGGGAAGCCGGAAAACTGTAAGGAAAAGCGCTAAAGCGAAAGGCGGGTCCCACGCTCCAAAACCGGCGGAATATTGGAGGCATTTTGGGCGGTAAGCGGATTAGGCAGGAGAACGAGCGATTCCACACATTGCATAATGCGTGTCTAGTGAATGAGAGAGAAAACCACTCTCATCGCGGGCTAACGATTGAGCAAGTCAACCGCTCAATAAGAGCGAACATCGTAGGATCTGGGGGCTCCAAATCTAACCACGAAGATTGCGCCCGATGAGAAACCAGATCTGGAGGGAGATTTAAGCCGCGGCATATGAAAGTTTGAAGTCTGATTTGACCACTGAGTTGGCAGATGAATCATTACACAGCGTAACTGAAATACCGAACCATTTGAGGAAGAGCTGGCACAGTTCGTGAGAGGACAAGTGGCCACTTCCCTATGGGACGTTACACAATGGCGATGACACAGGGGCAGGGAACTCCAAGCGAACAATAGCAGGCAATTCGAAGGGGTGGAAGAGGGAGTGAACAGTCATGAGACAAATTGGCTTTAAGCCATGAATAGGCAGAAAACAGAAGGGAGAGGATAGAGAAATGTAAGAAAGAAGGAGACAATGATACAAAGAGACAGAACAGATAAAAAGAAAGAAGTAGAAAATCGAGAGCCGAGCTGACCTAAGGTAGCATCAAGTAGATAGAAGGCTTGAGAGGTTCAAGCAATTTCCTGTGAGGATATCTGTCGGGAAATGAGTACCAAATTGGACTCATCCCATTCAAACCAGTTGAGGTTGAGACTTGGTAAGGAAGAGTCTATGCACTCCAGTGGCTTGGGGAATCCAAGAACCACCCTACTAAGCATCATCTGTTTCAGGAGACTCAAATTGAGCTCCTCATTGTAAAAACTTTGTTTTAAAGACATAATAAGAAAAGGTCACCACTGAAAGCTGGATCGGAGACGTAGCCCAGGAGGATTGGGTGAACTCCTTATTAATTTGTTGTGTTCTTTTATTCGCTTACTATGTTTCTCTTACTGTTTTCCATTTTCCAGTGTCTGTGTATTTTGAAATTTGATCGATCCGTTGCCTAAAATAACATAGACACACACCAACACATGAGTTTGTAATACCTTCATTCATTAATAAATTAACTGATATCACTCACGAGTGATTTTCAGATCAGTAGAGGAGGAAAAGGGGAAAATTCCAAACAAGCATATCTAAATCATAGATCTCTATATTTTTCTCTAAAGCAACAACCTCTTATGCTCTCAATAAGTTAGGATCCCTCTTCCACCCATAAAATGAATAAGTGCTTATGCACAATCCTATATAAATAAATAAATAAAGGCAAAAGAAGAGAAAGGCTTCTAGCGCAAAGAGGTGAAGCAAGCAATCTCATTGGGGCACTGTTTAGGCTCATTGGAAGTGAGGCAATGTTTGTGTTCTTGTAGTGAATCTATAAGGGTACTGTTCTAGCCTACAGGGATAGGAGAAACACCACAGATGAAAAAATATACTCTGAAAATCTAAAGCTCGCGAACTATACTACCCTTTCCAATTCGAAACATTGCAATATTGTTGATCTTATGTTTGTGTTCAACTGAGAAGGCACAAAGGGGACCATGTTTATTCATAGGGTAAGTGGGGAATCCAATGTTATCTGCATGATGAATCAATACTCCCTGAAGAACTGAGACCCTGTAGAGAAGAATCAACCTAGACAGAGAAACTGGAATTCTACAAGTGTGTCGTGAAGTGTTGTCATCCTACAACACCCTCCAAAATTTTGGTCTTCACCCAAATTTTGGAGCCTACTTTGATCTTGCATATTGTCTTCACAAACATTAAGACTTATCACATGTGTTTTCTCTAAGTGTTTTGGTCCCATTTACAAGGAAATCAAAATTTCGTATTTTCACATGTTAATTGTTGCATGATGTACATAAGATTTTTTGGGTGATTTCAAGGGGTTATATTTGTGTAAATGAGTTGATATTACCATGTAAACATTTTTCACACTTATTTCCAAAGTTTTAAGCACTTTCAGAAAAGTGTCGTCACGGTAGTCGTAAAGTGTATCTTTGGTGTCTCACTTGTCGTAAGTTGTCGCACTGAGGAAAGTATGTTATTCATGTGTTTTGGATCATCTATGTTATGTCATCAAGTGTTATAAGTGTGTGATCATAGTCAAGTCTTATCACTATTCACATCAGCCTCATTGATCCCACACTTGGCCAAATTCGAAAAACTTCCCGATTAAGAAACCTAGCCTCATACGAGCATCTTGAACTGCGCATTGCACAGTATTGGCCCTCAATTAGTAACCCTGCCTCTTGACACTACACAATGCACAGTTCCTTCCTTCCAAGACTATGCACTATGCAGTCTCAGTGCTCAAGCCCGAGCCTTGAGCTCCAAAACTATGCAATCCTGTCCTCTAGCTAGGCCTGAAATGTGCATTACACAGTCTCAGTTCTCAAGCCCAACTCTTGAGATCTTCAACTATGTGATTTCACAGTCACCTAGCATCCTTTTCCTCCCAGCGCTGTGGAGTGGGAAAATTCAGTCATTAAGCCCTCAACCTGACACCTTGAGATTTCCAACTGTGCAATCATCATGCCCAATCCATCTTGAACTATGCATTTTAAAATCTCGAGGCTCAAGTATCAACCCTAAATTCTTGAGTTTTGCAATTGTGTAGTCACTGAGCTTCACCCTTAGCCTGCCACCTGGTTCCAAATCAGTTAGTGGATCATCATGCAACATCTTAGACTAGGTGTTTTGTTGGAATGATGTCATCTCATCATGAGAGAATTACAAATGAAGATACTTTATTATGATATAAAAAGATGATCAAGAAAGAGATGGAGAAGGGGGACATGCTAGAAGACATCTCTATAGCTGAATATGCAAGTTGATAAATTAAGATAAAGCAAAGGGACACCATTTTGTGACCACAACTCAAGACCCGATAACACTGAAGACTTCTCATTTTTAAGCCATATGGAGGTGGACAAAAGATCATTCTAAAGAAGACACATAGAAAGAAGTAAAAATAATGACATGACATTGCCATATCATCATGCAGTCCATGCCATTAGTGTCATGTTATGTCATGTCATAATTCATCATATGCCACATCATTCTTGTGGATTATGTAAATTCTTACTCGAAAATGTATTGTAAAGTGGAACACCAAAGGAAATGTACAAAATATGAAGAGTCATGTAAAGTCGAAAAGTCATAGGGAAGTTAAACAATCATGAGGGTAGTCAAAGAGTCACAAGGGAGGTGAAACATTACCCCATTGGTTATATATACACCCTTAATTTATGAGCAAAGGAATTTTCACCTTAGCTCCTCCCACAAGGCATCATAGGGACAAGCTAGTTCTTTTGGGGATCAAGTAGTGGCTCCAATGCTCCACTATTGGAGCTAGTGGTGTTCGTTGTATACATGTGTCCAGAGAATTTTACTTAATATATGAAGCCTGATGGCCAAAACACTCTTCATGCATGGATTATGGATATTTGTTGGACACCTAATCCTCTAAGGGTTAGTGTGGAAGCCGAATAGACTAAGGAAGTCCAAGAGACCTTGGGATGTGGAACCCAACAGTCACACCATGTACTATAAATGTATATCATTTGCTAATAATAAATGTACTTTCATGTTTATCTTTCCTATGATTGTTGCTGCCATGTGTGTGTTTAACATGGTATCAGAGCCATGATGTGTGGCCTGTGTAGTTTTCTTCCTCTCAGTTTATGCCTTAGGTAAAAAAAAAATAAAAAATAAAAAAATGCCATGTTTTTATTCCCTACGCAGCTGGTCTGAGCTACCTTGAATAGCACTGGCCTGGTCTTCATTACTTGTAACGTTCCATGCATACCTGACACTCCTGAGCACTTTGCCTTCCTGCGGCCTTCCTGCGTGTCAGAACTGTCATTACTATTCTTGTTGCATGCTGTCACCATTACCCATTGAAGGAACCGTTACATCCTTTCTGTGTACTAGTGTTAGAAGCATCGAAGCAATCTACACTTCTAGGGCTAAATCGATGCAGATTCAAATGGAAAATTTAATTAGAAATTAACGCAATCAAGAAAGTTTGAGACGGTGGCCGAGGAGCTGTCAGTAATAAGCGTAGATATCTCTAAAGAATGTATGGCCAATGTTCAGTTTCAGACCTTTGAAGCCAGGCATTTCGTGTACTGTCTATTTTATTTCATCTGCATGTTCAAAATTTGACTGTGAAATACCAATGTATGTCCTTGAGTTTTTTTGAAACTTCACCGTGGGATTGATAGCGAATTAAAATTATTTTCCCTACTGGACCCTCGTAGCATAGGTTTCGACTCTTGTCCTGAGTTTGGTGAGTTTTTCACAGTTATATCTTTAAACAAAAAAATCCATTTTTGGTTGAATCTTCGGTTTTTTCCTCCTCCTTCGAGAAATATCCAGCAAACATTTGGAATTCCAGTTCGGTTATCTTCTATTTCGAGTTTTATTTGTGTAATTCTTCACAATCTTCCCCATATGCCCTTGAAGAAAGCTTAAAGATTATACACTTAAAAAGTTTGCTCCAGAATGTAGAGAGCAGCCCAACAAGCTTGGTAAGCATGGTTCTGGAGAAAGTCTATATGGTGCAAACTTCTCATGTAAGATATCACCTTGGTTGGCCATGGGTTGTTTTTCACCACGTTACATGTTTGAAGAACTGAAGAAAAGCGAGAAAATATCTATTTCATCTTCTTTAGGGAAAAGTTCTGGTGCTGATTTTGGTCAGGGTGCATTAAATTGGTTGACATTTGAGCTTTTATGGAGGGACTTCTTCAGATTCATTACCAAGAAATATGCTTCAGCTAATAAACAACAAGATGCTTCACCAGCCACAACTTGTACATGTGATTTTGCTGTCTAGTAGAGTTTCGATGGCGTTGGAGTATTCTGATACTAAATGTTTGTTTCTTTCAGATGCAAGTTTCTATAGAATATGAAATTGTGCCAGCAATCGCATTGATCATAACTGTGTATCTCATGTCAAAAACACATATCCTTTTACATTTTTTGTGGCAGAGTATATTAGAATGAACGGATCAATAGGACGAACAATTTTTGATTTGATTGAAGGTAGGTTGGCGGGTAGAGGGATAAAGATTGGAGCATATTCCCCTCATACCTAGAAGATGTGCAATTGTTGGGCGACTATGCTTCTTTTCGGTCAGAATTAATAGAGATTGTTTGTCCAAATCCACACAAGCTGCGAGAAAAGCCTCTCAGAGGAATGAATAGAAGAGCTAAAGACCATCTTCGCGGGGCTTGATCTTGACTTAGATGGAAGCCTAAGATGATATGTGTGTTGTTTATACATCCAAATGTGTTGTGACAGAATCGTTGCAAATAAATTCGATACTGTAATTTCACTGCTACGGACCTAAGATGCCAGAAACATCCTAAGTGTTGTTATGTTCTGTTAATGAAGCTCTTAACTGTATGCCCACTGATAGATAAGAAACTTGTCAAATCCCTGTATTCAAATGTGACATTGCCTCTGTGTGTTGAATGATATTATATCTGCTGATTTTCTTCTGCAATGTAAAAGTGAACATTACCATTCAGAGCTTTGTTGGACGTAGGTCTTGTGAGGACCACCACTGGCAACAGAGTTTTCGGAGCTCTGAAGGGTGCTTTGGATGGAGGATTAGATATTCCTCACAGCGACAAGCGTTTTGCTGGTTATAACAAGGAAAGCAAGAGCTTGGATGCTGAGGTCCATCGAAAGTATATTTTTGGACTCGCACAAGATGAAGAGGACAACAACTCACCTTGGACTCAATCCGTGATAGAGACTTAGAACAATACCACAGTCATCCTATTGACACGTCAGACGAAGCCCAACCATTGATTCACATATTTTGCCCTTCAAGGTTCATTGTCCGCAGCTATTTAATTCGCAATCCTCTCACAACAAGTCACCATCAAGACGGAGGTTCCAATTTTCCAAACATTTTTCTATAAATGTAAAGGAGATAGCGAACATCATCTGCAGCTGACTTTTGCATCAGACGTGTTAAGGGTCTCTGCTTCCAAAGATTTCGATCTTCTTTGAGTTGAGTCTGCACTAGTTCCTTCTCAGGAAACTTCACACCGCAATACTCATTTAGAAGGTCAACCAAAGATATGTACTTATTATCAAGAGGCCTCAACTACATTAACCAAAAGCAGAGTTGAGAAGCATTGTTCCCTTTCTCTTTTTATTAGGCTTTATATATTAAGATATTTGTGTCTTAAAATCCTATGATTGGGCTAGATGGGGAAAGGATTGGTGTAACCAATATCTTGTGTGGTGAAATTCTTATTTATGGACGTCATGTTTAGTTTAGCAGAAAAGTTATAGCATGTGGGGTTTTCGACATTTGAACTAATTTGGAGATTGGAGACTATTGAGAGCTTCTTTGTCTTGGCATCATGTTTTTGGAGTGCCTTGAGGTCCTCATTGTTTTACTAATTTTTGAGGTTAATTTGTTGAAATATGGCTCAAATTACTGAAGTATTAGAATTCTTGGAAACTTTGATGCATTCTACTAATCATGATACAGTGAAAATCAACAAGAACACTCTCTGTGATATTAAAACCTATCTGCAGTATACACAAGAAAAGGTAGAATTTTTGGAGCTTGAATGTCAGCTTCAACAAGCAAAATTACAACAATGGGGTCATCATTCTGAACCTGTTTCTGTTCAAAACAATGAAACAGACTCCCATAAACAACAAGTCAATAATGTTGCAAATTCAGATTCAGTGCCTAATACAACAATAGATTTGCATGCAAAAGTAGAAATTCAGCCTGCACTTCCCAAGCCCATCATCAGACCTTGGGAAGAGCTTGTCCACAACAAGCACAAAACTGGTCTTGGATATGATAAGGATGTGTCCTTTCACATTCCAGACTACTCAAAGCCCATTCAATTTCAAAGTGTTGGATTTTTTCAGGATGATTCATCTTCACCTGCTCCTCATGACAGTTCACATTCAACTGTTTTAGATTCTGGTTCTCTTCCACAGCAGCCACAACAGATTGTGAAATTCCAACAATGTGACCGAGTTGGCCATCTGAAAAATCACTTTTTTGATCTTCATCCATGTAAGCACTGTCATAAAGCCACTCATTCTTCAAACAGATGCTTCAGAAACAAACCCCCTGCAAGAACAAAGATTCATCTTGGATGGATTGCTTCTTGGCAATGGGCATCAACAGCTAAGAAGATATTTCAGTCACATGTCAGAAATTGTTCAAGAGTATTGAACAGTCTTGCAGTTGAGATCTCTTCATCTTCTCACCTTGTATCTGATAGGGGGGGAAATGATGGTCATCTACAAGCTTCAAAGCCACATCAAGCGAGCTTGAGCCACAACCTGCCACACTAGTTTCAGAGTTGTAGCCAGAGACAAAGATGCCCCTGAGCATGCCTTAAGTTGGTAATGCCTCTTCAAAGAATTTGGGACACTTCCTTTAGCAGAAGACTTCATCTTCTTTGCCAGTTTTGGAAGAGTTCCAGGAATATAATTGGGGACACTTCCTCTAGCAGAAGACTTTAGCTTCTTTCCAGTTTCAAAAGAGTTACAGGAATTGCATTAAGCATTCCAGAGTTGTTGGTCATCCTTAAACCATCACAGGTTTGAGACTTCCCTTTTCAGGTTGAAGTTCTCCCTTTTATGCGGGGTGAGACCTCCCTTTATTGGTTGAAGGTTGGACATCTAATCCTCTAAGGGTTAGTGTGGAAGCCAAATAGACTAAGGAAGTCCAAGAGAACTTGGGATGTGGAACCCAATAGTCACACCATGTACTATAAATTTATATCATTTGTTAATAATAAATGCACTCTCATGTTTATCTTTCCTATGATTGTTGTTGCCATGTGTGTGTTTAACAATATTTGTAAGACTGTTCTTTAAATGTTTGTGATTCATGTTCGTTTTCACCTATTTCAGTTATATTAGTGCTTGTCATATTGAGAATATGTTGTAATGGGTGCAGTGGCCATCACATCTTTGTGGACTATTCCACTGGATGTTAGGTGGATCCTTCCAGCTTGTGTGTGTCTCTACTAGAGTGGTACTATTACCTCTCTATCAGAGGCTCACTTTCTTTTCTCCTTCAATGTGTAAGAGCCCAGACACACCTGTGATTGAACACTCACAAGGAAAACTTACTTTCTTTTCAAAGGCACATGTGCATTCCTCTCTCTTGCAGGCAGTTAGAGCCAAGGAAAACCTTTAAGAAAATTGTAACTAGATCATATTCGAGATGGAGCTCCTATCCCAAATGGTGTGAGGCCTAATTGGGACCACATATCGGGGTGACCCCTTGAATGTTGGCATGTCCAACACTATCAATAGGACCCCATATGATATTGGGCCTTTGGATCTTGGGTGTTTTCAACCAAGCAAAAGGAAACTAAGGGAACCCGATGTTGAGATCCCAGCTAGTGATGTCATGAAAGGACTCAGAGGGGATTTTGGAAATTATGCCAAAAAAAATACAAAGGCATTGTTGAAGGTGAAGTGGAAGGCCACACGCATGCCAAGTGTTAAGGGAGGTGATAGAGGGAAGTTTGAGCCCAATCAGAACTAGGAAAAAGAAACCAAAAGCATATGAGCTCACACATAAATTACAAGTATAATAACATTAAGAAACTAATATGAAAAAGATAAATGAGAATCCAAAAAAACTAAAGGTTGAAGAGTATAAACCTAAAAAAAAACACATATGAATAGGTTATACCAGCATGTGAAAAATGAACAACATGTAAGATGTTGTGCACAAGATGTGGTTGTGGGGGTAATCCTTGCTTGAACAAACACACCAAATGTCTACTAGTGGTTAGAAATCTAAGCAACGACATATATTAAGTGAGATAAACTTGAAGAAAGCTTCAAAGGTTGAAGTCTAAGCTACAAATATTTCTTTAGTATTCAAATTACAAACTTGCTTTGCAAGCACTATTTGCTTGGTTTTATAAGTAAAAATACAACTAAAAAACCCAAAATTCCTCTTTGTTGGTGATTATAGCCTATCCTAGGAATGTAATTAGATCAATTAAACCTTGTTTAAGGCTCTAATCATGGAAAAAAATAGGAAAAAATAAAATATGGTAGAGAAAAGAAAAACAAATTTGAGTGAAATTACCAAACTCCTTGATTTTGTTGTTGAACTGGGTGCATTGACTATGCATTGACCGTGTGATCTAGGTGGATGTTGGTGGCCACCCACCTATCCCATTTGGACCCCCACAACTGTCTCTTTCAATTTTTCAATTTTTGTAATTGTAGCACAATTTACTATTTTTAGCATTTTTTCGGGTCCTGAACTTTTGGAGCCGTTTTGAGACCCTAAATGACGTTTTTTGGGAAATCTGGGAGCTACATGGGTCCATGGACTGATGTTGCTCTTCCCATAGTTGTAGTGCTTGGATAGATATTTCTAACGAGCTATTATACGCATCAAAAGGAGATCATATGCCAAAGTTACGACCCTGGGAAGTTGATGTACCAGTTTAACCAAACGGGGCCCACAGTTTGGCGTTTCATCTTCTAGGGTTAGGTTTTTGGATGTTAAGGGTTTTCCATTGTTTCCAAACAATAAATAGGCCTTCGAGCCTCATTGTAACATAGTTCATAGGCATGTAGCCGCCACATCTCTTCTCAGAGATAAGTTACCATCGCCCTAGTTGGTTTATTTCCATTACTGTTTGTAAGCATATTTCAGTATTTTACATTAATGAAATGAAGTATTATTTCTGCTACATCTCTGTGTTTATGGTTATCTCTATAATTTGTTGCATTCCTGTTAAAATATGGATCAGTGGTATCATAGAGGTCTAATTTTTCTCTGTTTTTCTTTGCATGTCCCCAATGAGGTCGGGATATAAGGAGTTAGGGCTTGGACTGGTTGAACCTTTGCAAGACCAACCTTGCAAATCCCGACGGCCTCCCATGGAGGATGAAAAGAAAGATGAGGGTGATCCAGGTGGATGTTGGTGGCCACCCACCTATCCCATTTGGACCCCCACAACTGTCTCTTTAAGTTTTTTAGTTTCCGTAATTGTAGCACAATTTACTATTTTTAACAGTTTTTCAGGTCCTGAACTTCCGGAGCCATTTTTAGGCCCTAAACGACATTTTTTGGGAAATCTGGGAGCAACATGGTTCCATGGTAGTGCTCGAATAGATCTTTCTACTGAGCTATTGTACGCATCAAACGAAGATCGGGTGCTAAAGTTACGACCCCGGGAAATTGATGTACCAATTTACCCAAATGGGGCCCACAATTTGGCGTTTCATCTTCTAGGGTTAGGTTTTGGGATGTTAAGGGTTTTCCATTGTTTCTCAACAATAAATAGGCCTTCAAGTCTCATTGTAACACAATTCAGAGGCATGTAGCCACCACATCTCCTCTCAGAGATAAGCTATCATCGCCCTAGCTGGTTTATTTCCATTTCTATTTGTAAGCATATTTCAGTATTTTACAGTAATGAAATGCAGTATTATTTCCACTGCATATTTGTCTTTATGGTTATCTCTGTATTTTATTGCGTTCCTGTTTAAATCTGGATCAATGGTATTAGAGCGGTCTTCTTTTTCTCTGTTTTTCTTTGCATGTCCCCAACGAGGTCGGGATATAAGGAGTTAGGGCTTGAACTGGTCGAATCTTTGCAAGACCAACCTCACAAATCTCGACGGCCTCCCATGGTAGTTGAGAAGAAAGACGAGGGGGCAGGAGATCCTATCAAAATCTTGCTCGAAGAAGCCCTCGAGCGACAAAGGAATGCGATGATGGATAGATTTGCGCAGATCCTTCAGCAGCTACCTAGAGGCGACGCATCGGCTTCCAACAGCTACTCTGGAAATGCCACACCTTTTAAGGTACAAGTTAATTTTGAAATCCCCATCTTTGAGGGTCAAATAGATGGAGATTCTGTAGATAAATGGTTAAATCTGCTAGATGGGTATTTTTTTGTTCATGATTTTTCGAGTCGAGAAAAGATTGTTTTCGCTCTTCTCAAAGCAGCCCCCCACGTCAAGGACTGGTGGGAAACCTACTGCAAGCAGAAGAATGAAAGTATAGGCTCACTATTTTCAGCCGCACCCACTTGGGATTCATTCTGATATGCCGTCAAGGAGCAGTACTACCCTGTCAAAAACTACGAGGACAAATACATAAAGTGGACCACGCTGCGGCAGGGAATGGACCAAGATGTGCCAGGGTTCACAAACATTTTTCATACCCTTTGCACACAGTTGGGTATCAAATAATCTGATCTCCATCTGGTACTCAAATATCGCGGCTACCTACACAGATACATCCAGGAAGAGATGGAGTTCCTGAACATATCCTCGCTTGGCACGACATACCGATATGCTGTCAAAATCGAGCAAAATTTCAAACAGAAAAAGCGAGACTTTGGATCTGCAAATCTGAAGCCCAAAGGACAAAGCCAAGGCAGGGTGACCCAAGACAACCTATCGTAGCCGCAAGAAAAGAACAACACCACAAAGCCAAAGAAGGACACAGGAAAGTGGTGTGAGTTCCACAAGAGTCCCACTCATAACACTAGTGAGTGTCGGACCAAGCAGTCGCTGGTGGTCGAGTTGAAGGCTTCAGAATTAGATGCATGTTCCGACCCTGAGTCAGAACGTGACAAGTGGAATGGCAAAGGGAAGTAGATAATTGATGCGGAGCCCAGTGTCAATATTGCCATCACCAAGATCCAGAAGAATGAGCTTGAAGACCCAGAGGAGGTGGAGCGTCTTTTCCACTCAAAGATGTGGGTGAAGTGTTCGCCGCTGCAATTCATTGTCGACAGTGGCAGCCAAAAGAACCTCGTTTCAGCAGAGGTCGTGAAGCTGTTAGGCTTACCGACTACACCACACCCGCAGCCGTACAGTATCAGGTGGCTTCACGAAGGACGAGATCTCAAAGCTCGCCAGCAGTGCCGCCTTCCCTACAACATCAAGCCCTTCACAGATGAGGTGTTGTGTGATGTTACACCTCTGGATGTTTGTGATGTACTATTAGGGCAACCATACTTGTGGAGGAGACATGCTGTGTATGAGTCAAGGCCTCGCGCTGTCATTATTTCTTTGGATAATTCATTATACAGGATACTGGAGGTAGCCCCACCTATCGCCAGCTCTTTGATCACTGCCAAGAAAGGCAACAAGCTCATCTCCCAGACTAGGAAATTCATTTTCTGTCTGGTTTGCTCCCAAAGTAAGGGGAAGATTGTTGCTACATCCATGACACCCGCAAAGGGTTCCTCCACGCAGAAGCAGCAGCAAAGGGATACGGTCATGACAGAACACAGGAACGAATTCTCCTCACCCACAGGGGTACCACACAAGTTTAAGGTGGGCGACAAAGTTTGGTTACATCTGCAGAGAGAACGCCTTACCAGAACCCATCAGAAACTCAGACCACTCCGACATGGTCCTTACACCAGTACCAAGGCTACGGGTAACAATGCTTTGAAGCACAACATTCCTCCATTCCTTTTCTTGCACCGAGTGTTCAATGTGTACCTTTGTCGACCATGCTTCCCACCATTACTGGACACATCCGAGATTGCAAAACAGCTCACCAGGGACCAAATTTAGAAGATGGAGGAACTCAACGCAATGGGGACCATTGCTTCCTAAGGGGGGAGGAATGATCCAGGTGGATGTTAGTGGCCACCCACCTATCCCATTTGGACCCCTGCAACTGTCTCTTTTAGTTTTTCAATTTCCGTAATTGTAGCACAATTTACTATTTTTAGCAGTTTTTTCGGGTCCTGAACTTCCGAAGCCGTTTTGAGGCCCTAAATGACATTTTTTGGGAAATCTAGGAGCAACATGGGTCCATGGATTGATGTTTCTCTTCCCAAAGTTGTAGTGCTCGGATAGATCTTTCTAACGAGCTATTGTACGTGTCAAACGAAGATCGGGTGCCAAAGTTACGACCCCAGGAAATTGATGTACCAATTTACCCAAACGAGGCCCACAATTTGGCATTTCATCTTCTAGGGTTAGGTTTTGGGATGTTAAGGGTTTTCCATTGTTTCTCAACAATAAATAGGCCTTCGAGCCTCATTGTAACACAGTTCAGAGGCATGTAGCCGCCACATCTCTTCTCAGAGATAAGCTACCATCGCCCTAGCTGGTTTATTTCCATTTCTGTTTGTAAGCATATTTTAGTATTTTACAGTAATGAAATGAAGTATTATTTCCACTGCATATCTATCTTTATGGTTATCTCTGTATTTTATTGTGTTCCTGTTTAAATCCAGATCAAAGGGGGCAGGAGATCCTATCAAAATCTTGCTCGAAGAAGCCCTCGAGTGGCAAAGGAATGCGATGATGGACAACTTTGCCCAGATCCTTCAGCAACTACCTAGAGGCGACGCATTAGCTTCCAACAGCTACTCTGGAAATGCCACACCGTTTAAGGTACAAGTTAATTTTGAAATACCCATATTCGAGAGTCAGATAGATGCAGATGTCGTAGATAAATGGTTAAACCTGCTAGAAGGGTGTTTTTCTGTTCATGAATTTTTGAGTCAGGAAAAGATTGTTTTCGCTCTTCTCAAAGCAGCCCCCCACGTCAAGGACTGGTGGGAAACCTACTGCGAGTAGAAGGATGAAAGTACAGGCTCACTATTTTCAGCCGCACCCACTTGGAATTCATTCTGGGATGCCATTAAGGAGCAATATTACCCAGTCAAAAGCTATGAGGACAAATACATAAAATGGACCATGCTGCGGTAGGGAAGGGACCAAGATTTGTCGGAGTTCACCAACTTTTTTCATACCCTTCACACACAGTTGGGTATCAAAGATTCTGAGCTGCATCTGGTACTCAAATACCGCAACTTCCTACATAGATACATCCAGGAAGAGATGGAGTTCCTGAACATCTCCTCGCTCGGCGCGACATACCGATACACTATCAAAATTGAGCAAAAGTTCAAACAGAAGAAGCGAGACTTTGGATCTGTGAATCCGAAGACCAAAGGAAAAAGCCAAGGTGGGGTGACACAAGACAACCCGCCAAAGCCGCAAGAAAAGAACAACACCACGAAGTCGAAGAAGGACACAGGAATGTGGTGCAAGTTCCATAAGAGCCCCACTCACAACACAAGTGAGTGTCAGACCAAGCAGTTGTTGGCGGCCAAATTGAATGCTTTAGAATCAGATGCATGTTCCGACCCTAAGTTAGAACTCGACAGGGGGAATGGCAAAGGGAAGCATATCATTGATGCAGAGCCTAGCGCCACTATTGCTACTGCCAAGATCCAAAAGAATGAGCCCGAAGATCCAGAGGAGGGGGTTCATCTTTTCCACTCACAGATGTGGGTGAAGGGTTCGCTGCTACAATTCATTGTTGACAGTGGCAGCCAAAAGAACCTCATTTCAGTAGAGGTTGTGAAGCGGTTGGGCCTACCGACTACACCACACCTGCAACCGTACAGTATTGGGTGGCTTCACCAAGGATGAGATATTCGAGTTCACCAGCAATGCCGCCTTCCTTACAACATCAAACCCTTCACAGACGAGGTATTGTGTGATGTTACACCTCTAGATGTTTGTGATGTATTATTAGGCCAACCATACTTGTGGAGGTGACATGCTTTGTATGAGTCAATGCCTCGCGATGTCATTATTTCTTTGGGTAATTCCTTAGACAGGATACTAGAGGTAGCCCCACCTACTGCCACCTCTTTGATCACTGCTAGGAAAGGCAACAAGCTCATCTCCCAGACTAGGAAATTCGTTTTCTATCTGATTCGCTCCCAAAGTAAGGGGAAGATCGTCACCACATCCATGACCCCCGCAAAGGGTTCCTCCACACAGCAACAACAGCAGAGGGATACGGTCATGAAAGAACATAGGAAAAACTTCTCCTCACCCACAGGGGTAACACACAATTTTCAGGTGGGCGACAAAGTTTGGTTGCATTTGCAGAAAGAACACTTGACAAGGGCCCGTCAGAAGCTTATACCACTCCGACATGGTCCTTACAGCATTACCAAGGCTGTGGGAAACAATTCTTTGGAGCACAACATTCCTCCATTCCTTCGCTTGCACTGAGTGTTCAATGTGGAATGCCCTCAACCATGCTTCCTACCATTACTGGATACATCAGAGATTGTAGAACAACTCACTAGGGACCAAGCTCAGCAGATGGAAGAACTCAACGCAATGGGGACCATTGCTTCCTAAGGGGGCAGGAATGATCTAGGAGGATGTTGGTGGCCACCCACCTATCCCATTTGGACCCAGATGGGGACCATTGCTTCCTAAGGGGGGAGGAATGATCTAGGTGGATGTTGGTGGCCACCCACCTATCCCATTTGGACTCCCACATCTGTCTCTTTCAGTTTTTCAGTTTCCGTAATTGTAGCACAATTTACTATTTTTAGCAGTTTTTCGGGTCCTGAACTTTTGGAGCCGTTTTGAGGCCCTAAACGACGTTTTTTGGGAAATCTGGGAGCAACATTGGTCAATGGACTGATGTTTCTCTTCCCAAAGTTGTAGTTCTCAGATAGATCTTTCTAACAAGCTATTGTACGCATCAAACAAAGATCGTATGCCAAAGTTACAACCCCGGGAAGTTGATGTACCAATTTACCCAAACGTGGCCCACAATTTGGCATTTCTTTTTCTGGGGTTAGGTTTTTGGATGTTAAGGGTTTTCCATTGATTCTCAACAATAAATAGGCCTTCGAGCCTCATTGTAACACAGTTCAGAGGCATGTAGCCGCCACATATCTTCTCAGAGATAAGCTACCATCTCCCTAGCTGGTTTATTTCCATTGCTGTTTGTAAGCATATTTCAGTATTTTACATTAATTAAATGAAGTATTATTTCCACTGTATCTCTGTGTTTATGGTTATCTCTATAATTTGTTTCATTCCTGTTTAAGTCCGGATCACTGGGCACCTTGGGGATGATTTTCTATGAGTGGATAGGTATTCATACATATTAGGATTTCAATTTACAAAACCCATGTCTCGAAATTTTCCAAGATTCCATGTATATATGAAAGTTAATGATCATTTACAAGGTTTATTACATCTTATAAATTCGCTTTGCAATGTAATTATTTCATAAATTAAATAAATAAATAGAAAAACTTGGGGAAAGTATTTATTAGGGAAAACATGAGTAAATTTAATCAAAAGAAACTTAAAAAGTATTTGCCAAGGCCGAATGAAGTGATAAACCATAGCAAAAATTATGTCATAAAAGAGGACTTACAAGCCTTACAACGCTTTCAAATAAGGAACCGTACATGTATCTATTGTTGAATAGCTCATTGAAAATATATTGTCTCATACTAATTCCTCAATGAATTTATGTTTTTGATGATATTTACTTGGGGAAAGGCTTACTAAATTCTACTTTGCAAGAGGCTCTATGATTACATTCCCTTCAAAGGGGTGACTTGAAATGAAACTTTCTACAATATCCTAATCATGAAACCCAAAATCACTGCAAATTAGATGCCATTACAAGATCTCATTCTCATATTGTTGGGAAAAGAACTAGAGAAGAGACCATGCTTCTGCCACAAAGCTCATCACATCAAAAGCCATGCATTCTTTAGGGGAGTCAACTGCGATTCCATTCACAATGTGTCTAAGCCTCCCTTCATTTTGCACCTCCTTCATGTTTATGACATGAAGGAAATCAAGGGTGTTGAAATTGAATAATGTGTCAAAAATTTATAGATGAATGTGCATATGGAGCATTTTAGTAGATTTGAAGCCATAATATTTTTTTCTTATATATTTAAAAACATTGTACAAAAGGTGATTATCTATAGATCTATGATCGAAAGTAATGAAATGATACCAATGGGTCATATCAAACTTGTTGGCTACTTTGCTCATGATTCCAAGTCCCATGAAACCCTTGGATATTGTCTTTCCATAATTTTTTTTTTATGTTTGCCTAGCCAATTTTGCATACTTTATTGAAAGCTTTGGTGAATTATTTTTTTCTTGCAAAGTGAGAAATTAAATAGAGAAAAGGTTGAAACCCTCTTGCAACCTGTGAAATGAAGGTTGTTAAATATTATTTTATTATAGGGTTCCATTCATGAAGTTTTCAACCTTTTCTTGGGATTTCTTGGCCTCTTCGTGGGATTGCATGGTTTCAACCCTAGGTTTTTGTCCTTTCCCTAATAGCTCAAGTGCACATGGGTAATTTATTCTCCTACTATAAAGTGTTAACTGGCGCTTAGAATCCTTTGATGGTCTCAAATTTGGGTTGGATCCCCACTTTTTACCATGTGTCCCTCATCACCATCAACATTAGTGGGGCACTTCTCTTATAGTTGTACTTGAATATGGCTTGAATTTCTCAAGATGCATGATAAGTTAGAACATAGATGGAGAGAATGAAATGAAGTGTTTCTTGAGCATGTGTGTCTAACACCATAATTATGGAAATATCTGAGCAGCTCGATATTTGTCAATGTGGGAGGCATCCAATGAGATTGAGTTATGGAGAGCATAGGAGAGGTAACATCGCAAAGAAATAAATTGATCCACACATTGGAGATATAAAAATGCAGTCTAATCATACGTAGTATGTTGAGATTCTTGGATGTAGGAGGAAGGAATTAGTGTTATAAAAGTACTCTAGGAGAGAGAGTTCTATGTTGACAAATAGAGGGAAGGTTAGAAAGAGGCGTTTTTGGCATAATCTGTAAAACACTCCTCCCACATCTACCCAAGTAACCGACCAACCAAGGTAAACATGCGAAGAGAGGCTACTATGGTTGGATTCAATCTCCTATGTGACCTTAAGGAAATGGAATCGACGGAGACACAACACTTAGACCTTCCACATCAGTTACAGGACCCCTAAGAACCATGCCAACAATTCAGGCAACTTGCCCCTAGGTCCCAATGAAACTTATGATCACTTTCCATCTGGACGCTCTCATGCTATGGGCATGCCAGTGTGCAGGGACCTCTGGATGCTATCACAAGCGTGCATGCTAGCGTCTAAGGACCAATTTGTCCAGTTCTATGCCAGCATCCTCTGGATTTGAGCCACGTTTTCCGACCCATAGCCCAGGTCACTGCCCAGAATGGAATGATACCTTAAGAGAAGCAAAATAACAAGTAAATAATGAAGTAGAAGCAATTAGTTAAACAAGCCCTTAACCAGACTCGTACTAGACATGACAAGCATGTTGTTAAACATATCGCAAACATGTAATCTACATGTTTAAACAACATAATTAAGCATACTGATCTCATACTTATTTGAGAATCGCTAAGAACCATTGTTCCCTCATGTCATTTGCTGCATTATCATCTATTAGGTAATAGATACATTATTCATTCATTTACAAGTAAAAACATACTGAGAGTCATACATAGTTGTTGTCATAAAACATACACATAACCAACATAGTAACAACAAAAATACCATAAATATATCAACCATAAAATCCTCATATAAACCGACACATTTACACATGAAACCAAGAGAATGAATTTATCATTAATGAATGCAAAAACCAACAGGAGATGGGACTACCACATTCCATAGGACCATAGATTGGTTGAGAAAAATATCTCTTCATCTAATCACCCCTTGCCATACTCCAAGCATGAATGTGGGACTCATAACCAACCAAAAAGAACCAAACAAGCATGGATTCTACCAGAGTTCTCCACCTACAACATGAGGAATTTGAGTGCCTCCTAGTCTCTAAGGCTTTATCGTAATCCACAGCCTGATACGGGGATCACTAGGCTCTATACCAAGACCCACTCTCTAGGCTTTATTGTAGTGCCCATCTCGGGACTACTAGGCCCAACGGATAGAAATCCACCTCTTGGATTTACCATATATCCAACCATTCATCGGCAATGATTCCTATGCCCACTATGAAACACAATCTTGGTTTTACTGCAACCCACAATCCGACGCAGGGGTTACAAGGCCTGTAGCTTTATTGTGATCCACAATCCGGTTCAAGGGCCATTAGGCCATGTGTTTGTCATTTTGGAGATACACCTCACTCAACCTTGAATCCATCTGGAAATCCAGCTCAACCGAAGTATGAGAACCCATCTCATCAAGATTATCGGGAAATGGAAAGGCTAGGATGAAAACAATGTCACACCTGGTAAAACCTATGCCATGAAAGAAAGCAACCACATGAAACACCATGCATGCCAAACATAGCAAGGAAAATACACATGCAAATTGATACCTGCAAGGAATCCTACTGTAGTTGCTTGATCCTAACTTTCCTTGCTTAATTTTTTCTTCCTCTTGCCTTATTTCCCTTTCTTGCTCCAATGCCAAAGTGCTCCAAGAAAACTCTAAGTGTCCAAGAGTGAGAGATAAAGAGAGAGAATACTGAGAGAGCTCCAAAACTGAACTAAAAAAAGGTTACCAATTGATCCTCAGAAGCCTTTTTATGAATGAGGCCTCTATTTTCTTCATTTTCCATTATTTTCTTTCATTTTCCTCCTCACATGTGTTATCACTCAGGTTTTTTCCTTAGAAGTTATCAAAGAAGGAATAGCCCAAGGTAACCACAAACCAATCTTTTAGACTCAGGTTCTAGCCAACCTAAGTCCAAAGAGGGCTCTCTCTTTATAATTTAACTTTGTTTAAATAAGATTTCAGGCTAGTTCTTAATGTTCAGGATTGTTTGTTTTGATTGGGTGGTGGAATTAAGAAGACAGATGGGTAGAGAAAATATTTAGGCCATTAGGCTATGGAGTCAATCAAGAAAGGCTTAACTAGATTTGATCTATTATTGAGGTAAGAGTCCACAGGGTAGGCTAGCACAGCAAGAGAAAATCTGCAGGTTTAAATGGATGAAAGTCCTAACCAGGGCTAAGGGAAATGAAGGATCCTTAACAGGGATTAAGATGAATAAAGGAAAGATGGCCAGTAGCAAAGGGAAATGAAGAATCCTTTACTATGGACCAAAGGGGAGGGGGTAAATTACAGAGGTAAGGGAGCAATTAGGAATTCCTAGACCAAGGCAATTCAGTAGAAAACATAAATAAAGAAAACAGTTAACATAGAGAGCACTTAAGCTAATTCTGATGATATCATTCCTTGTTTGCTTTTAAGATTTCATAAGAAACACACATGAATATTTCATAACATAAAGAGAATATCGTATTTAAACATGAGAAAATGATAATTATTTGTTCCAATTGTGCACAAGAATCGAGTGAAATGTCCCCAGATTTATTTCATAATCCAGTAAACCAGTCCAGCCTTGAGTACAATAGCTCCTTAGCTTAAAACAAAATGTCTACAGAAATGTTTTTTAATCCACACTAATTACTTCAACTTGTGAAGTATTTATACAAAATTTAATACAAAATATCTCATAACCATATGAGAACTATTCTAGGAAACAAAAAAATATCTTCAACGCGAAGATAGAGATAGATGGAAAACTGTTTGCTTGTTGTCCCTTTATTTGTGAATGTGCTGGCTGTTGGAATTTGGATTTGGCTCTTGCAGTTGCCTTGGTATTTATGTGCTGGATTCACTCTTATCTTTGACTACTGATACTCTTTATCTGTGTTGGTTAATCCTGGATTACCTATTTTCACCTGGTAGTTATCTTTACCCTCTAGATTTACTATAGTAACTTATAGTGGATCTGTCAAATTGGTCCACCATTCACTATCTGGTAATTTTATTCTGATCATTTTCCTGTAGACTTCATTGGCTTCTGTATATTTGGCAAAATTGGGTTTGCTGGTGAACAAATGCTTGACTTCATGTTCTATGTAGAACAGATTCTCCAGGCCATCATAAAGTACCTTTCCTGTAGGCAATGCTTTTACTCCTGAAGAACTAGCTTGGCTCCTGGCCTGTTTATTCAATCTTTCAATGTAATCTTCCTGTGTCATTAATTTTTCATGTATGACCAGAGGACTAGGAAGTCCTTTTTCTCTCAAAATGCCATATTTTAACATGAAGCTGTCAATGTCTACTTGAATGCTCTGACACCTTTTCTCTAAATTAAGCATTAGGTTTCTTTTAGAGAGAACCTTTTTTATCTCAATAATGGTTGTTATTCTGTCTTGAATCTCTAATTCATCCAGCTGGTACCTGTTTCTACTGTTCAAAAAATATATCAACTGATTCACTTCCTCAAGCTTGTCTCCCAGTTCTTCCTTTGTCTTTTGTATGGCTTCCATGGCTATTTTGACTAATTCAATTTGCTAAAAGATAACCTGAATGGAAGGCCAAATATCATTGATGGAATCAATGATATTGGTCCACAATATATCCTTGATGTCTCCCAATGGATTTTCTAGAGTTAAATCATTTTCAAGGATTCTTATTCTTTCTACCATCCTTTGGTTTTTTCGAGTCTCTTCTTTATGCTGTATTTGTGCAAGTGAACAACTAGTTTCTAAGCTTGTCACTTGCTCTCTGAGTTTCATGAGTTCCGTGGCCTGGATGCTCATTTTTTCCATAGCCTTAACCAATTCATCTATCTTTTCTGTTGTTATCCCTGTACTGGTCAATGTACTTGTGGCTGAAGTAGTACCTGCTACTAGCAATGTTGTTACTGTTGGAATCATTGGTGCCAAGGAAGCTGCCAGGGTGGAGGGTACTGCCATCGAAACTGTATGTATTACAGTCTGAGGAGAGGTGGCCAGTTCACTATATTTGGACTGTATCGAATTCTCCAATTCTTTCTCAGTTTCCTTCAATTGATCATTCAACTTAAGGACTAGGTCCATAAGTTCTCCCTCCTTCTATTTTTCTACAACTTCAGCAGTTTGAGGATGGTGAAGATGAGGAATCTTGAGCTACTTCTTTAGTGCAGCTATGTCATCATTTTTATTCTTTATCAACTGCTCTGCTGCTTTCACATCCTTGGGATCATGTCCCAGCTGTATGACCAAGTCCTCTAAGGACTTTATTCTAGTGTCTTTGGCTTGGGAAGAGGCTTTTTCCAATTTAAGCTATGCCGATGTGTTATTCAGTGAGTTCTGTAGTTGATGAGCTGTGATTGATTTGTTGACCAACGTGGAGTCAACCATTTCACCTGTTTGCTTATGTAGCTCTATTTGATCAATTGGGTGAATATCCTTTGCCAAAACTTCAAAATCAGTTTTCAAATAGTCAGCCATTGATCTTGGTTGTTGCACAGTTGGCTTAAGAAAGCTCATCTGCATCTTGCCTTCCTTTATGTCAAAGGCTGACATCAGCCTTGTTTGGTTCGTTGGAGCCAGTCTAAGATAATGAGCATAGGTTTGAGCCTTTAGTTTTTCGTTCCTTGCCTTGATTTCTTTGTACTTTTCTTTGATATCCTGGCTCTGACTAGAAGGAGCCCTGAAGGAAGATACCTTTGTGCTCTGTTTCCTTTCTAATACCTGGAACTATGAGGTAGATGGTGTACCTTCTAAAGGGATAGTATGCACACTATCAGTTCTTTCTACCACTGTGTTGCCTGCTATTTCCTCGGTGTATTCCTGTTCAGAAAATGAGTTTAACCTTTGCCTCTTAGCATAGGTTTGATTAATAGGTATGGTGGAAGGAGTGGCCTCCTCTCTATCTCTTTTTGGATTTTCCTCCTCATTTAGAGGAGTCTGTAAAATGGGGGGATTGCTCATATTTTGTTCTATTTGATTGAGCTCCTCTGAAATCTCAGGTAGCTATGAATCTTTTGCCTGCTTTGATGATCCTGGTTGGCCTAATGCCCCTACTTGCTCCGAAGTCTGTCCACTGTATTCCTGTGACTGCGTTTGAGATTGAGTTTCTCCAGGCACCTGATCCGAATTGGATCCATGAAGATTATCAGAGTTCTATGATTGAATCAAATCATGATAGACTTCAGAAATTTGTGAACAAAGAGCTATTAGGAAGGACCTCTGGACAGTGGCAGTTTGTAGTTAGCAAGGAACGATGAGGACCTCGGTCAAAGTGCACTGACGGGGCCCATGGGGACTGCGCAGGGTGCAAACTAGCAGTTAGGAAGTCTGGATAGGAAAACGAAGGCCGTTTCTCATGCACGATTAGCACTAATGGGAAAAACTCGAAATGGAAAGGCCCCGAGCGCTCGGTCACAAGGGAAGTCGAAAAGCTTGGGAAAAGCGCTGAAATGACAGGCGAGTCCCGTGCTCCAAAACTGGCAGAATATCGGAGGTGTTTTGGGCGGTAAGCGAAATTGTTAGGAGACCCAGCGATTCCATACGTTGGTCGACGCGTGTCGGGCAGATGAGAGAGAAAACCACCCTCATCACGTGCTAACGTTTAAGCAAGTCAAGCACGCGATAAGAGCAAACACCGTAGGATCTAGGGGCTCTAGATCTAATGGCGGATATTGAGCCTGATGGGATACCGGATTCGGAGGGGGAAAATAAGCTACAACACATAAAGGTTGAAGTCTGATTGGACTGCTGAGTTGGCAGATGAATCATTACACAGAGTAACCGAAACACCAAACCATTTGAGGAAGAGCTGGCGCAGTTTGTGAGAGGACAAGTGGCCACTTCCTTGTGGGACGTTATACAGTGGTGATGACGCAGAGGCAAGGAATTCCAAGCGAACAACAGCAGGCGATCCGAATGGGTGGAAGAAGAAGCAAACAATCATGAGATGGATTGGTTTTAAGACATGAACAGACAGAGAACAGAAGAAAGTGAGACAGAGAACAGTAAGAAAGGAAAAAGAAGACAGAAGAGACAATGAAGCAGAGAACAAAGAGTTGAGCTGACCTATAGAGCTAAGGCAGCATCGAGTAGACAGAAGGCTTGAGAGGTTCAAGCGATCCCTGTTAGGATATCTATTGGAATTGAGTACCAAATTGGACTCATTCCATTAAGACCAGTTGAGGTCGAGACTTGGTAAGGAAGAGTCTGTGCACTCTAGTGGCTTGGAGAATCCAAGAACCACCCTACTAAGCATCATCTGTTTCGGGAGACTCAAATTGAGATCCTCATTGTAAAACTCTGTTCAAAGACACAATAAAAAAAGGCCACCACTGGAAGCTGGACCGACGATGTAGCCCAGGAGGATTGGGTGAACTCCTTATTAATTTGTTGTGTTCCTATTTTGCTTACTGTGTTTCTCTTACTATTTTCCAGTGTCTGTGTATTTTGCAATATTATCGATCCGTTGCCTAAGATAACATAGAAACACACCAGCACATGAGTCTGTAATACCTTCATTCATTAATTAATTAACTGAGATCACTCACGAGTGATTTTCAGATCAAGTGGTATCAGAGCTTTAGGCTGTTAAGGTTAGACAAGCTTGTGCTGGATTTAGCTGTTGAATGCTAACTAGATCAAAGATCAAATTAGGAAAAGGAGAGTTAGTCAAAACTAATCCTGAAATTGGGAGAGTCTATCCTCAGAAGACAATGTCAGAGGAAGGTTCTGTGGGGCCAGACCCTCAATTCATAGATAGTTTCCTAGCCATAAGGTCCATGGTAGAGGAAATGTATAAGGACTTTAGAAAACATAAAGATGAAGACTCATCAGGCTCCAAACAAGATAAAGGAGAAGAAGAGTCTCACTTCCATGACCACTCAAAAGGCAAAGGGAAAGAGGAAAGCTTTCTCACACCTCCTAATAGCCCTGAACATAAAAAGAAGGCATCTTTGATTAAACTAGATGTTAAATTTGATTTACCTATATATGATGGAGAGTTGAATGTAGAAAAGCTGGACAATTGGATTAGACAAATTGATGTTTATTGCAAAGTGCAAAGTATTGATTCAGACAAGAGCAAGATTCAGCTGGAAAGCCTATGCCTTGGAGGCACTGCCTTGGTTTGGTGGGAAGGCAGGACCCAAGCTGACCTGAAGAGACATGGTAAGACTATCTCTGTCTGGAGTGAATTTGTTTCTGCAATCAAAAATCAGTTCTATCCATTGGCCTACATGCAGCAAGCCATGATGAGCTAGCAAACTCTTCGACAGTTGAAAGGGAAAAGTGTACAAGGTTACACCCAAGAATTTAGAAAGAGAGCATTGATTCTAGGAATCTCATTAGACTCACTTGAGACTCTGTTGAAGTACATCGGTGGTCTACACAGCTACATGAGGCACACTATCCTCATGTTTAATCCCACTAGTATAGATGAGGTATCTGTTCAAGCTACTCATCTAGAAGCTAGAGGAAAGAATGGAAATCCAGAAGGTGGGGGATCATCCCAACCCACTGCAAGCAAGAATAAGGAGAAAAGAAAGAAAAAATGGAAAGCAAGGAAGGCTAACACTGCACAGAAAAGCAAGGTTTCATGCACTCACTGTAAAAAGGATGGGCATGATGATAAGCACTGTTGGATTCTGCATTCAGAGTTGTGACCTAAGAAGTTCGAGGGTAAGAAGAAGAAGACTGCTGCAACTATTCAGAAAGATTTGGGGTCAGACTCAGGAGATGAAGCAACTATTGCAGCCACAGGTATAAAAGGTAAGAATTTTGAAGCATCTACTAGTAATTCTGCACAATCTACTATTGATGAAGAAAATGAGAGAAAAAGACATGAGCTTTTCCATATTCGAGTTATTTGCAAACATTAGAAGATTGATACTTTGTTTGATAGTGGCTCACAAGTAAATTTAATTTCTAAAAAACTTGTAAAGAAGTTGGGATTAGTGACTACACCTCACAAGAAACCATACCCATTAGGATGGTTAAATGATAAAGCACAACTACAAGTGACTAGACAATGTAAACTCAAGTTTTCTTTTGGGTCAGCATTTGTAGATGAGGTTGAATTAGATATAATTCCTTTGGATATATGTGGAATTGTTTTAGGAAGTCCTTACTTGTATGAAAGAAAATCTATTTTCTATAGAGCTGAGAACAAGTATCTGCTTGTTAAAGATGGAATCAAATACTTTGTAAGAGCTCATAATCTCAAGAATAATTATACTCTCATAAACTCAGGGCAGATGAAACGAATGATAAATTCATGTAAACATTTCTTACTGATGGTTGTAAATGAAAAGAAACCTGATAAAACCAATGTATTTGAGGGCTGAATGCTAAAAAACAAGCTGATTTAGAAAAGGTTGTTTCAGAGTATGATATCTTGTTTTAAGAACCTAAAGGTCTGCCACCCAAAAAGGAAATAGTGCATGATATTGTTTTGCAACAAGATGATCCATTGCCTAACATTGGAATGTACAGGTTGTTCGCTTTAGAGAACACAGAAATCAAGAAGCAGGTGTAGGAGTTGCTCGAGAAAGGGTTCATCAGACCTAGCACATCACCATGTGGGTCACCAATCGTTTTGGTGAGAAAGAAGGATGGCTCGTGGAGAGTGTGCATTGATTACCGAGCACTGCATAAGATAACAATAAAAAATTGTTATCCCCTTCCTCACATAGATGATCTTTTAGATCAATTAAAAGAAGCTGCTTATTTTTCCAAGTTAGACTTGCATAGTGGATACCATCAGGTTAGAGTTGCAGAACAAGATGCATGGAAGACTACTTTCAAAACAAAGCAGGGATTGTATGAGTGGCTGGTTATGCCTTTTGGCTTAACTAATGCTCCTACTACTTTCATGAGATTAATGAATGATGTACTTAGACCTTTTCTTGATGATTTTGTTATTGTGTATCTAGATGACATTCTGTTATTTAGCAAAACATGGGAAGAACATTTAAAGCATGTTAAGCAGACACTAGATGTTTTGAAAAGATAAAAACTTTGTGTTAAACTCTCAAAATGTGAATTTGGCAAAACATCTTTGAATTATTTGGGACATATAGTAGGGGGTGATGAATTGAAGATAGATCCCTCTAAGGTGGCAGTCATTGTAAACTGGCCTAAACCCAAATCTGCTACAGAAGTTAGAAGCTTCTTAGGAGCAGCACAATATTGGAGAAAGTTCATTTCTAACTTTTCCTTAATTGCAACTCCCTTACATGCTTTAACATGATTGAACAATGTGTTTCAGTGGGGAGGCAAACAACAGAAAGCCTTTGACACCTTGAAAGAGAAGATTAGTATAACACCTGTACTAGCACTGCCTGATCTTCAAAGATCATTTGAGATCCAAATGGATGCCAATGACTATGCCATGGGAGCAGTGTTGACACAGCACAATAAACCCATATGTTATCATTTTGAGACATTTAATTCTGCAGTAGTTAACTATCCTACATATGATAAAGAATTGTATGCATTAGTACAGAGTGTGAAAAAGTGGAAACATTACTTAATGGGCAAAGAGACAGTAATACATACTGATCATCAACCACTTCAATATCTAAACTCCCAAACTAAGTTGTAGCAATCAAGGCACTATAGATGGATGGGTTTTCTACAACAGTTTCATTTAGTCATCAGATTTAAAAAGGGCATACACAATAAAGTTGCAGATATGTTATCTAGACCCATTATAAATGCATCTACTATGCTTAAGCATAATTATGTGTTACATGAGAGCTACATTGAACAATATGCTCAAGATATAGACTTTAAAGATGTATATGCAACTTTAAGTCAAGGAAAACGAGTAGAAGAAATGGATTATCATGTAAAGGACTGACTCCTATATCATTGTGGGAAGCTATGTATTCCACAAACTGAAAGAGTAAAGATAATTCGAGAAGCACACACTTCTCTAATATCAAGTCACTTTGGGGTAAGTAAAACAGTTGCACAGCGGCAAAGATTTTGTTATTGGCCAAAAATGAACAAGACAGTTTCTAGATATGTAAGAGGGTGTACTATGTGTGCTAAAAGCAAGCCGAGCAATAGAAAGCTAGGCTCGTAGACTCCATTACCAGTTCCTTCTCACCCTTGGGAAAGTGTTTCCATGGATGTTGTTGGAGGACTGCCTAAATCTAGGAAAGGTCATGATTATCTATATGTTGTTGTGGATAGGTTCAACAAAATGTGTATCTTGATACCTTGTAATAAACAAATTATAGCTGAACAAACTGCAAAACTGTTCTTTCAACATGTATGGGTTCATTTTGGATTACCCACTTCCACTGTATCTGATCGAGACACCCGATTTGTGGGGAAGTTTTGGTTAAGTCTGTGGGAACTAATGGACACCAAAATGAAGAAAAGCACAACTTTTCATCCACAAACTGATGGCCAAACTGAAGTAGTCAACATGACAGTGATCTAGTTGCTCAGGGGATATTGCAGCAAGCATCCTAAGCTTTGGGATGAACCTTTGTGTTATGTGTAGCATGCTTACAACAGAGCCAAACATTCTTCTACATAGAGATCTCCTCTTGAGACCTGTTTTGGTTTCACACCAAGGTCTCCTTTGGATTTTTTCATTAGTAAAGACACCACAGTTGAGGGACATAGTGATGTGGATATGGCAACTAGGTTCATTGAACAAATCCAAGAGATCCACTAGGAAGTACATGAACAGTTGGAAAAGAGGCAGGCCAAATACAAGGCAAGACATGACAAGCATCGGATGGAGCATAGTTTCCAAGTTGGTGACCAAGTCTAGCTGTATATTAGCAAGGATAGAATGAAAGGTGAAGGTAAAAAGCTAAAGCCTATCAGGTATGGACCGTTCAAGATACTTGAGAAAATTGGTGAGAATGCTTTTCGCCTTGATCTATCAGCTTACATGCACATCTACTCAGTCATGAATGCAGATTTCTTGAGACTGTTTGAACCTTCACTAATTGAGGATCCCGAAGAGCATAGTCAATTGCCTTCTATTGATGACTGTTACCTGAATATCTTAATGAATTGCAGGAAGACACATTTCTGGACAGGAAGGTGAGAACGACGCGCAGGGGAGATGTTGAGTACCTTAGAGTTGGGCTCAAGGGTTCAAAGTCGAGCAGTGCAAAGTGGATAGAGATTGGACAAGTGAGACAATTGTACCCTCACTTAGTCGATGCTTGAAAACTAACTTTTGGTGGTCCAAAAGCTTTTTCAGTTGGAAGGCCGTGATCCGAATTGGATCCATGAAGATTTTCAGAGTTCTATGACTGAATCAAATCATGACAGACTTCAGAAACTTGTGAACAAAGAGCTATTAGGAAGGACCTTTGGACAGTGGCAGTTTATAGCCAGCAAGGAACGACGAGGACCTTGGTCAAAGCGCGCTGACCGAGGCCCATGGAGATCGCGTAGGGCACAAATTAGCAGTTAGGAAATCCAGATAAGAAAACGGAGGCTGTTTCTGATGCGCGATTAGTGCTTAGCGCTAAGCGCTAATCGCGCATCGCTGGGAAAAACCCCTCGAAATGGAAAGGCCCTGAGCGCTTGGTCACAAGGGAAGCTGAAAACTGTGGGAAAAGCGCTGAAATGATAGGTGGGTCCCGTGCTCCAAAACCGGTAGAATATCGGAGGCATTTTGGCAAGTAAGCGGAATTGTCAGGAGACCCAACGATTCCATATGTTGGTCGACGAGTGTCCAGCGGATGAGAGAGAAAACCACCCTCATCGTGGGCTAACGTTCGAGCAAGTCAACTGCGTGATAAGAGCGAACACCGTAGGATCTGGAGGCTCCAGATCTAACGGCGGAGATTGCACCCGATGGGAAACTGGATTCAAAGGGGGAAAATAAGCTACAACACAAAAATGTTGAAGTCAGATTGGACCGTTGAGTTGGCAGATGAATCATTGCATAAATTAACTGAAATACCAAACCATTTGAGGAAGAGATGGCGCAGTTCGTGAGAGGACAAGTGGCCACTTCCTTGTGAGACGTTACACAATGGCGATGACGCAGAGGCAGGGAACTCCAAGCAAACAACATCAGGCGATCCGAAGGGGCGTAAGAGGAAGCCAACTGTCATGAGACGGATTGGCTGTAAGCCATGAATAGACAAAGAATAGAAGAGAGCGAGATAGAGAACAGTGAGAAAGGAAAAATAAGACAAAAGAGACACTGAAGCAGAGAACAGAGAGCCGAGCTGACCTATAGAGATAAGGCAGCGTCGAGCAGACAGAAGGCTTGAGAGGTTCAAGTGATCCCTGTGAGGATATCTGTCAGAACTGAGTACCAAATTGGACTCATTCCATTAAGACCAGTTGAGGTCGAGACTTGGTAAGGAAGAGTCTATGCACTCTAGTGGCTTGAGGAATCCAAGAACCACCCTACTAAGCATCATCTATTTCGGGAGACTCAAATTGAGCTCCTCATTGTAAAACTCTGTTCAAAGACACAATAAAAGAAGGCCACCATTGAAAGTTGGACTGGAGACGTAGCCTAGGAGGATTGGGTGAACTCCTTATTAATTTGTTGTGTTCCTGTTTTGCTTACTGTGTTTCTCTTACTATTTTCTAGTGTCTGTGCCTTTTGCAATATTATCGATCCGTTGCCTAAGATAACATAGACACACACCAACACATGAGTCTATAATACCTTCATTCATTAATTAATTAACTGAGATCACTCACGAGTGATTTTTAGATCAGCACCTGTACAAATAAATCTTCATCAAGCCTCCTATCTAAATCCATCAATACATTGTTAACGACAACCTCTGTACTATCTTTATCTACTAATGTGTTTTCCACCCATTCGATTTGATTGGCATACTGTTCAATTTCTAGGATCCTATGGTGGATGTAAGGAGATAGCTTATTTTTCTGTCTCCTATTACAAATAAAGCTGTGGGGATCATAGGTCCACATGAAACTCTGTTTTAATTTCAACCTTTGGAGGATTTCATCTGCCTCTTTTCCTGCTTCTCTACTGTTACAAATGAAAGGGCCAAGATGATCTTTTATTCTTAGTTGGGCCTTTTTCTTGGTTCTAACAAAATTCACCTCATCTGAATTGATTATTTGTCTGTAGTACTCCAGAGAAAATAGTCTCATGGGGAGGTACTTTGGCATTTTGTAAGGTGGCAACTCACATCCATAGATTCTAATTTCTATATGGTTTTGGTACAAGTACCAATCCCCTACTTTGTATTGCTTTGACAATTGCAAGACCCTCTTGATGTCCGCATTGATCTTGGGTGGAGGGTTTCCTAGTAGCATGGTTGTCACAGGATAAACAAAGAGGTCTATGAAATTTGTACAGGAGTATGGAGAATTAAACTGATGAATCAAAGAAGTCCAGAAGATCATTGATCTGGGGTTTCCTTTAGTATCAAGCTTTTGGAGGGCAATTGGAAACCTATCAGCTTGATAGTACAAGAATAAATGATACAGAACTGAGGAATATTTGAACACCCTTTCATTTTCCAACCTCATAAATTGATCATGCATTCTATCAGCAATAAACTTTGCATAGTCAAATATGATGGTTGGTGGTTGGCCAAGAGAATAGATTGACATGATGGATATTATGATCTCATCGACGAATTCACTAGTGGTGCAACCTAGTATACTGGATATCATATCTATAATATCTCGACCAAGGTTGGAGAATATAGTCCATATATAAGGAGGAGGGTCCTTTGGGATATACTACTCTTCTCTGATGAAAATCTGGAATAACTAGGCTAATCTAATTGAAGTGAGTGTAGGATATCTATTCAGCATGTCTCCAATGGAGAGAGGGGTTAGGTTTTGGCTTGGCTGCAATTGAAGCATCTGGTTAATGGATTCAGCAGTGATAGTAAATAGAATAGACTGGTCAGGAGCTCTTACTGCCCTTTGGATAGGGTCATAGTTCATGTGGCAGTAATGTACAATTTCTGGGAACACATGCACTCTAGGGAACTAGTATTTAGGCAACCCTGATTCCCAAAGTCCAATGGAGTCAGCATGGTTCAGGTACTGGTCTCTATACTTGCTGAAGAGTTTCAGGGGGGATTTTGAGAATGAGGTGTCCTTTATTTGAAAATCTTTGTCTGCAAGTGGATGGTGGTCTAAATCTCTGTGGGGAGTAGTAATGGGCATAACATTTAGTGTAATTGGGGCTTCCATCCTTGGTTCTTGTGGATTCAAGGACGGTGTAAAGGGTTTCAGAAGAATTGGGAATAATTGGTCTGTTTCAGAGTGTTTCAGGACTACCAGGTGGCTTAATTTACTAAATTACTTAGTATTCAAAGAAATTTAGCTCAGGTTTAGCCAAAAATCAAGGTTCTTCAGTCCGAATGGGGTAAATACATGGTATCGGTTGTTTGTATGGAGCAATGGTGCTGGTGCATGGTTTGCAGGGAGCGCACAGGTCTGCACAGTGGTCTGGAGTTCAGCAATTGTGGAAGGTTGACGGTTGGTAGCAGGTTGACAACTCGAACGTAGTTTGTGCTTGCATGGATAACAAAAGGTTCTTTTCTTTGTAAAAAACAAAACAATGAGTTTTTTCGGTTTTATCTGTAAAGTCAATGATTTTGGCGGTTACAATGGGAAAGCGACAGTTGGCGCCAACTGACGGATGTGACATCTTGTCATGTAGTAAAGGTGGTAAGCAGAGGTGGTAAGCGGGATCTATCGCACTGCTTTTGGAGACTTGGCGATATTGGGAGAGGTCCGCTCGATTCCATTCATCAGGTGACACGTAGCAGAGGGGTGAATAGTAAAACCGCTCACATTGGGCAGGTAAAGGTCAGCATCGGAGGCCACCCAATATGAGTGACAGCCGTTAGATCTAAAGGGGTTAGATCGTACGGTGATCGGGAGTGTGATTTGATCAAGGAGTTAATGGAGGGGCCCGACGGGATTTTAATTGCGGGTTAGGGTGGCTTAATGACATCGGGGGCAATATGATTGGAGGAAGGTTATTAATTAATCACTGTTTGATTAATTAATCCTTTTTGGTTTGGCGGGGGGTTATGGCTCTTAATTAGTCGTGGATCGACTAATTAATCCATTTAATTATTTACTATTATGGTTTATATTTCAAACCATGGGGCGGGATATTTAACATTTGGGATTTTAATTAAATATACGGGAAAGGGGTTTATTTTTCGGGAGTTAAATATAATAAAAGTTAAAGTTAATATGAAATGGAAGCGGAAAAGAAAATTGCACTAAGTATCATGTATTGACATTTATCTATACATCCATATTTACACATCATAACTTAGGCTTAATGCTTTTTATGGGTTTTTATGTAAACAAAAGGGGTTTTAGGTAAGGTTTATTACTTTCCCTAGGTAAATGGTAATTTCACCTTAGGAAAATGGATTTTTAGGTGAGATGAATGCTTATGGAGGGAGTAAATGTTTGTAAGGGGGTTGTAGTACTTAAACCTTATAAGTTATTGGGCTGAGGGTACGGTCCCTCCAAAAGTTAGAGAAATTCTCTGAGCCCCTTTAACTTAAAGTTTTAGGCAGTTTGATTTTTGCTTGTGGGAAATTAGTGAAAAAGTAAAATGAATGGGGGGGAATTAATCATTTGACTTTGTAATTGTTCCATTGTCATCCGTACTTTAGTAACTTGATGATGAAAGTAAATGATATGATTTCAACTAATCATTCATCATAATTCTGCAACCATCCAAATACTTACCCACCTACTCATCCTACCATTTTTTCTACTCTTTATTAGGGTGCACTTAAGCTAACAAACCCTTATCAAAAATTTTCTTTTTATTTTACAATAGAAATCTATCTAAATCTATCCTTATTACATCCAAGGGCTTAGATTGAACTGTTGAGCTCCTTTTATTTACTCTACCTATCTACTTATCTGCCAAGATTAAATAGTTTGGTCAGATTTAAGTCTCTATATCTAAGCATGAAATTCAAAACATGGAATAACCATGTTTAAACTGTTTGGTTACCATGGATTGTGGCATAAACAAAAATTTGCACACAATCATTATTGTACAAAAAGTAACATAGCAGTGGCATTTGGACTTACACACTTTCATGGTCTTTTCTTTTTCTTGGGGTTCATTTTCATCTTTTTTGACCTTTTTTTTTTTCTTTTTTTTCCTTTGATTTTTCTTTTAGGACATACCCTCTTTACATTTTTTTTTTTTTACAAATATGGAAAACATTTGCAGAAAGCAAAGGTATGTACATATTACAGATTTAATCTCATCTACTCATATATTATGACACCTATTGGTATAGGAACCTAACAACATGCAACCTGCGAACTTTCACCTTACTTTTCTCCTAATTTCCATTATTTTCATAAATAAATGTGACAAAAATGCCATTTTTCCTTTCTAAAGCCTTATCCATTTCCTTAGCCATAAACAACCAAATGAACACCCCCTAGGATTTCTTGACCAACATTCAGCTTGGAATAAGTGTCCCATCAACCGTGGTTATTATTTTTAACTTTTATTACATGGAATTTTCAATAGGGATGTTAGAGAATCCTCCCCCTTTGAGAAGACTGTCCTCAGTTTTCAATCTTACATATACCTCAGCAAACCGCTGGAAAGAAAACATACTTCTCACAGAGATTTATAGTATATCTCGATGAAATATTTACAATGATCACCCTGCTAAATGCCAACCCACGTGACATCATAACAACACGATAACATAACAACATGATATCATAGTAACATGACAACATAACAACATGACAATCATAATTACATAACACCCATACCTCTTATTGGAGCTTTATAACATAACTAATGGTGGTATTTACATCCATATACATATGTACATATAGAAATACCACCAAAACACATACCAAACCATATACCAAAACACCTTATTAAAACATATACCAAAACACCATATCAAAACATATATGAAAACACCATATAAAGACATATACCAAAAAACCATTTCAAGACATATACCAAAACACCATATCAAAACTGCTTTGCCTCAACTGGAAAACAAGGAAGAATACATACCCCACATCTGATCCACCATCTCCCATGTCGATTCATCGAGCCCAAATTGCTTCCATTGCACTTGAACGTGCTTGATTTCTTAGTTCTGAATCATGAGCACCTTTTTCTGTAATACATATTGAGGCTCCGACTAGAATTCTCGATCTAGGTCCACTTGCAATACAAACCAGTCAATCACATGATCAACATATTTAACTTACTTCTTAACCAATGGCACATGGAAAACATCAAGGACTTTCACTGTTAGAGGTAGTGCAAGTGGATAGGCTACTCACCCAACCCTCTCAATAATACTGAAGGGTCCACAAAACCGTGGTGCCATCTTGGCACATGATACAATCTGTAATGAACTCTTCTTTGGTTTGATGTACAAGTTCACTTGTTCCCCAACCTGGAACTCCTTGAACAACCTATTCCTATCTGCATAGATCTTATGCCTATCATGTGTTGCCTTTAGATTTTTATTTATTACTTACATTTCTTCTTCCATGTTTGTAAAAATACCTAGTTTAATCAACACCATCTTCACTGGATCACTCCAGTTGATGGGAGTATTACAAATTTGTCCATACAATGCCTCAAAAGGACTCATCCTCAATGACTCCTGATAACCATTGTTGTATGTGAACTCAACCAAGGGAAGATACTCCTCACACTTCCACTGCTGACACATCACATACATCCTCAACATGTCTTCTAATATCCTATTGACCCTCTTTGTCTATCCATCTGTTTGCAGATGATAAGCTGTACTGAAGGCCAACTTTGTGCCCAAACTTGAAAACAACTCCTTCCAAAACTTGAAAGTAAATTTTTCATCCTTGTCTGACACAATCTTATTTGGAACACCATGCAATCTAATCACATCTATGATGAATACCTGAGCTACATCACTAGTTGAGAATGTAGACTTCACTGGAATGAAGTGTGTGACCTTTGTCAACCTGTCCACAACAACCATGATGGAATCATGTTGTCTCACTGTCCACGGAAACCCTGTGATACAGTACATGGAAATGACCTCCCATGTCCACTTTAGATCACAATCGGTTGTAGCAGTCCACTTTGATGTTTACACTCTACCTTCACATGCTGACAATGAAAACACCTAGCCACAAACTCTGCTACATCCCTTTTCAGATTCAGCCAATAATAAAATCTCTTCACTGTTGTCATTATCTTCTGATAGCCTGGGTGACCTGAATACGGTTTCAAATGAAACTCTCTCAAGATCAACTTCTTGAGCTCACTTATATCCAACACATATATCTTTTCTCTGAATCTGAAAAATCCGTCTGCTGAAAGACAATAATGATAATCCCATGCACCTATACCTATACCTGTGCCTCTAGTGTCACCTGTACCTGTACTTGTACTACCACATGTACCTGTACCTATATTGTCACCTATACCTGTACCAGTAGTTTGCTGTAACTTGTGCACAATCTCCTTATAACTGACATCCTACTGACCTACTTGCAATATCCTATCTTGTAATTCTGGCCCATAGGAGATCATAGCTACCAAATGACTTATCTATATCCTCCTACTAAGAGCATCTGCCACCCTATTCTCCTTTCCTTTGATGTACTTGATCGTAAATTCAAACTCACTAATTGCGGAAAACTATCTACCCTTCCTGACATTCAGATTCGATTGGTCAAACAGATAACTCATCCCAATATGATCACTCATAAGTACGAACCTCATGCCAAGAAGATAATGCCTTCACATCTTCAATGCATGTGTGATCACTGCTAACTCAAGATCATGTGTCAGGTAGTTCTGTTCATGCTCGTTTATTTTTTGTGACTCATAGCATACCACCTGTCCATCCTACATAAGGAATTCACCAAGCCTTCTCTTGCAAGCATGTGTGCACACTACAAACTCTTTGTCTGGATCTGTAATCTATAACATTGGTGCATGTGTCAACAACTTCTTAAGCTGCTCAAAACTAGCCTCACACTCCTCTGTCCATTCAAACTTCTTACCCTTCCTCTGTAATGATGTGATAGGATAAGTAATATGTGATATGTTCCTAAAGAACCTCCTATAATAGCCTGCCAGCCCCATGAAATATCTCACCATGCCCACACTCTTAGTAGCTACCCACTCCATGATGGCCCTTATCTTCTCTAGATCTACTGCAATGCCCTCCTTGGAGACAACATGTCCCAAGTAGTGTACCTCAGTCTAAAATAAACATCACTTGCTGAGCTTAGCATACAACTGATGCCCCCCCAACTACTGCTAAATGCTCGACATTCTCTTCCTCATTTTTAGAATATACCAATATGTCATCAATGACCACAATAACAAAATTATCCAAATATGGACTCAACACACTATTCACCAAGAATATAAACATAGTTGGAGAATTAGTTAATCCAAATGGAACTACAACAAACTCATAATGCCCATACCTGGTTTGGAAAGATGTCTTGTAAATGTCCTCCTCTTTGATGTGTACTTGATGGTATCTGGATCTCAGATCAATCTTCGAGAACACTACTTCTCCCTTCAACTGATCAAACAAGTCATCAATCCTCAGTAATGGGTACCTGTGCTTGATGGTCACTTTATTCAACTGCCTATAGTCAATGCATAAACTAATATTTTGAAACATTTTCTTCACAAACAATACTGGTGTGCCCTATGGTGATACACTTGGTCTGATGTATCCTTTTTCCAACATTTCCTTCAACTACAACTTTAACTCTACCAAATCAGGTGTACTCATCCTGTAAGGTAATTTTGATTCTGGCACTGCTCCTGGCACTAGCTCAATAGAAAAGTTTACCTCCCTGTGAGGTAGCAACTCTGTAATGTCCTTAGGAAATACATCCTTGAACAACTCTAGAACTAGATACTTTTTCAACACATCTGCATCCTCCACCTCCTTACCCTTATCACTAGAAATGTGCACTACAAATAACATACACCCTTTCCTACAACTATGCTTTGCATACACAATTGTCACCATACTAACTAATGTGGCTTTCTTCTGACCCTGCAAGACTCTTGGTTCCCCATTGTCATCAATACACTCAATGGATTTGTCATAACAATCTACCTTGGTTCTATGAAGATACAACCAACCCATGCCCAACAACATATTGTAGTATCCTAATGGTAATATATTTAAATGTGTTTTAGAAGGAATATCATTTAAATCAAATGCACAATCTCTTACCCAATGATGAACTCACTTCTTTGTACTTGTATCCAATTGCACTAACCAAGACTTTGCATTCAATTCCTTACTCAAACCATACTTATCCACCAAGTTAGGAATAACATAGCTATAATTAGATCTAGGGTCAATCAAAGTAGAAATAACTTGATCACAAAGCTTATCGTCCATCTCAACGATAGATGCCTGGTGCTCTGCCTATCTATTGACCATAGCTGCATAAATACGAGGAATACTCTGCCCCACATCCCCAACAGTCTGTGCCTCCTGTGCACTATATATCTTAGGCCTACCACCCTAATTCTATGGACAATATCCCCTAAGGTGTTCCTCACCACATGTCCAACACTCCAACCAATTAGTGCTCTCACCTCTATGTTGTTGTTGTGACCTATGTCCCTGTCTAGCTGCATTAAACTTCTTTTGCACTGCCATAATTTTTTTCCCATCTGGATTCTAAGGCCTTTCTATCTTAGGCTTCCATTTACCTTTATCTTTGTCCTTTGCTTTCCATCCTTGCTGAGATTCATTTTTATGCTTTCACTGTTCATAACAATGCTTCAATTTCCCAATGACTTCCTCAAGTGACTAAGGTTCCGTTGATGCCTCGAAAATCGCTGCAACAACATCGGGGATAACCACCTGGTCCGGACCTTAAAAGAAACTCCTTTTCCGTTTGGTGTGGTGGCTCCGACTGGATATAATGGGACCAGTTTCCCAATGATTGGTAAATAGGATGGATAAATGGTTGATTCTGTAGTGTCTAATAGTAATGGATGAATGCTTTAATCTAAAAGTAAAATTATAAACAACTATCCTATCCCGGGAAATTTCTTCTTTTAGCGTAACTTTTGATGGTCTTCATCCACAAACAGGCATATAGATGACTCTGTTGGTAAACAAAGATATTTATTCATATGATAATTACTAAGCCCAAATAGTTGAACAAAGCAATAAAGCAAACATTATTACACTATTCCTCATATATATCATAGACATAGATATGATTGAAAGAATAACAGTCATTAGACATTCAATAGTGAAAAATACAAGGATTGTTGTTAAACACATGCATATAGTCAATGATAGCAAGATTTAAACAAATGCCGATTCACATAAAAGAATGACACAAGAGCATAGATAATAGTACCATATGTTATTTGGATCACTCCCGATATCAATCGCATTCAAATTCCTTCTTCTAACTTAGAAACACTTCCACAAAAGGCAATATTGCACATGTCATCAAAGCTTTCTTCGTTAAAATTCAGAATACTGGCCCAATCTTCATAAAAAAATAGATCAGAAGCAAAATAGTGTGACTTAATGATTTGAGTTTATAAAAAAACTGAGGACCCTTTCTAAATGCATGAAAGGGCCTATAAATACTAATTACGCTAACCAATTACAAAATAAAAATGTTGTTAACTGGTACAACTAAATTATGAATATCTCCTCAAAATCGGCTTGTTCTCAGTCGGCAGTATGACTCATTGTTTCGAATGATATCCCTTCGGCTTGAGCTGGCAGATAGCAAGCATCGGTTGCAATTCTGGAGGGCAACTTAGACGAGAATGCAATTGGGCTGAATATGTGGCATCATGGATCTCGGAAATCACGCAACTGATGGCATCAGTTAAACATTTGAGTGCAGCCCTCTGACTGTATGGTTTAATTAAGAAAAACCAAAAGGCATCCCAAGTTAAACTTTGGATGCCAGCAATTAGTCTTCCATTCTTTTCCAATTCTTGATTGCATGTTTGTTCCAAGGCTTTGGCCGACGTCAATTTTCCTGGATTGCACTGTGAAATCATGTTAGAGAGATAAAGAGTGTCATTGACCAATTCAATTAAATTACTGGTAGATAATTGACATCTTGAGGTCTCTCTCTCTACTTTCATCAGTTGTGACTGCCATTCTAGGAAAAGGATGTCTTTGTGTGACTCTAGAATTTTGGGCAGATTTGCGGCTTGTCCTTCACTGGAGTCTTGCCAAGCAAGAAAGTTGGTTAAGGTCTCATCGGCCTATTCTAAATCCTGCCTGGCATCAACTGATTTATCAACTATTGATGTAGTAATCTCACAAAGAGGCTCAACCAGAGAAATGTTATGACATAGCGGTTTTAGCTGTGTAATCAATGCCTTATTGATTTGTAGAGCTTCGGTTCTGAACTCTGCTACTTGAGGAAGACTCTTGAACTTTTCTACTTCTTGTAACAGTTGAGCGATTTGCTCATCCTTAGTCTTGCTTATTTGTTCATTCATCGCCTTTAATCTGGCCAATGCTTCAGACAATTCCTTTTGTTTCTGTACTGCGCTCAAGTCTATCCTCTGTTTCTCTTTGAGCAATTGCTCATTTAATTGACTGTTTTTTTGCCGCTGTATTGATAGTTGTTGTTCTAACTATTCTATTTTTCACTGTGCTTCAGACACTTGTGACTGCAATGAAACAATTGTTTGATCTTTTTCCTTAAGTAAATTGCTTACTTCCGAGGCTTTATCCATAGTGGCTGCCGAATAAGCTCCGGCATACTAAGAAAGTTTTGTAAGGTCGTCGGAAGGGTTAAATTCCTCCTTCCACACCACATTAGCCATCTCTGTTTTGTCTGGTAAAAGGGAAGATTGATCAAGTCTCCTCCTTTTCCTTTGTCTTTTCACTACAACCCTGTGTTTGGGACTGTAAAAGACATCTAATGGTGGTATGTCTTCTATCTGTAAAACAATATGATCGGATGGATCTTTAGGAATTATTTCTGCATCTTTGCTAATGGATAGGCCGCTGGTCCCTTCAATTGGGACCGTAGTTGTTGTTGTTTTTTGACCAACTGTTACTTGAGGTGTGCCGAATCCTTGTCTCGGGATTTCTTATAATAGAGTCAAATTATTGCCACTCTTTGAGGATTTTGGGATCAATTTGAGCCTCTAGATCAATAAGTTCATTGTCCTGCTTCTTCTCTTTCTCCTGCTCTTTTCCTTGCTCTGGCTCTTTTCCCTTTTCGGGAATTTTCTCTGTAGCAGGAGGTTCGTCAATAATCTTCTGTTCAGGCTCGCTTGACTTAGTTGTTGGTGTAGTAGTCAATAAGTCCAGAGGCAGAATTTGCAACCTCTGTTCTCTGAGCCTATTGAATTCTACCAGTCCTTCATCATTATATTTTATCTTGGCCAATGTTTTAACTTGAGACAATGATTCTGCTGAAGAAAATAGGTCGTCAAATTCATCTTTTTCATGTTCGAACTTTGTGAGTTTGGCTTGTTCAAACATATTATAGGCAACCTTCCTTGGATCGAATAGCTTGTTAGGGATGGTTGCAAGATTGAGCATGTTTATCTTCTCTGCCTCCTTCTCCGCATGTTTGAAGTCATGTAGAGTATAAACACCACATCTCAAAGGGAATATAGGCCATGACTGCTTTTTAGAAGTCCTAAGAGTTTTGGATGTTCCTGCTGTTGTTATTTGGTAAGCTAACTCTCGTGCCAACAGTTTATCAAGTACATACAATGGGAGGACATGGGGTCTTGTGAGGCTACCATACACCCTTATATATGTGAACTTGTCTTCCCCGAACCAATTCCCTACAGCAGTCAAGTCAATCTCTGCCTCCTCGGAAATCCTTGGGGCAGGCTTATCAAAAATGGCATAATAGATAGGCAACATGAAACCATTACAAATTTGATACAAGTGGTCTTTATAATGTGCCTTCCATAACATCTGATGATAAATGTGGATTGGCTTAGGGTCCTGTGGTGTCCATCTCCGCCCAAGTACCGGGTATTCGGAATTAAAGCAAAGCATATCCATAACATAAGCACTATAATAGAAGGGGGGAATAGTCCTGGTGGTTTTGCGTGAATTGAATCTAAAATCAAGAATTGCAGAGGCTAATTTATTGGACAATATATTTGCCTAATCCATGACATAACTATTAACAACCGCTTCCATTAAAGGAACCATTTCGATAGTAAACTTTGTTGAATCATGCATTCCCCATATCCTACACATCATTGCCCCAGCGTAATTGTAAGGAGATGACAAGGAATCCATGGAGTAATTACCTGATGATTCATGTTTGTGCTTTGCAGGATTCTGTCTCCATTGCCTAATCGGGGCTGATTCCGTCTCATTCTCCTCTGCGAATTTCTCCAAAAAGGCTTTGTTGTATTTCTTTTCAGGTTCGGGCAAATGATACATTTTCCTTAAGTCATCAGGCTGGAATGAACCAAAAACTCTTCCGTCAACTGTGCAAAATGTTCTATTTGACACTAGAATTTGTTCGACCACCCATCTGACTACATCAGTGTATGGAAGAATTTTCTCTCGAGCTGCTATCCTGTGCAAAAATGAGTTGGCTAAATCTTTCAGGGAGGCTTCTGATTTATTAGTTGAGCCTGCAGTAGCTTCTTTCGACACTTCCTCCGGTTCTTCTGCCTCAATTAAATTATAGATGCTTTGCCAGCTTGTATTTCCAAAGCTGAGACATGTAGTGTTTGAGATTAGGCCCTTTTTACTCGGTCCTGGGTCACTGGTGGGTTGGACTGTTACTGTAGGGGCCGCTGCTGCCGTGGATCTCTTCGATTTCTTTCCCATTTGCTTAAAACTTGTTATTTCGACGGAATTCTGCACAAGAAGTAAAACCAACGTGATATAGGGAAACAGGTAGCATGAGCCAATATGAAAGAGTTATATCTATTAGCGAATAATCAAAGATTATAGTGAAACTACTGCAGATAAAATCTAAGTGGAAAATCTCAGCATAACTACTTCATTAATTGGCCGCTTCACCTATCAATCATGGTAAGGGAGCTTTTAAATATCCTTCATAACGTTTATATGGTGAATGATCGATTCAAGCGTGGCTTGGATATTTGGCGGATAATCGCATTTGATGATTGGTGACGTGAATGGGAAGGTTTTAATAATAGTCCAAAATATCATTCAATCACCAAAGGTGGTATAATGCATGCCAATCTTTAATATGCTTTGAAACACGCGCCTTTATTTAATGTATCGCAATTGGGAAAGGGCTCGGGTCACATTACTTATGCTATTGCGAAATCGCCGATTGTCGATGGCGATATGCTTTATCGCATCGGAAGATTTGAAGGTGTCAAAGTTAATGAATTGATTGCAACGACCAATTGCTGATAGCGATACTTTTTATCGCATCGGAGGAATGGGGGGCGGGGGTGCCTTATATATACGATGTGCTTTGCCTTTCCCCGATATCTGATAGCGATTTCCCTTTTCGGATCAGAGTAATTCAATGGGTCTTTATATATGTTTTTCTTATTATTGTGATATGTGATCTTGCGATCGTTTTATCGTAATAATAAAAAGCTTTATGATTGTTTAAAAGACCTATTTTGTCATTGTTTGAAAGGTATATCACATTTTAGTTGGACATTTTGATGAGAGTTTTTTTCTAATGATGAGTTAATACCAATTTATTCACACATCTATGTTTAAAAGGGACCCATTTCATATTATGATTTTTAAAGAAAAATTTTATGAAATGGGGGGTTATTGTACAGCACAACAATTGGTAATTCACTGGGAGAAACAGTTGTTTCTGAGAAATTAATTAAAATACTTAAACTTTTTGTTCTGGAAACTTTATCTGATAGAAAAATCTAATATAAGTAGATAAACATAGATTCTGAAAGTAATGTTAACTATTTCTGCTACTTTCTTCTCTTTTCTTTAAAATTAAATACATTCTAAGTTTTAAATCAGCCTTAATTGACTAATAAAGATAAAACAAGAAACATTTCCAACTTAGCTTTATAATGACTCCTTTGTCATAGGTAGAGCCTCTGCTGCCAGCAAATGTCTATAGTCTCGACAGGGATACCTTTTAACCATTTAACCATTCATTATTGCATCCATTTCAGAGTATAATTAAAAAGAATGAATCCAATAAATATGTTTCCATATTTTTGTATTACTTTTATTTTTCCTTATTTTGTAAGATAAAAAGCCATTGTCCTGGTTTGGTGGCCAGCTGTTTTACAATGCCATTCACTGGTTGTAATTTAACTGAACAAGTTGGCTCGTGATGAGACCCCTTGTCTTATAATTATAAGCCATTACCCTGTTTTGATATGCAGTATTGGTAATGTCAGTTGAAATATTCCCCTATGATCATGGTAAGCAGGCTTGTAATAAGACCTCTTATCTTTTATATCAAATATATTTTAGAATTACACTCTGAGTAATTATAAACTTTGATGGATGGGATGAACAAAATTCTCCTTAAGAGAATATGGATGACAGGGTAAGAGTTGGAGATGCTAAGATTGAATCAGTTTCTGTTTTGTATTGATAACCGTTTTTGGGCTTTTTGAAAACATTAAAATGATTTACATTAGTTCTAAATCTTGAGAAGATTTCACAAAAATAAAATGGGATTTCAGAATCTAAATATACCTAATTTCCTAGAATTTTTTCTTTTGTTTAAGGCTTCCATTTTTAAAAGTAAATATTAGAATTATTTCTTTTGAGAAACTTTTTCAATATAGCAAAGACCAATGGAAGGCATCATACAACTTTATTTTCCCAAAATCTTAAAAATTAAGCTATGCACACAAATTTTGCTGAAAATTGAATATTTACAAAAGGAGAAGGGGTTATCTCCTCAATTGAAGATTTTTTTCAAGATAAGGCCATTAACAGGAAGAGAATCTCTCTTTCCTGATAGATCTTGCAATATGAAAGTAGAAGGGCCTATCTTCTCATTGATTTGAAATGGTTTGAGCCACATTTTCTGGAACTTTGTGTGTTTTCCTTGATCCTCATGGGCTTTGTCCCATTTCAAAACTAGATCACCAACTTGTAATTGTTTTGAACTGGTTGAAGTTGTATCAAAATATGACTTGATAATTTGCTGATGTTTTGCATGTATAATTCTGGCTTTTTCCCTTTCTTCTTCTAGTTTCAAAATTTGATCGTGTCTTAGTTGAATAGAAGATGAGGGACATTCTTCAATAAACTGCACTAAAGCTAGGGATGGAAGCACTAAATTGACTGGTATGACAACTTCCTTTCCATACACTAGATTAAATGGAGAAGTGCCTATAGAGGCTTTTTGAGTTATTCTATCAACCCATAGTGAAAATATCAAAGATTTATGCAAGTTTTTATGATTCTGCTCAATAGTTCTCTTAATGATTTTGATAAGATTTTTATTAGTGGATTCTGCCAAACCATTACCCTGAGGGTAGTAATTTGCAGAATACTTCAATTTAAATCCCCTTTTTATAGCAAAATCAAACATAGAATTTCCAGAGAAATAAGATGCATTATAAAAAACAAGAGCGTTTGGGACACCAAACTTGGTAATAATGAATTGATCTATGAATTCCATAATTGCTTCAGAGTTAGTTGTTTTCAAAGGAATTGCTTCAACCCATTTAGTAAAGTAATCAGTAACAGTAAGGATATACTTATGCTGTTTGGATGAATGTGGAGTGATTTCTCCAATGATGTCCAATCCCCATTGCTCAAATGGTTGTTCAATGTTAACTGGTTGCAAAGGGAAAGCTGACTTCCTTTGCCTGCTACTGGAGGTTTGACAACTTTGGTATTTCCTTACATATTCATGGGTATCTCTGAACAAGGTGGGCCAATAATATCCAGCATGAATGATTTTGTGAGCTGTTGTATCAGCTCCAAAATGTCCTCCTGCTGGCCCGTCATGAAGCTCCTGCAAAACCTTTTGCGCTTCAGGTTTTTCTAAGCATCTTAATAGAATTGAATCATAATTTCACCTAAACAATACATCATCTACAATCATGTATTTTTTTGCTTTCAATCTAATGGCACGTTTGTTTTTATAGGAGAGATTAGGAGGAGCATACCCATTTTTTAAATAGAAAATCAGATCTGCATATTGTGATTCAGGATCTGTGATACTTATCTGATTGATTGTTTCAGTGTCTTTTGTACCTTCTGGTTCCTGAATATTGGATGCTCCTGCTAACAACCTGCAAAAACCTTGGCCTTTGACAATCTTTGCTGGTTTGATTTCTAAGTCATATTCTTGTAATGCTGTGACCCAATTCGCTCTTTTTTCTCCTAATTCCCTTTGAACCAATAATTGTCTTACTGCTGAAAAAGGAACTATAACTTTTGTGTGAGCTTTTAAGAGAAAGGGTTTGTAATGTTTAACGGATTTATACAAAGCAAAGGCTTGTTTTTCAACTTTTGAGTAATTACGTTCAGCACCTTGAAGATTTGAACTGTAAAATGAAATTGGTGCTTCCAAGTTTTGATCATTAGTTTGAGTCAATACTGCTGCATAAGATGTATCGGATGCGAGGGTATATAGCATGAAATTTCTTGAAAAATTGGGAGTGCTTAAAGCGGGGGCATTAATGATTGATTGTTTGATAGAATCAAATGCTTCTTTCTCTGCAGATCCCCATTTAAACACCGAATTCTTCTTAATCATCTTTTGCAATGGTAAAATAATTTGGGAAAAATCTGGAACAAATCATTTAACAAAATTAATTTGACCCAAAAATGACTGCATGGATTTTTTATTATGAGGGAATGGAATATCAGAAATCTCTTTAATTCTATCTAGATCAATATAAATACCATCCTTTGAAACAATGAAACCCAAAAGCTTTCCTTGATTAAGAGCAAAAAAGGAATTCTTTGGATTAAGCGAGATACCATACCTTTTGCAGCGTTCAAAGATTATTTTCAAATCATGTAAGTGATTAGATCTTTTCTTTGAGAATACAGTAATGTCGTCTAAATAGACAACTACTGATTTATTAATCAATCCTTTGAATGCTATGTCCATTGCTCTTTGGAATGTAGCTCCTACATTGATAAGTCCAAAAGGCATAAGTTCCCCACTTACTTCTGAAGGTAGTTTTAAGCCTGTCATCAGGATGGACCAGAATTTGGTTATATCGTGAAAAACCATCTAAAAAGGACATTAATTCAGAACCAGCTACCGAATGGAGTGTCTGCTCCATGGTAGGTAAAGGGAAGTTATCCTTTTCGCTTGCTTTGTTGAGATTTTTGAAATCGATACAAATCCTGATGTCGCCATTTTTCTTTCTTACTAGCACCATATTGGTGACCCAGTTTGAATGTCTGACAGGAAAAATTATCTTGGCCTTCAAGAGTTTATTTAGTTCACTTTTTATTTGACTCTCTAGGTTAGGATGAATCTTTCTTAACTTCTGTTGCACTGGTTTTTGTTCAGAAAGCATTGGAATAGTATGCTGAATGATTGATGTATCGTATGTTTTCAAATCATCATATTTCCAAGCGAAGACATGTTTGTTTTTTCACAATAATCTAATGAATGCCATTCTTTCTTCTGAAGAAAGTCCTATTCCTAAATTGATTTTTTGAGGATTTTCCTCAGTACCTAGGTTTATTAATTCAAATCGCAAAGTTGAACTCTGGAGCTTTGAATTAGTCACCTGTTTAAACCTGTCTTTAATATCATAAAGATCTTCAAGCTTTACCACTGGTTTAGGTATTGAGTTTTCTTCTTGCTTTTCTTTTATTTGAAAGTCATGATCACTTTCATCAATGATTTGATCATCATAGGATTTTTCAGAAGTCAAGAAATTTAAAATGTCTTCATCATGATTGAACACTCGCCAATTGGTGACATTGTCGGGAATTGATGGTGTTAAGGAGGTAAATCCCCTCTGCGGACAGAGGCGATCCCTACTAGCCCAGACCGGGTCTAGCAACAAGCATACAACGCTACAGTGCAAGTTCCTAATTGCAAATTAATAGACCAGTGATGAAGGCCTACCTGGATTCCAACGCTAGTGCTTGTAGAAGAGGTGGTGCTCCTGTTCCTTTGCTCCGGCAGATCACAATCCCCACGATCTCTGCGAATGGACACCTGCACATATAAGAAACGATGCAAACACAAACATAAAATCCAGCATATGCAACTATATATCAGTCAGAAAGGATATAACTCATCATCATCACAAATAGCAATAAGAGTGGAACCGTAACCACTAGTCGTTTATTAATAATTCATCAAAGAAGAATACAACCAAAGTTCTGACGTTAGATTCTCCTTTGGCTAGGTAGTCAGTAGCACATGTCTTGAAAATCTTGTTGGTAAATAGGGACAAGCCTCTCTCTCTTTGGTTATTGGACAAGAATCTCCTTGCTTGGATTTGGCCTTGTGGGAATTAAGAAGGCTCTTGCAGCATGAAGCTCTTGGAAACTTGACAATTCTCAATCTCTGGAATTCTGGAACTCTCCCCCAAAAACTACTGGAACTAGCCTGCCAAGGAAAATGGACAAGCTTTTATAGATGGAGGAAGGGGAGTTGGGATCCCTATAATCATGGGATTGGCTCTATCATCAAGGAAGCTTCCATGAGAGGTGGCAAACCACTTCCTCTCTATGGAAATCCGTAGCCAACCCACCCAGCTCAAGATAGATTCAGCCCAGGAATTTGTTAGGATGAAGCTTCCGCCATTTGTTTGTTAAAAACACCACTGATTATGGTTGGCGCGGGTGCGACTCTATGACAGAGCGCCAACTGGCGCGCCCTCTTTGGAGGATTTCCCCCATTGGTGCGAGGGCTGCACTATGGAACCGCGCCAATGGAAAAAGGGCTATTTTTAGGGTTTTTCAACAGGAGATGTCTTCAGGGAAAATAAAGCTCATGTTTACAGGAATGCAATGCAAGTGTTTGGAGGTGTATGTCACTTCTCATAGGTCCTGGAATGAGTCCTCCAAGATGCGGGAGAGGGGTAGCAGGGACGGTGACAAATTGCTGTGTAACAGATGCCCCCTAAAGCATGAGGCCCGAGAGAGAGGGGTGAAATGCTTTACGAGAACATGTCCAACCGAAAACACCGCCACCGGAAAACTTGCGTGGAGAAGTACAACTGATATCTCAAGTACATGATATATGTGGTATGGGCACATCCATCCATAGCAGAGTACACAATAATCTAGATCCAAGGTATGGGCGCAGCCATCCAGTGAGGATCGATAAATAGACTCAGGCATGGTCACAGCCATCCAGTGAATGAGTCATGTAATAATCATAATAATCCACAAAATCGCAGCCTAGACTCTAACAGACAAAATCCAGGGTCTTGCGCTCCATCTCGATCTGAACAAAGTACAAGTTCAAGCATGCGAATATAGGAGTCGAAGTCGAACATGCAGGAACATCGTCTGATTACCAGCCAATGGTGAAAACTGTTAACAGATGCGAGAGGTACCACCAATAATGACAATGGCCCTCAAGGTACTATAGGTACAATCTACGGCGTGCGAATCAGTGAGCTGGCGTCGAACAACCGTAGAATCATTCGATCGGAGGGCAATGATGAAAACCTCGCGTCGAACGCGAAGAACCTGCCATTGAGGCATGCAAGATCCAAGGCACCAGAAGGGAGTCTCTAGATCAACTTCCTGGATGATGAGTTGAAATCGACAAGAAGTGACCTTGATCGAAGGTGGGCCATAGTGTTTCCCACATGATCGACGCGAGACAGAGGAAGATAAGTTTGTTGTGAATCAGGATTATGTGAGTTATCAGAGGGAGGTTGTTATTTTGCAGAGGTCAACTTCTCTTGAACATATCGGCGGCACGACAGTGGACTTGGCAGTATTTGACATCAATCGATCAGAGGTCATGGTGACAAGGCAAAGAGGAGATGAGAGGTCAAACAAGATCACCCAAACCCATGGAGGCAAGTGAAAAAAACGAGATGAGATGTCCCCACCCAGACACGAATGCAAACAAGTGCCATGTTCAAGAGCGACATACTGCCGACACGACAATGATTGTGGTTCTATTTTCCCCACCATTTCTGGCGAGTACCCTAGTTATTTTTTTAACAAGCTTGACGGGTATAGCATATGCTTGTAAAGCGTCATTTCGATGGAATCCAATGTCATCAACTTTTAACGAGTCTGACAGAGGAAGAACTCGGCGTCTTTTCATGTTTAGAGAGTTTGAAAAGATAGCAGAAAAGTAAACTCCAGGGAGGTCCTTTTTCATAAAGTTGTGTCTCTCGAGCCCGAAAAAGTATAAAACAATGCTCGAAAGAACCGCCCGACCATTACGATTGAGGAGTACTTTTCATGATTAGTGACTTCGACCCGAAAAAGTAAAAAAGCGGTCAAAAGCACGTCATTTTGTAACCAATAACGAGCCTGAAACGACAAAAGCCCAGCAATCTTTTTTATGTTTAAACGGTCGAAAAAAGAGCTTAAAGGTGACTGCCTCTCATTTCTTTTAACGAGTCAAGAGGGAAACTCGGCCATGTTTTCATCTTTAACGAGTCAGAAAAGAGCTTAAAGGAGACTTGTCCTAGAGGAACGAGTGGTATAAGGGGTAGCAACTGGTTCCGGTAATGGTGGAACTGCTCAAAACATGTAATGGTCAAGAGGCTGGCTAATAAAACCACTCATTGCTGTGATTCCTCAGGAAAGGAAAAACAACCAAGTGAGAGCATATGATCGGCCAAAGAGATGGTAGCAATGGAATGAAACAACCAAGGCTCATCTAGCAGAATTTAGCGGATAAACGGCAATCACGAGATGTAAATCAGGTATGGGTTCATTTTTACACAAGCTTGAACCATGGAGAACTTTGCTTGGATTTGATTTCATGTTTACATAAGCTTGAAACAAAAAACTATGCTTGTTATAAGTTTGCATGCCCCCAGCATAATAACGCAAATCGAGGTACATGCCCCCCAAGCTTCATTGCATTCAATGAGGTGGATGGAATGAAGGTTCACTTTCGAGATCTTGGAAAGACTCGACTTGGATTTTATGAGATCTTAATCAAAGACTCGATTTGGAAAGGAGGAGTTGTTTCATTTGTTAATGAGGTTGACATAGGAAAAGAACTATCCTCATAGCCTTTATTTCATTTTTTAACGAGGTCGACATAAGAAAAGAACTGTCCTCGGACACCTTGTTTCGTTTTTTAACGAGGTCGACACAAGATCAAAACTATCCTCGTGACACCTAGGTTTATTTTCATGCATATTTTTTTAGAGACATGTCGTCTCTGGATGTATTAAGACGAACATGTAGTATTTTTTGATATATGTGACGCACGCTGTGCAAACATTTCGACACACATATATATACATATGCTTATGGTTGGATGGATCGTTTACATGTGATGATGTTTTTATATGTCATGCAGATGTCTGACACAAATGTAATCTAATGTATCAGTTGCATAACAAACAACCCAATGCGAAATGTATTTAATCACATATTTTATTTTTACGCAAGCTTAAAAGCACACATGACAACACATATGCAAACTATGCTTGGAAATGGATTTTATTTTTATGCAAGCTTAAAAGCACACACATGCAAACTATGCTTGAAAACAAGGGAAAATGGGCATGCCCCCCAGCATGATGTCTCAATTCGAGGTACATGCCCCCCAAGCTTTAGTCCATTGAAAATGGAGTGAAGGTTGACAATATCGTGATCGCACTCGAATTGCACGAGCTCATGTTTCATTATTTTAATGAGGTTGACACACTTAAAAGAACTATCCTCGTGACACTTGGTTTCATTTGTTAAGGGGCTTGACACAGGAAAGGAACTATGCTCCGAATAGACCTATTTTCATTTTTTAAGGAGCTTGAAATAGGAAAGGAACTATGCTTCGACCGAACTTCATCATAATGAACAGGAAGTTGGTGCTTCCAAGAGTGCCACTCCCGGTGGAAGGACAACATCTTGGAAGTCAGGACCCAATGCCCCCAGGACACTATGCACGACAGCGACATCACTGGATACAGGCACGGGATAAGTAGCCACGTAGTTGACCTGCGGTGGGGCAGATACAACTGGTGGATAAAAACCAGAAGGGGATGACCATTGCGCAGGAGGCACCGGGGGACTAAAGAACGATAATTGATCGATAGTCATGATTCTTCCGTCGTGTGGAAAGCAAACCACACGGAAAAGCGAAGAAACAAGGGCCCCCATGGCATAAACATAGTCACGGCCAAGGAGAAGACTGAAATCTAAAGCACCTTGGGTAACCAGTACGTCTATATAGACGGTTTTGCCTCCCAAAGTAATAGGGAACTTTGGAAGGATCCCTAATGGTTGACTGGTTCCTCCGTCAAATGCCATCAGATTCTGTGCGACCGGCACAAGCTGTGGGGAGCCCAAAGCTTGCCAAGTAGTGGAAGGCATAAGACTGACAGATGCACCCTCATCCAAGACAGTGCCAGGTACTGCCTTAGCATAGGCATGTATTGTAATCTGGAAAGGCACATGGGATGGAAGGCGGAAGGCAGTCAAATGACTCCAGTCGAAGGAAACGACTGAACTACTTGGTGGGGGAATCGTATGATTGCCCCCCTGCTCTAAAGGAACCGAAGAAGGACTCTCGGGATCAGCTGGGATAGGAGAGTCATTTTCGGACTCAGGAGAATCTGAGGAGATGAGAAGAACATGAGCATGATGCTCTTCCGAAACAGAGTGATCGACGGGTGGTGAACCCGAGTCGACACTCTTTCCGACCAATGGTTGGTCTGGAACAGGCTTGGCACAGCCAGGTTCGGGAAGAGGAGCCTGGACAAGAGAAGAATCTAAGTCAATCTCTTTGTCAACAGGGAGACGATCTGCAGAGAGACGTTGATAACCAACGGGAAGTTGGGGTGAGGAAGTTGTAAGACTTTCCAAAACAGCGGAAGCTTTATCCATGAGCGAACAAAGGTGAAGGGGATGGTTGCCTTCACATAGTCTACAGGGGATTCGAATCTTCCCTTTCTCCTGAATGTTGTCAGTCGATAGGGTAGCATCACCATGAGCTTCAGAGGACGATGAGGGACAAACCGGGTTTTGAGACCATACTTCTAGGATCCTTGGGATGCTAGGACAATCGTGAAGAAGATGGTCATCCTTGCACAATTTACAAGGAAACTTGACCTTCCGCGGAAGAGAAGAAGGTGGCCCGACTTGAGCTGTATTTTTAACCTCTCGCTTATGAGACTTCTTCTTCTTCGTCTTCTTCTTCTTCTTCTTAGCCACCTAGTTACTTGAATCTAGACTTTAACCAGGCGAAGTAGAAGATGAGGACGTAGAGACAGGCGAAGAAGGGGAGAGGTCCACCTTGGAATCAACATGATGTTGTTTGGGTGGAGGAACTGATTGACCAGTAGTTAAGACATTAGGGACTAGAGAGGTTGAGAACAACCAAACAGGAAACCCAACAATTAACCCAGGAAGGGACAGCGTTGCCATGTAAGGAGCACCAACATTTCCAAAAGGAGGGAAATGACCAGGATTCCCGTCAGAGGGGATTCTTGGGTTGGTGAACTCTGGAAAAGTTTCCATCAAAAACTGAAAATCGCACACGGGGCTGAAAAAGAGTCAAGACACACAATCAAACAGCCAAGAAGCAAAATCTAACAGGGCGTGTGATCGCGGGTGAATAAATTTTAAGACACAAGGACATAACTTGACCTTTTCATTTTTAAAGAGTCGAGAAAAGGACAAAAGATGACTCTAGTCGCCTTTGAATGTTTAATGAGCCCGAAGTGACAAATGCTCAGATGAGCCTTTTCTTTTAGGGAGTCCGAAAAGGATCAAAAGTGACTACTCTAGAGAACTAGGCAAAGGTTTACCAGACAATCCATAAAACTGCATATACACCTTGGCAATCATATGAAAACCAAGGACTTTCCGTACGGCAGTCAATCTTCCCGAATGCTGTGTTTTTGCATTACGGCTTGTAAGGTGGCAGACACAGCTTCCTATGGATAAATGATGATAACCTAGTGGGGTCTCCCCATATACTCGACGGTACGTGGGAGCACAAATCCGTATTAGACCACTATTGAGTCACAGAAGGAGGAATCACCCAACCTTAAGTGGAAACAAAAGTGACTAGGTTTAACGACGCTAGAACACGTCTCTAGCCTAGACCCCTAAATGTGTGCGTTATGTTCCAATGCATTGTTAGACTTATTCAGTTCATTTTAAAGTTGATCTTGGATTACGTTTCAATTTTCAGGCCTTACCATATGTAATGTCTCAAAATTTCCTAAATGCAAACTATATGCCACAATATATCATTTCATTCGATGAATGCTAACTATGAGAGAGTTGAGAGCTTTCACACAAACAAAATGATCATAGAACAATCAACAATATCTCTAATGCAGCTAATGGAAATTTAACAAACTTTTCTCTAAAGTCACTAATCACTAATAACAACGAAAAGCTCTAATTCACATTAACTAATGAAAAGCAAAAGAGATTGTTTTTTTTTTTTGATGGCAAGATGCACTAAACAAACTTTGAGAAATGATAATAAAAGAGTAAAAACACAAGTTTCACTCAATGCAAACACAATCAGATCCCTGAATACCAAAGTAGTCCTTCAAAACCAAGAAAAGTCCCAAAGACACCAATGAGCCGTGTGATCTAGGCCCAAAGCGAAACTAAGCGGAACTCAAGTGAAAAAGGGAGTAAATCACTCAAATAACGCAATAAAATGCTTAACAACCACTGAACGAGTGCAAGGGAGTAACCAGAAAGTCGACTGGACTGATAGAAGACCAAAAACTCCTAAGGAAGGCTCGACACACAAAGCCACTAGATGCCCTAGGGCTAAAACGTGAAATCGATAGAAAATGGAAAACACCCAAAGGGTAAAGGTTAAAACCAATCAAACAAGACTCTAACACACTCAAGTGGTCGAAAGAATGTATCCAAACACAAAAACCAAGCTCAGAAGGCTCAAGACAAGCAAACTCTAAAAGTTCCCAGGCCTGGCGCGACTGTCAGGCTGCAACTAGCGCCTTTCAGGGATTGGCGCGGGTTGTATGTGAGCAACTTGCGCCAATTGGCGCGACTGTTACGCTAAAAAGCGCGCCAGTCAAGTTTGCTATGCCAAAATAAAAAATAAGCAATCCAAGACTAGGCCAACGATACCCAGGTAGACCAAGAAGCAAGAAACAGCAAAAGGATTCAACCCAGAAAGCTGACCAAGCAAGCAAAAACAAGAAAACAACCAAAAAGGCAAGACAAGCTCCCCAGTGTAGTCGCCAAATTGTTGAGGAGGTAAATCCCCTCTACGGACAAAGGCGATCCCTACTAGCCCAAACCGGGTCTAGCAGCAATCATACAACGCTACAGCGCAAGTTCCTAATTGCAAATTAATAGACCAGTGATGAAGGCCTACCTGGATTCCAATGCTAGTGCTTGTAGAAGAGGTGGTGCTCCCGTTCCTTTGCTCCGGTAGATCACAATCCCCACGATCTCCGCGAATGGACACCTGCACATACAAGAAACGACACAAACACAAACATAAAATCCAGCATATGCAACTATATATCAGTCAGAAAGGATATAACTCATCATCATCACAAATAGCAATAAGAGTGGAACCATAACCAATAGTCGTTTATTAATAATTCATCAAAGAAGAATACAACCAAAGTTCTGACGCTAGATTCTCCTTTGGCTGGGTAGTCAGCAGCACATGTCTTGAAAAGCTTGTTGGGAATAGGGACAAGCCTCTCTCTCTTTGGTTATTGGACAAGAATCTCCTTGCTTGGATTTGGCCTTGTGGGAATTAAGAAGGCTCTTGCAGCATGAAGCTCTTGGAAACTTGACAATTCTCAATCTCTGGAATTTTGGAACTCTCCCCCAAAAACTACTGGAACTAGCCTGCCAAGGAAAATGGACAAGCTTTTATAGATGGAGGAAGGGGAGTTGGGATCCCTATAATCATGGGATTGGCTCTATCATCAAGGAAGCTTCCATGAGAGGTGGCAAACCACTTCCTCTCTATGGAAATTCGTAGCCAACCCACCCAGCTCAAGATAGATTCAGCCTAGGAATTTGTTAGGATGAAGCTTCCGCCATTCGTTTGTTAAAAACACCAATGATTATGGTTGGTGTGGGTGTGACTCTGTGACAGAGCACCAACTAGCGCGCCCTCTTTGGAGGATTTCCCCAATTGGTGCGAGGGCTGCACTATGGAACCGCGCCAATGGAAAAAGGGCTATTTTTAGGGTTTTTCAGCAGGAGATGTCTTCAGGGCAAATAAAGCTCATGTTTAGAGGAATGCAATGCAAGTGTTTGGAGGCCATGTCACTTCTCATAGGTCCCGGAATGAGTCCTCCAAGATGTGGGAGAGGGGTAGCAGGGACGGTGACAAATTGTTGTGTAACAGATGGCCTAAAAATTAACTCTACTGAAAATCTATCTGGGCTGTAATCTTCTGAAGGAAGGAGTTTGGAAGCAACATTAGCTAGTAGGTCTGCTGCTGCCTTTTGGGACCTAGGGATGGGAGAAATATTGAATGCTAAGAATTGAGATATGAGTTCCTGGACCAAGGACTAATAGTGTTTGAGATGACTAGAAACGCAATGAATTGTATTTCTAACTTGTTTTATAACAATCTCTGAATCACCAAACACTTTCAGATATTGAATTTTAAGTCCAATTGCTTTGTAGAGTCCTTGAATTAAGGCCTCATATTCGACTATATTATTTGTGCACTCAAATTCCAGTCTGCATGATAACATAGTTTTTCCCCCTCAGGACTAACTAAAATACATCCTGCTCCTGCACCTTCACTAGACTTAGACCCGTCAAAATATAGTGACCAAAATAAAGAATTATCAACAATTTTATTTACAGTTTCCTCAGCAATATTAACACATCTTGACCTATCTGTTTGTGAAAAGTTTTCGATCTGAGATGTGAAATTATTAACTGGGAAAGGAGATGGTTGGGCAGTGAAATTGCCAAAGAATGATTCAGATGAATAATTCCCCAAAATATTGTTATTGAATGCTATTGGTTGATTTTCTTGTTCAAACTCAGTAATAGTATGGGTCATGTGTTTCTCCCGATCGATTTTGATCTGATTTGGCTTTCCTTTATAAGGTAGCCACATATGGGACCAATCGGTGGAAATATAACCATGGAGTTTTTCAGACCAATCTCTACTTAAAATCAACCCATAGAATTCAGGTATGTCAGCGATCAAAATATCAATTCTTTGAACCACTCTAGGATCAGTTGATAACCTGATAGTTACTGAGTTGATCTCCCCTAAAGCTGGACCTTGGTTCTATCCAACTGTACAATATGAATTGCAGACTTTTGGGGTTCAATGTTCAGTTTTGAATAAATTGAAGCTGGCATTATATTATAGGAAGCCCCTGAGTCGATCAAATAGTTGTGTAGATTTCTATTATATATTTCATAGGTCAATAGGAAAGGAGGGGTATGAGAGTTTGATCTATCTCCAATTAAAACAGTATCAGTAGCCTCCACTCTACCAGGAGGTGGTTGACCTGAATCATTAGCAGCTTTGGACAATACAGCATTAGGAAGAGGTGAAGAAGGTACGGCATTTAACTCCTTAAGAAGTAATTTCTGCTGATGTTTGAGTTTGCTAAGTTCAAACATAGTAATATTTGCCTTTGTCTTCTTCATATCTTCGATAATATTGTAATCCATAGAATCTGACACTACCAATGTCTTAGATGTCGAAGGTAGATTTGAAGATGATGGTTGATTTTGGGGGGTGTTGTTGCAGTCTTCTTTGTGGGAACCTTTTCTTTGGTAGTTGTAGTACCTGCATTCCTTTTCTTTGAGGTTGCCTGAACAGGTTCGGGAGTACCTTTACTCCTGGTAGTCACAGGGAAACCTTCATGCTCCTCTTTTGTATCGGAATTAAGTAAAATAAAATCCCACATCCCATGGCATTCAACAGTCTCCTCTTCTTCGGGTTCGTCGGATGGCATGACTGTTTCATCTTCTTCTTCTTCTTCTGGATTTGAATTTGCATTGGATATCACATTTGGTGGTTTTGATTCAGGTTTCTTAAAATTTATAAATGGCCTTTTTGTTGAAGTTTCAGCTACTTGCTTTTTGATTTCAACCATTTCATTTGACATAGTCTTGAGGAACTTTTGTAAACCTTCCATATCATATGGATCTTTAGGGGTTTTCTTCTTTGAATCATCTTTAAAAGAAACTTTTTTGGATTTTCTATCTTCAAGAGCAGCTTTCTTTTCTAAAGCAATAATGTGTTTCTCTACAGCAAGTGCCTCTTTCATGTTTTCAGCTAAAGTTGGTTTTGCAACTCTATCTACAAAAATAGCTATATTTGAAGGTAGGGCTGTTATATACCATTCGCTTCTGATTTGCTCACTTGGTTTAGAGGCGGTTGGAATCTTATTCAAGAGTTTATTAAATCGTGAGTTGAATTCCTTGATAGGTTCTTTAGATTCTATCCTAAGATTCGAGAGATCATTTATTAACGTTGCCAGAGATCTGTCATCGCCATACTTAGTTAGAAACTGTTCTTGAAAGATGTTCAAACTGGTAATGGATCCAAAGGGCAGGGAAAAATACCAGGATCCCACTGATCCTTGTAAGGTATAAGGGAAAAGCCTAACGACAACATCTTCCTCAGTCACTCCTTTTAAATTGACTGCTAACATGAAATTATTAATATGTTCTTCGGCTTGTGTTCCAGCATCTGGATTAAATTTGGGTAACCATTTTTCAGGAGAATCAGGCAATGGATGTAATGGTGCAGGCATGGTGACCGCACCAGGACTATTCCATGGATTCTGAGCCATTGAAAAACCAATAGCGGATGATATTGCTGATGAAATTCCAGATGTTTGGGAAGGAGTTGATATTGAGGATTGAATGGGTTGGGATGTTGAAGTTGTTGATCCTTGTTGAACAACAATATGTAATGGAGGAGTGGATAGCTGACTTCGCACTGGAGAAGATGAGATGGAGGATGATGATGAGAAAGTTTCACTTTCAGATCCTTCAGTATTCCTTTTTGCCCTTTTCCTTTTAGGTAAAGGCAACTCAGTAGGTTCAATACCGAGCTTTCCGCTCTGAAGTCTGGTGAGAGGGTGAGGTAGATTAAATTACGAAGTCTCACTGCCTTGAGATACCTCAGATTTCTGTGGTGATATTGAAAAGCTTTGAAGTTTGTGGATGAGAGACTGAACTTCAGGGGACTCAAGACTTAATTTTCCTAAAGTATGTTGGGTTTGAGCAGTGGTAGTTGACTCCTCTTCTTCTCATTTGGAGACTGGAGTTCCAGCATGCAAAGGAGAGGTTTCAGGTGAGGTGGAGGGAGATTTACTCTTAGAATGAGTTATAGGTTCGGATTTTCTTGCCATTCACAGTTCATGCCCTCCTTCTAGCGCCAAAAATGTTGATGCCTTGAAAATTTCTGCAACAACATCGGGGATAACCACCCGGTCAGGACCTTAAAATCAGCTCCTTTTCCGTTTGGTGTGGTGGCTCCGACTAGATATAATGGGACCAGTTTCCCAATGATTGGTAAATAGGATGGATAAATGGTTGATTCTGTAGTGTCTAATGGTAATGGATGAATGCTTTAATCTAAAAGTAAAATTATAAATAATTATCCTATCCCGGGAAATTTCTGCTTTTAGCGTAACTTTTAATGGTCTTCATCCACAAACAGGCATATAGATGACTCTGTTGGTAAACAAACATATTTATTCATATGATAATTACTAAGCCCAAATAGTTGAACAAAGCAATCAAGCAAACATTATTACACTATTCCTCATATATGTCATAGACATAGATATGATTGAAAGAATAACAGTCCTTAGACATTCAATAGTGAAAAGTACAAGGATTTCTCTTAAAACACATACATATATTCAATAATAGCAAGATTTAAACAAATGCCGATTCACATAAAAGAATGACACAAGAGCATAGATAATAGTACCATATGTTATTTGGATCACTCCCGATATCAATCACATTCAAATTCCTTCTTCTAACTTAGAAACACTTCCACAAAAGGCAATAGTGCACATGTCATCAAAGCTTTCTTCGTTAAAATTCAGAACACTAGCCCAGTCTTCATAAAAAAATAGATTAGAAGCACAATAGTGTGACTTACTGATTTGAGTTTATACAAAAACTAAGGACCATTTCTAAATGCATGAAAGGGCCTATAAATACTAATTACGCTAACTAATTACAAAATAAAAATGCTATTAATTGGTACAACTAAATTATGAATATCTCCTCAAAATCGGCTTGTTCTCAGTTGGCAGTATGATTCATTATTTCGGATGATCTCCCTTCAACTTGAGCTGGCAGATAGCAAGCATCAGTTGCAATTCTGGAGGGCGACTTAGATGAGAATGCAGTTGGGCTGAATATGTGGCATCACGGATCTCGGGAATCATGCAACTGATGGCATCAGTTAAACATTTGAGTGCATCCCTCTGACTGTATGGTTTAATAAGAAAAACCAAAAGGCATCCCAAGTTAAACTTTGGATGTTAGCAATTAGTCTTTCATTCTTTTCCAATTCTTGATTGCATGTTTGTTCCAAGGCTTTGGCCGACGTCAATTTTCCTGGATTGCACTGTGAAATCATGTTAGAGAGATAAACAATGTCATTGACCAATTCAATTAAATTACTGGTAGATAATAGACATCTTGAGGTCTCTCTCTCTGCTTTCATCAGTTGTGATTGCCATTCTAGGAAAAGGATGTCTTTGTGTGACTCTAGAATTTTGGGCAAATTCTTGGCTTGTCCTTCACTGGAGTCTTGCCAAGAAAGAAAGCTAGTTAAGGTCTCATCGGCCTGTTCTAAATCCTGCCTGGCATCAACTGATTTATCAACTATAGATGTAGTAATCTCACAAAGAGGCTCAACCAGAGAAATGTTATGACATAGCAGTTTTAGTTGTGTAATCAATGCCTTATTGATTTGTGGAGCTTCAGTTCTGAACTCTGCTACTTGATGAAGACTCTTGAACTTTTCTACTTCTTGTGACAGTTGAGCGATTTGCTCATCCTTAGTCTTGCTCATTTGTTCATTCATCGCCTTTAATCTGGCCAATGCTTCAGACAATTCCTTTTGTTTATGTACTGCGCTCAAGTCTATCCTCTATTTCTCTTTGAGCAATTTCTCATTTAATTGACTGTTTGTCTGCTGTTGTGTTGATAGTTGTTGTTCTAACTGTTCTATTTTTCGCTGTGCTTCAGACACCTGTGACTGCAATGAAACAATTGTTTGATCTTTTTCCTTAAGTAAATTGCTTACTTCCGAGGCTTTATCCATAGTGGCTGCCGAATAAGCTCCGGCATACTAAGAAAGTTTTGTAAGGTCGTCGAAAGGGTTAAATTCCTCCTTCCACACCACATTAGCCATCTTTGTTTGGTCTGGTAAAAGGGAAGATTGATCAAGTCTCCTCCTTTTCCTTTGTCTTTTCACTACAGCCCTGTGTTTGGGACTGTAAAATATATCTAATGGTGGTATGTCTTCTATCTGTAAAACAATCTGATCGGATGGATCTTTAGGAATTATTTCTGCATCTTTTCTAATGGATAGGCCGCTGGTCCCTTCAATTGGGACCATAGTTGTTGTTGTTTTTTGACCAACTGTTACTTGAGGTGTGCCGAATCCTTGTGAAGTCTTGGGATTTCTTATAATAGAGTCAAATTGTTGCCCCTCTTTGAGGAGTTTGGGATCAATTTGAGCCTCTAGATCAATAAGTTCATTGTCCTGCTTCTTCTCTTTCTCCTGCTCTGTTTCCTGCTCTTTTCCTTGCTTTGGCTCTTTTCCCTTTTCGGGAATTTTTTCTGTAGCAGGAGGTTTGTCAATAATCTTCTGTTTAGGCTCGCTTGACTTAGTTGTTGGTGTAGTAGTCAATAATTCTAGAGGCAGAGTTTGCAACCTCTGTTCTCTGAGCCTATTGAATTCTACCAGTCCTTCATCATTATTTTTTATCTTGGCTAATGTTTTAACCTGAGACAATGATTCTGCTGAAGAAAATAGGTCGTCAAATTCATCTTTTTCATGTTCGAACTTTGTGAGTTTGGCTTGTTCAAGCATATTATAGGCAACCTTCCTTGGATTGAATAGCCTGTTAGGGATGGTTGCAAGATTGAGCATGTTTATCTTCTCTGCCTCCTTCTCCGCATGTTTGAAGTCATGTAGAGTATAAACACCACATCTCAAAGGGAATATAGGCCATGACTGCTTTTTAGAAGTCCTAAGAGTTTTGGATGTTCCTGTTGTTGTTATTTGGTAAGCTAACTCTCGTGCCAACAGTTTATCAGGTACATACAATGGGAGGACATGGGGTCTTGTGAAGCTACCATACACCCTTATATATGTGAACTTGTCTTCCTCGAACCAATTCCCTACAGCAGTCAAGTCAATCTCTGCCTCCTCGGAAATCCTTGGGGTAGGCTTATCAAAAATGGCATAATAGATAGGCAACATGAAACCATTACAGATTTGATACAAGTGGTCTTTATAATGTGCCTTCCATAACATCTGATGATAAATGTGGATTGGCTTAGGGTCCTGTGGCATCCATCTCCACCCAAGTACCGGGTATTCAAAATTAAAGCAAAGCATATCCATAACATAAGCACTGTAATAGAAGGGGGGAATAGTCCTGGTAGTTTTGCGTGAATTGAATCTAAAATCAAGAATTGCAAAGGCTAATTTATCGGACAATATATTTGCCCAATCCATGACATAACTATTAACAACTGCTTCCATTAAAGGAACCATTTTGATAGTAAACTTTGCTGAATCATGCATTCCCCATATCCTACACATCATTGCCCCAGCGTAACAGTGAGGGATGACAAGGAATCCACAGAGTACTTACCTGATGATTCATGTTTGTGCTTTGCGGGATTTTGTCTCCATTGCCTAATCAGGGCTGATTTCGTCTCATTCTCCTCTGCGAATTTCTCCAGAAAGGCTTTGTTGTATTTCTTTTCAAGTTCGGGCAAATGATACATTTTCCTTAAGTCATCAGGTTGGAATGAACCAAAAACTCTTCCGTCAACTGTGCAAAATGTTCTATTTGACACTGGAATTTGTTCGACCACCCATCTGACTACATCAGTGTATGGAAGAATTTTCTCCCGAGCTGCTATCCTATGCAAAAATGAGTAGGCTAAATCTTTCAGGGAGGCTTTTGATTTATTAGTTGAGCCTACAGTAGCTTCTTCCGACACTTCCTCCGGTTCTTCTGCCTTAATTAAATTATAGATGCTTTGCCAGCTTGTATTTCCAAGGCCGAGACATGTAGTGTCTGAGATTAGGCCCTTTTTACTCGGTCCTGGGTCACTGGTGGGTTGGACTGTTACTGTAGGGGCCGCTGCTGCCGCGGATCTCTTCGATTTCTTTCCCATTTTCTTAAAACTTGTTATTTCGACGGAATTTTGCACAAGAAGTAAAACCAGCGTGATATAGGGAAACAGGTAGCATGAGCCAATATGAAAGAGTTATATCTATTAGCGAATAATCAAAGATTATAGTGAAACTGCCGTAGATAAAATCTAAGTGGAAAATCTCGGCATAACCACTTCATTAATTGGCAGCTTCACTTGTCAATCATGGTAAGGGAGCTTTTAAATATCCTTCATAACGTTTATATGGTGAATGATCGATTCAAGCGTGGCTTGGATATTTGGCAGATAATCACATTTGATGATTGGTGACGTGAACGGGAAGGTTTTAATAATAGTCCAAAATATCGTTCAATCACCAAAGGTGGTATAATGCATGCCAATCTTTAATATGCTTCAAAACACGCACCTTGATTTAATGTATTGCAATCGGGAAAGGGCTCGGGTCACATTACTTATGCTATTGCGAAATCGCCGATCGCCGATGGCAATACGCTTTATCGCATCGGAAGATTTGAAGGTGTCAAAGTTAATGAATTGATTACAACGACCGATTTCCTATAGTGATACTTTTTATCGCATCGGAGGAATTGCGGGGGGGTGCCTTATATATACGATGTGCTTTGCCTTTCCCCGATATCCGATAGCAATTTCCCTTTTCGGATTGAAGTAATTCAATGGGTCCTTATATATGTTTTTCTTATTATTGTGATATGCAATCTTGCGATCGTTTTATCGTAATAATAAAAAGCTTTATGATTATTTAAAAGACCTATTTTATCATTGTTTGAAAGGTATATCACATTTCAGTTGGACCTTTTGATGAGGGTTTTTTCTAATGATGAGTTAATACCAATTTATTCACACATCTATGTTTAAAAGGGACCCATTTCATATTATGATTTTTAAAGAAAAATTTTATGAAATGGGGGGTTGTTGTACAGCACAACAAGTTCATCATACTCAATCTGATCTCTAAATGCTAATGGGAAACCACTGACAAATCATTAAACTTTAGCCTTCTTATCTGTAAGATACGGTACATGCCTCAATAGCTCCAAAACTTGGTCATGTTCTCTTCATCTGTCATTGACCCCATCTTTAGCTGATAGAATTCCTTGGACTTGCTATCATAGTACCTTTATAACAAGTACTTCTTCTTGAAAATCCTCTTCAACTCCTGCCAACTCATGTCATCCATCCTAATGCCTCTGACTTGCTTCACATCTTCCCACCAAATGTCTACTTTACCTTTCAAGCTGAAGATAGCTATTATGGCCTTCATGTTATCTGTGTACTCATGCAACTCAAAGAATTTGTTCATCCCAAGTATCCAAGCCTTTGCCTCTTCCAAATTCTTCACATCTCCATCAAAAGTAGGTGGCTTCACTTTATTATCATATGGAAAATATCCCCTATCAATCATCCTCTAAGGATGATAATGATGATGATCATGATGCCTGTCAAAACAGAACTAGAATAGTAACTGTACTCATCACGCCTCCTATCTAGAGTGTCCAACAACCTACCATCTCTCACTGTATCAGCTCTATCTGACCTGTGTCTACTAGGAGTGTTACAGGGAAAAGTGTCTATTTAGAACTGCTCTATCCCACTAAGGTGTGACATCTGCCTTAGAAACAAACAGAGAAAAACTACTTTTGTATTTCCTTTATGAACTATAGATAGAGAGGAATAGAAAGAACCAACCTGTGTCTTGCGCTAATCCTTTGATCCAATCCCTCTCTTCTTCGATAGTCTCCAGCTACCTGCTCCCTTACTTGCCCAGCTTCACAAAGTACCTGTAAGATCACAGAAGAAGAACACTATACAAAGACATGGATCTATATTCATAAACAACTTAGGATCAGATTTAAGTTAACCATACAAATGTAACAAGCATCAATGATACAAAAGCATGGAGGAAAAACTCAAATAGTTTTTATTGATAAACAAGAAAAGATCCAGGAGGAGTTACAACCGGTGGTTCCTGACCCAGCATCAACCTCCCAGCAAAGAAGCCCCTCTTCACCTCAGACAAAGCATAGATCACCCAATACTCTGATGTTTTGTCTCAAAAAACCAACAGCAATTCCTTACAATATGCAAAATTCTAGCCTCCAACCTCCGGATCTCTGGGATGAGAGATCTATATATAGATATTTGCAGAGGTGTGAGTCAGCTCTGGGTTTTTGATTAGTGTCTTCTCTCTGATAGTTCTTGATGCCACTTGGAGATCTCATTGATCTCTTACTCATCCTTGGGCGATTCTGAGAGGCAAGTGTCCCAGGAGAAGTTTCTGGAAGATTCCATGATCATCCACCTCGCAAACTGTCTCTGCCACTTGTCTTTTCTCGTCCATCGCACCCCATAGAAGGGATTTTTGAAATGCAACGCACTTCCTGTGTGTACAAGGTGCAATGCATCGCACTCTGGCCATGGAGCAAGTGCAATGATCCAATTTTGACTAGTTCTGAGTAGTTTTTCATGGAGAACTTCTGGGAGAAGCTGTAATCTTTTGACCTTGTTCCTTTAGGGGTTAGAACAACACTTTTAGGGACTTAGGAGCCCTTGGTTTATGGACATTTCATGCTTGGGGTTGTAGGGCACAAAAATGTCTATAACAGTTGCCCCCTAAAGTATGAGGCCGTTAACCTTTTGGTGGCGGGTGAAATGCTTTATTATGAGGATCCGAAGTTCTTTCAATGCTGGCAGGAGACCTGTAATAAGATACAATACAATACATTATCTTCATAATATTTTCATGATCTAGCTGAGGCGGGCATTCCCATGCTCAACTTTATAAATTCATTTTCATGTACATAGGACAGACAATTGTCTGAGTGTAGACTGATGATTCTGATAGAGCCATCATCTTTTGAGTGGATGATTATCTGTGCGGCAATGATGTACATTTAATGTCTTTATTTCCCTGAATATATATCGTAGCCCGGATGGATGAAACTAGATCTGGGGTCTTCAATCTCGTTCGATCTTCACTCAAAGTACAAGTCGATCCATGTGAGAAATGTTCTGAAGTCAAACATGGAAAGACATCGCTTGATTACCAGTCAATGATGTAAACTGTTAACAAGCGCGAGAGGAATCACCGATAATGATAATGACCCTCAAGGTACTACAGTACAATTCACGTGGTGTGAATAAAGGACTTGGCGTCGAACACCACACAAAATCTTTCGGTCGAAGGCCATTGATGTAAACCTATCGCCAGAAGTGAGAAACTTGCCATTGAGGCATGCAAGCTTCAAAGTACTGAACGGGGTGTTCCTAGATCAACTTCTTGGATAATGAGCTGATGTCGACAAGAAGTGATCCGTCACAGGAGGGCCTTAATGAATCCCACATCAATGACACGGAACGGAGCAAATGATTTTGATGGAGGTGAAAACGTTCTGGTGATATAAGGTTCAAGGTGGCGGTCATGAAAGAATGGAGTATAATGTATGGTAGTGGGTGAGACACAGGTGACTTCTCTGGATGACTTCTCTTGAACATATCGGCGACACTGATGTGATGGATTGGTAGCATTAACCCCAAATGTGGATGGTATGGCGTGACCATGGCGATGTGACCGGTGAATGAAACAACCCAACTCGACTCGGACACGGAGCGGAAGTGTCATGTTCAAGAGCGACTTGCTACCAACAAAGTTTCTTTGAGTTTTCTTCCCAATTTTTCCCCAGTCATTGCTGACCAGTACCTCTTTATTTTTGTCAAGCTTGAGGAGGATAACATATGCTTGTTCTATAATTTGCCCTTCGGGCAAACCCATCACTATGTTTTAACGAGGCTAGCGATAGTGAAACTCGTTCTCGTCTAAAGACAAGTTTGTCGCTATTAATCTTTTTAACGAGTTTAACGACAAAGATAACTTGGTCCTTTTCAATTTTAGAGAGTCTGAAAAGGAACGTAAAGGTAACTCCAAAATTCCTTTTTTGTCATCTAATCCCTTAAGTCCGAAAAAGTATAAAACAATACAGAAGGGATGAATTTTCGATAGTTTTAACGAGTCGAACAAAACAAGCGCTCGATCTTTTTGTGCAATAATCCCTCAGGTCCAAAAAGATTAAAATCTATATGAGGGATAGCACTTCCTGTCCCTTTAACGAGCTGGAAGGCCAAGGACTCGGCAATCTTTTCATATTTTACGAGTTAGTTGAAAAGAGCTTAAAGGAGACTCGTCTTTTGAGGAACGAGTGATAAAACGGGTAGCAGCTGATTCCAAGTAAGGTTTGGAATTTTCCAATCACGGCAGTGTCACAAGGATGGCTAATGAAATCACTCTTCGCAGCTGTTCCTCAAAATGGGTAAACAATCAAATGGAGGTGAATGATCGGCCAATGAAAAAGTGGAGGTGACGGTGCAAACACGACCAAGGCTTTAATGGCTGAAGTACTACATTCACGGTGGTTATTTACCGGGGAATAGTTCATTTTTTAACGAGCTTAAACGTGGGTGGAAACATTTGCTCATGTCTTATGTTTATTTTTTAACGAGCTTGAACTATGTGCTAAAACTGCTCGATGCGGGTTTATTTTTTAACGAGCTTGAACCCTGCAGTAACACTGCTCATGGCGGGTTTATTTTTTAACGAGCTTGAACCCTGTGGTAACACTGCTCATGATAAGTTTGCATGCCCCCAGCATAATAACGCAAATCGAGGTGCATGCCCCCCAAGCTTCATTGCATTCAACTCGGTGGTTGGAATGAAGGTTTACCTTTGAGATTTGGAAAGGGGATTTGTTTCATTTTTTAATGAGGTTGACACAGTAAAAGAACCATCCTCAAGACTCCTTGTTTCATTTTTTAACGAGGTCGACACGAGATAAGAACCATCCTCGAAATCCACCATATTTACAGTATTTGATAGAGAATCAAAAACTGAAGGATGATTAAGGTTGCTGGAATAATCTTCGTGGTAATTTGGAAGATGGGAGCGATGGTGGTAATCTTCCCATGGTGCCTCTCCTATCATTGAATGAATGATTCCTTCGTCTGTTGAATTTACATGCGACGAAGGATTTGAAGAGGTGCCATATTCCTTAGACCTATCTATCCAAACACTCGATGAGCATTGATTTGGGTTTGCCCCCCAGGCCAAGAAAATTGATTGCTACAATATTTCTAAAATGGCGATGATCCATGCTGACAAAATGTTTAGGAATCTTCTGAATCCATTAGATATAGAAGATTTCATATTCCACTGTGGCCACTTCCGCCAGATTACTCGGAGGCGGTAGGGCAAAAGTACCCATTAAGGCAGGGTCTTTTAGGAGACCTACTCCGATATTTTGGAGCGAATGATTGCTTCCACGGATCATTGGAATGCTTCCCGTAACTTGTGAACTGTTGGGGAGAAATGTTTGTTGGTCGATGATTGTAATTCCTCCTTGGAAGGGAAATGCAATCTTCCTGAAGTAGGTCGACACAACTGCGGCCATGGCATATATCCAGGGCCTTCCCAGTAGGATGTTGTAATCGAGGTTTTCGTCGATTACTTCAACATCAATTTCTACTGTTTTACCCCCCAGTTCAACTTGCAAGTTACTTAAAATCCCGTATGGAGTGTATGATCGTCCATCAAATGCTTTTAACATTGTTGACGATCGCGACAAGGGTGGTGAGCCTAAATTTTTCCAGCAACTTATCGACATAATACATGTGGATGCCCCCTCATCAATAATTGTTCGATGAACAGTTTTGTTGAGGGCTTTCACTTGAATAAGGAAAGCTAGTTGAGCTGGTAACTGAGGGTCATATCCTTTATGATTAAAGGCCACAAGATTGGAATCCATTAGGTCAATCCCACCTATTGCTGATAATAAAGCTTGCTCTTGGGAGAGGCAATTTTGCGGTACCTCAAGTGTCGACATAGCAGACGGCGATTGGGCCAGGTCCTCTATTATATTATAATTCTGTGCTACTTTTGCACGAGGATTAAATGTCGACTTGTGTACTACTCCCTTTGGCGACTTTATCATCGGTACAGGAATGATGGGTGGCACAACTTCGGTCGAAGTTGTTGTCGAACTACTAGGTTGATCTTTATCCTTGTTGTTCGACAGCTGTGGATTCCCGTAATCTTTATTCCTTGTCGTTATCAAAGCATCATTTTGTTGTTTCGAAACTGACAACATAAGCACTTGGGATCGGGAAGTATTTTGATTAGCAACCAGTTTGGTCCCTGGGTTTGGAAACGGATCAGTCAATACCGCTGAGGTTTTTGAACTCTTAAAGAGCTTCTTAACTTCAGCTTTATGTGGACAATCTCTCGTCCGATGATCCTCATCACATATGTGACACCCCGCAGGGGGTTTCCTTTGCCCAGAAGGGTTTGCAGAAGCTTTTTCAGGAGATGACTCATCCTGCTTCTTTTTTCTCCCTTTCTTTTTCTTCTTGCCCCCTGGTTGCTTCAGTTGTTTGCCCTTGTCGGTCGACACGACATTTACTTCCGAGGCAAGAAGTTCCTCTTTTGCATTTTGACTGGAAATCTTACGGGCCTTTTTGGATGTAGCCTTTGTTGATTTCGCGTCTGTTGCGCCAATCACGCCATCGCCGGCATGAGAGTCATTGTTTGATTTAGGAGGAGGAGGAACTGAGAATTCCGGTCTAGGGGCGTCAGGTATTTTATCGTAGAGCGTGCCAGACTGAGTGTAAATCAAGTCCAAATATTGCGCACGAGCGATAACTTGCTCTTCTGTGACAACTCCCCCTTTTGCCACATCTTCCGTGATGGAAGGTAGTAATGACTTGATAAACCATTCAGCTAAGAGCTGATCGGGGACATACGTTTTTACCATTCTACGACGACGTCGCCACTCATGTATATGATCAGATATGTGAGTGGCCGTTGTCTGTTTGAAGTTGGTAAGAAGTTTTGTTCCTGTTTCGTACCTTATTGGTAACTGAAAATGGGTTAAAAAGGTCGTGGCTAAGGTACTGAAGTTGTCGAATGAAGCTCTAGGCAATTCGATATACCATTTTGCTGCCGGACCAGTTAACGTCCTCTGAAAAAGGTGAAGCCTAATTGAATCATCATTTAGGGTGTTTGATGAACACCAAAGATGAAATGTCATCACATGATTCGACGGGTCTTCACCCGGATTTCCATTAAATTTAGGAATATCTGATGGAAGTTTATGCGGAATCGCTGGCCACCAAGGGGCATAAGCAATTGGATCATTCGTCAGCCGATTTAGATCTGGTAATTCTAGAGTTGCTACAAAGGGAAACTGTTGATTCAGGTTAGGCGAAGCATACCCAGGATAAGATGGAATCGCCTGAGCAGTGGGTCTTTGCATACCAGCATAATGTATTTGCTGCTAGCAGCTTTGACAAGGTTGATGGGCATAACCATTATAGTATGGTTGTTGATAACCGCTTTGGAAATGCAGTTGCCCATTACTTACAAAGACTTGTTGCTCAGGTCCTTGATATGATTGCTGGAATTGCGGTTGTTGAGATTGAACCAGCCCTGGTTGTTGGACCATTTGCTGTTGTCCAATACTGGATGATTGACCAAGATGAGGAGTCATAGTACTTGTTTGAGCCTGAGTCGCTCCAGATAAGGAGGCACTAACCTGAGGTTGTGATTGAGTCGTTGAGACAAGAGGCTGTTGTATTGCAACCTGAGAAACTTGGGGTTGACATACAACAGGTAGCGCTTGTACTTGCGACGCAGTCACCATAGCAGGTATAGTGGGAATATTCGACACAGGGTGGACTGGTTGCATTGAATATACAACCCTTGGTTGCTGAGGCAGTATTGGTACCCAACCGCTGGATGTAATTCCAGTTTGACCTGAATTTTGTTGTAAACTCCCACATGGTTGTTCTCCGGGAGGGAACAATGAAAAGGCATACTGCCCTCCATATGGTGGTAATCCAGTACTTAAAGGGTATATTGGCCTTTGAAGACACATTGGATCGATTTGTTGAGTTTCAACGTAAGAAATACCAGATGATAATCCGGATGAAGAAATAGGAACTGACCATGTCGTCGAAACAGTCCCTGATTAGACTCCGGCTTGTTGTTGATAACTTGCCGGGACAGATGATATACCATCGAACATCGTTGGAGTAGCAACCGGAGGCTCTGCCACTGCTACGTCGGATGACACAGTCTTGGATGTCGACGGTTGTTCAGACATATCTAGTCTATCCAAAAGATTTTCTAGCGATTCTACAAGAACTTGTGCTGAAAAGAGACTAACTTCGAAGAACAACGAGGGAATGGTGATGATTATTCCGTTTAAAATAAATTTTAGACGCTTTGACACAACTTGTTTTTTCAATTTTTAAGAGTCGAGAAAAAACAAAAGATGACTCTAGTCTCCTTCGATTTTTAATGAGCCTGAAGTGACAAGTGCTCAGATGGACCTTTTCCGTTAAGCAGTCTGAAAAGGAACGAAAGGGACTGCTCTGGAGATCTAGGTAGAGGGAGTACCAAACCAATCGCAAAACTGCAGAATACTTTTTACGGTACGGCAGTCAATCTTCCCGAATGCTGTGTTCAGTGCATTGCGATCGATAGGGCGGCAGACACGGCTTCCTAAGGATAAAGGATTTAAGCCTATAGGGGTATCCCAAAATATACTCGACGGTACGTGGGAGCACAAGTCCGTACTGGCACTTATCGTCTCAAAGTGGAGGAATCACCCAACCATCAGTGAGGACAACAGTTACCAGGCTTTACGACGCCGGAATACGTCTCTAGCCTAGACCTCTAAATGTTGTGCGTTAAGTTCCAAAGCGTTGTTAGATTCATTGAATTTATTTTAAGTTGATCTTTCTTATGAAGTTTGCCTTTTGGGTTCACCACGAGATGTAGATGTAATTCCTAAAATGCAATCTAAAGATGATAAACAAACTTTTATCTCTTTTGTGCAATGAAAATCCTAGCTATTAGAGGAAAAGAAAGACACAATATTTTCACAAAGAGCAAAGAGCACACTGTAAATGCACTTTCCTAAATCAAGCCAAACAGACTGTCTATATGCAAATGCACATGCATGTATCTGTTTTCGACTTTCTTAGTATATGGATGCTAAAAAGAAAGTTGATGCACAAATCTGAATTCCTTTTCAAGCGACAAACATAAACAAGCTTCTTTTCGAAATCAAAAATAGAGATGATTACGACACCTTACGATTTTGAAATGAATACTCGTTTTTGACACTAGAAAATCAAAAATCCAGACCAAAAGCAATACTAACAGGATAATCAACCATCAACAACAATCAAACTCTTTCCAACGATTGAAATTGACACTTACGACAGATTCAAATCAAAGGACGACAGTACGATTACGCTACTTTTGCTAAGGAGAACTGTAAATGACTCAACAAACACACAAAAAAATCTACAGTTCTTTTGTACAAAGGAGGCGGAATAACAGCAAGGAAAAGGGGTTCCAAACAGACATATACTGATCACAGGTAGCAAAATTCAGAGATAGAACTGGAAAGAATGAAGCACAAGAACCACAGCTGCACAGGGCTAGTCTGATCAACGCACCTGTAACACAGAGAATCTGAAATGCAGTGCAGGTTGCCCTTTCGGGAAGTACGCTGAAATTTAGGATCTCTTAATAGTACCTGCGCTAGGCCAGAAACGAGAATCTGTCCGGGTTCCGGGTCACAGTTTGCAGTTCAGTCTTTGGTTTTTGGCCGAGTAAAAGCAATTAGTAATTCAACAATCAGGGGTAGATCTAAGGAGGATCTAAGAGCTATCACAAGGGCAATCAGATAGTTTGTGAATCAGCTGTTCAAATCATAAACAGATCTAGTGAATGGATTGAAGCAGCAGTTATCTACTTTGCATTTGTTATGGCAAATGCAGTTCGAATGCTACTTATAAGTTTATGAAACAAACAACAAAGAATGATACATAAACAAACTAATTAGGTCCCCAGCGGAGTCGCCATTTTGTTATAGGGAAAAGTGTCTATTTAGAACTGCTCTATCCCACTAAGGTGTGACAGCTGCCTTAGAAACAAACAGAGAAAAACTACTTTTGTATTTCCTTTATGAACTATAGATAGAGAGGAATAGAAAGAACCAACCTGTGTCTTGCACTAATCCTTTGATCCAATCCCTCTCTTCTTCAATAGTCTCCAGCTACCTGCTCCCTTACTTGCCCAGCTTCACAAAGTACCTGTAAGATCACAGAAGAAGAACACTATACAAAGACATGGATCTATATTCATAAACAACTTAGGATCAGATTTAAGTTAACCATATAAATGTAACAAGCATCAATGATACAAAAGCATGGAGGAAAAACTCAAATAGTTTTTATTGATAAACAAGAAAAGATCTAGGAGGAGTTACAACCGGTGGTTCTTGACCCAGCATCAACCTCCCAGCAAAGAAGCCCCTCTTCACCTCAAACAAAGCATAGATCACCCAATACTCTGATGTTTTGTCTCAAAAAACCAACAACAATTCCTTACAATATGCAAAATTCCAGCCTCCAACCTCCGGATCTCTGGGATGAGAGATCTATATATAGATATTTGCAGAGGTGTGAGTCAGCTCTGGGTTTTTTATTAGTGTCTTCTCTCTGATAGTTCTTGATGCCACTTGGAGATCTCATTGATCTCTTACTCATCCTTGGGCGATTCTGAGAGGCAAGTGTCCCAGGAGAAGTTTCTGGAAGATTCCATGATCATCCACCTCGCAAACTGTCTCCGCCACTTGTCTTTTCTCGTCCATCGCACCCCATAGAAGGGATTTTTGAAATGCAACGCACTTCCTGTGTGTATAAGGTGCAATGCATCGCACTCTGGCCATGGAGCAAGTGCAATGATCCAGTTCTGAGTAGTTTTTCATGGAGAACTTCTGGGAGAAGCTGTAATCTTTTGACCTTGTTCCTTTAGGGGTTAGAACAACACTTTTAGGGACTTAGGAGCCCTTGGTTTATGGACATTTCATGCTTGGGGTTGTAGGGCACAAAAATGTCTATAACAAGGAGACCTACTACCATATGCTCCATTAGTTCTGTCCTCCTATCCATGGTTGATTTGAAGTGGTCCTTGTCCAATTCTAACAAACTTTGAAGAAGTATAGCATTAACCTATGCTTGTTTCTCTTGTGAATGTATGATCCTATCATTATCTGCCTTGCAACTCCTTATTTATCCCTTCAAGCTTCTCAACATATTTTCCAAATCAAAAGAGTGCCCACCACGCTGCTCATCTAATTCATAGGGAGAGTCCTTGTAGTCTACCATCTTGCTATTCATTTTGACCTTCTTTCTTGCAAGGCATAATATGTCAGATAAACCAAATCATAACAAACCAACATACCTTAGTATAATTTGGGGAGGTTACCTCATCTGCAAGATCATCCAAATCAGCATGATACATGTATAACATAATCATAACAACATATATACATATACAAATAAGTGCATCAACACATTAATATATTTCTAGTTAGAGTCTAGTCATCAATGCATGACCATATCAACTACACATACCATGACCTCATGCATGACAACAACAATCATTACGCCACTGTACACATGGCCACATGCAAACAACAACGTGCATAAGAAATGTGTAAGCAACCATACACACGCATGGATGCATGTAATCAAGCATAAGTGATAAATACTTGTAACCAAACCTACAAGAATGATACATGTAACCAAGCATACAAGAATGTAACCAAGCATGAAAAATGATACATGTAAGTGACATATAACAACATGTAACCAGCCATACACTCATGACAATCCACTCCACAATAATGACATCAAGATCTACATGGCGACATCACTACAACCATGATCAATAGCATGCAAATCCAACAAGCACATGGGATGCAAGTGTAAGAGACACATGCAACTAACATGCATGCATGACCAAAACACAACCCGTCTAGCCCAAGAGGTGAACCATGCTCTGATACCAATCTGTAACACCCTCCTCCCACATCTAACCAAGAAACCGGCCAACCGGGGTAAACATGCATCGAGAGGCTACTATGGTTGGATTTGACCTCCTATGTGACCTTAAGGAAATGGAATCGATGGAAACACAACACAAATACCTTCCACATCAGCTATAAGACCCTTGAGAACCATGCCAACACTTTAGGCAGCTTGCCTCTAGGTCCCATGGAAACTTCTGATCACTTTCCCTCTAGACATTGTCATTTTATGGGCATGCCAGTGTCGAGGGACCTCTGGATGCTCTCATAGGCCTGCATGCCAGCATTTAGGGACAATTTTTTCCAGTTCTATGCTAGCGTCCTCGGGATTTGAGCCACTTTTTCTGGCCTAGAGCCCAGGTCACTTCCTAGAATGTAATGATATCTTAAGAGCAGTAAAATAATATGGAAACAATGAAGTAGAAGCAATTCGTTAAACAAGCCCTTAACCAGACCCATACTAGCAATGCTAGGCATTTTTTCAAACATATTGCAAACATGTAATCTACAGGTGTAGACAATAGAAAAACACAGGGATCTCATACTTATTTGAGAATCGCTAAGAGCCATTGTTCCCTCATGGCATTTGCTGCATTATCATCTATTAGGTCATAGATACATTGTCCATTCAATTACAAGTAAAAACATACAGAGAACCATACATAGCTGTTGTCATAAAACATACACATAACCAACATAGTAACAATAGAAATACCATAAATAGATTAGCCATAAAATCCACATATAAACCAGTACATTTACACATGAAAACTAAGGGAATGAATTTCTCATTAATGAATGGAAAAACCAACTAGAGATGGGACTGCAACGTTCCACCCGACCATACATTGGCTGAGCCAAATATCTCTTTAGCCAATCACCCTTGTTCCATATTCCAAGCATGAATGTGGGACTCATAACTAACCGAAAATAACCAAACAAGCATGGATGCTACCAGAGTTCTCCGCCTACACTGTGAGAAATTTGAGTGCCTCCTATTCTCTTAGGCTTTATCGTAATCCATAGTCTGATCTAGGGATCACTAGGCCCTACACCAAGACCCACTCTCCAAGCTTTACTGTACATCCCATCCTGGGACTAATAGGCCCAACGAAGAGCAATCCACCAATTGAATTTATCGTATATCTTGCCATTTATCGACAAGGATTCCTAGGCCCAACAAGGCATACAATCCTGGCTTTACTGCAACCCATAGTTTGGCTTAGGTGTTACTAGGCTAGTGGCTTTACTGTGATCCACAATCCGGTTCAAGGACCACTAGGCCATTTCGGAGATCCACCCCACTCAACTTTGAATCCATCCGGCAATCCAGCTCAATCGAAGTATGAGAGCCCATCTCATCAAGGCTATTAGGAATTGGTAAGGCTAGGCCAAAAACACTGTCACACCTGGAAAAACCCATGCCATGATAGAAAACAACCACATGCAACACCATGCATGCCAAACCTAGCAAGGAAAATACACATGCAAATCGATACTTGCAAGGAATCATGTTGTAGTTGCTTGATCTTTAGTTCCTCTTGCCTTCTTTTCCTTTCTTGCTCCAATGCTAAAGTGCTCCAAGAAAACTCTAAGTGTCTAAGAGTGAGAGAGAGAGAGAATAATGAGAGAGCTCCAAAACTGAACTGACAAAAGGTTGCCAACTAATCCTCAAAATTATTTTTATGAATGAGGCCTCTATGTTCTTCATTTTTCCATTATTTTCCTTCATTTTCCTCCTCACATGCAACCTGTGACCTTTCACCTTACTTTTCTCCTAATTTCCATTATTTTCATAAATAAATGTGCCAAAAATGTCATTTTTCCTTTCCAAAGACTTAGCCATTGCCTTTGCCAATTTCCTTAGCCATAAACAACCAAATGAACACCCCCTAGAGTGTCTTGTCCAACATCTAGCTTGGAATATGTGTCCCATCAACCGTGGTTATTATTTTTAACTTTTATTGCATGGAATTTTCGTCAAGGATTTTACATAAGCATAGCAAATATATGAATTTCTACTTTCCACGCATAAAATGGAAGGCATACATAACAAGAATAATGTAGTTAGCCAATTTTGCTCTAATACCACTATTAGAATACAAAAATTAAAGGATAACCATTGAATTCATTTATTAATAAGATACATATAAAAATACAGTATTCTTGACCTTTGATTTCATCTTCCAGGGTTTGTTGTATTCCTAAGGAGAGTTCGTATTCACTTGACTCTTAGTATTCTCTCAATTGAATAATCCAAAATGGATTAAGTTTCCAACAATTAATTTAATATGGACATTGAAATATTATTTTGGTGATTGACATATTTTCTAAGTGTCACATGTCAACTCATATTAAATATTGAAGGGATTACATGCCTTTGTGATCTAACAAGCATCTATATATGGAATAATATATATTTTTTTACTTTCAATTACTTTATATATGCACCCCACACGAACACACATATGTATATGTCAAGTTTATATACAATTGTTTTAGTTATAGTGGGAATTAAATATTTTGTTTATCACCAATATTGATTTTTTTTTTTTTTTTCTCGTTTTTTTTTATTAAAAAAAAGTAAAACATCTCAATAGACCTCTTGTTTCTGTCTAGGAGAGACATATGCATTATCTTGCATCTTTGCATAGCATAAATTCCAAAGAGAATGCAAATAATGCTAGCAAACCCTCTCAAAATGTGATATGGAACATTATTGTGAAGATAAAGCCTTAGGTATTCTATTTTTCCAATATCACCTCTTGATATGGTTAAAATAAATTATTCTGTCCAGGAGAGACATATGCATTATCTTGCATCTTTGGATAACATAAATTCCAAAAAGAATGCAAATGATGTTAGCAAACCCCCTCAAAATGTGATATGGAACATTATTGTGAAGATAAAGCCTTGGTATTCTATTTTTCCAATATCATCTCTTGATATGGTTAAAATTAATTATTTGGATTTATGTATACTAATATTGAATCTATCTTGAATAATATTTTTCTTACTATATAGTTTTATAAATAGAATTAACACATTTTTTTACTTTATATTGGTTCCTTGAAGGATAAATGTACTTCTAAAACTTCACAATAATATATGCTCACAAGTTGAGACGATCATTTAATCTATAAAAAGCTATATTATAAGTACAATAATGATATAATGAAATAAATATTGTATTAATAACAATAATAATTCAATTTTAAGGTCATCGCTAAGCCAACCACCAATTGGTGTATGAGATCCCCTTGCCTATATTTTTTTACTGTATAGTTTTATAAGTAGAATCAACTCACTTTTTTATTTTGTTTTTAAAATTGGTTCCACAAAGGATAAATGTATCTATAAAACTTCACATTAATATATACTAACAAGTTAAGAGGGTCATTTAATCTATACAAATCTATATTATAAGTACAATACTAATAATAATAATAATAATAATTTAATTTTTAGGTCATGGCCAATCCATACACCAAATTGGTATATGAGATTCCCTTGTTTATGGATAAGGTACCCACCTCCATGCATTTGAATATTAAAATTTATAGAAGCATACATACCTTACTCCCTCTAAATTTGAACATATAACTTTTTAGAAGGAAACACATACTCTTAACTATTAAACCCAGTCAATATAAACGCATATTACTTCTAATTATATGTTTTAGATATTATTACAAATTAATATTTACATTATAAAAATATATGGTTTTTATATTTGCAGGTTATGTTTACATTATGAAAATAATATCATAAATATATAATATAACCAATCACCTCATAAAACAAAACAAAGAAATTCACAAAGAAATTTCTTTTAGGAATGATATATGTATATAAAAGTGCATGGACTCTTTACAACCTATAATGCTAATCTACTCAAGGAAATTTAGGCATATGTTTGTAAGTTATTTGGTGAAGTTCCCACTTACGAGATGTCATTCACTACATTGATGGTAACCTTTCCTCAGCTACAATAGAATTTGTAGCCAAAATTTAGCGTAAAACTCCGCAATAATCGAAGTCTTCAACGGAATATATTTGCCAATTATAGTACAACAATCTTTCATATTAAGGTTTGATTTGGGAGAAAATCGTCATGTTATCACAAATGCCATTTTTCCCCAACTCTGCTATGAAACTCCAACCAACTCCAAATGCTTCTTGTTGCAATTTTAGTATTTGCAAGCTCCATGGAGGGAATAGTATGATACAATTTTTTTCTCCTTTCTAAGTGGATTTGTGGCCAATTTTATTCAAAATTACAAAACAAAAATTGGTAAAATTTTATTTTTAACTTGTTGATTGGTACGATGTATATGTATACCCATTTTTAAAGGTTTATTTTTTATTAAAATACAATTTATAACAAAATATTAAAATTCAACAAAAAATATATTGTTAAATGCCAATTAAAAATACCAAAAAAATCACATCAATAGATTATGCTGGTCACTTGTCCCAATAATACCATCTCAAGCATCACAATCTATGGGAACCTTGCAGGAAGCTACATGGTTAAGGGAACCAATGTCAGGAAGAACATTTGAAGTCAATAATACACAAAGGATGGAGTTTGGTAGACCTGGTGTTGACCATGGAAGTAAGGTGGTGTAGCTGAGGGGAAAACCACGCATGATAATAAACCTCTTACCACTTACTTGTTGTACTCCCAGTTAGGCCAATCATATACTGGGTGGGCTTATTACACAATGTTGTCATTCATGAAAACATGTGTCATTTATGTCAAAGGGAATGCCTAAGAAAGCAACAATGTCATGTAGGAATCAAAGGAAGCAGTATGATAGTTGGATCTCTTGCATGTCCTCATTAAGAGAAGCCAAATAGGTTTGTTTTTTCTTGAATTTTTGTCAAAGTTTTAATGTCCTAATGAATATACATATGATATGGTTTTATAATCCTCTCTAGTTCTTTTCCAACAGTATATCACACTCTAAAAATCTCCTCCTGGATGAGAAATTATGGCCATTTGAAGATCAATAGTAGTTAAAGACTTAAACTATGGGGCAAAAACCCACAAAAACAAAATTTTTTAAACAATGTGTATCTTTTGTGTGGATATATGGTTCAGTGATCTAATCTATGGTAGATAATGACCCAACTTGCATGAAATTTAACAATGATAAAGTTTGAGTATGTTTGATAAGATTGAACAGATCCGATAGGCAAATGAGAAATTAAATGATATATGACATATCAACTTGCTCGAAGTTTAATCAAGGTCGCTACCCTATCCTGCAAAGACACATGGCATGTTATGATTGGTCAAAGGAAATTACATGGACCTTTCAGTTTGATGACATGTGGACTTTCCTGTATAGTCAACAGTGACATGGTAGTTCTGATGAAGTGGTGAAGTTCAATTAGTTAGAGGAAACAATGTGGAAACAAGTGTGACATGGAAATGACATGGCATGACACATTAGCAGGATGATGTGGAACCACTAAGGATCGCCACGTGGCATAAAAAATTAGCACGGTCTAAGTGGTCAAAAGGACAAAAAGGGGTGGCACATGGAACCCCTCATAGGCTACCATGTGGCATGATGATGTCATGTTGATGTCATCATGCAGATGATAATGTACCCCTAGGGATAGGGTCCCATGGCATAGTCACATGGTCACATAAAGGCTAGGCTCAAGGGATCATGACACAACTTTTTAAGGAAAAAGGTCATGTGGATGGTAACATGGTTGGCTTGGTTATAACTGTCAAAGCTCCATGATTGCCAACATAATCATTGGCCCATGGTTGGCTCCCATGAGCCTCAAGACCATCGAATGTGTATATATATATATATATATATCTACACACACACACACACACACACACACACACATATATGCAAACATTATGAAGGAGAAACAACGAACTTGTGGTGAATGAGTTGAATGTGTGTGTGTGTGTATATATATATATATATATATATATAACTAAGCAATGACTTGGTGGATTCAACCTCTGTGATACAGGAGTCACTGTTCATTTGATACATTGTGGAGTCATTGTGGGGAGACCATTATTGTGCTTGATATATACACTGAAGGTTGAGTCCACTGTTTAACAGAGTCACTTTTAGTTCATAACAAAAGTCAAGCTGACCATTTTGGAAGAAACGATGTTGGTTTGACATATATAGCGAAGTTCAGGTCCATTGACTCACTGCTTTGTGATATACATTGGAGCCCCTGGTTATTTGAGATATGGTGGAGGTTGGGCCCCGCTATAGTTTGTTTTAACAACTCATAGATTTCATTTGACCTTAGAGTGATGTCATTAGAGATGGGGTTAGACCCCACTCCTCTCGGTTGAGTTAACACATTCACAATTCGAACAAATGATATTACAAGCAACAACACAGAGCGTAGTTGGTATGGCACTTGTCTTGTCTAGACAAGGTCATAGGTTGAACCTCATCGGGTATGAGGTTAGAAATTTTATTTTATATTTTTCCAGACTATTTACATTTTATAGAACAATTAAGTAAATGAAAGAGTACATTTTATAGACCCATTGCTTAAAAATGGATAAGTTGTAGAATGCACACTGAAATGGATATTTTTTTGAATTATTAATCTTTTATATTGTTTTATAGGGTTTTGGGCTTATTACAAATCCAAATTTGATTCTAGAAGAAACATGGTGACCAGGATTCAATTTTGATTATTTCTAAAGGCATGAAAGGCATTGATAATGCATTTTTGATGTTCAAAATCAATGGTATATGTTTTGAAGGCTAAATGACAAGGGTGCAATAAATGTTGTGGAATATTTTTGTGTGACTAGATTGATGAACAAGTTGTAATAGTGTATGGAAAAGATATGATATGTTAACGATAGTTGTGTGACAGTAGGATGTGATATGTTTATGACAAATGTGAGATAGTAGGATATGACAAGTTGATTATAGTTGTGTGACAAGAATAGTTAGATCAATTTTGAAGATGTATATTGATTAGAAGAGTAGGTGGATCCAATTTGAAATATTGTGAAAAGTGGTCCACATGAAGTTGAAGAAGGAGCTACGTGCCTACACTAAGGTTGGTGCCTCAAATTATGTTGAAGCCTATAGCAAGTCATAGCTTGCACATCTCTGAGGTTGGTGCATCATTTAGGTTGTATCCTATTGAAATTGGATTCTTGCACATTTTTGAGGTTGCTTCCTCAATCAAATCGTAGCCTATCATAAGTAGTTGCTACATCTTGGGGGTGGGTGCCTCCAATAGGTTAGTGCATACAAATCTATGTAATTAATTGAAGAAGAAGAAGAAAATAATTTTTGGTTTTCTCCCGCAAGGGTTTCCACATAAAATCTTGTGTCCTCTTGTGTTGATGTGATGATGGCTTCTTGATGCATGGTTTCATTTAATGTTATGATGCAAATTGTTATGGTACACTGCTACATGATGGTTTATTAATAAAATGTTTTTAAATTATAAGGTTTTTCTAGACAAATTCACCTCCCTCACCCTCCCGCCTTCTTAGTGTGGTATTTGGTGTAACAAGTGGAATCAGAGTGGGTTCCTTTGGGGATAATTAGCTGTCGAAAGGTATATAAAAGGGGTTATGGCCAAGAAAGGGAAGAATAAGAAAAAGCTATCTTAGAATAGTAAGGGTTGCAATCATGTCAGCAATATGTTAGATCCCAAAGAAGACATATTCTACATGATCATGGATACTAAAGAATTATGTATTGCATTTTTTTTCAATTGTGGTAATGAAGGTCATTAAACTTCTATGTGTCCATATCTTGTTACAAATAATGGAGATGATGTCCCTCAACTAATTGAAGAGAAAGTAAAAAATGAATTTGAATTGGAAGTAGATTATGAAGGAGAACCCTAGAGTGCCTTAAAAGAACTAAAAGCTTCAAGAAGAAATGTTAGTGAATTAGAAGAAAAGCTCCAAGATTATAAAGTAAAATATGAACTTCAAAAGAATTAGTACTATGACATTGCTACTTTGAATGGTCAACTAGAAGAAGCAAGAATATTGGATGAACGCAGACCCTACTAAAATAAATGAAAGATAATTATGAGGCACTGGAAGCTGAAATAATCTCATTAAAAATTGTGCTCTAAAAGGTCAACAATCAAAATGATGAAAATAAAAGGATGTAGTAGGATCTATTATGAGTTTATGGGCTCAATCAATTGAAGATGCATGGTCAATCACCAAATTTGATATCTATTTAAGATGAGCTCTCTACTACTCTATAAGAGATAAGGAATCTCATACCTCTTCATAAAGAACAAAGGGAGTTGTTGAAAAGTAGGGATCATGATATTTCTATTCTAAAAACATAGTTAAAAGAATCTGAACAAAATGAGGATGCCTTGGTGAAACAACTAGAAGAAAAAATGCAAGACTTCGAAGAGAAGAATCACAAGCTTATCAAAGCAAAAGAAGAAATCAACTCCTTGAAATCCCAATTTGAATAAGCAAAGAGAATGTAAGAAGTAATGAAGGTCGTGATATTGAAGAAAGAAGAATAATGTGAGGAACTTGAAGAAGAAGTTGTTTCATTATGGGTTAAAGTTGACAATATCAACAGGAACTTGAAGAGCTCGCAAGTATTGAATGATATTCTTAGCTATTTGAGATCACCATGTCATAGAATGGGTCTTGGTTACACAAGTAAGCCTCCTTTCAAAGAAGACTCGAGATCCAAGTCTCCAAAGGTTGAATTTGAAGAAAAGTTTGAAGACAAAGATGGAGAAGGCTAGATTGGAAGTCTTGATACTCTAGGAAGTTATTATGATGTTCTCAAGAAGCCCCATCAGAAAGAAAACAAGAATGTAATGAATAACAAGCATTAACAAATGATCGATCCTCCTCCAAGGAAGAATATCTTCAGAAGGTATTTAAGGGAATGCTTCTTATCTAGGTATCAAAGTATATTTCTTTGTTATTGTTTTTCATGTACAAATTTTGGGCATAAGTCTAAGGATTGAAGATCCTATGGAAAAATTTATTATTATTAGACCTTTAGAAGTAAGATTAAAGGAAGACAAGATCCGTATGGCTTTAATAGTAGAAAGCATATGTTAGTTTCTCATTGATTTGAGTATTATACAAAATGATTTAAATGCCATTACCTTGGTCACATCGCATGAAAATGCAACATGGAGATGTTATGTTAGCAAAATAGGGACGAAAAAAATTCTTCCAAGCAAGGATCAAGTCACACTAGGGTTTGGAGAAGAAAACAAGTTGAGCTAGAAAATTGACATCATGAACTTGTGTTATTGACATGAGTTACTATGCCCTAAGGTAGAACCTATGATTCTTCTACTTGAAGTTCTGCCTAATGAAGAAGTTATATGTTCAAAAATTATTATGTTAGGTATGCTTTGGAGAAGGATTTCAATGTATGAATACATGAGAGAGACTATAATTCTCTTGGAAATAAGCCCTAATAAGAATGTTGAGGACAATAATAAGGATGCTTTGGATATGGATGATGTGAGAGGAAGAGAATGGACTCCAAGTGTGAAGGAGAAAGAAATAATGAACTAAGGAAATATGATCACTACTAGGAAAGCAATTATTGAAAGATCAGATCAGGGTGACCAAGAAAATCATGTTGATCATTTGACATAGTAGATGAGAAAATTTGGACACTTACATCTATCAATGTTTTGTACAAGTTTTTTGGAGATGATATCTCATGCTTGATGTTTCCCATCCTACTCATAGGGAGAGTATGATGGAAACAATATCATAGTAGGCATGCACATGAAAACAACTTATTCAGGATCACCATCAAAGGTAGGTTCACAAAGTTCACAATAAAAAGAGAAGATGAGTAGTCCAACAAAGCTCAGTCATTCATATTGAGCCTTATATTTCAAATTAGAGGATATATATATATAAAAGGAGGAAGATATATATTAGCAGATGGAATCATATTGACATAGGGATATGTTGACAGTGCTGGAACCGCCAACATTAAGGGGATCTCCGCGATATGAAGTCCCAACTAGATCTCAAACCTTTTGGAGTAGGAGTCCCAGAAGTGGGTGGTACTGTAATGCCTTAACTAGGGTAGTGCATAGAGGTAAGTATGATAGATTCGAGTGATAGAAAGTGTGTGACCCTACGGAGAGTTAAGTGTGATCATGAAGGTTCTAACACATAAAGCGGAAAAGGAAGTGTGCCCCTTAGAAGTATGTAATAGTACGCATATTGAGAGGAACATATGAGCGGAATGACATCACAAGCTAAAATGCAGAATAGTCCACAAATTAAAGTGATGAGTTAATCCAACAAGACACGTTCAACAAGATTCATACAATTTCATACAAAGTATTTCATAAGAAAATGTGTAAGCTAAACAACATACATTGCTAAAGAAACCAGAATAGTCCAACTACAATGACAACATATGCATGAAAATGTGCTGGCTCTAAGATTATTATGATAAGTGAAATTTCCATCCATACATACACCATTGATGACCACTAGCCCAAATAGTGGAACATTACAGTCAAGAACACCTACTCCTCCAAAGAAGTAAACTTGATCTACGTAATGGAGAAGCCAAGGCTCATCACAATACTCCCAAGCCTTTTCTAAGCCTAATCCTATCCAAAATTAAATCATTACATAACATGATGACCTTTCACATTCCACTAATGACACTTGGAATTTCAGTTACAACATATTTAAAAATAAGATTACATTTTCCACATGTACCCATGTGAGAAAAAATAGGCTAGAGACAACCTAAGATGACAAAACACTATGACTCTGAAGTTTGGGAAAAGACCAACTCGACAACCTTCGCTTGGTGCTTCTCAGTCACATATTGATGCCAATCTTGGTACTGCACGATGATGTCCCCAAACTGCTTTATGGTGTCATTCTGATAGCAGACTATTGCTTCCATGGCATCCGGGTATATGGTCTTGGAATCTGTGTCCAACACATTCTGAAGCATGTGAAACATGGTTTTGACCATGATGAGACCACCAATGTACTTCTACATGTTATGTGCACTTAGCTCCAAGGCTTCCTTGGTGACCTTTCGTCTTAGCTGCTCCATGTACTCATCGATATCTAGCTAGATTTGGTTATTTGGTTTAGCCTCGGCGAGGGAACCGATTGATGGGATCTTGTGCGTTCTCACTATGACATGCAAACTATTGTACAACCGTGAATATGAGGCCTATATGCTGCTTATGAATGGGGCAAGATTCTCATAGTTCTGGATCAACATTCAAACATTTTCTTTCTCCATCTCTGCCTGTGGCTTCATCTTCTTAGCTAAGTGAAGTGGGGTCCTCTTGTATCGCATTGTCCACTCTTGCACATGGGCGATGATAGCATGTACATTCTTAAGAGTTTGAAAAAACTCTTTGCTCTGCTATTGTAGGCCATGCACATGGAAAACTACTTTATGCATGGTGAGAAATCCGTCATAGAGCTTCTACATGGTAGTCTCAAGTGTTGATACTTCAACAAGTATCGCTTTCCTCATCTCCCCCATTGCGGAAACTACACTCTACTCTCATGCTCAAAGTTGTTTGCCTCTTGCCTAGTAGCCTACAATTTCTTTTCCAATTGTTCATTCTTGGCCATTAGGTACTGAAAATTTGATCTTGTTTCTCCTATATAGGCCAAGATGGCTTGGGAAATGGAAATTGGATGTTTCGTAGTGTCTGACACTATCACCCTTTCCTTGATGGATGTCCTTCTCTGATGTTGGTTTTTCCAATTCTTCGACCTGTATGGGAGTTGTTTCCTCCATCATCACTCACATTTATTATTCTTCATGTTTTTTCTTCTCTTCTTATTCTTTCCTCCTCAGCTCTCTTTTTTCCTTCAATTCTTGTTCTTCTTCCTGCGATCTTAGTTCTGCTACCTGCAATCTATGCTTTTCTCTCTTCCTTCGGTCTATTGTCTGTGTCCTCTGCTTCCCTTTTCTTCTACTGCCAAATCTTCCTGCATGAAGGTTGAATCCGCTTTCACTCCACAACTTTGTTCTCCCTATAATATGACATAAAATTCCTCTTTCCTTGATCTTGTACTGGATTGTTGCCTTCTGCTATGGATGCTGGACTTGCTGCTATGTTAGTGTTGACTCCTTTTCTATGAACAATTGAGTGCCCAAATATATTGGTAAGTTAACTGACACTTTCTCAACTTCTTCCGCAATAATTCTTTCAGTGGTCTCTCTTGCAGAAGCTCTCTTTGGTGCCATGGTACAATGCTTGCTGGAGAGAAGTGCTTCACGAGTGTGGTACATGTGGGACAGAAAGGACACTCATGGAAAGAAAACATTAGCTCTTGTAAATCTTACTTCACATCATGATCAAGCAGAAACCAGGTCATCTGATGAGAGGGATTCCACAATTTTGAGTGACAGGGGTGACTGATTGTGGGAACTGTGCCCTGTGCAATCCTAGCAGTTAGTGTAGAATCTCGATGACTGGAATTGCGCAATGCACAATTGAGTTTGGGCCAAGGCCTAGGAGAGACTGGACATTACACAGTCTTAGTGGCCAAGCTGGGAGACTGGCTCCTAGAACTGTGTAGTGCACAGTTGGAGCCAATCCAGGACAACCTCTGCACAATTTGAGAAGCCAAGGCAGAGGCCTTGAGCTCCCAAATTGCACAGTGCATGCAGTGAAGTGTGAGATCCAAGCAAGGGAAGCCCAGATCTTCCCATGGGGAGTGTGAAATCAAGAAGATATAAAGGATGGTATGATGCTGAGTGCATATCTGACTAAGTGATGATGCATACATGTGAAACAAGTGCAGTAATTGATTAAACTGAAGGAAAACAAAGCATGTGAAGAGAGTCGCCACAATGGCGACCGTTGGTACAAAAATGGGAAAACTCATGCGACACTTAGAAAAGGAAATCTGTAACTTGAAACACAACTTCTACAACCTAAAACGAGTTAAAATGCCAACAGTTTTGCAAAGAAACAAGTGAAACAACACTCACACAAGCTAAACAGAAAAAACTGACTGAAAAAGCGACAAACGATGATAAAAGAAAAAATCACGCGGAAAAGCGATGAAAATAATCCAAAGGTTCCTTGATCTCCTCGAGAATACTAGAGCTTGATGATTGAATGTACAAATGAGCTCTAGAGGTGTCCATTACATAAAATTGAGTAAACTAGAATTTATGACATGCATGCTAAGATCAAGGACAAAAGTGACACTTGGCAGAAACTTATAAAGATAGAAATGTGCCACCTTGTGGAAACTAAAAATAGATACCTACTTCCTAGGGATTATTTTTTCCCTTTAGTTCTCTTTCATTTTTGGGGGGGGGGGCTTGCCATGCATTGCCCAAAAATATTGAACATTTATGGGAAGGACTGGGCAACTCTCTGGCTCATGCATTAGGCAATTTCTCAGCATAATTGGTTCTGCACAATTTCTGGGCTGAGTGGCCCTGGGCTGCCCCCCATGTTCTGAGAAATTTCCAATCTCAAGGTTGGCTTCCATCTAGTGCTGCGAAATTCTTGAGCTCAAGGTTCACTGTCAGCGTGGAATGCGCAATTCCTGGGAGCAAGGCTAATTTCCCTTCAGGATTGCGCAGTTCTCTAAGGCAAGCCTGGAACTATGAAAAGACCAAGTCAAGAGATCAACTTGTGGGTTATAAAATAAACCAAGTAAGAAAACAGAAGCCAAGATGCAAAGGATGAGGCTCAATCAAAGCACAAGTACCCAGATCAGTGTAAGATGAGATGTTGTGGTTTAGAAGGGAGGCTCCAAAATGAAGCATAGGAAAAATTTTGGAGGGTGCTTGTAGCTGCTACAACGTTGGCGACACACTAGTATAACTCTAGCTCTCTTTATGGACCTTGTTTCGTGCAAAGAGAGTCTAACTTTTCCAGAAGTATTGTTCAGTTCTTCGATTATCATAACTTGTTCACTAGCTTGAGTTAAATATGTAGTCCCTACCATTTTCTTTATTGTAGCATACATACCAATCCAAGTCAAACCAATTTGTTTCGATTGGGGATGAGGGGTATATAAAAGCACAAGTTATATAGATTGTCAGAGCTTTAGTTTCATCTCTGGTGTTGCTCCACTGCTAACAGGCCTGGACAGTACCCCGACAGATTCACTTCAGGAACACAAGCATTTCTCCACTTCTAGTGAGCCTGGAAAGTACCTCGACGAAGTTACTTGCTTCACATCTCTATGTAGGAAACCTTTATCTTCTTTCACCCTTTATTTATTTTTTATTTTTTTCATTTTTTCAAAGAATTGTGCATAGGAACTTATTTATTTAAGGAGGCGGAAGAGGAATCCTGACTTATTGAGAGAATAATAGGTTAATCCTTCATAGAATTATGTTTATATATACCTCTAACATACTTGTTAAGGTTTTCTCCCTCTCCTTACTCTACTTGACTAAGTTGACAAGGGTTAACCAAATATAGAAAACCGATTAGAGTAAGCAATATAGTTAAGAGTGCAAGCATCGTGATTTCACCATGACTCTCTCTAAAAGGAATTTATTTTTCATCAGGGTATCATCGACTAGAATAAATGAAAGATTCACATAAAGAGAGGGAATGGAAAAATAACCAAGTGTTGAGCTGTACAAGTTCCTCTTAGATTTCTTGTCTAAGAAGCCAAACACGTTTTCATGTGGAAACTAACCTACGAGTGCAAAAGAAAAAAAACAAAGGAAAGAAGCAAAGCAAAGCAAGCAAATCAAGAAACAAACAAGAAAATCAAACACTACTCCTACTCCTACCTAAGCGGTAAATAGGCCAACTCACGGGAAGTGATACTGTTGAAAATGCAACAAGATGATGGAGCTTAGTGAAAAGAAGTCGCCTTCACTAAGTGGGTCTGCAGGCTATTTTTGGTGCAAAGTCTATTTTTAGACATATGGATCATGGTCTATGAGTTGCAAGATGCTATTTATGGATGATTGGTCATGTTGGTAAAAATAGATGGACCTCTATTTTTAGACATATGGGCGGAGTCTATTTTTAGACTGCCAGTCTAAAAATAGAATAGTCGAATATTATTAGCTCTTAATAATATTTGGACTATAAACATTATCTTATCCTCTTGCAGCACTTCAGTTCGAGCTATGGATGTGGCACATACAACTGCCAGAAGGAAATACGCTTTTCCTATGGGTTAGTTGAGCTATTGCATGATGGACTTCAGTTAGAACTCAAGTGATTGAGTTTGGTGGAGTTGATTGAGGAGTTGATGGAGTTGTGTTCAGTTTGACTTAGTTGAACTAGTTGTATTTAGTCTAACTAACAAATACACTAGTGATGAGTGGTGTGAATTAATTATTAATTAATTCACTAATTATTAACTCATAAATCAACTAAAGAATACATCAGTTAACTCAGTGCATGGACAGTTCAATGGAGACAAGTGTTAGAGGTGAGTGAAAGGGTGAGTCTACTATCAGTTGTGACTATAGCTGTGCATGAGATTTGCACAATCAATGATGGAGATTGCCAATGAGGATTGCGTAGTACAAACCAAGGTAATTCGAGCTTGGATCATTCATTATTCTCATACAGGATTGCGCAGTAGAGGCAAGCAAACAGTGGAGGAGATTTGAACTCGTGACTTGTTCAGATCTGAGCTAGTTTGTGTGTAACAGGTGGAGATAGTACTGAGAACTTGTGAGGAGTATTGTACTATGTATTGTTACATGTTCTCTATCTTTATAATATACAGATAGTTGGGGGTTTTCAGCTGTATGCTTTCCCCATGACATACTGTGTTGATATGTGTGATTGATTTTTCAATGTGTGCATGCGATTGTTTCTTATTTCCGCAAATTGATGATCAATGGTAGAGGAGGTTATGTATTATGCATGCATTCCGTAAATAGTGTATAATCAGGATAATCTCTGTGAATAAGTGTTATATTATTCAAAATTTCTACATGGTATAAGAGGGAAGTTTATCATCAGATCTATTATTCAGAAAGTGATTACATTTTATTTCTTCAGGCAGAGTCTGTAATCGGGCCAGGTAGCCTCTAGATTCATCCTTCTTTCGGAAGGTGAGATATCCGGTGAATGCCCATACAGTCGATCCTTGTACGAGAAATACTTTGTTCTCACGAATTTTAGATCAGAAGCGGTTGAGTTTTGAGCTGGTGGAATTTGAATTTGCAGTAGTGTTTTCTTGGTGTCGAAGTTGAAATGTCTTTCAACGGATTGCAATTGGAGTATGCCCTTGAAGGCAGCTCGAATTATATTGCATGGAAAGACAGGATGGAGGTGGTCTTAGATGACAATGGGTTGAAGGAGTTCATAGATGCTGAGGTCCCAAAGCCTACTGATGCTGCTCACGTTGATGCTTGGCAAAAGAAGACAACAAAGTGTCGAAGGATTCTGTTGGAGGGCGCGAAGGATCACATTGTATCGAGCCTGCATGGAAAGGCTTCTCCATACTTGATGTGGAAAGCGTTGACATATTTATTCCAAAGAAAGAGCGACCAGAGGAAGTTGGCGCTCAAGGATAAACTCAGAAACATTAAGTGTGAGAATGGAGACAATATGCCCAAGTATCTCACGAAGTTCACCCAATGTCGGGATGAGCTGGGAAGTGTGGGGGTGACTGTCGATGATGACGACTTGGTGAGCTTGGCTCTCCTTGGTCTTCTGAAGAGTTGGCACTCCTATCAAGACTCTATCAATGGTCCGGAGAAATTGCCAGGATGGGAGAGACTTTAGTCGGATCTTGTGCAAGAGGAGATCAGGCGGAATACCAAGGACGGATCTTCATCAAAGGCATTTGATGAAGAAAATTGTGCTTTGACTGCCAAAGCAAAGAAGGGGAAGGAGAAGGTTTCTCTTTCAGAATCTAGTTCTTCCAATGATGGGAAGAAGGTTGAAAAATCGAAAGTGCGATGCTTTCGTTGTCATGAGGTGGGCCATTATGTTGCAAATTGTCCACGGAGGAAATCCAAGAAGGGATCCGGGGAAGGATCTGAAGGTGAGGCACTTGCTTCACAGTTTGAGTTGGATTTCACACTCTTTGCATGCATGGTTTCATCCATGGTGGGAAGTGGTTGGTTTCTTGACAGTGGAGTTTCTTTCCACATGACCGGTGACAAGAGTTTGTTTAGTACTTTGGAGGAGAAAGGTCTCCAGATACTCATAACGATGGGTAATGATGAGAAGTATAGTGTCTTAGGTGTAGGCACGGTTATTTTTCAGAGGGAGCATGGAGCTTGCCTTACCTTGACCGATGTCAAGTATGTACCAGGACTGAAGAGAAACTTGGTGTCGATCGCGATGCTGGAAGACAGAGGCTATGATGTAGTCTTCAGTAAGGGAAAGGTTTTCCTTAAACACATTATCACTAGACAGGTGAAGCAAATTGGTTCACGGGTCAAAAACTTGTATGCTCTTGAGGTTCAAGATGCATGCGAAGCCTTGAGTAGCGAGGCAAATGATGGAGACTTGGTGGTTGAGAGGGAGCATATATTACCTCTCAACATGCAGCGCAAGAAGAAGTCTCAGATGATTGTGGAGGAGCCACAATTGGTGCAGCAGCTTCAGGAGGTTGTGGAGCAGCCACAAGAAGGGAAGCTGAGAGGAGATTGAGTAGAGACATCTACTCATGTAGAGACCTCCAGTAGGGGGAAACTTCGAGCCAGGTGGGCTGAGGGATCACATGCAACCATACCTCTAGGTAGGAGGTGGGGTGATATAGAGTGATCGTCCCAAGGAGAAGGGGCAGGATCCTTGAGGTACTCAACCTCTTGGATGAGACCTTGCTACAGGAGCCCCGATGTGGAGTAGCAGGAACTGACTGATTGGGAAGAGACAGATGCGGATGGAGCAGCGGAGAAAGTGACAATGCAGGGAATCCCAGGACAACGCATAGCTAGCAAGTTGCAGCAATGCAAGAGGCACAAGTGTTTTGCACAGTGCTAGGTGGCATAGAGAGGTGTGCAATGGTGCGAGATGCATGGAGATGTTGCAGTAGCACAGGTGGTAGAGAGGGAGCACTTGTCAGTAGTAGGTAGAGCTTCAACATCAGAGTATGTTCCTAGCCCAACAGAGTGGTCAGTTGGGAGTGTTTTTGTTCCAAGTGTTGTTGGAGCAAGTGGACCGGGCAAATGTGTTGCATGCAGAACATTCCAGAGTTACAGGATCAGGTTGCAGATAATCCATATCTTGTTGAGAGGGAGTGTTGAAAATGCAACAAGATGATGGAGCTTAGTGAAAAGAAGTTGCCTTCACTAAGTGGGTCCGCAGGCTATTTTTGGCGCAAAGTCTATTTTTAGACTATGTCTATTTTTAGACATATGGATCATGGTCTATGAGTTGCAGGATGCTATTTATGGATGATTGGTCATGTTGGTAAAAATAGATGGACCTCTATTTTTAGACATATGGGCGGAGTCTATTTTTAGACTGCCAGTCTAAAAATAGAACAGTCGAATATTATTAGCTCTTAATAATATTTGGACTATAAACATTATCTTATCCTCTTGTAGCACTTCAGTTCGAGCTACGGATGTGGCACATGCAACTACCAGAAGGAAATACGCTTTTCCTATGGGTTAGTTGAGCTATTGCATGATGGACTTCAGTTAGAACTCAAGTGATTGAGTTTGGTGGAGTTGATTGAGTTGATGGAGTTGTGTTCAGTTTGACTTAGTTGAACTAGTTGTATTTAGTCTAACTAAAAAATACACTAGTGATGAGTGGTGTGAATTAATTATTAATTAATTCACTAATTATTAACTCATAAATCAACTAAAGAATACATTAGTTAACCCAGTGCATGGATAGTTCAATGGAGACAAGTGTTAGAGGTGAGTGAAAGGGTGAGTCTACTATCAGTTGTGACTATAGTTGTGCATGAGATTTGCACAATCAATGATGGAGATTTCCAATGAGGATTGCGCATTACAAACCAAGGTAATTCGATCTTGGATCATTCATTATTCTCATACAGGATTGCGCAGTAGAGGCAGGCAAATAGTGGAGGAGATTTGAACTCGTGACTTGTTCAGATCTGAGCTAGTTTGTGTGTAACAGGTGGAGATAGTACTGAGTACTTGTGAGGAGCATTGTACTATGTATTGTTACATGTTCTCTATCATTATAATAAACAGATAGTTAGGGGTTTTCAGTTGTATGCTTTCCCCATGACATACTGTGTTGATATGTGTGATTGATGTTTCAATGTGCGCATGCAATTGTTTCTTAATTCCGCAAATTGATGATCAATGGTAGAGGAGGTTATGTACTATGCATGCATTCCACAAATAGTGTATAATTAGGATAATCTCTGTGAATAAGTGTTATATTATTCAAAATTTCTACAGATACTTCCAATGTAGCCATCAGCGCATTGGTTGGCCCATGTAGGCAAGAGCATGATCCACAATAAAGATATGAAAGCAAACCAATAGAAAATAAATATGAAACAATACAAACCAAAACGTTTGAAGCTTAAATGCATCCACAAAAAAGTAAAGATGAAAAGAACATGAAAGGCACTCTGCGAATGTATCATGGTGTCCTAACTAGTTTTGCATGGAATATAAGCATGTACACACCTTTGAACTTGAAAAATGAGCAAACATGAAGAAAGAAGAAAACTTCCATTTTGAAACAGTTCTTTTTACATATGACTCCTCCAATGCAAGAGTGATAGGATCATGTGATTTTGGTGGAGGATGTGAAAACTGTGAAATATATTTATTTTCAATGTGAACAACTGAGTGATGAGGAGCCTAGGAAGATTTAATAGATTTTTTATCACATGTGGAACTAAACTCAAGGCTACGATAACCTGGCATAAGCATTAGCTTAGGCTGAAGTTCCTCGACAACTTGAGGAGTTTCCAATTCATCAGAATATGGATCATCAAAGATCGGTGGCTTAGAAAGATCAATAGTAGGAAAATCAGAATCATGATCAAATGAATGAATGAAAATATCACGAAAACCATGATCATAAAGTTCAAGATGATGGACAATGACATCCTCATGATTTGATAAATCATAAAGAGGGGATGATGAAAAATGAGAAATTTCACCCTCTATGTTTTTGGAAATGTAAGATGAGAGATTGGATGGATTTAGGAAGATTGATTTCTCCTCTCTGCAATCAAATGAATGACTGTCATCCCACATGTCCTGTGAATGATGGGAAGTGGAAACATCCGGAAATGAATTTTCACAAGATGGAACAGAAATGGCAGAATCATGGAAGATGTCGGGATAAAGCGGAGGAGGTGCGGACTGTTGTGTGTGGAGCATGATTGTTCAGAGGTCTTTGTTTCAGCCGGATGTATACCCCAGGAAGTTTGTACACCTCTCCACGCGGGGGGAAGTTTGTACACCTTCTAGTCAATCTGGGTCGTTCATTAGGCGGATGATCTGATGGAAGAACTTATGTTTAGTTTAGGGTTTTTTTCCCTAGAAGGCAACCCCTCTCTTTGTATGAAGGCATTGTATTTGAGGCTATGTAATAGATGTGTATTCTGTGAGTGAGAAACAGAGAGGTGAGACTGTGAGAGAAAACAGAGGATATTACAGTGGATATGCTGTAGGTTGTGTCTCTTCATTTTGCTGGATAATAGAAAGGAAGGACTGGCTGTTCGGGGTGGATGTAGCCCAAACTGGGTGAACCACGTATATCTGTGTCTCTCTTGTTTTATGCATTTTCTATGTTTATATTTCTGAAATATTTTATGTGTTCCATTGCTCCGTAATATATAATTTTTTTAACACGGACAGAAGGAGGTCATCCTTCACTACATATTCTTGTTCAGACTCCCACACATACTCATAAAAAATAATAGAATAGGTTGGTTGTTCAATACCAAATCCATCTAAAACTTGATCCTCATGAACATCACATGTGGAATCCAGAATGGATGAACACAACAAAAAAATATATGGAGGATCAAAGGAACCAAAGGATGGAGCCTGAGGAGATAAGACCACATGACAACCATCGGGCTTGCCGGCGAAATCTACACTGAGTAGTTGGGGTAGGAGGAGATGGTGATAGATCAACAGGTAGACACTCAACTTCTCCCACCTTGACCTGTAGTGCTAGAGATGTTTGATGAGAAGGTGACGGAGGGTCACTTGGGACAACAACCTTGTCCATCTAAAATTTAGAAGCTCTAACACTGAGGTAAGTAGGATAACTTCAGGTGAGAGAAAGTGTGCTACCATGCGGAGAGTCAAGTGCAATGCATGAAGGTTCTAACACATAGAGGGGAAAAGGAAGTGTGCCCCTTAGAAACCTGTAATGGTATGCATCTTGAAAGGAACACATGAGTGGAATGAAATCACAAGCTAAAATGCAGAATAGTCCACAAATTAAAGTGATGAGTTAGTCCAACAACACACATTCAAAAAGATTCATACAATTACATACAAAGTATTTCATTAGAAAATGCGTAGTTAAACAACATACATTGCTAAAGAAACTAGAATAGTCCAACTACGATAACAAAATATGCATGAAAATGTGTTGGCTTTGAGATTATTATTATAAGTGAATGTTCCATCCATACATACACCATTGACGACCATTAGCCCCAATAGTCGAACATTACAGTCAAGAACAACTTCTCCTCCAAAGAAGTATACTCGCTCTACGTTGTGGAGAAGCGAAGGCTTGTCACAATACTCCGAAGCCTTTTCTAAGCCTAATCCTAGCCAAAAGCTTGGTTCCCAAAAGCCCTGTCTATGAGTTATGAGGTTTTATTTATAACAAAGGGTGGGGTAACCCTTGACATTCCCCTTTGTGACTCTTTGACTTTCCTTGTGACTCTTCAACTTCTTTACAAATAACTTGTTCAATAACATGATGACCTTTCACATTCCATTAATGACACTTGGAATTTCACTTACAAAATATTTACAAATAATATTACATTTTCCACATGTACCCATATGAGACAAAATAGGCTAGAGACAGCCTAACAAGACAAAACAGATCGACTCCAAATTTTTGGGAAAGAGCAACTTGGCAACCTCCACTTGATGCTTCTTAGTAACATATTGATGCCAAGCTTGATACTGCATGATGATGTCCCCAAAATTCTTGATGGTGTCTTTCTGATAGCAGACTCTTACCTCCATGGCATCTAGTTATACGGTCTTAGAACCTGTGTCCAACTTGTTCTGAAGCATGTGCAACATGGTGTTGACCATGTCAGGACCACCAATGTTCTTTTGCATGTTATGCATACTCAACTCCAAGTCTTCCCTGGTGACCTCTCATCTTAGTTGCTCCATGTACTTATTGATCTATAGTCGGACTTGGTTCTTTGGTTTAGCCTTAGTGAGGGAAATGATTGATGGGATCATGTTCATTCTCACCATGACATATAAATTGTTGTACAATCGTGCATATGAGGCATGTATGCTGCTGATGAATGGGGTGAGATGCTCATAGTTATGGATCAATATCTAGACCTTTTCTTTCTTCACCTTTGCCAGTGGCTTCATCTTCTTGGTTAAGTGAAGTGCCCCCCCATTGTACCACATTTTCCACTCTTGCACATGGGAAATGGTAGCATATAAGTTCTTGAGAGTTTGAACAAACTCTTTGTTCTACTGTTGTAGGCCATGCACACGGACAACTTATTTATGCACAATGACAAATCCATCATAGAGCTTCCATATTCTAGTCTCACGTGTTGATACTTTAGCAAGTATTACTTTCCTCATCTCCCCCATTAACTGCACTCTTCTCTCATGCTCAGAGTTGTTCTACCTCTTGCCTGCAATCTTGTAAGTTATTTTCCAATTGTTCATTCTTCGCTGTTAGGTACTAAACATTTGAGATTGTTTCTCCTACATAGGCTAAGTTGGCTTGGGAAATGGTAGTTGGATGTTTCCTGGTGTCCGACATTATCACCCTTTCCTTGATGAATGTCTTCCTCTACGGTTGGTTGTTCCAACTCTTCGACCTGTATGGCCACTATTTCCTCTATCATCATGCCTTGCCTTTGTTATTCTTCTTGTTTCTACTTCTCTTCCTGTTCTTTCCTCTTCAACTCTCGTTATTCCTTCAGTTCTTGTTTTGCTTCCCGTGATCTTAGTTCTGCTACTTGTAAGCTCTGCTTTTCTCTCTTCCTCTAATATGTTGTCTGTGTCCTTTGATTCACTTTGCTTCTGCTGCCAAAACTCCTTCATGAAGACTAAATCTGCTTTCACTTTGCAACTTTGTTCTCCCTCTATTGTGTCAACAACGTCCTCTTTCCCTAATCTTGTATTAGATTGCTGCCTTCTTCTATTACTTCTAGACATGTTGCCATGTTAGTGTTGACTCATTTTCTATGAACAATTGAGTGTCGACATATATTGGCAAGTTAACTAGCACTTTCTCAACAACTTCCCCAGTACTGCTTTCAGTGATCTCTCTTGAAGCATATCTCTTTGTTTCCATGGTACGATACCTATTGGAGAGAAGCGCTTCATGAGTGTGGTATCCATGGGACAAAGAGGACACTCATGGCAAGCAAACATTAGCTCTTGAAAATATAAATTCACAGCATGATCAAGCATAAATTAGGGCATATTATGAGAGGGATTGTGCAATTTTGACTTATAGGGGTGACTGAATGACTGTGGGAACTACACACTGCGCAGTCCCAACAGTCAGTTTGGAAGCTTGATGACTAGAACTACGCAATTCACATTTCATTTTGGGCTAGAGCCTACGAGAGACTGCCCATTATGCAATCTCAGTGGCCAACCTGGGAAAATGACTCCTAGAATTGTGTAGTGCACAATTGGAGCTAGTCCAGGACAAACTATGCGCAATTACAGAAGCCAAGGTAGAGGCCTTGAGCTCCCAGATTGTGCATTGCATGGAGTGAAATGTGAGATCTGAGCAAGGGGAGCCCAGATCTACCCATGGGGAGTGTGAAATCAAGCAGTTTTGAAGGATGATATGATGTTGAGTGCCGATATGACTAAGTGATGATGCATCTATGTGAAGGGAGTTGCCACAATGATGAGTGTTGCTGAAAAATGGGAAAAATCATGCGACACTTAGGAAAGGAAATATGTAACTTGAAAAAACACTTCAACAAGCTAAAACAAGTTAAAACACCAATAGTCTTGCAGATAACAAGTCAAACAACACACACAAAAGCTAAACAACAAAAAGCAACGGAAAAAGAGGCAAACTATGATAAAATAAAAAATCACCTGGAAAAGCGACGATGATGATCTGAAGGTTCCTTGATCTCCTCGAGAATACTAGAGCTTGATGATCAAATGTGAAAATGAGCTCTAGAGGCATCCATTACATATAATTGAGCAAACTAGAATTTATGACACGCATACATGAGATCAAGGATAAAAGTGACACTTGGCATAAACTTCTAAAGATAGCAATGTGCCACCTTCAGGAAACTAATAATAGATCCCTACTTCCTAGGGATGATTTTTTCCCTTTAGTTTTCTTTCTTTTCTGGGGGGGGGGGGACTTTCCATGCATTGCTTAGAAATATTGCACAGTTCTAGGAAGGACTGGGAAACACTCTAGCTCATGCATTGGGAAATTTATAAGAATAGTTGGTTCTGTGCAATTTCTAGGCTATGTGGCTAGCTCTCATGTTCTACACAATTTTTTAGCCCAAGGCTGGCTGCCATCTAGTGCTGTGCAATTCCTAAGCTCAATGCTCACTTGTAGCTTGGACTGTGCAATTCTTGGGAGCAAGACTAGTTTCCCTCAAGGATTGCGCAGTTCTCTAAGGCAAGCCCATAACTGTGAAAATACCAAGTCAAGAAATTGGCTTGTGGGTTAGAAAATAATCCAAGTAAGCAAACAAAAGACAAGATGCAAAGGATGAGGCTCAATCAAAGCACAATTACCTAGATCAATGCAAGATGAGTTGTTGTGGTTTAGAAGGGAGGCTCCAAAACGAAGCATAGGCAAAATTTTGGAGGGTGGTTGTAGCCGCTACAACATGATATTTTATTGATGAGCTCCATAGATCCATAGGAACGTTTAGAGAAAATTAATAGGAATCTTGGTTTTAGGGGGAGACTCCATCAGGTCTGCGAAAAATTTAATGAACGATTGAAGAGCATTGCCAAACACTTATGGATGAAGAAAACATGGTTTTAGGGAGAGACTTCATCAGATCCATAGGATTGTTAAGGAATAATAGAACATGCAAACAATGATAGACATGGAAGACACTTACAGATGAAGAAAGCATGGTCTTAGGGGGAGAATCCATTAATAATAAGATCAGGTCCACACAAATTCATGGAAACATTCATAGAAAACCATGTCCCTTTTCCATTGATGTCAAAGGGGGAGAGAATTGAAACATTGAAAAACATTGACAACAAAGACATTAGGGTAGAGAATGTAGACATTAATGAGGAAGGCGTTGGAAGAGAAAGTAAGGAGGAAATAAAGATGGAGGAATCTTCACATCTAGATAGGGGGAGTCCCCAACATTATGTCGGGGGGGGGGGGGGGGGAGGGGTGGGGTCAATGCATGTCAAGGAGATTTTGGTCTTGTGCATTTGGTTCATTTCTATCAATGACCATCAATTTCTTGTGGAATTTTCATCAATGAAAACGAGAGAGATTGTTGTACATAGTATTGTCATTGATAAAAAAATGTGTCATTTATGTTAAAGGGAGTGTTTAGGGAAGCAACAATTCCATTCATGAATTAAAGGAAGTAGTATGATAGTTGGATCTCTTGTATGTCCTCATCAAGAGAAGCCAAATAATTTTTAGGTTTCTTGAACTTTTGTCAAATTTATAATTTCCTAATGAATTTATGGAAGGTATGGTTCGATAGTAGTCTCTAATACCTTTCCAATGGTATATCACACTCTGAAAAGCTCCTCCCGGATGAGAAGTTATGGGCATTTGAAGATCAACATTAGTAAAGGACCTAAACTATGGGGAAAAACCCATAAAGACCAAATTTGTTAATTAATGTGCATCTTCTAGTCAGATCTATGGTTCATTTATCTAATCTACCATGGATATAATCCCAACTTGAATGAACATTAACAACATTAAAGTTTGAGCATGTTTTCTCATATTGGACAGATTCAATAGACGGATGAGAAATTAAATAATAGATGACATATCCATTTTCCCAAAGATTAACCACAGTCATTGTCTTGTCTCGTAGAGACACATGGCTTGTAATTATTGGCCAAAGGAAATTACATGGCATAGATAAAAATGATGATGTAGACCCTGCAGTCAGATGACACATGGACTCTCCTACACAGTTAGCAGTGACATGGCAGTTCTGATGAAGTGGCGAAGCTTAATTGGTCAGAGGGAATGATGTGGAAATGTCATGTCTTGAGATGATAGTAGGATGACATAGTCCCACTAGGTATTGCCACGTGGCATGCAAAATTGACACATTATGATTGGTCAAAAGGTCGAAAATGGGTGACACTTGGCACACCTCATGGGTTCCCATGTGGCATGATGACATCATGCTAACATCATCATGTAGATGACCATGGACCTTTAGGAATAGAGTCACATGGCGTAGTCACATTGTCACATGAATGATAGGCCCAAAGGACCATGGAATTTCTTTTAAGGACAAGGTCACATAGATGGTCACATTCTCTGCTTGGTTATAATGATCAAAGATTCAAGATTTTCGGCATAATTTTTGGCCCATCGTTAGTTCCCATAAGCCTTGACATCACTATATATATATATATATATATATATATATATATATATATATATATATATATATATACATACATTATGAAGGAGAAAAAATGAACTCATGGTGAATAAATGGTAATGTATGTTATGTAATGATCACTTGTTATGAGTTCAGAAGACTAGATTGCATTGTTTTGAGTTTGCAACATTATTTTTTATGATGAGAAGAGGATTAAAGTCTACCTGAGAGGTCGATTTATAGTCCACTATTGGTCTTATATGTAATGGAGGTGGAGATCCTTCATGAAATCCACTATCTTGTTCATATATAAGCAAAGGTTGAGCTTTGCTAATAATGGTTGTCATGTAGTGGAGTTGGTGTTTGGTAACGAGGTTGACCTCATCATTTGGTAGAGACACTATTGGTTTGATACATATAATGGAGCCATTGTTTGTTTGATGTATAATGGAGGTCAATCTCATCATTTGGTAGAGACACTATATGTTTTATATATATAATGGATCCATTGTTTGTTTGATATACATAGCCATGATTTATAGGTTGAGTTCACCATTGGTAGAGTCACTGCTTGGTTTAATAATGGAGCCACTTTGTGTTTGATATATGCAGGCTTGATTTGGAGTTCGAGCTCACTATTTTGGTGGAACCATTATTGGTTTGATATATATTTTAGAGGTCAAATCCACCAAGCCACTACTTGGATTGATATATATTGAAGTTATTGTTCGTTTGATACATAGTGGAGTCATTTTGGCAGAGGCTACTGTGGAGTACTAAAAAAGGTATGTTTTTGATGATCATTTCAGTATCTTTTCAATAGAACTTGCAAACCTTTTTGCATCATGAACTTGGAAAACAATAAAGAATTATAACAAAACATGAGAATTTAATATGCAAGACTAAAACGCTAACAAATTGTCTTTTCCTTATGCAGGAAGGAGTAAAAACGAGAAGTTGTCGTTCCAAAGGAAAGGACAAGGATGAGATAACCGTTGTCCCTTTGACGGGAAACCGAATGCAAACAAGGCAAAGTAAATCAAAGCGAATCGGCCCTGAAAAGGAGATGGAGATACCAGCTCGGCGCAGGAGAGAAAAGAAATGATTAAGGATTAACGGTTCGGCGAATCCCTCAGGATCCTTGATCCTGATGGATCACTGTTTTATCTATTTTTGCACTTAGACATCTCCGCCGTCACCCTTATAAAAGGGATAGCACTGTTAGCTCAAAAGGGGAGTTAGACATGATTATGTTTTTATGAAATTTCTTCTGAGATCAAAACTTTGATCATCGAGTCTCGATAAGAACTGGTTTACTGTAATTCTGTTTCATGCATTAATACAAACTTGGTGATTACTTCATCTCCGAGTCTGGATTAACCTAAAGCAGTGTACCCCTGGAGGCTAAGGGCCCGGCCCTGGAGGACACTTGCTCCTGTATTATTACGATTGGTTTTCGCGTGGTTTTCTTATTGTCGTTATTTGGTAATCTGATATGTTTTATAAGTTTACATTACATGCTCTGTTATGTTTAATTCATTAAGGTTTCCATAAGACAGAACTATTGTACTAACTCTGCATCATATTACTGTTCTTTTCAAAGTTGATCTAATATTATTAGCCTTAATAGAATACTATTATTATTCCATTACAGAGCTTTTGTGCTGTACGTTCACATTACAGAATTCATCTTGGGAGTTATGTTTTTCACGATTGATGAAGATGAACAATGCTATCCTATTCTGAAACGCAGTCGTATTCCTTTTAAACGAGATTGATGCTTAGATCAGATTACTATTTAAGTGTGCTATGTGTGTATATGGTTTTCAACGTTGTTCCATAGTTTATCAGTAATCGGTGCTATTCCATTGGTGTTTGCTGTTCGATCTGCCTTAAGAGTGAAAGATTACTGTTTGATTACGATTAATACATTTGATTTGATAGATTAAGTTTGTTACTGCTTGTGAGACTTAGTTGTTGTTCTATTTCTTAGCCGCTGTTCCATTTAAGAATTGTTGTTCCATTACAGACTTGCTGTTCGATTTCTTATTTGCTGTTCTATTTTCTTATCTGCCGTTCCATTTGCTAGCATTTGTTACTTTGGTGTGGGAGACGATCTAAGGCTGTAGTGAGCTTTGGCATTTACTGTCTGGCTCCCAGATCCACGATTTTTTCTCTGATTTCCTTTTCCATCAGTTTCCAAAGGGATGGGTTATCACTACTGAACCCTTGACTGATAAGTTACTTAGTCTTTTGAATGTGTGATTTACTCTTTTGAAGTAGTTAAGCTATAGAAAAGCATCCATTTACTCTTGTATTTCTGAACACTGTACTACTACCATTACTCTGGCAAATGATAGCCTCAGACTGAGACACTCTTTGAAATAACCAAACGCTCCCGAATTGACATATTAATGTGAGGTAATTAGAGGTGAAAGAGACCCTTTTTATAGCTCTACATTTTGGCACCGTTGCCGGGGAGAAGAGTGTAGCCATTTGTTCTTTTTTTTCAGAGTAGTGTACGAACCTGCTAGGGAAGAGTTGGATTTTAAAAACGAAAGGTAAGAACCTACGTACGGAGCATGTAAAACCCATGCTCCTCTATCCGCTTTCCTAACAGATTTGCTGTTGCTTTGGTTGAATAGAATTTAGCAGTTAATTTGAGTGCATGACTAAGCAGAAAAAACTAGAAAAAAATACCAAACCTCTACCCAAGCCAGAAAAAGCTAAGGGGCCGGTGACCCTTGGCCGAACGACCTTCATAGACGAAATCTACAAGAAAGCAGAATCTCAGCCATCAGTAGGACCCAGGAAAATCATTTCTAAACAACCTACTAGCTCCCTTCAGGCCACAGGATCACCATCTGTAGCCTTTGCTGAGGTGCATAGTCAAACTGAAGAGCAGGACTTTCAAGAAATTGAAAATTCTACTCCAGAACTATTGCAGGAAGGGAATTTCAGCAATATTTGTGAAGGAGAAGGAGAAACAGGAGAAACTGAGGAACCGAGATCTCCTATTGGAACAACTTAGACATTAAACAACCCAGACAAGGGAAGTTCTACAAAAATCATTGTTGAAGAAACTCAATCTCCTCAGACATTAGGCACCCTGATTATCCCAGATAGAGGAAGTGTTATTAAAACTGTCCCTGTTAAAGCCATTCCCTCTCAACCTAGGAATACTTTCCTAGATATCCTAGAAGGTTATTGGCATATATTCGACCCTATGGCTCAAAACCAGCCAAACACCCAAACCTCTACATTACAATACCCTATAGTGGATTCTGCAGCAAATGCGCCTATGAAAGCAATCCCTCTTCAACATATCCCTACATTTCATGGTCTTACATCAGAAGATCTGGATGCATTTTTATTTGAATTTGACATGTTGTGCAGGGGATATGATTACACCACCAACCCCCAGAAACTGAAACTATTTCCCTCTACATTAAAAGGGGCTGCTTTAAGATGGTTTATGGGATTAGGTGGCGGGGTTATAAATAACTGGGACCAAATGAAAGAAGCTTTTCTAAAAAAATATCAGGATTATTGCAGGTCTAGGGAATTAAAGGACGAAATATTCCAGATGACAGCTAGACCGAATGAAACATTAGAGGAGTATGTAGAACGTTTCCAGTATATTCTGTAAAGATCTCCTTATGCATCACTACCTTTACCTGATAATGTGCTAAAAACAACGTTGATAAGGGGCATGAAGGAACAATGGATTGAAACATTAAACATTATGGGAAAAGGGGATATTTATCAAGAGAATTTTGCTGACATTATTGATTTATGTATCAGGAGCTCGAGAGGTAGCACAAGAGTAAAACTGGCAGAATATGATCGGTTTGTGAGAGATAATAAAATTTCAATAGAGGGAGTAACACGTGTAGAAATTGGAAATTTATTGGAAAATTTTAAAACTGATATACTAGGGACACTGACTACACAACTTGATATTATGTAGGCCAAACAGAAGCAAATGGAGGCAGAACAGAATTTGGGGATCTTCTGTCCCCGATGCAAGAAAAAGCATAGCCACAAGGAGTGTCCACTAGATACAGTCCAAACATGTGCCATCTGTACAAAAGATCACCTTACGGAGAGCTGCCCCTCACTTCCGGGATTGAAGGCGGTATCTAAGGAAGCGGAGGAAGAACCAGAATCGGTGTATTTGCTCAACCAGCGCTGTCAGTGGCAACCGAGACAATCTGGTATGTTTCCAGACCCAACTTCTTCTTTTCAGCCTCCACAATATAATGCTCAACAATATAATATGTGGCAAAGTCAATCCCAACCCCCGTTTCCAAACTGGTCACCACAGTCATTCCCTTCTTCAAACTCGTGGCTGAATCGGGCAAGCCAATCTGGTTGGTCGAGTTTTCCTTACACTCCACCATATTGGCAAGGTAACTCATATCCTTCGCAATGGACTCCCCCTACTTCACAAAGTTCAGTCTGGCAGACAAACTGGCAGAGACCGATGCATCAGCCAGTAGGAACTATTCTGATCCCTCAACCTACACTGCCATTCTTACAACAAAATCCCCAGTCTAATCAAAGACCGTAACTCCCAGCCCAACCCAACCCCAATCCAAATAACAGACCGGTCCAATCTCTCCAAATAATAGAATCACCAGAAATAGGAGCCGATCTGAAGGAGTGTAATGATCTTCAGTTAAGATCTGGGCGTATTATTGAAACCGAGGGAGATAAGACAATTCAGATTGAAGATCAGTTACCCAGAGAACATCTGTCACAACAAGAGGATGTGAATAAACAGAAAACTCATAATCAACCAACCACATCCTCTCCTCTGTTCCCAGAACGATTAGTCATACCTCGACCTATACAATATCCTGATTTTGACATTCTGGGAGAATTACAAAATCTGTACATAAAAATTCCATTCCTCCAAGCCATTCAAGACATCCCCATATACGCAAAAACTATCAAAGAATTGTGCATAAAGAAACCAAGGAGGAATATAAAAAATAATCCAAGAGTCCAAGTAGTCAGCACTTTATCTGACTTACTATCCGGGAAAGAAACACCCATTAAATATGAAGACCCAGGAAATCCAATTGTAACTGTCCAAATTTATGGTCAGACCTTGTCTAATGCCTTAGTTGATCTAGGAGCTGCAATTAATATCTTAACAACCACCACTTGGCAAAAGCTAGGCATTACATCTGTAGAACCCACCTCTACCTTGCTAGAATTGGCTGACCGATCTGTGGTTAGGCCAGAAGGTACTCTACATGATGTCATGGTCTCTGTTGATTCCTGGGAATATCCAATCGATTTCCTGATAATAAATCCTAAAACCCGACTTGATGGACACCCACTGATTTTAGGTAGACCTTGGCTTACCACTGCTGATGCTTACATTGGCTGCCGGCAAGGAAATATGACCATAACCAAAGGACCAAATATCAAGAATTTAGTTCTATATCCTCCAGCGCAGCCAAGTGTCACAATAATCAAAACCAATAAGCACCCTGTATCATACCTTACTGATAACATTAGATCTCCATTAACTATACAAGAGGCACTTGATTTCAAAGACCAAACAAAAGATGATGCCATTAATAATTTCGTTAGCCAAACTGAATCTAGATCCTGCACACAATGTCACATGATAGAAGCAACATTTGATAATGAATTAGAAGAAGATCCTCTGAAAGATACACATGACCAAACAATACCTGTTACTTCTGTTGCAAATAGTAAAATTGTGGAAATTGAACCGGGAAAAAGCTTAAATATTAATGCCAACCTCACACCTGAACAAGAAATGAAGCTCATCCATTTGTTAAGGAAATATAAAGAAGCATTTGCATGGGATTACCCTGATATGAAAGGAATTGACCCCCAATTATGTACACACCACATTTATATAGAAAAGGATGCTAGACCTGTTCGTCAACCTCAAAGGAGACTTAATCCTCATCTAAAAGATGTGGTAAAAGCCGAACTTCAAAAACTTTTAGATGTCAATTTTATCTATCCTATCTCTGATAGTAAATGGGTCTCTCCGCTTGTGGTGGTACCAAAAAAGAATGGGAAATGGAGAATCTGTGTGGACTACAGGGAGCTAAATAAAGCAACACAAAAAGACCACTTTCCCCTCCCATTCATAGACCAAGTATTAGATACTTTAGCAGGAAAGAAATTCTTTTCTTTCCTAGATGGCTTCAGTGGATACAATCAGATTCAGATTGCCCCTGAAGACCAAGATAAAACTACTTTTACTTGTCCTTGGGGAACATTTGCCTACCAAGTTCTACCTTTTGGCTTATGCAATGCTCCTGCCACATTCCAAAGGGCTATCCTTAGCATTTTTGCAGATTTAATAAATGACAGACTTGAAGTATACATGGATGACTTTGCACCATATGGAGATGATTTTGATCCAGCATTGGATACCCTAGAAAAAGTCCTACAACGCTGCATTGCTACCAGGCTTTGTTTAAGCCATGAAAAATGTTATATGCTGATGACTGAAGGACTTATCTTAGGCCACTATATTTCAGCAGCTGGTATTCAGGTAGACCCGGCCAAAATCCAAATACTTTTGCTTATTCCCACTCCTACCACTCAAACAGAGGTACGCAATGTTCTTGGATTTTCTGGTTATTATAGGCGATTTATAGAACATTATTCACACATTGCTGCACCTCTATATGCACTAACTGGTAACGTTGATTTTCTTTGGACAGAAAAATGTGAACGTGCTTTCAAGGATCTGAAGAAGCTCGTATCCACAGCCCCAGTCCTTCGAGGATCAAATTGGGATTTGTCATTCCAGATATCATCGGATGCCTCAGATACAGCCATTGGAGCAGTCCTTGGGCAGGAAGAGGATAAAAAACCATATGCTATTTATTACATCAGCAAAAATATATCCCCTGTTGAATTAAATTACACTGTTATTGAAAAAGAATTCCTAGTTGTAATACATGCTGTCAATAAATTTAGACATTACATTACTGGATATCCTGTTATCCTGTATACAGATCATTCTTCCATAAAATATCTAGCAAATAAACCTGTCACAAATGGTAGAATAACTAGATGGCTGATTTTATTGCAGGAATTTGATATCATAATCAAGGATCGACCTGGCAAAGAAAATCCTGTAGCCGATTTTCTCTCAAGAATGCCAAAGCCAATTGATGCAGCAGCAGTTGAAGATCAATTTCCGGACGAGCATCTGTTTGCTGTTGCTGTTCAAACACCCTGGTACGCTGATGTTGCCAATTACCTCGCAGTAGGTAAACTACCAAAACATCTAACCCCTAATGAGCGGAAACATATTGTTCAGAAGAGTGCTCGATTCTCGTGGATTGGGGGCTATTTGTTTCACACAGGAGCAGACATGCATATCAGGAGATGCGTCCGAGAAGATGAAATCTTTGACATTTTAAAAGCCTGTCACGATGGACCATGTGGTGGACATTTCGCTGAGCGCAGAACTGGACATAAAGTACTGCAGACAGGGTATTATTGGCCCACGATTTTTAAAGATGCAAAGAAATTTGTCCAAGCCTATGACAGTTGCCAACGAGCAGGACGCCCTGGTCAGTCTGATGAGATGCCTCTGAAACCACAGTTGGTCATTGAACCATTCGAGCGATGGGCTCTTGATTTCGTTGGACCTATCAACCCATCATCAAACCAGAAAACATATATTTTGGTGGCAACAGAATATGTCACCAAGTGGGTTGAAGCAGAAGCATTGCCTAGAGCTACAGAGGACTCTATCATACAGTTCTTGTTCCATCTATTTGTACGCTATGGCCTTCCAAGAGAAATAATTACAGACGGTGGACCACAGTTTGCTGGAAACAGAATAGCTGCAACACTCAACAATTATCATGTCCAGCATAAAATCACTACTCCATACCACCCACAGGCGAATGGACAGGTAGAAAGAAACAACAAAATAATAGAAGCAATTCTAATGAAAACCATTGCGTCACATAGACGTGATTGGGCTACTAGACTACCTGAAGCACTCTGGGCTTACAGAACAACATGGAGAAGCACCACTGGTTACTCACCTTATCAATTAGTGTTTGGAAAACAACCCATTTTTCCCATAGAATTCGAAATCCAAACATTACGGAAAGCACAGGAAGTTGGCTTAGATCTAAGCGAGGCACAGATTAATTGATTGCAGCAGATCAATGAATTGGATGAAATTAGGCTCTCTGCACTTCAAAACACTGCCTTGATCCAACAACAGCGAGCTAAATGGCATGATGCTCTCATTAAAAATAAAGTCTTCCACGAAGGAGACTGGGCTCTGTTGTACGACTCCAGGTTTCAGGACTTCCCTGGGAAACTCCAGACTCGTTGGTTGGGACCATACGAAATCCAGAAGGTACATGACAATGGGACCCTTACTCTAATTACTATTGACGGTTCTGGATATTCCTTCAAGGTAAATGGCCACCGAGTTCGTCTCTATCGCAAACCACTCACTCGGGAGTCCTTCTGCCAGCAGCTACGCCGAGACAATGAAACGGAGATTTTGGGAGAGGAAGAGAAGTCTTCCTCACCTGTAATTCAAGAGGAATTCATTTCTTTTTACAGTTTGTACATAAGTTCTTTTTCCTTGAATCATTTTTGTACATATTTTTGAATTAATGTTTTGCTGTCATTTTTGTTGTTCCTTTTTCAAAAGAACAACATTTTTTTTACCGGCTGTTCCTTTTTCAAAAGAGCAAATCCCTTTGGATCAACCGTCATCTCGTTGTAATTAGGATCTTTTCCTTTATTTTTGTGTATTCTGCTGTTCCTTTTCCAATGGAACATCATTTTTGATCTTTGTCGTTCCTTCTCCAAATGAATGGCATTTGTGTGTTTCTGTTGTTCCTTTTTCAAAGGAACAACATTCTTGTGTTTCTGTTGTTCCTTATTTCGTTGTGTGTTTCTGCTGTTCCTTTTCCAAAGGAACAACATTTATGATTTTCTGCTGTTCCTTTTCCAAAGGAACAACATTCTTGATTTTCTGTTGTTCCTTTTCCAAAGGAACAACATTCTTGATTTTCTACTATTCCTTTTCCAAAGGAACAACATTCTTGGTTTTTTTGCTGCTCCTTTTCCAAAGGACGGCATTTGCTTGTTCTACTGTTCCTTTTCTAAAGGAACAACATTTCGATTTCTGCTATTCCTTTTCCAAAGGAACGGCATTTTTGCATTTTTTTGTTGTTCCTTTTTTTCAAAAGGAATGGCATTTCCTTGTATTTGCTGTTCCATTTTCCAAGGAACAACATTTTTTTGATTCTGCTGCTCTTTAAAAAAAAAAAAAAGGAACGACATTTGCATTTTCTGCTATTTGAGATCTCTTGTTGGCCCTTTTTCCAAAAGGAACACCACTTGCATGCTTTTTCTCTCACTATGAAACAACTTATTCCTTTTGCTGATCTAAATTTAGGATACTTATTGCTCCTGTTCTTTCAAGTCTTTTAGGATACAGCGATGCACTTATGCAATGGATACAGAATCACAACATACTGAAATCAGCCAATCATTAATCGCTATCTTTATAAGGCTCTGCATTGGTAAGAGGACAAAAGGAAGGACACACTTATTTATCATCTTTTGCTGTCATTATTCTACTAATTCTACTATGATTGTTCATCTTTATCATGACGACCCTTTTTAATCCTTCTTGATTATTATTTAGGAATAAGAGCAAAGGGTTTATATCTTCCTATTGAGATGTTAAGACTTCTTCCACCATTCCTACTCTTAAGGAGTGTTGAACCACCCCTTGTGTATAAATAAGGGAAAGTATTTTGTGAAAAAAAAAGAAAACAGTAAAACATGACTTATAAGTTGTCAAATGCAGGATAGGGGGTCTCATCAAGAGCCAGCCTACCATGATCATGAGGATGAAAGCAAAGTGGCATTCCCACTATGGCCACCACACCAGGGATATGGTCCAAAAGGTATATCAAATGAACAACCCTTGGAATAGGAGGTCTCATCACAAGCCGGCCTGCCCACTTTTTTCTCCTTCCTCGTGAATGGCATTATGGTTAACTGGTCACCAAGCCAACATAATGGCCTACATTTTGACATTACATTCCCTAAATTATACATAAAGAATAATGGTTCCATGGGTGAAATGAACAACTCTGCCAAGGTTATAGACACCTGTCGGCAGCAGAGCACTGTTAATGGTATCGAGGTCACATTATTTACACCAATAGGTGAGTTATTAACACCCTTTTGTTTCTTATACCTTAATAATTAATCATATATCATTTCCCGAATTATATAGTGCATGCACATTTATTATCATCAATCATGGCAGAGTAGTTGACAATGACCGCAGAAGATTTGGAAAGTACGACAGATGTCCTATCCTCCCAGCCTCGCATCATAACACATCAGCTTCTCATGTAATAAGCAATCTAACTTTACGCCTCGATTTCGGTAATTCGCTGTTGTTTGTAAACATGGCACATTGCCATACGATGTTCCTTTATGACTCTGTTTTAGAGCGAGCGCTGCTCCTTTATTTACCGGCTGGGACAGCCTATCACATTGCGGGGGGGAGGTTAACCTCATTATTCCCTGGAATATGTGTCAGCTCACTATTCGGGAAAGTTGTGTACTAGGGTACGGCATGGCTTAACGGCATACTATTTTTATTTTTTCTGCACGAATTGATGTTTATAAGCCATTTCTGTTGTATACTCTGTTTTTGAACAAAGCCTCGCGTCTATCACCCTCTATGTGTTTCAACAGCACGAACAGCTGCCGTTCCATTAAGAATTTACAGTGAAACCATGGGAGGAAGATCGATCCGGAGGGAACCGCAGGTGTTGACAGTCTCCGCTGCTGCCCGGGAAATCTTGGCAAGAGCAGGGTGGCTGACTTATTTCAACCGCTTGCAGGAGTCTAACGAGACAGTGGCAATTGAATTCCTGCAGAATTTGCAAGAGGATTACTCCACAGTGAGGGGGAGACATATAGCAGTCTCCGACGACATAATTGCAGAAGTCTCGGGACTACCAGCCACCGGACCTGTATGGACGTTAAAGAAGGAGAGATTGCAGAAGATTATGGAAATCTTCCAGGACGAAGGCCAGAGCCTGGCAATTAAAGGAAAGGGAGTTCTGCCAGCAACGCTAGGAGAGCCCTGAGCAGAATTGGCACGGACCGTTCAAAGCTACATCACCTGTGAAGGAAAAAAAGACGTGGTAAGACCACGACATCTTAAACTCTTAGCTGTTCTAAAACAGAAATGCCTTGTAAATTTACCTACACTTTCAAATTCGTTACTTCATGATGTTGCACGAAGCATAAAAAAGGCATAGCATGTAGAGTCAGTTGTTAGTCATCACGGGTTGATTCGGTTAATTATCAGTGATAGCCTCACCCAGCGGCAGAGCAGCTGGGAAGGGCTAATTGCAATAATAGATGGGGGGTTGACAGCACCATCCCCAAAACGTAAGCATGCCACCAATACACCAGAGCGTCCAGAAAAATGCAGAGAATTATCAAAACAGAAAAATGCCACCAGTACATCCGAGCGTCCAGAAAAACGCAAGAAATTGGCAAAGCGTAAGCATGCCACCGATACACCCGAACAGCCAGAGAAACGCAGGAAATCAGTCTGATTAGCACGAATACGAGGGAGGCTGGAAAAGCTCCAGGAAAACACCAGCCAGCCAATAGAAATTGAAGATGAGAAACCCTCACGGCAAGAAGAAGAGGCCGAGCAATCTGAAGACGAGGCCGAGCAATCCGAAGAAGAAAATGAAGAAGGAGCCGAGCATTCTGAAACAGAGGCCGAGCAATCTGAAGAAGAAAATGAAGAAGGAGCCGAGCATTCTGAAATAGAAGCCGAGCGATCGGAGGAGGAAATGGAACAACAGGAAGGTAGCCCATTGAAGGACCCAGTGGGAGAAGATGAATTGGCCGAAGTCTTGGCCAATATGGGCGAATATGACCAACCTTCCAGTCCATCAGACCTCCATGACAAACCCCAGGAGGAAAGTGCACCTGAAGAACCACATGCAAAGGAAACAGGGGCAGAAAGAGAAGCCACCCAAGAAATGACAGAACCAGTTAGGGTTCCTGCCCCAGAACAGCCAGAGCAGAACAATGAAGAAACACCCCAGAAGGAAGATTCGGGGACTAGTCACAGTCCAGGCCATAATGGACAGCCTGTTGTCCCTTCTAAAGAAATTTTGGAAATCAAAGGACTGCGAAAGGAATATAAGAGATTATTGAACATAATAGTCTAGCTCTTCCAGTAGATTAGGATCCTGAAAGCAAGGCAAAGGGTAAAAAGGACTTCAGGAAGGAAAAAGGTGACCGCTCTAGTAAAACCCTGCAAGGCAAAGGGGCGGAGGATTAGAATTCGTCCTGCTGTTCAAAACCATGTCGAGAACCAAGATGCTATTCCAAATGATGCTGAGGAACAGACTGCTGCTCCATTTGAAAAATAACAGCAATGAACTGATATTCACGTTCAAGTAGAAATGGATGATACGATCACCCAAAACCAAGCTGCTGTTCCAAATGATGCTGAGGAACAAACTGCTGTTCCACAGACTGATATTCACGTAAAAATAGAAATGGATGATATGATGACCTGTGATAAGGAAATTCAGACGGTGGCACCACCTTCAGGAGTAATAAGGGTTCTGAACTCAAAGCAACGCAATAAGAAAGTTTAGGTAAAACTCCCGGCCTCCACTGCTCTATGGAAAAGAGATCCAAAAACAGTAACCCTGCGAAAGATGTTAAAGCAAGCTCAGCAAGAAGCAGAAGAGTTTAGAGAGCAAATAGTCCCTTGCGGAAAGTATGAAGAGCTACAACAGTAGCTTAGGAACGTCAATCAATCCGAAAGCCAGGCTTTTGAAGGTTGGCGGAAGGAACAAGAAAAAGTTGCAAAGGTAACTTGTAGGCTAGATATTGTTATCAAGCGGATGGATACCTTGTGTTCTTTATACAATGACGTCTTAACTTGTAGAACCCCTGCCAAAAATTATGCCCTATTTCTACTGGAACGATATTTGCAATTAAAAATAAAAGCTGTTAAAGCAGGTGCTCCTGCTGTAAGCACTACGGGGTAAAAGTCTAGAGACTGCTGTGTGAGTTCTATTTACATAACCTTGTATTAGACCAGGAGACTGAGCTAAACCCTAGCCCTTTTGTTGGAGACATCCAATTGTAGGCGTTCATCTCATTTGGGGTTAATCAGATTAAATGGCTTAAAGCCTATAATACTTTCCAAAGGCAAGAAAACAACTTAGATTTGTGGGTAAGGGCTGAGCCTAGGAACCCGGTACAGTTATGGAAAGCACATAGAAACCTCGTGAAGACTCCGGGTGTAATTGAAACATTAGGACCCATGCATGAGGCACTCATTCAACAAGGATTAGAATATTTTCTTTCTATCAAAGAGCGTGCCATTGATGCAGCTAAATTTTGGTATCAAATCTCTAATCCAAATATCCAGCTCAGGGAACCGTTTAAGTATGAGAATTTTAAACTAGCTGCCAACCGTTTGCACCTTTATGGCGAGATCATTTTGAGGACAGGGCCATCCTGGTTAGGATATAGGTTCTGGAGTCCAATTATTTGGCACCCTGCACCCGGATACCAAGCCCTGTATGAGATTCCCGAGGGTCAGACAGGCCATTTCTTTGACTACCTCGTTACTCATCATGGTTGTAGGCCTCCGCATGAGATTCCATCTCCAGCCTATTCTCTCACTGCCTTGCATGTCAACTACAACGTTTTCATGAGGGCATGAAACAGGGTAAGCAGGGGGTGTGTGGAGTACTAAAAAAGGTATGTTTTTGATGATCATTTCAGTATCTTTTCAGTAGAACTTGCAAACCTTTTTGCATCATGAACTTGGAAAATGATAAAGAATTATAACAAAACATGAGAATTTAATATGCAAGACTAAAACGCTAACAAATTGTCTTTTCCTTATGCAGGAAGGAGTAAAAATGAGAAGTTGCCGTTCCAAAGGAAAGGACAAGGATGAGATAACCGTTGTCCCTTTGACGGGAGACCGAATGCAAACAAGGCAAAGTAAATCAAAGCGAATCGGCCCTGAAAAGGAGGTGGAGATACCAGCTCGGCGCAGGAGAGAAAAGAAATGATTAAGGATTAACGGTTCGGCGAATCCCTCAGGATCCTTGATCCTGAGGGATCGTTGTTTTATCTATTTTTGCACTTAGACATCTCCGCCGTCACCCTTATAAAAGGGATAGCACTGTTAGCTCAAAAGGGGAGTTAGACATGATTATGTTTTTATGAAATTTCTTCTGAGATCAAAACTTTGATCATCGAGTCTCGATAAGAACTGGTTTACTATAATTCTGTTTCATGCATTAATACAAACTTGGTGATTACTTCATCTCTAAGTCTGGATTAACCTAAAGCAGTGTACCCCTGGAGGCTAAGGGCCCGGCCCTGGAGGACACTTGCTCCTGTATTATTACGTTGGCTTTCGCGTGGTTTGCTTATCGTCGTTATTTGGTAATCTGATATGTTTTATAAGTTTACATTACATGCTCTGTTATGTTTAATTCATTAAGGTTTCCATAAGACAGAACTATTGTATTGACTCTGCATCATATTACTGTTCTTTTCAGAGTTGATCTAATATTATTAGCCTTAACAGAATACTGTTATTATTCCATTACAGAGCTTTTGTGCTGTACATTCACATTACAGAATTCATCTTGGGAGTTATGTTCTTCACGATTGATGAACTGATGAACAATGCTATCCTATTCTGAAACGCAGTGGTATTCCTTTTAACCGAGATTGACGCTTAGATCAGATTACTATTTAAGTGTGCTATGTGTGTATATGGTTTTCAGCGTTGTTCCATAGTTTATCAGTAATCAGTGCTATTCCATTGGTGTTTGCTGTTCGATCTGCCTTAAGAGTGAAAGATTACTGTTTGATTATGATTAATATATTTGATTTGATAGATTAAGTTTGTTACTGCTTGTGAGACTTAGTTGTTGTTCTATTTCTTAGCCGTTGTTCCATTCAAGAATTACTGTTCCATTACAGACTTGCTGTTCGATTTCTTATTTGCTGTTCTATTTTCTTATTTGTCGTTCCATTTGCTAGCATTTGTTACTTTGGTGTGGGAGACGATCTACGGCTGTAGTGAACATTAACATTTACTGTCTGGCTCCCAGATCCACAATTTGTTCTCTGATTTCCTTTTCCATCAGTTTCCAAAGGGATGGGTTATCACTACTGAACCCTTGACTGATAAGTTACTTAGTCTTTTGAATGTGTGATTTACTCTTTTGAAGTAGTTAAGCTATAGAAAAGCATCCATTTACTCTTGTATTTCTGAACATTGTACTACTAGCATTACTCTGGCAAATGATAGCCTTAGACTGAGACACTCTTTGAAATAACCAAATGCTCCCGGATTGACATATTAATGTGAGGTAATTAGAGATGAAAGAGACCCTTTTTATAGCTCTACAGCTACTATCACATTTGATTTATAGCGAAGGTTGAGTCCACAATTTAGAAGAGTCACTCTTTTTTCATAGTGGAGGTCAAGCTCACCTTTTTGGAAAAACCATGGCCATTTTGATATATATAATAAAGGTCAAGTCCAACGAGTCACTGCTTGGTTTGATATACATTGGAGCCACTATTTTTTTGACATATTGTGGAGGTCACGCCCCACCATAGTTTGGTTTGAAAACTCATCAATTCCATTTGATTATAGAAAAAAGTCATTGGAAATGGGGTTGGTTCCCACTCCTCTTGGCTAAGTTAGCACATTCACGATTGAAACAAATGATATTACAAACACAACCATATAGCACAATTGGTATAAAACTTGTCTTATATAAATGAGATCATGGGTTCAAACCTTGTTGGGTGTGAGGTTTTGCCCCAATATTTACATTTTGTAGAACAACTAGGTGAAGGGGAGAGTACATTCTATAGATCTGTTGCGAGAAAAGGGATAATTCGTAGAATGTACCCTCAAAAAAAGGATATCTTTTCAAATGATTAATCTTTTATATGGTTTTTAGGGGCTTCTGGGTTCATTACAAAGCCAAATTTGATTCCGGAAGAAGCATGGTTATCAAGATTTAGTTATGATAGTTTATGAAGGCATGAAAGGCCTTGATAATGTATTTTTGATGTTCAAAATTACTAGCATGTGTTTTGAAGGATAAATGTGTTCAGAAATCTAGGGGTAGCAAGTTAGGTGATTTCTCTTTATTTAATACCTTCTTGTGATGTGTTTTTAATTAAATTAATTAGATTATTCTTCAACTTGATTATTATTGTGTTCTTATCATCAAACAACTACTAAACCATAAAGAACAATGAGACAAGATTACACAAGATATAAGTGATCAGTCAGGGCCAAAACCTCTCCAACTGAGAGGAAAACCCACCAGAATTATTCTCTTCTTATAGAATTTCAATTGACGAATTCCAAGACCTATGACCCTTGACCAAGACCCTCCAAGACCAAACCTTTCTTCCAACAACTTCTGCAATTTTGACTTCTAGCAACTTCTTTTGCAATTTCAAAATCCAACAACTTCTTCTGTAATTTCAACCTCCCCAGTATATTCTTATGCAACTTCGATCCAATAGTTTCTTTTGCAACTTCGACCCAACAGTATATTCTGCAACTTTGACCCAAGAGTTTCTTCTGCAACTTTGACCTAGTAGTTTCTTCTGCAACTTTGACGAAGCAGTTTCTTTTGCAACTTCATCCAAACCGTTTCTTCTACAATTTCATCCCAGCAGTTCCTTCTGCAACTTCAATTTTTCCAATAACTTTCTAGCACTTCGACTAGCCCAAAAACATTCCAACACTTTGACTTGCCCAACAAATCTTCCATCACTTCGACTAGCCCAACAACTATAGAAACACTAACACGAGAGAGAGAGAGAGAGAGAGAGAGGCCCAAAACTTCAATCTTGTTCTTCTTCTTCTTTTTCGTCCTTTTCCATATTCCATCATGAGCAGATCGAACTTGATTGAGAGTGTTTCCAAATGAGGTCAAGTTCCTTCTTATTTATAGCCTTATGAGGGGTACAAATTGTTACCTTTAGGTTGACTTGCCCCTTCATGTATGATGACTTGACCTTTGCATTATAACGAGGTCTTGGAGGTTCTTTTTGCTCTATTTTGACTCAAATAAATTTTCTTTACAATATTTAACATGCCGAAATGGGTCTTGAATACATGAAAATGAATCAATTGACTTGTAGACTTAATTAAAATCCCTAGAAGCACTCAATGGGTGCTTTTTTGGGTGTGTGTTATATTCTTTCCATGACTAACCCCACGCACGGGGGAAGCAATAGTCCCCCCCCCCGTATGTTGCATCGGGTGCAGTAGGGGGATCACAGGTGGGTTTGAGGGGGGGTGGTAGCTCCCCTATACGGGGTCTAGGGTAGCGCCCCGTGGAATTTTTTTTTGGACCCTATATTAGGTGGGAAGACCTACCTATGGTTTTGTGTGTGGTTTTAGCACATGGTTTTATTCCCATGGTATTTTGTAGATTCGGTCAAGGGAACTACGATTATGTTCTAATCCAGGGTTAATGGATTGGGGTTTATGGATGCTTCGGCATGTATATATATGTATTGTAACATTGAAAGGAATATAATGAAAAATCAATCTGGTAGTCTTGGTTTTGGGATCTAGGGGAAAATCTCTATGTATGTATGTTTTATGTTTTATGCTCTCGCCATTGTTTATTCTTTATTTTTAGAATTTGTATGTAGTTAATTTTTGTATGTGGTTAAAACCTACATTTGGTATCAGAGCTATTTTTCCTTCAAGGGGACACCTTTGCTACTGAGGGGTTTTTCTCGGGCCTATGGTAGACCCTGTTCAGTGGGAGATATGCGGAATTGATTCTTGTGGTGAAAGAAGATGGTAAGAAATGAAAAGATAGAGATCGAGAAATTTAATGGTCAAATTTTTGAGTTGTGGAAACTCAAGATGGACGATCTGCTGGTGGATAAAGATTAGTGGATCACGGTAGATCTGGGTACTAAACCAACAACAATGTCAGTTGAAGACTGCGTGAAGTTGGATCGGAAGGCAAAGAGCACAATACGGTTTTGTATCTTACATTAAGTATTGTTGAATGTATTAGGGGAAGCTTCCGCAAAGGCTTTGTGGGACAAGTTAGGGACTTTGTAACAATCTAAGTCTCTGGTGAATAAACTGTTCCTATGGAAAAAGCTATATAACTTGAGAATGAAGGATGGAGACTCAGTGACAGAGCATTTGAATTCCTTTAATACTATGGTAAGTTAGTTGTTATATGTTTATATAAAAATTTCAAATGAAGATAAGTGCATCAATTTGTTGTGTTCTCTATCAGATTCGTGGGATAATCTGGTTATTGCAATAGGTAGCAATGCGACTATCTTGCAGTTTGATGAAATAGTCTCATCCTTGGTGTCATAGGAGATGAGACAGAAAAATACAGAGGGCCAAAATGGTGATGCCTTGTCTGTACGAGGACAGTCCCAGAATAGAAACAAAAATAAATCCTTGAGTGGGAGATCTCAATCTAGAGTGAGATTTAAATCTCCAGGAAAACATGTAAAGGTGTGCTGGAAATGCGAAAAGGAAGGGCACTTCAAAAATGACTGTATATCTAAATCTCTTGAGAAAGGAAAGGGATCTGATGATGCTCCTTCTATAGAGGTGAAAACCACCTCAGATGAAGGTGGGGATGTGTACTTGTCTTCTTCTTCAAGTACACATGTAGATCATGAGGCATGGTTAATTGACTCAGGTGCATCCTTTCACTTCACTCCCCATAGGGAGTGGTTCTGCGAGTATAATAAATATGATGGCGGTGATGTCTTCTTAGGGGATGACAGGAAGGATAGAATCAATGGTCACAGAAAATTCAAGTTGAAGTTGCAAGGTGGAAGGATTAGAACAATTCTGGGTTTTCTGCATATTCCTGCATTGGCCAAAAAACTGATTTCTGTAAGCAAGTTGGATGATGCAGGTGTAAAAATAGTGTTCAAGAAAGATGCCTGCAAGATGGTTCGGGGAGTAGTGGTATTGATGTGGGGAGTTTGGATTGGAAATCTATACAAGCTTCAAGGTAGCACCGTTATTGATGGGTGAAACAGTTCTGTGGTTCCTTAAAATGGGGCAGAAAATCTAGTGGTCTCTAGAGAAAATACCATGCTATGGCATGAAAGGCTTGGACATATTGGAGAGAAGCCCCTTCGAATACTTCATGGTAATGGTATGGTAGAAGGTATGTCTAATTTCTCTATGGATTTTGATTTCTATGAAAATTGTGTATATGGGAAGAAAAATTAGGTGAGTTTCCCCTCAGGTGTTAAGAGGGCGAACGGATATTAGAGCTTATGCTCAGTGATGTGTTTGGACCTGTGTCAATTCCATCACTGGGTAAGTCTGTGTACTATGTATCATTTATAGATGACTTCTCAAGGAATACATGGATATATTTCCTCAGGAATAAATCTGAAGTATTTGACAGGTTTAAAGAATTTAAGGCTCTGGTGGAAAACCAGGGAGAGAAGAAGATAAAGGTGTTGAGGATAGATAATGGTGGAGAGTTTTTCAAGAAGGAATTTGAAGAGTTCTGTAAGAAGTGTGATATAGCATGACAAAAGACTACTCCATACAAACCTCAACAAAATGGAGTTGCAGAAAGAATGAACAGGACGTTGATGGAAAAGGAAAAAAGCATGCTCAGTGGTGCCAAGTTATGACAGGAATTCTAGGCAGATCAGTGGAGACTGCATGTTACCTGGTCAATAGATCACCTTCATCATTATTGGAGGATAAGAATCCACAAGAGGTATCGGCTGGTAAGAAACCCTCTCTTTCACATCTGAGGTTATGTGGATGTGATGCACATGTACATGTTCCAAAGGATAAAATAACCAAGTTGGATAGTAAATATGAAAGGTGCATATTTATTGGGTATAAGGATGGTTTAAAAGGTTATAAGATTTGGAACCCAGAAATAAGGAAGGTTGTGTACAACCACGATGTGGTGTTTAGAGAGGTAAAATATGTTATTAAACATGAACTCCTACCAAAGGAACCTAAGAAGATAGAGTTTGAGCTAAGGGAGGAGGAATCAAAGTCTACAGTAGAAGAGGAATTAGAAGATGAAGAGCCACAAAATCTAGCTGTGAGAAGATCTGTTCGAGAAAGAAGGTAGCTGTCAAGGCATTAGGGGGTTTTGAGGTCTAAAATGGGCCTCCTAATGAAATTATAAAATAATAGTGGAAATAATAAAATAAGATTAGATCACATCTTCAAATTTTAGAGGGAAAAAAGAAAAAACAATTTTTTCAACTCGTATTTTCAACTTATCTCCCTATGGGTTAACTCAAATTTTGAGCACAAATACTCATTGGATGCATAATTTGATTCCTCATCAAAGGAGTACCCATGTTGCCTACTTTCGATGGACCCTTCTACACGAAAATTGAGAAATACATGAAACATGTGATTGCAATAACATGTTTTCATGTATTTTTCATTTTTGTGTAGTAGGGTCCATCGAAAGTATGCAACATGGGTACTCTTTGGATGAGGAATTAGATTTTTCATCCAACAAGTACTCCTGCTCAAAATTTGAGCAAAACTTTAGGGAGATAAGTTGAAAATACGAGTTGAAAAAGTAGTTTTATTATTTTTTAATCTTTTTACTTTTTTACTCCAAAAATGGTGAATCATCCCCCATGGTTGACATCATCATATTGAATCCTATTGGTTCTTATAAAGTTTATTTTGGTTGTACATTTTTCTTCGAAGGCCCATTTTAGACCTCAAAAATCCTTTAATGTATAGTCCAACTACTTTCTATTCAATTTTTTCTTTATCTATTATTGATGATGATCTCAGAACCTTCAGGGAAGGAGTAGATTCAGAGGATGGAAAACTCTGGAAAGAGACCATGGTTGATGAAATTGCATCTTTGCACAAAAATGAGGCTTGGGATCTGGTGGAGTTTCTAGCTAAAAGGAAACCCATTGGAAACAAATGGGCATTTAAGAAGAAGATGAATGTAGAAGGCAAGGTGGAGAAACACAAAGCTTGGTTGGTAGAAAAAGGTTATTCCCAGGTGCTAGGAATTGATTTTGGTGATTTTTTTTTCTCCTGTTGCAAAGGTGGCTTCTATTAGATTAAGTTTATCTATTGTTGCTCCTTTTGATTTTGAGGTAGAACATATGGATGTGAAGAAAACATTTCTTCACGGGGATCTGGAAAAAGAGATCTGCATGAAGCAACCTGAAGGCTTTAGTGAAGGGTAAGAAAGAACTGGTATGTAGGTTTAAAAAGTCCCTTTATGGGTTAAAATAACCACTAAGGATGTGGTATCAGAAGTTTGATACATATATACAGGGACTTGGCTTCACCATAAGCAAAGTAGATCACTGTGTGTATTTTAAATTAATTGGTGATTGTGTTATTTATTTGGTCTTGTACGTGGACGATATGTTGTTGATTGGAAATAAGAAAGAAATTATCCAGTAATTGAAGACCCAGTTGTCCTCCATAATTCGACATGAAGTATCTTGGTGCTAAAAACTATATTTTGGGCATGGAAATTAAACAAGATCAGGAAAAGAGGAAGCTCTGGTTAAACCAGAGGAAGTATGTTGAGACAATACTGCAGAGATTTAATATGCAGGATAGTAAACCAGTGAAGATTTGTATTCATGTAGGTGTAAAGTTATCTATTGAACAATGTCCCAAGACACAAGAAGAGGAAGAGGACATGTCTCAAGTTCCATATGCAACTACAGTCGGTAGCCTGATGTATGCAATGGTTTGTACTAGACCATACATTGCACATGCAGTGGGAGTATTGAGCAAGTTTATGTCAAAACTAGGGAAGGACCATTGGACAACAATGAAGCGGGTTTTCAAGTATTTGTGTGGCACTAGTGATTATGTTTTGTGCTACCAAGGAAGAACATGATTGGACAAAGCTTTGGACACCTGTGGCTTTGTTGATGCAGACTGGGTTGGAGATCTGGATAAGAGAAGATCTACAAGTAGGTATGTGTTTAACCTGTTTGGAGGTGCAGTCAGTTAGATGACAAAGAGATGGTCTATAGTGGCACTTTCAACTACAGAGGCAGGATACATGGAAGCTTCTCATGAAAGAAAGGAAGCAATTTGGTTGCATAGATTGTGTTCAAGTATGGGGTTGGTGCCAAAGTGCAATTTTCTTGTCAAAGAACCCTGCTTATAATTCAAAGACAAAGCACATTGATGTTCAGTATAACTTTGTGAGGGATATGGTTGAGGACAAAAAGGTGTTCTTGGTAAAGATGAACACTTTGAAGAATGTTGCAGATGCATTGATAAAGTCTATGAGCACTGAGAAGTTTTCTTGGTGTAGAGAAACAATGGGCATTGCATGGTTGGACCAATGACTAAGCTCTCTTATGCCCCCCCCCGTGGAAAGAAAATAACAAGTGGGAGAATGTTGGGTGTGTGTTATATTCTTTCCACAACTAGCCTCACACATGGGGGGGTGATAGCCCCCCTGTTTGTTGTGTCGAGTGTAGCCCCCCTCTATGGGGTCTGGGGTAGCACCCCAGGGAAATTTTTTTTGGACCCTATATTAAGTGGGCAGACCTACCTATGGTTTTGTGCGTGGTTTTAGCACATGGTTTTGGGCATGATGGTTTTCTGGCCATGGTATTTTGTAGATTCAGTCAAGGGAACTACAATTATGTTCTAATCGAAGGTTAATGGATTGAGATTTATGAATGATTTAGCATGTATATATATGTATTGTAACACTAAAAGGAATATAATGAAAAATCAATTTGGTAGTCCTAGTTTTGGGATCCAGGGGAAAATCTTTGTGTATATTTGTTTTATGGTTTATGCTCTCATCATTGTTTATTTTCTATTTTTAGAATTCGTATGTAGGTAATTTCTGTACAGGGTTAAAACCTACATGCTTGACCTAAAAATAAATTTCCCTTGAGCATGAAACCCTTGCCTCAATAATAACAATAATAAATTTATTTTCTCTTTACATTAAATACATAAAATCATGATTACATATGTCATTATGAATACTAAACCTAGTTACATATTTCAATGCTCCCTCTTAACTATGAATGTATTCATAATCCATACAAGGTACTTGGACATTATCAATCTAAAGAATTCTCATAAGAAAAGTCAGATTGGTAACCCATCTATTTAGCATCATACCAACCAACATCATCATATAGAAAGGCCTTAACTAACAACTCTATCTATCCACAAGATCAGAGCACAATGATGTCAATACCAATGGCTGATAGACACCATCATCATTGTCTCTAAAGGCACATACCCCACATGGGTGTTCATAGGGTATGTCTTTCCAGGATTATTCTTAACTTGGATCCCCAGTCTTCAAATAATATTGGTCCTCTTTGACTACTCTTATCTTGGATTCCATATCACATCATCAAAGAGTATCAGATTCTGGATTCTTACCCAATACTCCATTCTTTCTTTACAATGTGAAGACAAGAATGATGTGTCTACCTCTCTTCATGCCCTTCACTCAGAATTATGGTTGTTAGTCCCATTATAGTGCATGACACATGAAGTAGATAATCATATTTGTCACTCCCTCTTTGGGAGGACCAACCCATTCCTATAAAAAGAATGTACCCAAGTTCCCTCTTATCCAGGGAAATTCCAAAGCACCCTCTTAATCAGGGACATCTTTTCAAGAGAAATTTTCGGCTTCTTTGGTGGAGATTCATGGTATCTTCAGCTGCTTATAGTTATCCTTCATTTGATGTCATGAATTTCATCTTTATTATTATGGAGCCTTCATATTATAGGGCATCAACCATCCATCACTTTCCTTCACAAACCATGTCAGTCATGTCACCTTCTTTCTACAGGAAAGTGATCTTCTAGTCCAGATTTGGCTTTCCTTCATACAACTACTTCTTACACATCATGTTTCCTTTAAGATCTTCCATCCAACCACATGATTGCTAGTTGTAGGTGACATCTACAACTCCCTTTCAGTAGTCATGTATCATCCCATCCATATGTTGTTCAAAAATATAAAATGAAAAACAAATCAAAGTTACCTTTTGTGATGACATTTCATCATGACATCTACTTGCTCGCAACATCAATATCCTTCACATTCATAAACACATCTCCAAGACTTTCGATATCAAGGGTATCTTTTCTTTATAGACTTCATAAGAGTCTTCATACCTTTTACATGGAGATTTCCTAGCCAATTATTTTAGTCATCAGATATTTGATCATTTTTCTCTTAGCTTTTGTGACTATAGTTTCATCTTTCTTCTTTCTTTCTTCAGATATTTCTCCCCGGGAAATTTCATCCATAGTTCCTTCATCAACCACCTCATATTTCATATGAGGAAATGTTATGTTGATTTCATCTTGTCAATATGTGAATCATGCCTTCATGCATCTTTTCCAAAGTAAGAGATCCCCTTTATTCGATCATTCTCATGAGGTAGAGCATTTATCTGCAACTATATGATGACATGACTTAATCTATCAAATACATACATACCTCTTTTCTTATTTTGGTCATCTAGAATTCTTGCAACAACATCCTTTGATTGAAATAACTTCAACCATATTGACCTATTGCACTCCTTTGTCACCATGTCATAATCCTTCTAAACAATGAATCCCATACAAGGTGGAATTATCAGCGAGACACTTTCTTCTTCCAAATAGAGGTGAACCTTCAAATGAAGATTCCAATAAAGGATCTAGATTATCATCGTTCGACATAAGCTCTTTTCTCATGATGATTTCCTCTTATCATGCTAGATGACTTTATTCTATCCATAAGTACTACTTATGCTTTCAATGAGGTTACCAAGAGCTACTTCCTTTCTATAATGATTGCTACATTCATGTAGTTTTATACTTCACCTTTCTTTTAAGCCTCTATAAAGATGTCATGGGATCTTACTTCAATCTTATTCTTAATATGATGCCATATCCTAATATGATGCATCCTATCCTAATTACCATGATAACTATATTTAACAAAAACTTGAAAAGAATAAAGTGAAGGAGATTATCTCAGTCATAGTAGAGATCTTTCACTTCCTCCTTTGATTTCTTCTTCTCAGGTCCTTCCAGTTCTTCAGTCATATGAGCTTCTTACCTTCCTCTTTTGATGTTGTCCTTAATGATTTTAGAACAATTAAATTTTTAGTGCCCATAGTCATGAAAACCATAGCATTGGATCTTCGATATATCCTTCTTGATCTTTTTTAGAGGACTAAACCTTCCAAACTTTCCTTTCCTCCTAGTCATGGTAGAAAATGCTTGAACTTACTTGTATTATCCTATATCGTTTTTTTCTTCAAACAAATTTCTTCAATCTTACATAATGACCATAGTTCACTAAGTCAGGAAGCTTCCTTCTTTCCATAGATGCTTGATGCAAAGTTTTCCCATTCCTCTAGAAGTGCATTGAGCACTACGGTGGTCATTTACTTATCGGACATTATTTCTCCCAACTCTTGTAGTTGGTCTCTTATTTCTAATACCTTCATAAAGTATGGATATATTCCATATTCCTTGGATATCTTCATTTTTTATAGTTCATTTTTCAAATATATTACTTCTCTAGCAATATTTATGGAAAACAATTCTACTATCTTCTCATATATTTATTTTGATGTTTCTAACTATGATACATACGGAATGAGGGGATCTTTGATGGATTCTGTAAGGATCCTTTGAGCTCTTTTTTGGCCTTTCATATAATTCTCTAGAGCTTGAGATTATTCCTTTGGAGGTTTAGTGAAAAAACACTCAACGTGCTCAATAAATTCATTTTCTATGAGGATCAAATATTTCCTTTTCTTCCATGCAAGAAAGTTTATGACCCAAATAATTTGTTGTTTTCCTTGCAAAATGAAGTCATTTTGATAGATTCAGACATAGATGTAAAGATACTTACTTGTGAGGATACTCCTTGATGACAATATATTCAACTTTATGCCCTTGTTGCTGATTTTTGATGATATAATATGTCTTCTTGATGAATATGTCTTCCTTCAAATGTGATCCTTGACTCAAAGAGAGGGAGATCACCTTGGTTCCTTGATGATGATGACAACATTTATTCCTCCTTATTTTGGTTGTAGAGACTTCAAGTTGATTCAATGTGTAGTCCTTTTATAAGTGGAGGTAAGTTCCTTGAGGTCTTCTTTTCCTTGTGATGAAGATTGTTCAATGTGAGAATTTACCAAGGATGCTTCAATTGTAGAACCCCTCTTTGGATGAGCTAGGGTTTTGAGGTCTTATTTGATGCTCCTTAGATACTTCCTTCAAGATGGTGATGTATTCCTTGTCCTTGTGATGCCTTTGATGATATTATTGTGCTTTAGCCCTTGAGTATTCCTTCTTGATGGTCCTCCTACAAGTTTCATTTCCTTGTCTTGTCACCTCAGCTTTGATACCAAGTTGAGAAATCTAGGGGAAACAAGTTAGGTGATTTATATTTATTTGATAACTGCTTGTGCTGTAATTTTACTTAACTTAATTAGATTTTTATTCAACTTGATTATCATTGTGTTCTTATCATCAAACAACTACCAAACCATAAAGAATAATGAGACAAGAGGACACAAGATATAGGCAATCAACCAAGGCCAAAACCTCTCCAACTGAGAGGAATATCCACCAGAATTATTCTCTTCTTATAGAACTTCAATATATGAATTCCAAGACCTATGAACCTTGACCAAGAGCCTCCAAGACCAAGTCAAACCTTTCTTCCATCAATTTCTACAATTTCGACTTCCAACAACTTCTGCAATTTCGAATTCCAACAACTTCTTCTGCAATTTCAACCTCCACAATAGGTTCTTCTGCAACTTGGATCCAACAATTTCTTCTGAAACTTTGACCCAGGAGTTTCTTCTGCAACTTCAACCCAAACCTTTCTTCTGCAACTTCGACCCAATATTTTCTTCTACAACTTCTACCCAACAATTTCTTCTGCAACTTCGACCTAATAGTTTCTTCTGCAACTTCGGCCCAATAATTCTTGATGCAACTTCGACCCAACAGTTTCTTTAGAAATTCAGAAAATTCTACCTGGCCAACAACTTTCCAGTACATCACCTAGCCCAAAAACTTCCAACACTTCTACTTGCCCAACAATTCTTCCAACACTTCGACTAGCCCAACAACTATAGAAACCCTAACATGAGAAAGAGAGACAGAGAGAGAGAGGCGCAAAAATTTGATTATTTTCTTCTTCTTCCTTTTTTTCCTTTTCCAGCTTCTGTCTTGAGGAGATCGAACTTTCTTGAGATTTTCTCTAAATGAGGTTGATTTCCTTCTTATTTATAGTCTTTTGAGGGGTATGAATTGCCATCTTTAGCTGACTTGATATTTTCACCATGACGAGGTATTAGAAGGTCTTTTGACTCTATTTTGACTCAAAATAAATTTTATTTACAATATGTAACATGCCCAAATGGGTCTTCAATACATGACAATGACTCAATTGACTTGTAGGCTTAATGAAAATCCCTAGAAGCACTTAATGGGTGCTTGACCTAAAAATATATTTTCCTTGAGCATGAAACCCATGCCTCAAGAATACCAATAATAAATTTATTTGTCTCTTTACATTAAATACATAAAATCATAATTACATATGTCATTATGAAGACCAAACCTACTTACATATTTCAAAAAAATGTGTGGGTTGTAGTGAGTGTTGTGGAATATTTTTGTGTGACCATATTGATGTATAGGTTGTAATAAGGTATGGAAAGGATATGAAAGTTTTATGACTAATGTGTGACAACAGGGTATGATGGCTTGATGGAATTTGTGTGATAGCAAGATATGATAGGTTGATGAAAGTTGTGTGACAACAATAGCTTGATCATTTTTGTAGATCTATATTGATTATAAGAGTAGGTGGATCCAATTTAAAATATTGTAAAAACTGGTCCATGCGAATTTGAAGAAGGAGGTGGCTTCCTCCAATAAGGTTGGTGCCTTAATCAGGTTGAATCCTACAACAAGTCAAATATTTCACATCTCTAAGGTTTGTTCCTCAATCAGGTTGTAGCTTATTGTAAGTGGTTGTTTGCACATATTCAAGGTTGGTGTCAAAATGAAGTTGTAGCTTATCAAAAGTATTTTCTTGCACATATTAGGGATGGGTGCCTCTAGTAGACGAGTTCCTACAAATCTATATAATTAATTGAAGAAGAAGAAGAAAATAATTTGTGGTTTTCTCCTACAAGGGTTTCTAGTAAAAGCTTGTGTCCTCTTGTGTTGATGTGATGATGGATTCTTGAAGCATGGTTTCTTTTAATGTTATGATGCAAATTATTATGGTACACTGCTACATGATTTCTTACTGATAAAATATTTTGAAATAATATTTTTTTGACCACACTGATTCACCCCCTCCTTAGTGTGATATTTTGTATAAATTATGGTGTAGATTTGCAACGGCTGATGAAGTTTTGATGGAATCACAAGACAAAAATGTACTCTACTTCTCTACGGAGTTCAATTCACAATTTAGAACATCAAACACAAACATGCAATGCGAAATAACACACATGCACACAATATTTTTCCAGGGGAAAGAAATCTACTAAAATCCCATTTTCCTGCTTGAATTAATCTAATGAATACGGATGTATTACAATTTCTTTGCTCTACTAAGCACAAATTGCAAGTGAATAAGTCATCTCTCTGCTCACTAAGAAGATCTCATCCATACTTAGTCAATTTATTCCTTTTCTTGAGCCCCTATTTCCTTGCATAATTTCTTGAGAAATTAGGCCCCTATTATTTAGGAATTTCTCCAAAATGGATTCCCAAGGTTGATAATTTGACTACATGCAACACTTGTACACTCAACACTAGTCTATAACTAATGTTACACTGCTTTGGAATATTCAACACAACTAGAGAACTCGAATTCTCTGCATGCAATAACTATTTTGGGCTAATTAATTAGTTAAATAGATGATCATTGAATTTCACTGAAGTCCCACTGCATAATTGATCTTCCACTAGTTCCTCCAAAAGTTTCAACTAGTTTAACTGAAAACAACTTGAGATAACTGACCTTGATTGCTACAAATTAGCAATCACACATGCTTAACTAAAATCTAACTCCTCCAACTTGAAATTACTGAGTAAACTAGGTGACACAAGCCATGTCACACAAGTTAACTGCATCGAAGCTGTCTAGTGATGTGGAAATTCAAATTTTCTCAATTTAATCAAGGAAAAATAAAATTGAGAATTTATTGTTGCATTTTTTAGCAGTCCCTCTTAGAAATAAAGGGATTATCAACCACCCCTATCTTGCACCTATGGAACTCAAACTTCCCTCTTGACAAGGCCTTTGTCAAAATGTCAGCATCTTGTTCCTCTGTCGAAATGTATTGCAACAACATTATCTGACTTTGCACACAGTCTCATAAATGGTGATACCATATATCTATATGCTTGGATCAATTGTGAAATACATGATTCTCATAGATTTTTATGCAACTATGATTATCATAGTAGATCACAGTTGGATCCATCATCTGACCAAACAATCCCACAAGCATCTTTCTCATCTAGATTACTGCAAATGTTGCTTGACTTGTAGCCATGTATTATGCTTCTTCCAAGTTGAGCACCACAGATCTTTTCTTCCTGTTGTATCATGAAACAACTATGGACCCAACACAGAAAATTCCACCTGATGTACTCTTTCGGTCTAATGGACTCCCCATGCAATTTGCAGTTTCCCCGATCATGGAATGTGGATTTTTTGTACTTCCCCAAGGTACATGCTTTGCATACATATTGATTCTTAAGTGCTCCTTTAGGGATGCCAATGGTTACTTTTTGCATAACCTTCAAGGCACCATGATGCAAATTTCCAAGTCATTTGTGCCAAAGTTCATCGACATCGTGTACCTACACTTTTTCTACCTTAGTGATTAATGTAGCACAGTCTTCCACATCTATCTTATACAAGTTCTTCACATGAACCTTGATCTACTTCACCTATCTTATGGCTATGTGTCTCAGGAATGTTTTCCCTTTGCTGAAGATCACATCACATAACCACGATATTCCAAAACTGCAACAGAGATGAGATTTTTCTTTAGGCCTGGAATGAACATGATATCCTTGAGCCTGAGAGGGGAGACTGAATCTCTTTGAAAGGTGATTGTACCAACCACAGTCATGTTGTACCTTCCATCATCCCCTATTTCTATGTGCATTTTCAAATATATCTCCTCCAGGTCAATGAAAAACTCTCTACACCCTATAATGTGGAATGATGCACCTGAGTCCAAGTACCACACACTCCCCATCATTGTGCTAGCCATGAATATGAGAAGGGTAAAGTGAAGCTTGAACTGTGAAGCCAAGGATTCACCTACTTCTCCTCCTATGGTCTTCATGCTTTCCTTTTTGTGTGTAAATTTCGTGGCATAGTGCCCAAATTCATGACAATGGAAGCATTTAATTTTGGACAAATATTTCTTCTTGACCCCTTGGCTAGATTATGCTTTGGATTGAGATTTCTTCCCTTTTCCCTTCTTTCCCTTTCCAATCAATGAAAATTTTTCTTCATCCTCGCCCTTGGATGAAGCTCCACCTCTAGTATTCTACCTTATTTCCTCCTATACCAAATTGGTCCATAAGCATTCCCAATTTGGTAGTTTTGCCCTCCCATTCACTGAATCTTGGTATTTATGCCAACTATTAGGAACAAATCATCATTTGAAATAGTAACAATAACTCTTGTAAGTTCATCACAAACTTGTGTGAATCTGCTGAGATACTGCGAGATAGTGTCATTCTTCGTCATCTTGATATTTCAAATTTTATTTTTGAATGCCAACGTGATGTGGTCATTACTATTATGGAACAGATCTATCAGTTCCTTCCACGTTGCATAAGGAGCTTATTTACTATGGATATTGGTGACAATGTGGTCTTGTACTACCTCCAATATTATTCTCCTCACTTTGGCTACATCTTTCTTCCACTGAGCATGGTTCTCGACATTATATTTTTCTAGTTTTGCAACATCTATCTTGATGTATTCTAGCAATCCATTGTCATCCAATATTTCCTCCATGCGATGAAATTATAGGTACCTTTCAAGGCATACTCTAGCCTCATTCCATTGAAGATCATCTTCTTAGCTATTTAGAGATCCTACTACACTGAACTACAAGTTCAAACCTCTTGAGAAACAACTTCAAAATTCCTGCTCTAATATGAATCCTACTTTGATACCATGTAGAAATTATGTTGCAGATTTAGATTTCCTCGTGAAGTTTTAATCAAAATCAAAAGACACAAACCTACTCTACTGCTCTATGGAATTCAATTCACAATTTAGAACATCAATCACAAACATGCAATGAGAAATAACACACATGCACACAATATTTTTCTAGGGGAAAGAAATATGCTAAAAACCCCTTTTCCTTCTTGCATTAATCTAATGAATAGAGATGTATTACAATTTCTTTTCTCAACTGAGCACAACCTGCAAGTGAATAACCTATCTCTCTGCTCACTGAGAAGCTCTGACCCAGATTTAGTCAATTTCTGCCTCTACTTGAGCCCCTATTTTCTTGCACAATTCCTTGAGAAATTATGCCCCTATTATTTAGGAATTTATCCAAAATGTAATGCACAATTCCCAATGTTGATCATCTGACTATATGCAATACTTGTACAATCAAGACTAGTCTACCACTGATGTTACACTACCTTGGCATCTCCACCACAACTGGGTAACTCAAATTCTATGCATGCACTAGCTATTTTTGGTTGATTGATCAATTAACTGGATGATCACTGAGTTTTATTGAAGTCCCATTGCACAACTGACCTTCCACTATTTCCTCCAACAGTTGGAACAAGTTTAACTTAAAACAACTTGAGATAACTGACCTTGATTGCTACAAATTAGCAATCACACATGCTTAACAAAAATCTAACTCCTCCAACATGAATTTACTGAGTAAACTGGGTGACACAAGCCATGTCACACAAGTTAACTACATCCAAGTTGTATGCTGATGTGGAAATTCAATTTTTTCTCAATTTAATTAAGGTAAAATCAAATTGAGAATTTCTTGCTACATTTTTCAACACCTCCTCTCTGCAAGAAAGGTATTATCAACCACCCCTATCCTGCACCTGTGGAACTCAAACTTCCCTCTTGATAAGGCCTATATCAAAATGTCAGCATGATGTTCCTCTATTGGAATTTATTGTAGCAACATTATCCGCCTTTGCACACTATCCCATAAATGGTGATACCAAATATGTATGTGCTTGGATTGATCATGAAATACAAGATGCTTAGAGAGCTTGATGTAACTCTGATTATCACAGTAGATGACAGTTGGATCCATATTATGACAAAACAATCCCACAAGTATCTTTCTCATCCAGATCGACTCACATGTTACTTGACTTGAGGCCATGTATTCTACTTCTATTGAGATGAGAACCACATATCTTTGCTTCCTATTGTACCATGAAACAATTGCAGACCCAACACTAAAAATTCCACCTGATGTACTCTTTCAGTCTTATGGACTCCCCACCCAATCTACATTTGTGAAGCCACACAAATTCGCTCTCTTTATCTGTTTTTACTATAGTCCAAATTGGGTAGTGCTTCTAAGTAATTGTAAAACATGCTTAACTTCCTTCCAAAATAATTTGGTTGTCTTAACCATAGCTTGGCTCAGCTGGTTTAACGAATATCACATATTTGGTCATGTTCTCACAAGATACATTTGAAGTGAGCCCACTAGATTCCTCACATGAGGTGGCATCCTCATTCCTCCAGTTGGTCGCTAGAAGTGTCTCCATGGGTTTACAACTATCCATGCATAACTTCTATAGAATCTCATTTGCATACTTTCCTTAAGAGACAAACAATTCCCCATTACCTTGCCATACTTCCAACCCGAGAAAGTAGTGCATAAGGTCCATATCCTTCATTTCAAATTCCCTTGCAAGGTCCTCCTTGCAAGATATTATTATATTCTCATCACTAGTTTAAATCAAATCATCAAGATATAAGAAAATAATAAGAAATTTACCTTCTACCAAGATGTGATAGAGGTTTGCATCTGCTTCACTTTTTGTGAATCCCAAATCAATGAGATAGTTATCGATCCTAGTGTACCAAGCATGGGGTGCTTGTTTGAGACCGTACAACACTTGCTTGAGTCTGTATACATGAGACTCTCGAACAAAAGTCTCAAACCCTTCTGGTTTCTTGATGTACACCTCCTCCTAAGTAAATCCATTCAGAAATATTGTCTTTACATCCATTTGGTTGATCTTCCACCCCATCTGCACAAGCAGTGTTGACGGGAAAAGTGTCTACTCAGAATGCCCCTATCCCACTAAGGTGTGACAGTACCTTAGCAACAAACAAGGAAAACTACTTTCGTATTCTTCTTTATGAACTGTAAACGAAGAGGAATAGGATGAACCAACCTGTGTCTTGCGCTAGTCCTTTGATCCAATCTCTCTCCTCTTTGACAGCTTCCAGCTACCTACTCCCTTACTTGCCCAGCTTCACCAAGTTCCTGCAAGATCACGGAAGAGGAAAACTACACAAAGACATGGATTTACATTCATAAATAGCTTAGGATCAGATTTAAGCTAAACATGCAAATATAACAAAAAACATCATTGATACACAAGCATGTAGGAGAAACTCAAATAGTTTTATTGATATCACAAGAAGGTCCAGGAGGAGTTACAACCGATGATTCCTGATCCAGCATCAACCCCCCAGCAAAGGAATCCCCTCTTCACCTCCAACAAAGCATAGATCACCCAATGCACTGATCTCTATCTCAAAACCAACAGCAATTCTCTGCAAAGTACAAAATTCCAGCCTCTGGATCTCTGGGATGAGGGATCCATATATAGATGTATGCAAAGAGGATGAGTCAGCTTATGATTTGACTTGTGGCCTCTCTCTGTCAGTTCTTGCTTCCACTTGGAGACTGAGAGCCTCTTACTCATCCTTGGTCGAACTCAGTGAGGCAAGTGTCATTGGGGAAGATTCTGGAAGCTTCCATTGTCTGTCCACCTCGCGGAATGACACTGCCATTTGTCATTTCCCACTCAGCGCACCCTGGTAGTGCATTTAGGTGCGTTGCAATGCACCTAGCTAGTGTACTGGGGTGTTATGCAACGCAGCTAGCTAGTGGAGCAGCTGAAATGATCCTGATTTGACTGATTCTGAGCAGTTTCTGGTGGAGAACTTCTGGGAGAAGCTGTAATTGGTTGACCTTGTTCCTCTAGGGGTAGGAACAACACTCTTAGGGACTTAGGATCCCTTGGATTATGGACATTTCATGCTTAGAGCTGTAAGGCACAAAAATGTCTATAACAGTTGCCCCCTAAAGTATGAGGTCGTTTATCGGGTGAAATGCTTTATTAGGAGGATCCGAAGTTCTTTCAATGCTGGGAGGAGACTTGTAATAAGATACAATACAATACATTATCTTCATATTGTTTTCATGATCTAGCTGAGGCGGGCATTCCCATGCTCAGCTCTATAAACTCATTTTTATGTACACAGGACAGACAATCGTCTGATGGTAGACTGATGATTCTGATGGAGTCATCATCCTTTTGGTAGGATGACTATCTGTGCTGCAATGCTGTACATGTCAATGTTTTTATTTTTCCTGAATATATATCGCAGCCCGGATGGATGAAACTAGATCCAGGGTCTTCAATCTCGTCCGATCTTCACTCGAAGTACAAGTCGATCCATGTGAGAAATGTTTTGAAGTCGAACATGGAAAGACATCGCTTGATTACCAGTCGATGATGTAAACTGTTAACAAGCGCGAGAGGAATCACCGATAATGATGATGACCCTCAAGGTACTGCAATACAATTCACATGGTGTGAATAAAGGACTTGGCATCGAACACCACGCAAAATCTTTCGGTCGAAGGTCATTGATGTATACCTGTCGCCGGAAGTGAGAAACTTGCCATTGAGGCATGCAAGCTTCAAAGTACTGAATGGGGTGTTCCTAGATCAACTTCTTGGATAATGAGCTGATGTCGACAAGAAGCGATCCGTCAAAGGAGGGCCTTGACGAATCCCACATCAATGACACGGAACGGAGCAAATGATTTTGATGGAGGTGAAAACGATATGATGATATATGGTTCAGGATGGCGGTCATGAAGGAATGAAGTATAATGTATGGTAGTGGATGGGACACGGGTGACTTCTCTGGATGACTTCTCTTGAACATGTCGGCGACACTTATGTGATGGATTGGTAGCATTTACCCCAAATGTGGATGGTATGGCGTGACCATGGTGATGTGACCGGTGAATGAAACAACCCAACCCAACTCACGCACGGAGTGGAAGTGTCATGTTCAAGAGCAACTTGCTACCAATAAAGATTCTTTGAGTTTCTTCCCAATTTTTCCCCAGTCATTGCTAACCAGTACCTCTTTATTTTTGTCAAGCTTGAGGAGGATAACATATGCTTGTTCTATAATTTTCCCTTCGGGCAAACCCATCGCTATGTTTTAACGAGCCTAGCGATAGTGAAACTCGTTCTCGTCTAAAGACAAGTTTGTCACTATTAATATTTTTAACGAGTTTAACGACAAAGATAACTCGGTCCTTTTCATTTTTAGAGAGTCTGAAAAGGTACGTAAAGGTAACTCCAAAATTCCTTTTTCGTCATTTAATCCCTTAAGTCCGAAAAAGTATAAAACAATACAGAAGGGATGAATTTTCGATAGTTTTAACGAGCCGAACAAAACAAGCGCTCGATCTTTTTGTGCAATAATCCCTCAGGTCCAAAAAGATTAAAATCTAGAGGAGGGATAGCTCTTCCAGTCACTTTAACGAGCTGGAAGGCCAAAACTCGGCAATATTTTCATATTTTACGAGTCAGTTGAAAAGAGCTTAAAGAAGACTCATCTTTTGAGGGACGAGTGATAAAATGGGTAGCAGCTGATTCCAGGTAAGGGTTGGAATTTTCCAATCACGGCAGTGTCACAAGGATGGCTAGTGAAATCACTCTTCGCAGCTGTTCCTCAAAATGGGTAAACAATCAAATGGAGGTGAATGAACGGCCAATGGAAAAGTGGAGGTGACGGTGCAAAACACAACCAAGGCTTTAATGGCTGAAGTACTACATTCACGGTGGTTATTTACCGGAGAATAGTTCATTTTTTAACGAGCTTAAACGCGAGTGGAAACATTTGCTCGGTGCGGGTTTATTTTTTAACGAGCTTGAACCTTGCGGTAACACTGCTTGATTAATCCAGTCATATGATAAGAATGTCTCATATAAAAACGGCAACTTTTAGATTTTTGCCCCACATCCTTTCTTTATGCAAGTTAGGAAACGACCAATCCAAAAAGAAGATAAATGATCGTTCTTCCCTTGCACTCCAAAAGGTTTGCATGCCCCCAGGTATAAAACAGAGTTTCAAGGTTACCTCTACTTCAAATCCGCCAAAACATTTGTTTTACCGAGAGAGGCCTACCTCTTACAGGTTACTTAAAGATTGTTTTATTCGCGGCGCAAACAAAACACTTCTTCGGCGATGTCTACCGAGATAAACAAAGGTGAGTGACGAAGCCCGCCAACTCACATAACTTTGACAAGAGAATCTTATTTTAGAATAACCCCTCTTCCAATCACGGACGGGGTACAGACTAGTCATATTCTCCCGCGGAAACCTACCCTATACCCGAAGTTTTCCTGCCGAAGCAGACCAGGATGCATGCCCCCTGGGTTTCAGTCATATCCCTCCGAATTACTCGCGCTCATCAGGAGGACGGACCGGGGATTGAGACATTTCTTGCGTGAAGAGACCATTTAGGGATGGTATCTGACTATTTGCGATGCGTGATCCAGGAAACGAAAGCTGGTCCACGAGCTTGACCACTCTTCCTTCGTGCGGAAAACACATTACTCTAAAGAGTGAGGAGACGATGGCTCCCATGCAATAAATATAGTCTCGTCCAAGGAGTAGGTTATAATCCAAGGGTCCTTGAACTACCATTACGTTCATTTGAATTGTCTTCCCTCTCAATGTTATGGGCACATTGGGAAGGATCCCTAAAGGTCGATTGGTTCCTTTATCAAAGCCTGTCAGATTTCTCATCTTAGGCAACAGCGATGGCGAACCAAGCGCTTTCCAAGCAATAGAGGAAAGGATACTCATAGAAGCCCCCTCATCTACGATGGTACCAGCCATGACCATTCTATATATTTGACCGATAATTCGGAATGGTATGCTTACTGGTAAACGGGGTCTGCCTAGTTGATTCCATTCGAAGGAGACAACTAGGTTGCTTGGAGGTGGGACAGAGTAGACGGCCGGGTATGGCTCTGACGAAATCCCCTCCTGCGGTAAGGGAATGGGTAATTGCCCCCATGTTCGTCGGAGTCTGTGTTGATGAAGAGAATTTGGACGGTGTCATCCTTGTTCTCTTCAGTGACTGTATCATCCAAAGATAAAACCTCTGAAGGCAAGACTGGGTCAACTGCCGCCTCGACCCTTTGACTTTCGTCTGGTATGGATTCAGATGGTTTATCTTCGATGATAGGCACTTCAGCCGACCACTTGAGCGGGCCAGCTGGATTCTCAACTAGTGACGGACTCGGTAAGAGTTTTTTATATCCAGGAGGAAGTCGTAACGGTGAAACCGGACGATCATCCAAAACTCTCTTCGCTTCGTCTAAGAAGGGACAACGGTGGATGGCATGATTGCCTTCGCACAGTTTACAGGGAAATCTAGCTTTCCCTTTTTGTCCTGAGGCTTCACTTTCGCTAGTTGACGGTGTGCTTTCAACATGATCATCAGAGGTTGATGACACCAGATTGTGCAAACGAGGAGACTTGTCCCTTAGTATCCGAGGGATGCAAGGACAATCTTTGTGAAAGTGGTCTCCTCTGCAAATGACACATGGCGATTTAGGCCTGGTCGGTGCAGTGTGTGGATTTTCGTTAGACGACACTCGTTTTCCCCCATTCGCCTTTGGCTCCTTCTTCTTCTTCTCTTTCTTCTTCTTCTCCTTCTTCTCCTTAGGAACTTGACTTTTGGCTTTGCCAGCCCCATCAAGCGAAGAGGAAGGGGGAGAGGAAGAATTAGAGGAAGTAGAAGGTTGGTGGGCAACTCTGGATTCGTCTGGTTGTTGATTCGATTGTTCAGGAATAGTGGTGTTCTGAACGACATTGGTTGAGAAGAGCCAGACCGGCAAGCCAATTGTCAGTCCTGGAAGCGACAATGTGGCCATATGGGGTGCACCAACATCTCCCCAAGAGGAGAAGGGACTAGGATTTCCACCAAGGGGAATTCCTTGGTTGGTAGACTCCATTTTCTCAACCTAAGATCAACGTAGGAAAAGGGTATGAATATTCCGTTTAAAATAAATTTTAAGACGCTTGGACACAACTTGTTTTTTCAATTTTAAAGAGTCGAGAAAAAACAAAAGATGACTCTAGTCTCCTTCGATTTTTAATGAGCCTGAAGTGACAAGTGCTCAGATGGACCTTTTCCGTTAAGGAGTCTGAAAAGGAACGAAAGGGACTGCTCTGGAGATCTAGGTAGAGGGAGTACCAAACCAATCGCAAAACTGCAGAATACTTTTTAAGGTACGGCAGTCAATCTTCCCGAATGCTGTGTTCGGTGCATTGCGATCAGTAGGGCGGCCGACACGGCTTCCTATGGATAAAAGGTTTTAAGCCTATAGGGGTCTCCCAATATATACTCGACGGTACGTGGGAGCACAAGTCCGTACTGGCACTTATCATCTCAAAGTGGAGGAATCACCCAACCATCAGTGAGGACAACAGTTACCAGGCTTTACGACGCCGGAATACGTCTCTAGCCTAGACCTCTAAATGTTGTGCGTTAAGTTCCAAAGCGTTGTTAGATTCATTCAATTTATTTTAAGTTGATCTTTCTTAGAAGTTTGCCTTTTGGGATCACCACGAGATGTAGATGTAATTCCTAAAATGCAATCTAAAGATGATAAGCAAGCTTTTATCTCTTTTCAGCAATGAAAATCCTAGCTACAAGGGGAAAAGAAAGACACAATCTTTTCTCAAAGAGCAAAGAGCACACTGTAAATGCACTTTTCCTAAATCAAGCCAAACAGACTATCAATATGCAAATGCACATATGCATGTATTTGTTTTCACTTTCTTAATATTGATGCCTAAAAAGAAAGTTGATGTACAAATCTGAATTTGCTTTCAAGTGAAAAACATAAACAAGCTTCTTTTCGAAACCAAAAGGTAGAGAAGATTACGACACTTTATGATTTTGAAATAAACACTCGTTTCGACACTAGAAAGAGACAAATTCAAACCAAAGGCAAAAGTAAAAGCATAATCAACTGTCAACAGCAAACAAACTTTCTCCTAAGATCAAAATCGACACTTACGACAGATCTAAATCCAAGGACGATAGTATGACTATTCTACTCTTTCAATGGAAAACTATAAATGATGTAACAAACACACAAAGAACATCTACAGTCTTTTTGTACAAAGGAGGCGGAATTAAGGCAAAGAAAAGGGGTTTTTAAACAGATACACACTGATCACGGGCTGCAAAATCAGAGACAAAACTGAAAAAATGAAGCAAAGAACCTCAGCTGCACAGGGCTAGGCTGATCAGCACACCTGTTACACAGAGAAACTGAATTGCAGCGCAGGTAGCCCTCTCGGGAACTGCGTTGAAATGCAGAGTCTCTTCACAGTGCCTGCGCTGGGGCAGAAACGAGACTTCTATCCGGGTTCTGGGTCACGGTTTGCAGTTTAATCTATGGATTTTGGCCGAGTAAAAGCAATCAGTAATGCACAATCAGAGGGTGGATTTAAAGGAGGTCTAAGAGCTATCACAAAGGGTAATCAGATCATTTGTGAATCAGCTGTTCAAATCATAAACAAATCCAGTGAAAGGATTGAAGTAGCAGGTGTCTACTTTGCATTTGATAATGGCAAATGCAGTTCGATTGCTACTTCTGTGTTTATGAAACAAACAACAAGAGAAACACAAACAAACTAACTAGACACGTTCCCCAGTGGAGTCTCCATTTTGTTGACGGGAAAAGTGTCTACTCAGAACGCCCCTATCCCACTAAGGTGTGACAGTACCTTAGCAACAAACAAGGAAAACTACTTTCGTATTCTTCTTCATGAACTGTAAACGAAGAGGAATAGGATGAACCAACCTGTGTCTTGCGCTAGTCCTTTGATCCAATCTCTCTCCTCTTTGACAGCTTCCAGCTACCTGCTCCCTTACTTGCCCAGCTTCACCAAGTTCCTGCAAGATCACAGAAGAGGAAAACTACACAAAGACATGGATTTACATTCATAAATAGCTTAGGATCAGATTTAAGCTAAAAATGCAAATATAACAAAAAACATCATTGATACACAAGCATGTAGGAGAAACTCAAATAGTTTTATTGATATCACAAGAAGATCCAGGAGGAGTTACAACCGATGATTCCTGATCCAGCATCAACCCCCAGCAAAGGAATCCCCTCTTCACCTCCAACAAAGCATAAATCACCCAATGCACTGATCTCTATCTCAAAACCAACAACAATTCTCTGCAAAGTACAAAATTCCAACCTCTGGATCTCTGGGATGAGGGATCCATATATAGATGTATGCAAAGAGGATGAGTCAGCTTATGATTTGACTTGTGGCTTCTCTCTGTCAGTTCTTGCTTCCACTTGGAGACTGAGAGCCTCTTACTCATCCTTGGTCGAACTCAGTGAGGCAAGTGTCATTGGGGAAGATTCTGGAAGCTTCAATTGTCTGTCCACCTCGCGGAATGACACTACCATTTGTCATTTCCCACTCAGCACACCCTGGTAGTGCATTTAGGTGCGTTGCAACGCAGCTAGCTAGTGTACTGGGGTGCTATGCAACGCAGCTAACTAGTGGAGCAGCTGAAATGATCCTGATTTGACTGATTCTGAGCAGTTTCTGGTGGAGAACTTCTGGGAGAAGCTGTAATTGGTTGACCTTGTTCCTCTAGGGGTAGGAACAACACTCTTAGGGACTTAGGATCCCTTGGATTATGGACATTTCATGCTTAGAGCTGTAAGGCACAAAAATGTCTATAACAAGCAGTGCAAGAATTTTTCTAATGGATGATTATCTTGCTATAGGAGAAAAGTTATCCTCATAGTCAATTCCCCCAACTTGAGAGTACCCCTTGGCAAAAAATCTAGCCTTATGCTTCTCTATGCTTCCATCTACCGCCTACTTCACCTTGAAGATCCATCCTGAGCCCACAACTGATTTATCTGTCAATCTTGCCACCACTTCCCAAACATTGTTCTTTACAATGGATTTGTATCCCTTCACCATTTCATCAACCCATACAGGTTGCTCTATTTATTTCTTGAAAGAGAATGGCTTAGTATCTAGAAGCTCAGTCATTAGAGCCTTGTAGCCAGTGTGTAACACCCTCCTCCCACATCTACCCAAGTAACTGGTCAACCGGGGTAAACATGTGATGAGAAGTTACTATGATATGATTCAACCTCCTAAGTCATTTTAAGGAAGTGGAACCGATAGAAACACACCATACAAACCTTTCACATTAGCAACATGACCCCTAGGAACCATCCCAACCTTTCTCGTAACCAGCCCCTAGCTCCCATTAAGATTTTAGACCACTTAACCCCTGGATGCTCCCATGATATGGGCATGACAACATCCAAAAGCCTCTGGATGCTCCCACAACATGGCATTCCAGTGTACAAGGACTATTTTTCTTAGTGTTACATCAATGACACAGGGATTCGAGCCACTTTTTTAGGTCTAGAGCCCATGTCACTACCCAAAATTCATTGAAACCTTCAAAATAGAAATATAACAAGTAAATGATGATACAAATAAAATTACTTGAAAAAATCCTTGACTGTGCCCCTACTAGCCATGAAGAGCATTTCATCAAACATGTCACAAATATGTAATCTACATATGTAAATAATAAATGTAAGCATAGGGGTCTCATACTCATATGAGAATCGCTAAGAAGCATTGACACCTCAACACATTAGCTGTAGTTTCAACCATTAGGTCATAGATACATTTCTCATTCATTTACAAGTAAAAACATGATGAGAGCCATACATATCTACTATCATAATACATGGTCATAACTAACATAATAACAACAGAAATACCAAGGAAAAAACAACCATATAATCCACATATAAGCCAGTACAATACTAATAAAATAACGAGGAGAAATAAACTCATATTAATGATGCAAAGGCCAACCAGTTGTGGGACTTCCATGAACCACCCAACCGTAGACATGGCTGAGCCAAAAATCTCTTCGGATAGTCACCCCCATGCCATATTCCAAGCATGAATGTGGGATCTCATAAAACACATCGATCCAAAACCATCTAGGACTTCCAGAGGCCAACCACCTCAACCAATAAAATAGTGATTCCACCTCATGGTCAAACATTACAAAACCATCTTCATATTGGTCTCTATCCAAGCCTTCCAGGGCTCTAGATCATTTGTTCCAACTAATCCAGGACTAGTAACTCAACCCACAGGTTTCGCCAAGATTCCAGAGCATTTGTCCAACCAGGGCTTCTAGGACTAGTAACTCAACCCACCAAGGGCTTCGAGAGTGTTTGTACAACCAAGGCTTCTAGGACTAGTAACTCAACCCAAGCTATTACAGGGCTTCTAGAGTGTTTTTCCATCTAGGGCTTCTAGGAACTAGTAACTTAACCCAAGCTATGGAAACATGAGAAACAACCAGAAAAACAAAGAAATAAATCCACAACACCATGGTTATCCAAGAAATGGAAAGGCTAGGAAAATCCACTATCAATCTAGGAAATCCCCCATGCCAATGAGAGATCATGACCAATAAACCACATGCATATGTCATGCATCCCAAAACTAGTGAGGAAAACATACATGAAACTCGATACCTGCAAGAAAAACCCATTGTAGCTATTGATCCCAATGTCCTGTTGCACTTTCCTGCTCTTCCTTTTCCTTCTTGTTCCAAAACTCCAAGTATGCCACACCCTCCAAGAGTGCTCCAAGAAAAATCTAAGTATCCAAGAATGTGAGAAAGAGAGAGAGAGAGAGATCCAAAACTAAATTGACAAAAGGTTAAAAATCGATCCTCATAAGCCTTTTTATCAATTAGGCCTCTATTTTCTTCATTTTCCATTATTTTCCTTCATTTTCCTCCTCACATGCAATGTGTGACCTTTCACCTCCGCTTTCTCCTAATTTCCATTATTTTCATAAATAAATGTGCCAAAATGCCATTTTTCCTTTCCAAAGCCTTAGACATTTCCTTTTCCAATTTCCTAAGCCATAATAAACTGAATGAACACCCACACTAGGATGTCTTGCCCAACATTCAACTTGGAATAAGTGTCCCATCAACTATGGTTATTATTTTGCCTTTATTAACTTTTATTACATGGAATTTTCACCAAGGCTATAACATAACCCTCCCGCTTGGGGGAACACCAACCTCGGTGTTAAATAACACCTATAGCCACAAGACTGTTGTAAGAAAAATATATTACCTTGGATATTTATAAGTTAGCTAGTTGCAGTATTTACAATTATAATCCTACTGAGAAGCAGACCAATCATGACAACATAAAAAGTATAACATCATAATGACATGACATCCATACCGCTTATAGGAGCTTTTTTACATAGCTCATGGAGGTATTTACATCCATATACATATGGACATATACCAAACATTGCCAAAACATGTACCAAAAACATATACCAAAGGCATATACCAAAAAATCCTCTCAACCAGCAGATAAGGAAGGATACATATCCCACATCTGATCCGCCATCTCCCATGTAGCTTCATTGGGCCCAAAGTGCTTTCATTGCACCTTAACTTGTTTGATTTCTTGGTTCTGGAGCATGCACATCTTTCTCTGCAATATACACTGCAGTTCCAACTGGAATTCTCCTTCTGGCTCCACCTGCAATATAGACTAGTCAATCACATGATCAAAATCTTTAACATACTTCTTAAGCAATGACACATGGAAAAAATCATGGACTTTCACTATTGGAGGCAGTGCAGGTTGATAGGTTGAATTGTTGTAAGCGAACTCTACCAGTGGAAGGTACTCTTCCCACTTCTGTTGTTGATGCATCACATACATCCTCACAATGTCCTCTAATATCTTGTTGACCCTCTTTGTTTTTTGATATGTCTACACATGATAAGATGTACTGAAGGCCAACTTTGTACCTAATCCTGCAAATAATGCCTTCCAAAACTTGGAAGTGAACTTCGCATCCCTGTCCGACATAGTCTTCTTCGGAGCTCCATGCAATCTGACCACATCTCTGATGAATACCTATGCCACATCACTCGATGAGAATGTATACTTCACTGGAATGAAGGCACTACCTTTTTCAACCTATCCACCACTACCATGATGGAATCATGCTATCTCATTGTCCTTAGAAAACCTATAATAAAGTCCATGGAAATAACCTTCCATTTCCACTCTAGAATCACAATCAGCTGTAGTAGTCCACCTGGATGCTTACACTCTGCCTTCACCTACTGACAATCCAAACACTTTGCCACAAACTATGCGACATCTCTCTTAAAATTTAGCCAATAATATAATTTCTTCGCTACTGTCAGTGTCTTCTAATATCTTGGGTGACTTGAATATGGTTTCACATGAAACTCCCTCAAGATCACCTTCTTGAGCTCACTACTTTCTGCCACATATATATATTGTCTCTAAATCTAACCAATCTTTTTGCCATGAGACAATAGTCCACATCTTGTGCACCTGCACTTGTACCTATACATGTACCTGTACCGGTACCTGTAACACTACCTCTACCACCACTTGTACTTTTACCTTTGCTACCACATGTACCTATACCTGCACTACCACCTATACCTATACCTGTACTACCACCTATTTCTACACTTGTACTACCACTTGTACCTGTACCTGCACTACCACCTATACCTACACCTGTACTACCACTTGAACTCTGCTGCAACATGTGCACAATCTCCATATACTTGACATCCTACTAACCTACCTGCAAGATCCTATCTTATAAGTCTGTTTCATAGGAGATCATAGCTGCTAAGTGACTCACCTCTATCTACCTGTTAAGAGCGTCTGCCACCCTGTTCTCTTTACCTTTGATATACCTGATCTCAAAATCAAACTAACTAATCGTAGCCAACCACCAACCTGCCTTCGTTCAGATTCAGTTGGTCAAATAGATATTGAAAACCACTGTGATCACTCATCAATAAAAACCTCCTACCCAGAATATAGTGCCTCCACATCTTCAATGCATGTATGATCGCTACCAACTCAAGATCATGTGTGGGATAGTTATGTTTTTGCTCATTTAGTTTCCATGACTCATAGCATACCACATGTCCATCCTGTATAAGGACTCCACCAATTCCTCTCTTGCAAGAATCTATACATACTACAAATTCTTTGTCCGGATCTACAATCTTTAACACTGGTGGATGTGTCAGCAACTTCTTGATTTGTTCAAAAATAGCCTCACACTCCTCTGTCCATTCAAACTTCTTACCTTTCCTCTCCAATGATGTGATAGGATAAACAACCTCCAAGAAGTTCCTGATGAACCTCCTATAATAGCCTACCAATCCCACGAAGGATCTCACCTCATCTACATTTCTACGAGTTTCCCACTCCATGATGGCCCTTATCTTTTTTGGATCTATTGCTATGCCTTCCTTGGAAACAACATGTCCCAAGTAGTGTACCTTTGTATGAAAGAAACTACATTTCCTAAGCTTAGCATACAACTGATTCTCTCTCAACAATATCAACACTGCTGCTAAATGCTCGACATGCTCTTCTTCATTTTTAGAATATACCAATATGTAATTAATGAAAACAATAACAAGCTTATTCAAATACAGACACAACACACTATTCATTGTGGGGTCGTTAATATGCCATGATTATTCTCACTTGAGAAGGTTTATTCCACCCATTTCCACCATTCTTCATCATGACATTTATTATAATTTATCATTTAAATCCATTTTATAAATAATTTATGCTCTCATGGATGAATGTTATTTATTCTCTTTTATTTTTAATAAATTGATTATTATGCATTAATTTATCAATGATAGTTCTAATAAGTTGGTTGTAACATCATTCGTCATTCTTAGCCTCCAAAGTAACTTCCAGATTGAAGATTTGATTTTTAAATCAGCCAACTCAGAAATTCGCTGGTTTAAGGAGTGACAGTTTTGCGGTTAAGATTCTGAGCAAATGAAGACGAATTTGGAAAATCCGGAACATGGGTTTTGTCCAGAACGGGCCCAATTATCTTCCTGAAGAACAGTTTGCCCAAATTCGGCTTGTACAGGGAGAAACGCAGGGTTCTTTGAGCACGATTTTCTGAGATTTGTTGTTGCAGCTGCCCTCCAAATCTTAGCTGCAAACCTAAATCCGCCTTGTTCTTGTTGATCAATGGGTTAGAATCAACCTAAATTTGTAAGAGAAATCATGATTGTAATTATCCATGCTCTGATCTTCTTTATTTAAATGAAACCCAAGATCGGAGATTGGGGGGGAGACGTGATGATGGAAGAATGATAGAGAAATGATGGACAACGGTGGTGGATTCTTCATGCTGTAGCTTTTGTTGTTGTAATGATTCCAATTGGCTGATTAATAAATGAATCGGGAATTGCTGTTCATTCTTCTTATTTTGAAGTGATCCCGCAGCATCCGCTGGCGGCTAAGGGCCCAGCCTATGGCGGAATACGCTGCTACTACTGTATAGTATCTTCTTTTGTTTTATGCGTGGTTTGTTATCTTTATTGTTCAGTAATCTGATGCATGAATACTATGTGATCATTAATTCATTAATGTTCTTTCCGAATTCCTTGTGGCGATTCTGCGTTATATCATTAAGTCTTTTCCAGAATTGATTGCATGGTATCAATCTGAATCGGGTATTTCTATTACAGAGCTTTTGTATTAAACGTTACCATCACAAGATTTATTTGAAGTTATGATTATCAGAATCCGGAAGTAATGTTGTATTTGGAAACATAGTTCTCATCTCAGATTACTATCTTAGTGTGTTGAATGTATATATGATTGTTGTTCTATTAGTGTGTTTTGTATATATGATAACTGTTGTTCCATAATTCATTTGTGAATATCGCCTCATAAAGTAAATTGCTTTTGAAGATTGTTATTTCATTGCAAAATGTGAGTTTGGTTCAAGTTTACTTTTGACTCGCGAGATTTAGTTCTTTTAATTGCTGTTTCATTTACGGCTGTTCTATTTCCTTTTGTTATTTCATTTTTACTTGCTGCCATTCCGTTTCCTTGCATTTATTGCGTTGGTGTGAGAGGAGGATCAAGGCTGTCGTGAGACACAGCAGACGCTATTATGCTCCCAGAACCATGATCCATACTCTAATTCCTTTTGCATCAATTTCTAGAGGAATGAGCTATTGCTACTATATCCTCGATTGATGGTTGTTTGAATGAATGAGTTAGTTTAAGACATTTTCAGTTTCTTGTTGTTTCAATTAGATTTCTTTTTCAAGCATTCATTTACTTTTGGGTTTTAAGCACTATACTGCGAAACATTACTCTTAAGAAAATAGCCGCCTCAGACAGAGTACACTCTTGAAATAAAAAGTCGTCCCTGGGTTGATAATTAATGTGAGGTAATTAGGAGTTCACAAGACACCTTTTTATCGCTCCACATTTTGGCGCCGTTGCCGGGGAGAGTGTAGCCATTTCTAAAGAGTAGTGTGAATCTGATGAGTGCCTGCTAGGGAAGAGTTGGATCTTAAAAACGGAAGGTAAGAACCTGCGTACGGAGCATGTAAAAGCCCTGCTCCACCGTCCGCTTTCCAGCAGGACTCTTAAAAAACCTAGGGTAGAAATAGATGTTTGAATTTTTGTGAATGATTAGGAAAAAAGATAGGAATTTAAAAAAAAATGAATCACATGATCTCACACAAGTGGTGATGTAAGCACCACCCATTTCACTAACCGATTGACAGGAACATTTGAAGAATGAGCCTCGAAGAAACACATGAAGAACGTCTTAAACTATGGTAAGAAATGGCTCACGTTTCTACTTTTGAATTTCCTATCAAAGATCTAGGAGGAGTAACACAAATGCACATAATTCCCCCATCTTTACCAAATTTTCATGGTTTAGCAAATGAAGATCCAGATACATTTTTATTTGAGTTTGAAATACTTTGTAGAGGATATGATTACTGTACTGACGATCAAAGATTGAAAGTGTTTCCTCTTACTCTAAAAGGAGCAGCTCTCCGATGGTTCATGAGCCTAGGTGGGAATTGCATCCAATCATGGGAGGACATGAAGAACATATTCTTGAAGAAGTACCAAGACTATTGCAAATCCAATGAAGATATTTTCGGTATGATACAAGGGGAAGATGAAAGTTTGGAGGACTATGTAGATCGATTTCATTATAACCTTCAAAAATCAAAATATAAGCATTTGGAAAAAGAGATCTTAAAAACACGCCTTCTTAAAGGAATCAAAGATAAATGTTTAGAAACCCTAAATCTGATAGGAAAAGGTGATGTTTTTCAGTTATCATATGATGATGTTTGTGAGTTGTGCATAAGGTATTCAAGAGGAATCTCCAAGGCTGGTAAGAATTTTAGAGATGTTTGTTTTTCCTTTTCCAAATATGCTACAAGAATAGGAGACATAAGAGCTGAAATCAATGCTTTATTTGAAAATTTTAAATTGGATTTTATTAGCTCTTTAAAAGAAAAATTGGATGTTTTGCAGGTTCATAAAAATGAAGAATTTGATGAAGTGTTTTGTTCTCATGACCGAAAGGAGCATCTCATAGATACTCACTCTTCCTTATCTATGATGGAAGTGGCATATCAAAGAGGTAAGGAAGCTGCAACAAGGTCAAAACCACAGAAATCATGGCCTACAAGTATGGTTCAAAACACTTTTTCTCCATCGTCATACTTGCATAATCCATTATGGAATGCTAATGTGTTAGGGCAGCCATGTCAATATAACCACCTATCTTGTTTACAAGTTGGGCATGGTTCATCTTATGATGGCATGACTACTCTCCCTCATCTTGTAGCACAAGCACATTCTCCATATTCTCCACCAGCTCTTTCACAACACCTTGCTTGCCCATTCACACAACCCAATCAGCCACATCATCAAAATGCTCCTGCTCAACTAATTTCACACCCCCACCATAATAAACCAATACAACATGCTTACAATGTTGAGCTGGAAAATTTACCCACCCTTCCCACCCATTCTATCTCACATGTGTCATTAGAGAAAACCTACAATGAGATTCAGAATGTTTCAAATGCAAAAATTGTAGAAGTTATGGAAGAAAATGAGGTTTCTTTTACTATGCATCAACAAGCTATTTTAAAAGCTCAAGAACTTCATGATATGATGGCTATGCGAAATCAAGAAAATAAAGGATACATTGAAGATTGGTTTCACTCCATCATTTGTTTGCAACATCACTCTATGCTTCAACAATTTTTTATATCATTTTTTCAAGGGAAGCCACCTTCTCATACCCTAATATCCATTAATATGCATTTTTCAAATTTGGGTATGTGCATACGTGAAGCCGTGTTTCGAAAATGGCTTCACTGGAAGTACTCATACACGTAGTCATATTCATCCTTCAATCAAAGTAGGTTAGTGAATAAAATAAAACAAAATAAGGACATAAATAAGTGCATTTTGTTCTTTTGTAAAACTAGGGTTTTTGTTGCAACATGCTATGCAAATCAACATCGGTGATAATTTTTTTATAATTTGTGTATGTAGATGAATCATAATGGAAATAATAAATTCTACAAACACTCATTTTCATTTTTATCACCAATTTGAAAAAATGCTTGAATTTCATTTTTTTGGCTTGCGGGCTTGATGAACTTTCTGGAAAAACAGTCGGGACAGTCATGTTTTGAGGGACCAAAAGTGAATATTTTTAAAACCTGTTTCTATCCTAGGTAGCTCTTGATTTCTACTTTCTAACCCAATTTGAATCACTCAATTTTGATTTGAAACGAAAAAGTTAGAACCAAAACATTGACAGGGTGTCTAGCGGGCAGCTAAGGAACAGAGTTGGGACAGTCAATTTTTGGAGGCCTAAATGACCATATTTTTAAAACCTGTTTCTATCCTAAATAGCCCTTGATGTCTAATTTCCAATCCAATTTGAATCACTCAATTTGGATTTGAAACGAAAAAGTTAGAGCCAAAACATTGACCGGATGTCTAGCGGCCAGCTCAGGAACAGAGTTGGGACAGTCACTTTTTGGAGGCCTAAATGGATGAATTTTTAAAACCTGTTTCTATGATAGATTCCCCTATGAATCTAGTTTACAATGCAATTGGAATCACTCATTTTCGATATCATATGGGGAAGTTATGATCAAAATACTGACTGTCTATCGTAAATCAGCACCCTTAAAACTATGTTTTTCCGGCTGTTCCTTACAATATTTGACCTATCAATTCTTCTTGTCTTCAAAACCTGTTTCTATTGGAGATAAATAAATGAATCTACTTTCATTTCCAATTTGAATCATTTGAATCCGACATCAAACGAAAAAGTTACGCTTGAAATATCAACTGTTGGTCTAAGCCGGGTAATCGAAGATGACTCTATTATGCAGGTTGTTCTAAACAAATTTGACATATCATATCATTGAGTTTTTAAAACATGTTTCTATTGGAGATACACCATTGAATTAGCTTTCATTTGGCTTTGGAATCACTCAATTTGGACGAAAAACAAAGAAGTTGTGATTAAAACACTGCTGGTTAGTATGATTGGCCACTGCTCTCCCGCAGGTAACAAATAAACTTTACTTTGTTATTTTCTATGGATTTGTTATATAGAGTAACTACTTGTTAGTTTTTTACATAATTCTTGGATTAAGGGAGCCCGTACACCTCTCTTTCTTCATGATTTAATGTTTTATTGCAGGTAGATACTCGTTTTTTGCAGGTCTTGGGAAAATAAAGAAGGTCAACTTATGGACGAGTGATTTTTCAAAGAAATTTTTATAAAACAAAGGAATTTTATCCAAATCATTACCCAACGGATTCATAATAGAACAAATGAAGAATTGATTTCAATTTCAAGATTCATGTCTTGTCACTGCTGCCAAAACATTTTTCAAATAGATCATTTTTTTGACATAACATCATAGCTGTTGTAATTCAATTTATTTATTTACATACTGCTTTTTGTTGTTTCTTTTCTAATTTCTCTTATATTTTGTGTTTTAGGTGTTGCTTCATTCAAACTATGACCCATCCTCAGCTTCAATACAGTGAACAGCTAATTCATTCTTTGCGTGCTTGTATTTTATGGTTGTATATTTCGCTGTTCCTTTTCTGAAGGAACAGCATTTGTGTGCATTTTTTGTCGTTCCTGCTGTTCCTTTTTCAAAAGGACATAATTGTCGTGTTGCTATTTATTTTCTAAAGGAATAGCACTTTTTGGTTCAGCCATTCATTTTGCTGTTCCTTTTTCACAGTACATTTTGTTGTTCCTTTTTCACAATTCATTTTGCTGTTCCTTTTCAAATTGGAACAACACCTTTTTGCACTTTCACGTTTTGCTGTTCCTTTTCGAAATGGAACAGCACCTTTTTGCACTTTCACGTTGGGTGTGTTTTTGCTGTTCCTTTTTCAAAATGAACAACATTTGGTGTGTTTTTGTTGTTCCTTTTTCAAAAGGAATAGCAGTTTGAGTTTTACTGTTCCTTTTTCAAAAGGAACAACATTTGGTGTGTTTTTGTTGTTCCTTTTTCAAAAGGAACAGCAGTTTGAGTTTTTGCTATTCCTTTTTCAAAAGAAACAGCAGTTTGAGTTTTTTTGCTGTTCCTTTTTCAAAAGGAACAGCAGTTTGAGTTTTTTGTTGTTCATTTTTCAAAAGGAACAGCAGTTTGAGTTTTTACTGTTCCTTTTTCAAAAGGAACAGCAGTTTGAGTTTTTTACTGTTCCTTTTTCAAAAGGAACAGCAGTTTGAGTTTTTTGTTGTTCCTTTTTTTCAAAATGTACATAAACGTAGCTGGAGAATTAGTCAAACCGAATAGAACTACAACAAACTCATAATGCCCATACCTAGTCGAGAAAGATGTCTTGTAAATGTCCTCTTCTTTAATTCGTACTTGATGATATACAGATCTCAGATCAATTTTTTAAAATGGTGTTGCTCCCTCCAACTGATTGAACAAGTCATCAATCCTCAGTAACAGATACATGTTCATGATGGTCACTTTGTTCAAATGCCTATAGTCAGTGCATAATCTGAGAGTACCATCTTTCTTCTTCACAAATAATACCGGTGCGTCCCAGGGTGATACACTTGGCCTAATGTATCCTTAGTCCAACATTTCCTTCAAGTATATATTCAACTCTACCAACTCAGGTGTACTCATCTTGTAAGGTGATTTTGATGTTGGAGCTACCCCATGAACTAACTCAATAGAAAAGTCTGCTTCCCTATGAGGTGGAAACATTGAAATACCTCAGGAAATACAACCTGAAACTGCTGTAGAACTGGGTACCTACTCAAAACATATGCATCCTGAACTTCCTTAACTTTGTCACTAGAAATGTGCACTACAACTATGCTTGGCCTGCATAGCTGTCACCATAGGCTAATTGATGTTTCTTTCTTCTTACCCCGCAATACTCTCGATTCTCCATTTTCATCCAAGCACTCAATAGATTTGTAATAAAAATCCACCTTGGTTCTACGAAGGTACAACCAATCCATGCCAAACAACATATTGTATGATCCCAATGGTAATACATTCAAATGTGTTGTGGTACACATACCATTCAAGTCAAATGCACAAGCTCTTACCCAATGGTGCACTCACTTCTTTGTACCTATAGCCAACTGCACTAACCAAGAATCTGCATGCACTTCTTTATTCAAACCACACTTATCCACCAGGTCAAGACTAACATAACTATAATTAGATCTAGGGTCAATCAAAATAGAGACAACTTGATAAAAAAGATTACAATCCATCTCAATAATAGATGCCTGATGGTCTACCTGTCTGTTATCCAGTGCTGCATAGATACGAGGAATGCTATGACCAACATCCCCAATAGTCTATGCCTCCTGTACACTATATATATGAGGCATACCACCTTGATTCTGTGGAAAATATCTCCTAGAATGATATTTTCCACAAGTCCAGCACTCTATAGGTTGCGAGCCTACATCCTTACTCTACTCAGATCGAAATCCCCGTCCTCTGTCATATGCATTGAACTTTGTTTATGGCACTACATTCTCTTTATTACCAATTCACTTCTTGTCCCATTTTCCTTTATTTTTTGCATTACCTTTCTAGTTTGACTTAGTCTTAGATCTGTGCTCTGATTGTTCATAGCAATGCTTTAGCTTTTGTATGGCCTCCTCTAATGATCTAGGCCCGTCAAACTCAATCCGGTCTTTGAATGCAATCAATAATCCACTAATGAATCTCTGAATCTTGGGCTTCTCCTCCTTGAGGAAAGGCACCTCCCTCAATATCTCCAAGAACTTGCTAGTGTACTCCTCATCTGTCATTGATCCCATCTTTATCTCATATAATTCTTTTTCCCTATCGTCAAAGTATCTCTTTGATAGGTACTTCTTCTTGAATAGTCACTCGAACTAATTCCAATTCAATTCCTCCTCATGTATGCCTCTGACATTCTTCAACTCTTCCCACCAAATGTCTTCTTTACCTTTGAGACTGAATGTAGCTATTCCGGCTTTCATGTTCCCTGAATAATCATGTAACCTAAAGAACTTCCTCACACCAAGCCACCATGCCTCTACACTCGTGATTTCTTCATCTCTCCATCAAAAGTAGGTGGATTTTCTTTATTAAACTCATTTGGAAAGTATCCCCTATCCTGTAGGGATGATAACGATGATGATCATGGTGCCTATATGAACCAAGACTAGAATAGTACGTCTCCATCTCCTCTCCTATCCAAAGTGTTCAACAACCTGCCATCTCTCATTGTGTCATCTCTATCTGTCCTGTGACCACCACGAGCACTAATACCATATGCCCCATTAGTTATGTCCCCTTGCTCATGGCTGATCCGAAGTGGTCCCGTCACTGCAATTCTAACAAACTCTGAGGTATCACTGCATTTACCTTTGCTTGTTTCTCCTGTTCCTGTATGATTTTGTCATTGTTTGCCTTACAAATCCTTTTTTATGCTTTTAAACTTCTCAATGTGTCTGCCAAATTAGAAGAGTTCCCAACACCACATTGCTCATCTGATCCATAGGGAGAGTCTCAGGAATTGTAGTCTACATCTTTCTAGTCATATCTATTATTCTTCCTACAAGGTATATCATGATAGCTAAACAAAATCAAAATAAACTAGTGTACCTTAGCATAATTCAGGGAGGATATCCCATCTGCAATATCAACAAAGCAATGTAATTCATGTATAACATAATCGCAACAACATATAGAAAAAAAACCATAAGCATATAAGCATATAACCATCGCCCTAGCTAGAGTCCAATCATCACATGACCATGTCAGCTACACATACTATGACCTCATGCGTGACAACAACCATTACATCACTATACACTTGACCACATGTGAACATTAACATGCATAAGCAATGCATAATCAACCACACCCTCATGATGATACACTCTATAACAACACTATCAACTTCCCATGACGACATCACTACAACCATGACCCATACCATTAAAATGCAACAAGCACATGGTCTTACAACACAAGAGACACACATGCAACCGACATGAATGCATGACCAACACACAACCCATTCAGTCTAAGGGGTGAGCAATGCTCTGATACCACTCTGTAACTCCGTCCTCCCACATCAACCTAAGTAAATGACCAACCAGGGTAAACATGTGATGAGAAGTTACTATGATATGATTCAACCTCCTAAGTTACATTAAGGAAGTGGAACCGGCAAAAACACACCATACAAACCTTCCACATCAGCAACATGAATCCTAGGAACCATGCCAACCTTTCTAATAACCAGCCCCTGGGTCCCACTCAGATTTTAGACCACTTAACCCCCATACACTCCCATGATATGGGCATGGCAACATCTAGAAGGATCTAGATGCTCCCACGGCATGGCATGCCAACGTTCAGGGACTATTTTGCTCAGTGTTGTGCCATCGTCCCTGGGTTTTGAGCCACTTTTTCAGTCCTAGAGCATAGGTCACTGCCCATAATTCAATGAAACCTTCAGAACATAAATATAACAAGGAAATGATGATACAAGTGGAATTACTTAAATAGGACCTTGACTGGACCCCTACTAGCCATGATATCCATTTAGTTAAACATCTCACAAATATGTAATCTATAGGTGTAAATGACAGATCTAAGCATAGGGGCCTCATACTCATATGAGAATCACTAAAAAGAATTGATGCCTCAACACATTAGCTCCAGTTTCATCCATTAGGTCATAGATACATTGCTCATTATTTTACAAGTAAACACATGATGAGAGCCATACATAGCTACTGTCATAATACATGGTCATAAATAGCATAATAACAACAAAAATGCCAAGGAAACAACAACCATATAATACCCATATAAACCAGTACAACACGTATGAAATAAAAAGGAGAAATAACCTCATATTAATGATGCAAAGGCCAACCAGTTGTGGGACTTCCGTGAACCACCTGACCATAGACATGGCTGAGCCAAAACTCTCTTCAACTAGTCATCCCTATGCCATATTCCAAGCATGAATGTGAGATCTCATTAAACACATCAATCCAAAACCATCCAGGGCTTCCAAAGGCCAACCATCTCAACCAATAAAACAATGATTCCACCTCACAACCAGACATCACAAAACCATCTTCAAATTGGTCTCTATCCAAGCCTTCCAAGGCTCCAGATCGTTTGTTCCAACCAAGGCTTCCAGGACTAGTAAATCAACCCACAACTTTCGTCAGGCTTCCAGAGCATTTGTCCAACCAGGGCTTCCAAGACTAGTAACTCAACCCACCAAGGGATTCTAGAGCATTTTTCCAACCAAGGTTTCCAATACTAGTAACTTAACCTAAGTTGTTACAGGGCTTCTAGAGCGTTTGTCCAACCAAGGCTTCCATGAACTAGTAACTCAACCCAAGCTAAGGAAACATGAGAACCAACTAGGAAAAAACAAAAAAATAAATACACAACATGATCCAGGTGGATATTGGTGGCCACCTGCCAAGTCCACTTGGACCCCCACCATTATTTCTTTCAGCTTTTCAATTTCCTTAATTGTATCACAATTTACTATTTTTAGCAGTTTTTCGGGTCTTGAACTTTCGGAGCCATTTTGAGGCCCTAAACAACGTTTTGTGGGAAAAATGGGAGAAACATGGGTCCATGGACCATTGTTTCTCTTCACAAAGTTGTATTTCTTGGATAGATCTTTCAAACGAGATATTGTGGGTGTAAAACGGAGATCGTATGCCAAAGTTACGACCCCGAGAAATTGATGTACCAATTTACCCAAATGAGGCCCACAGTTTGGCATTTCATCTTCTAGGGTTAGGTTTTTTGATGTTTAGGGTTTTCCATTGTTTCTCAACAATAAACAGGCCTTTGAGCCTCATTGTAACATAGTTTAGATGCATGTAGCCACCACATCTCTTCTCAGATATAAGCTACATTTTCCCTAGTTGGTTTATTTCCATTTCTGTTTGTAAGCATATTTCAATATTTTACATTAATGAAATGAAGTATTATTTCCACTACATTTTTGTGTATATGGTTATCTCTGTATTTTGTTGCGTTCCTGTTTAAATCTAGATCAGTGGTATCAGAGCGGTCTGCTTTTTCTTTGTTTTTCTTTATGTGTCCCCAACGAAGTTGGAATATAAGGAGTTAGGGCTTGAATTGGTCGAACCTTTGCAAGACTAGCCTCGCAAATCTTGATGACCTCCCATGGCGGATGAAAAGAAAGATGAGGGGATAGGAGATCCTATCAAAATCTTGCTCGAAGAAGCCCTCGAGCGACAAACGGATGCAATGATGGACGACTTTTCCTAGATCCTTCAGCGGCTACCCAGGGGCAACGCATCATATTCCAACAACTACTCTAGAAACACCACACCGTTTAAGATACACGTCAATTTTGAAATCCCCATATTTGAGGGTTAGACAAACATAGATGTCGTCGATAAATGGTTAAATCTGCTAGAGGGTTATTTTTCTGTTCATGGTTTTTCCAGTTAGGAAAAGATTATTTTCACTCTTCTCAAAGCAGCCCCCCACGTCAAGGACTGGTGGGAAACCTACTGCGAGTAGAAGGATGAAAGTACAGGCTCACTATTTTCGGCCGCACCCACTTCTAATTCATTCCAGGATGCCATCAAGGAGCAGTACTACCCTATTGAAAGCTATGAGGATTAATACATAAAGTGGACCACGTTGCGGCAGGGAAGGGACCAAGATGTGCCGGAGTTTACCAATATTTTCCATGCCCTTTGCACAAAGTTGGGTATCAATGACTCAAAGCAGCATTTGGTACTCAAATACTGTATCTGCCTGCACAAGTACATCCAGGAAGAAATAGAATTCCTGAACATCTCCTCGCTCGGCACTGCATACCTATATGCCGCCAGGGTCGAGAAAAAGTTTAAATAGAAGAAGCGAGACTTTAGATCTACGAATCCGAAGCAAGGGAACAGTGCCCCCAAACCATCGAACAAAGGACAAAGCCAAGGCGGGGTGGCCCAAGACAACCCGCAAAAGCTGCAAGCAAAGAACAACACCACGAAGCCTAAAAAGGACATGGGAAAGTGGTGTGAGTTCCATAAGAGCTCCACTCAGAACACAAGTGAGTGTTGGGCCAAGCAGTCACTGGTGGCTGAGCTAAAGGTTTCAGAATCAGATGCAGGTTCTGACTCTGAGTCAAAACCCAACAAGGGGAATGACAAAGGGAAGCAGATTATCAATGTAGAGCCCAACGCCACCGTTGCCACCACAAAGATCCAGAAGGAGGAACTTGAAGATCCAGAGGAGGAGGAGTGTCTTTTCCACTCCCAGATGTGGGTAAAGGGCTCCCCGCTACAATTCATTGTCGACAGTGGGAGCCAAAAGAACCTCATTTTGGTAGAGGTCATGAAGTAGTTGGGCTTACTGACCATAGTACATCCACAACTATACACCATCGGGTGGCTTCACCAAGGATGAGATCTTCGCGTGAGCCAGTAGTGTCACCTTCCATACAACATCAAGCCCTTCATAGATGAGGTATTGTGTGACATTTCTCCCCTTGAAGTTTGTGATGTATTACTAGGACAACCATACTTGTGGAAGTGACATGCTGTGTATAAACCAAGGCCCTGTGTTGTTATTGTTACTTTGGGAAATAAGTTGTACAGGATACCAGAGGTAACACCACCTATCGCCATCTCTTTGGTTACTGCAAAACAATGCAGTAAGCTCATTTCCAAAACTGGGAAATTTGTTTTCCTGATGATACGCCCTCAAGGAAGAAGAAGACGGTCGCCACAACCTCCAGATAGGTCCCCTCTGCACGACAACTACATATCAACAAGGTCATGAAGGAGTACAAGGACATCTTCACCTCCCTCGCAGGGGTTCCTCTGCACTGTCAGGTCAAGCACTCCATTGGTCTGACCCTAGGTGCACCGCTACCCAATGGGCCAATCTATCGACGCTCCATGCTGGAGAACGATGAAATCAAGAGGCAGATTCAGGAGCTGCTATAGAAAGCTCACATCTGTCCAAGTTCATCGCCCTGTGGGAGCCCGATCGTGTTGGTACAGAAGAAGGATGGGACTTGGAGACTATGTATTGACTATTGGGTGCTGAACAAGATCACTATTCGTAATAGGTACCCGATCCCATGGATTGATGACCTCCTAGACCAACTGAAGGGGGCGAAATATATCAGCAAGATTGACTTGAAGTTAGGATATCACCAAGTACCAATCGAACCCTCCGATGTGTGGAAAACTGCCTTCAAAGCCAAGGAGGGCCTTTTCGAATGCTTAGTTATGCCTTTCAGATTGACAAATGCTCCGGAAACCTTCATGAGGCTAATGGATGACATCTTGTGGCCATTCACAAACTCATTTATAGTGGTATACCTGGATGACATCCTGATCTTCAGCCAGATTTGGGAAGAGCACCTCCAGCACATTCGACAGGATCTCCAAACACTGTGGCAACACAAGTTATGTGCCGTTTTGGAGAAATGCACTTTTGGCATGACCCAGGTTCAGTATCTGGGATACATTATTGATGAACAGGGGGTGCATGTGGATCCAGCTAAGATCCAAGTCATTCGGGATTAGCCATCTCCAACCACTCTGACAGAGCTTTGCAACTTTCTAGGTCTTTCCAACTTCTACCATAGGTTCGTGTTGGGATTTTCTCATATCACTTGGCCCTTGAGTCAAGTCACCAAGGGAGGAGTGAAAGAAAAATTCTTTTGGTCTGAATCTCAACAGAAGGCATTCACAGAGTTGAAAGATCACCTATGCTAGGCACCAGTGCTCGCATTACCAGACTTGCAACAACCATTTTAGGTATAGACAGATGCCTCTGACTATGCTATTGGGGCAGTCCTTACTCAACATGGGCATTTAGTGGCATATCACAGTGAGACACTTTCAAACATAGTCTGGAAGTATCCCACTTATGAAAAAGAGATGTATTCCATTGTGCAAGACTGCTGACAATGGAAGCATTACATTTTGGGGAAGGAAACGGTCATCCACACAGACCAACGACCCCTACAGTTCATACAGACCCAAGGGAAATTGCAAAATGATCGCCATCAGAAGTGGTCCACATACTTGCAACATTTCCATTTGAATATCAAGAATAAGAAGGGTAGCACCAGTAATGTTGCAGATTGCCTTAGTCAACCACCGATCATGGCATTAACCACCGTGCTCAACTCTTGTGGGCATGAGACTTTTGATTGGCCACTTCTCTACAAAAGAGACCCAGAATTTGGCAACACATACCAAACACTTTTGGAGGGTCAACATGTTCTAGATTTTCACCTCCAGGATGCCCTATTATGCCACCTGGGTCACCTTTGTGTTCCTTCAAGTGAGTGTGCCAATATGATTTGGGAAGCATACTACAGTCAGGTTGTTAGGCATTTCGGGGTTGAGAAAATGGTGGCAGTACTGCAGAAGTATTTCTATTGGCCGAATCTTAGACAGGATGTCGGGAAGTACATCAGATCATGCATCGCCTACGTAATTTCCAAACTGACCATCAAGAAGCAAGGCCTCTATACCCCGTTGCCTACCCCGAGTTGACCTTAGGAATCCATCTCCATGGATTACATGTCAGACCTTCCTTCCACTAAGCATGGAAATGACTGTGTTTTTGTGGTCGTTGATAGGTTCTCGAAGATGGCCATTATGGCGGCCTGCAAGAAGAATATCATAGTAGAAGCCACTGCTAAACTCTTCTTTGAACGAGTGTGGGTACACTTTGGGATCCCACTGTCTATCATCTCAGATCGGGACAGCAAGTTCCTCAGTGCATTTTGGTCCAGTCTCTGGTCGATGTTGGACACCAACCTCACTAAACCCACAACCTTCCATCCTCAAACTGATGGCCAGACAGAGGTTGTCAATAGGATGATCGTACACATTCTGCGCATGTACAACTCAAGGCATCCATGTACATGGGATGAGAGCCTCCCCTATGTTCAGCACAGCTACAACCAGGGTCTCCATAGCTCAACTGGCCACAACACTTTTCATGTGGGATTTGGATTCCAGCCACTATGTCCTATTGATGTGGCCATGCCATTTGCATCTACTCATACAGATTCGGCTCATGTCCAGTGAAAAACAGATAAGGCAAATAGCTTCATTGAGCACATCCAATATATTTGCCAGTAGGTCCATGACATTCTGGAGAAATCAAATGACAAGTACATGCAACGACATGATCAACATCGGGTGCCACACAAGTTTCAGGTCGGTGACAATTTCTGGTTGCATTTGCAAAAGAAACGCCTTACCAGAGCCTATCGGAAACTCAAACCACTCCGATATGGTCCTTACACCATTACCAAGGCTATGGGAGACAATGAATTTGAGCTCAGCATTCCCTCATTCCTTGGCTTGCACCCAGTGTTCAATGTGGACTGCCATCGGCCATACTTTCCACCATTACTAGACACATTCGACATTGCAGAACAACTCACATCCACAGAGTTAAATCCAGATTGCATGGAACAAGATGCAACTGATCAGATCATGGACACACAAATCAAGCATGCTCGCCAGCAGAATATCCAATAGTATCGAGTTGTCAAAGCAGACCAACTCCTTCGCTAGGGCAAGTGGCTCACCAGGGACCAAGTTCAGCAGAAGTTTCCTCATCTCATGGAGGAACTCAAAGCAATGGGGACCATTGCTTCCTAAGGGGGGAGGAATGATCCAGGTGGATATTGGTGGCCACCCGCCAAGTCCACTTGGACCCCCACCATTGTTTCTTTCATCTTTTCAGTTTACTTAATTGTATCACAATTTACTATTTTTAGTAGTTTTTCGGGTCCTGAACTTCCGGCGCCGTTTTGAGGCCCTAAACGATGATTTTTTGGGAAAAATGGGAGCAACATGAGTCCATGGAATGATGTTGCTCTTCCCAAAGTTGTAGTTCTCGGATAGATCTTTCTAATGAGATATTGTGCATGTAAAATGGAGATTGTATGCCAAAGTTATGTCCCCGGGAAGTTGATGTACCAATTTACCCAAACAGGGCCCATAGTTTGGTGTTCCATCTTCTAGGGTTAGGTTATTGGATGTTTAGGGTTTTCCATTTTTTCTCAACAATAAATAGGCCTTCGAGCCTCATTGTAACATAGTTCAGAGGCATGTAGCCGCACATCTCTTCTCAGAGATAAGCTACCTTTGCCCTAGCTGGTTTATTTCCATTTCTGTTTGTAAGCATATTTCAATATTTTACATTAATGAAATGAAGTATTATTTCCGTTGCATATTTGTGTATAAGGTTATCTTTTTATTTTGTTGCATTCTTTTTTAAATCCGTATCACAACAGCATGGTTATCTAGGAAATGGCAAGGCTAGGAAAATCCATTGTTAATCAAGGAAATCCTCCATGCCAGTGACAGATCATGACCAATAAACCACATGCATATCCCATGCATACCAAAACTAGTGAGGAAAACATACATGCAATTCGGTACCTACAAGAAAAAATTGTTGAAGCTATTGATCCCAATGTCCTCTTGCACTTTCCTTCTCTTCCTTTGCCTTCTTGCTCCAAAACACCAAGTATGAAACACCCTCCAAGAGTGCTCCAAGAAAACTCTAAGTGTCTAAGAATAAGAGAGAGAGAATAATGAGAGAACTCCAAAACTGAGCTAACAAAAGTGATGAGCCTCATCATTGGGTAATTATGTGGGCCTTAAGTCACCTCCTAGCTTAGTCAAATCAACTTTTCTCACAACTTATTACATGTTTTGATTATATTTTGTTTAATGAGATGAGTTAAAGTAAGATATTATGCCTAGTGAACCAATATGCATTGAATGCAGAATTGGAAGAAAAAATCAAGGAATTTTGGCAATACTAAGGTTTAAAACTCGAATGGGACAAGGGAGAGAGATTGTAGGAGGTAAATCCTCCTCATTTACTCCTCCCCTATTTGAATATTCCTCCATTAATCCCACCAACTTGGAGTCCAAGCAGCCAAGTCATGAAGATTAGAAGGCAGTCAAGCAAGTGATAGACAAAGAGTTAGTTCATCTTGAGTTTGGGAGCCGAGCCTCCCTAAATTTAAGGAAGTCATTGGGGACTTCAGTTGTATAAGTAGAGAGGCCTAGAGCCTCATTAGGATTCGAATTTTTGTGGTAAAGACTCTAGCTATTTTCGAGCTCCAGACTTGTGGAAGACTTTGATGTAATTTTCTATGTTGGTAATAAGAATGAGTTTTTTCTTGATCCAGTACTGAGTTAACTCAGAGGGTTGAAGCTCTTGGGTTAGGGCCCAACTGTAGCAACAAAGGCTCCTCTTCTTGTATCTTTATGCTTAGCTTAGTTTCATAGATTCATGGTTAAACTGTTTTTAGAAGTATTTTAATGCATGTAGATTTGATTAATTGTTTATTAGTTTGCTTCCATTTGTGCCTTACTTCAGTAGTAGGTTAGAAGGGATATTCAAAGCACCACAAAGCTGTTAGTAGGTGTCTTGGTCTCACTTCTTCCTTTTGGGATCATGATTTGAGGAAAAGACCCTTATGCAGCCCCAAAAAGACATATTTCCATTTCTTTCAGAAGATTTAGAGTTTGTTGTACCTAAACTAGAATTTGATCAGTTTTGCAAAGTAGGATTTCAATGCCATCTTTTCTATCTTCATTCTTGCAGTAGATATCATCCATGATTCCATTTTATTCAACAATTTCTTCATGCATAAGGTAGACAATTAGTTCATTAAATTCTACTTTTCTAGCTCGTGAGAATTCTTCTTGTTTACATAACTTTTTGGAAATTACACATGTTTGATGCAGAGTAGGTGCTTCAGAAGTAGAAAGAGATCCCATAGCAAGCAACCACCTTCCAACTTCATCCACCCATAGGCATTCCTTGTTTTCATCAAAAGCTTCACCAATTTCATCATTTTACATAGAAATTTCCCCAAGCATGTTGAGCAAATCCAACCATCCCCTAAACTTGGTTTTGGGTTCTGAGTGATCCTAGGTCTTTTCTCACTCCATTCCACCCGTCAACCACTTTCCCTAAGCCTTCCATCACCTCCAATGCCCATTTTTTTTCTCATGGCTATATCCTGTAGAAATACAGGGAATCCTATAGGTTTCTAGTACATCCTGTAGGTTTTCCTGTAGTGGCCTATTTGAGGCCAAATTGAGGGAAAACCTCTAGGAAGCCTCCCAAGGTCACCCAAGGGTCACCCAAACCTTCCAACTATCTCTTGAACCTTCTAGCCATCCACCAACATCCCTAAGCCACCTGCACATCACCAAAAAGAGATTAGCTTGCACACTTGATTTTTCATGAAAAGCACAAAAAGACAAAAAAAAATTATTACAGCCCTTTACATGCATAATAGTGATGTTTTATGTTTTTTACTTCCATGCTTACAACAATAGCAATTTGTTCATGTTGATTTAGCATTATTGCAAAGCATAGCTCTTAGTAGTTAATTAGGAAATGGTGTGCCTTAGCATTGAATTTTAGTCTTTTTCATTATTACAGTAGATCAACTCTCTCTTAGAGTAGATTTCTATTTATTTCATCAAGGAACCAAGCTTATTTTGAATCCATAGAAGTTTGGCTTGAAAACCCTAGTGGTCTCTCGCCAACTGAACAGTGACAAAAGGCAGAACCATCACTTTTACTTGTGTATACAACACTGTCACCTCCAAGTTTGTACGAACCCTGGGTTGATAAAGTAAAGCTGGTAGCCTAAGAGTTGCAGCATTCTTTCTGCAATATTGGTGCTCATCACTTTTTGGCACCGTTGCCAAGGAGGTGTCTGAGTAATATGTGATTACTACTTTCTTTCTTCTATTTATTGTTTCTAATATTCTGTTCTTAGTTTCATTTCTGCAAAAGTAATTTAGTTTGCTTCCTTTTCATTCTACATTCTTTGCTTTCCTTTCCATTCTACAAGTTAGATTTCAATCAAGTAGTTAATATTTTCATTCAGTCAGTAGTTTTCATTCAGTCTGCAATTTCAATTTTGCAATCACTTTCAAAGTTTGAAAAAAACACAAAACCAAACCAAAAACATTTCCTTTCATGCCTCGTAGGAATAGGGATAACTTAGGGAAATTTTTGCCAAATACCCCCACTGCATCAAATAGCCAACCTCCCCTCCTCTTCGGTGGCTGTGAATTAGAGGAACCCTTAGGTGAGAAACAAGACATATTTGAAGAACCTACAGGGGAAGAAGAAGAAGAAGAAGCCATTCCTACCGAGCCAATCACTAAAAATAGAAATGAAAGAGGGAATAGAGAGAGAGTTGAGGGTGCCTTCCCCATCAGGGAAACCAATGGGGACACTAAGATGAAAAATATAAGCCCCTATGCCCTTCCTCATTTCCATGGCCTGACCATAGAAGATCCCGACACTTTCCTATTTGAGTTTGCTATTATATGCGGAACCCATGACTACACAAATAATGAGCAGAAGTTGAAACTATTTCCATTTACCCTCAAGGATGCAGCTTGGCACTGGTTCATGGGTTTACCTGGGGATAACATCACAAATTGGGCTCAAATGCAACAAGCCTTCAACAACAAGTATCATGACTACTGTAGGTCTAAAGATACTAAAGAGGAAATTTTTAGGATGACCTTAGGTAATAATGAATCCCTAGAGGATTATGAAGAAAGATTCCAGCTTAGTTACAAAAGGGCTAGGTGCACACTTGACCCTGAGTCACTGAAGCTGGTCCTACTTAGAGGAGTAAGGGAAGACCTATTGGTTACCCTGCACTTGTTAGTAGGAGGAGATATATACTAGTTACCGTATGAGGATATCAAAACTATCTTTAGAAACCATTCTAGGGTAGCTAGGAAAAAGGGTAGGGGAAGTCAACCTATGGTCAGTACATCCTCTTCCAATTCATCCATCAAGGGTGAAATTGGAAACATGCTGGAAGATTTCAAGAGTGATATGCTGCAAACCCTTGCCTTACAGATGGACACTATGCACATTAGGAGAAAGTAGGAGGAAGTAGAGAGAGCCTTGGCCATTTTCTATCCTAGATGCACTAGAAGGAACCTTAGGAATGAATGTCCATTGAATTCTATTGAAATTTTCTTAGTTTGTGAAGAAAACCACTCCACGGACAAGTGCCCTTGTTTGCCTGGACTCAAAGTTGTATATCAAGGAGTTGAAGGGGTCACTGAGTAGCTTTGCTACATAAACCAAAGGAGACCTCATGGGCCTAGACCATACCAGCAGGGCATGTAAGGGTTATCCCATGCATATTACAACCCCAACCAGACCACATCCATACCTTATTGGGGACCCCATGCTCATCCTCCCTAGTCTACACCTCCTCCTTGGTCCTTTTCATCTCAGTATCATTCTTAGCCAACCAACCAGTCATTTCAACCATATGCTCTGCCAGAACCTCAGTGGAATGCACCACCCCAGGGGTGGAGGCCCCAGTAAAACAATGTTCCTGCTTTATTGCCTTCACCACCTGCCCAACCACATCTGCTACAATCTGCTCCACCTAAAAAACCCGAGATGCATGCCCAACCAAATCTGAACCCAAACAAAAGACATGAACAACAAGTATACAGTGGAGAGACATCATATCCAACTTATGTTGTGGAGATCCAGTAGCTTTACTTGAGATTTGGGAGAGTTCTCCCGGATAACCAACCTCCACTCCACCTAGGGAGGTTGAAGGGGAAAGAGAGGAAATCATTCTTAAAGTAAATCCACCCTTTCCTGAGAGATTAACTCAACCACTCCAACCTACCCCAGAAGAGACTGAACTTCTGGGAGAATTGAAAAACCTATGTGTCAAGATTCCACTTCTCCAAGCCATCAAGGATGTACCCATTTACAACAAGTTGATTAAGGAGAAGTGTTTCAAGAATCCATGGGGGCAAAAAATAGATGTCCCAACCATTAATATCATTGGACAATTGTCTGAATTAATGTTGGGGCAGGAAATCTATCGAAATTATTTGGACCCTAGAAGCCCTGTAGTATATGTGCACATCAATGGCACCATTGTCCCACACGCTTTGATTGATCTTGGGGCTGCCATTGATGTGATGACCAAGGACACCATGCTCAAGCTCAACCTCTAAGGTTCATTGAGAAATACCACAACAGTCCTGCAACTTACAGACCGCTCCATAGTGACCCCTGAGGGGATTGTGGAGGATGTGATGGTCTCCATTGACTCTTGGGAGTACCTTGCAGATTTCCTAGTTCTCCAGCCTAAGGCTAAGCTTACTGGTTACCCTCTCATCCTTGGGAGGCCCTGGTTGGCCATTGTCGATGCTTACATCAGCTACAAAGCTGGGAATATGACCATCAAGAATGGGCATATGTCCAAGTAGTTAGTCCTATACCCTCCTGCTCAGCCATCTCTAGAGCATGATTTAACTTTATGGCTGGAAGAGGAGGAAGAAGATGAAGTTTATTCTACCCAATTGTATACCTTAGAAACAACCATGGGAGGAGGACAACAAGATGAAGATGATTTGATTGAACACCTACTCCAAAGTCCAACTCCCAGTACATTGTCCCTAGAATAAGTAGTAAAGGAAACCCAGAACAACCATCCAATTGATTTGTACTTGGCCAATTCCAACCCTCTCCATGTCAAAGCCATAGAATTCGGCCTTGAAAGAACATTGAAAATCAATCCATCTCTTTATGCTCTCCAAGAGGATAAGTTGTGCAACATGCTAAAGGAACATATGGATGCCTTCGCTTGGACAAAGAAATGAAGGGAGTACACCCATGAGTGTGTACTCATCACATTTACATCAAAGAAGGTTGCAAGCTAGTCTAGAAACCCCAAAGGAGGATGAATCCATCTCTTAAAGATACATTCAAAGAAGAACTGCAAAAATTGCTAGATGTAGGATTCATTTATCCTATCTCCAACAGTGAGTAGGTCTCTCCTTTGGTGCTAGTTCCCAAGAAAAATGGTAAGTGGAGAATTTGTGTCGATTACAGGGAATTGAACAAAGCCACAAAGAAGGACCATTTCTAATCTGAATTGGATCCATAAAGATCGATTAACAGAACCATGGCTGTACCAAGTCGGGACAGACTTCAAAGAATTTAAACAGTGATCAAAAACACCTCTAAACCAGTGGCAGTGGCAGCCAGCGTGGAACGACGAGGACCTCGGTCAAAGTGCGCTAACCGAGGCCCATGGAGACTACGCAGGAGGCAAAACTAGCCCCTAGGGAGCCCGGATTGGGAAACAAAGGGAGTTTTTGATGCATCACTGGGTGAAAACCCTCAAAATGGAGAAGCCCCAAGCACTCGGTCATGTGGGAGCCAGGAAAACCATGGGACAAAAGGCTAAGCACTAAAGGCAGGACCCGCTCCAAAACCAGCAGTATTGATCGGGGGCATCCATGGGCGGTAAGCAGTTTTGATGAAAAAGGAGCGATTCCACTCAGCACCCGACGCGTGGTAGGCGGAGGTGAGAGAAAACCGCCGCTCATCGTGCATTAACGATCGAGCTAGTCAACCACGTGGGACGAGCGAATGGCGTCAGATCTAGGGGCTCTATATCTAACGGCTGAGATCACTCCCAATGGAGAAGATGAAATTGATGGAGGGCTAAGCCGTGATTTAGGAGAATTTGAGGCCCGATTTGACTTCGAAGGTGGCGAATGACTCATCCCATAATGTAACTGAAGAAACAAACCGACGAGGCAAGCTGGCGCAGTTCGCAGGAGGACAAGTGGCCATCCCTGTGAGTCTGATGATGATGCCGAGAACAGGGAACTCCAAGCGCAGCTGCAAGTAGGCAATCAGACGAAGGTGGAAGAGGAACTGAACCGGCATGAGCTCGAATGGCTTTTAAAGCCATGTACAGACCAGACAGAGGGCATGAGTTGGGAACCGAAAGACGGAACACCAAAGACAAAAGACAGAGAAGAGAAGAACCAGTAAATCAAAAAGTAGAAAGAAGACAGAAGGGTCGAGCTAACTAAGGGCAGCGTCGAGCACCAAAGAGCTTGAGATATTCAAGCCATCCCTGAGAGGATTTGTCAGACCATAGAGGTCAAAGAGCTGGTAAGGAAAAGAGTCTGTGTACTCTAGTGGTTTGGGGAATCCAAAAACCACCCTGCCAAGCCAATCTGTTTCAGGTTACTCATATTGAGTTCCTTCCTTGTAATTCTCTGCTTCAAGACACAATAAAAGAAGGCCACCACTGAGAGTTGGACCGGAGATGTAGCCTTGGAGGATATGGTGAACTCCTTATTAATTTCTTGTATTTGCTTACTGTGTTTCTCTATTGTTTTCCATTTCAACTGTCCGTGTATTTGCAATCTATTCGATCCGTTGCTTAAATAACATAGACACACACACCAACATATGAGTCTGTAATACCTTAATTTATAAAATCTTTAATTTAGGTCACTCATAGGGTGATTATCAGATCAAGTGGTATCAGAGCTTTAGGCTGTAAGGTTAGACAAGCTTGTGTTGGTTTAGCTATTGAATGCTCACTAGATCAAAGCTCAAATTAGGAGAAGGAGAGTTGGTCGAAACTAATCCTAAAATTGGGAGAGTCTATCCTCAGAAGACAATGTCAGAGGAAGGTTCTGTGGGGCTAGACCCTCAATTCATAGAAAGTTTCCTAGCTATAAAGTCTATGGTAGAAGAAATGTATAGGGACTTTAGAAAGCATAAGGATGAAGATTCATCAGGTTCTAAACAAGACAAAGAAGAAGATGAGTCTCATTCCCATGACCACTCAAAAGGAAAAGGGAAAGAGGAAAACTTTCTCACACCTCCTAATAGCCCTGTGCATAATAAGAAAGCATCTTTGATCAAGCTAGATGTTAAATTTGACTTGCCTATATATGATGGAGAGTTAAATGCTGAAAAGTTGGACAATTGGATTAGACAAATTGATGTGTATTGCAGAGTATAGAACATCGATTCAGACAAGAGAAAAATTCAGCTAGCAAGCCTACACCTAGGAGGCACTGCCTTGGTTTGGTGGGAAGGCAGAACCCAAGCTAACATGAAAAGACATGGTAAGACTATCTCTGTCTGGAGTGACTTTGTTTCTACAATCAAGAAGCAGTTCTATCCATTGGCCTACATGCAACAAGCCATGATGAGTTGGCAAAGTCTTTGGCAGTTGAAAGGGCAAAGTGTGCAAGGGTACACACAAGAACTTAGAAAGAGAGCATTTATTCTAGGGATCTCATTAGACTCACCAGAGACTCTTTTGAAGTACATTGGTGGTCTACACAGCTACATGAGGCATACCATCCTCATGTTTAATCCCACTAGTATAGATGAGGTATCTGTACAAGCTATTCATCTAGAAGCTAGAGGAAAGAATGGAAATCCAGAAGTTGGGGGACCATCCCAACCCACTGCAAGCAAAAGCAAGGAGAAAGGAAAGCAGAAATGGAATGCAAGGAAGGCTAACACTGCACAAAAAAGCAAAGCTTCGTGCACTCACTGTTAAAAGGAGGGGCATGATGATGAGCACTGTTGGATTCTACATCCAGAGCTGAGACCTAAGAAGTCTGAGGGCAAGAAGAAGAAGACTGCTGCAGCTATTCAGAAAGATTTGGGGTCAAACTTGGGAGATTAAACAATCATTGCAGCCACAGGTATAAAAGGTAAGAATTCTGAAGAATCTACTAGTAATTCTGCTCAATCTGTTATTGATGAAGAACATGAGAGAAAATGACATGAGCTTTTCCATATTCGAGTTATTTCCAAACATCAAAAGATTGATACTTTGTTTGATAGTGGCTCACAAGTAAATTTGATTTCTGAAGCAATTGTAAAGAAATTGGGATTAGCAACTACACCTCACAAGAAACCATACCCATTAGGATGGTTGAATGATAAAGCATAACTACAAGTGACTAGACAATGCAAACTCAAGTTTTCTTTTGGGTCAGAATTTGTAGATGAGGTTGAGTTAGACATAATTCCTTTGGATAAATGTGGAATTGTTTTAGGAAGTCCTTACTTGTATGATAGAAAAGCTATTTTCTATAGAGCTGAGAATAAGTATCTACTTGTTAAAAATGGAATCGAATACTTTGTAAGAGCTCACAAGCTCAAGAATAATTATACTTTCATAAACTCAGGGCAAATGAAAAGAGTGATAAATTCATGCAAACAATTCTTACTAATGGTTGTAAAGGAAAAGAAACCTGATAAAACTAACGTATTTGAGGGCTGTAATGCTAAGCAGCAAGCTGATATAGAAAAGATTGTTTTAGAGTATGATGTCCTATTTCAAGAACCTAAAGGTCTACCACCCAAAAAGGAAATAGTACATGATATTATTTTGTAGCAAGATGTTCCATTGCCTAACGTTGGAATGTACAGGTTGTCTTATTTAGAGAATGCTGAAATCAAGAAGCAGGTGCAGGAGTTGCTCAAGAAGGGGTTCATCAATCCTAGCACATCACCATGTGGGTCACCAATCGTTTTGGTGAGAAAGAAAGATGGCTTGTGGAGAATGTGCATTGAGTACTGAGCACTGAATAAGATAACAATAAAAAATCGTTATCCCCTTCCTTGCATAGATGATCTTTTAGATCATTTGAAGGAAGTTGTTTATTTCACCAAGCTAGACTTGCATAGTGGATAACTTCAGGTCAGAGTTGCAAAGCAAGATGCATGGAAGACTACTTTCAAAAAAAAGCAGGGATTGTTTGAGTGGTTGGTTATGCCTTTTGGCTTGACCAATGCTCCTGCTACTTTCATGAGATTAATGAATGATGTACTCAGACCTTTTCTTGATGATTTTGTTATTATGTATCTGGATGACATTCTGATTTTTACTAAAACGTGGGAGGAACACTTAAAGCATGTTAAGCAGACATTAAATGTTTTGAAAAGAGAAAAACTTTATGTTAAACTCTCAAAATGTTAATTTGGAAAAACATCTCTAAATTATTTGAGTCATATAGTAGGGGGTGGTGTATTGAAAATAGATCCCTCTAAAGTGGCAGTCATTGTAAATTGGCCTAAACCCAAGTCTGCTACAGAAGTGAGAAGCTTCTTAGGAGTAGCACAATATTGGAGGAAGTTCATCTCTAACTTTTCCTCAATTGCAGCTCCCTTACATGCTTTGACAGGATTGAACAAGGTGTTTTAGTTGAGAGGAAAACATCAGAAAGCCTTCGACACCTTGAAAGAAAAGATTAGTACAACACCTGTACTAGCATTTCCTGATCTACAAAGACCATTTGAGATCCAAATAGATGCCAATGACTATGCCATGGGAGCAGTGTTGACACAACACGGTAAACCCATATTCATTCTGAGACTTTTAATTTTGCTGTAGTTAACTATCCTACATATGATAAAGAATTGTATGCATTAGTTCAGAGTGTGAAAAAGTGGAAACATTATTTAATGGGCAAAGAGACAATAATACATACTGATCATCAACCACTTCAATATTTACACTCCCAAACTAAGTTGCTGCAATAAAGATACTACAGATGGATGGGTTTTCTACAACAGTTTCATTTGGTCATTAGATATATATAACAAAGTTGCAGACATGTTATCTAGACCCATTATAAATGCATCTATTATACTTAAGCATAATTATGTACTACATGAAAGCTACATTGAACAATATGCTCAAGATATAGACTTTAAAGATGTATATGCAACTTTGAGTCGAGGTAAAAAGGGTAGAAGAATTGGATTATCATGTGAAGGACCAACTGTTATGTCATTGTGGGAAACTCTGTATTCCACAAACAGAGAGAGTAAAGATAATTAGAGAGGCACACACTTCTCTGATATCAAGTCACTTTGGGGTAATTAAAACATTTACACAATTGCAAAGATTTTGTTATTGGCCAAAAATGAATGAGACAGTTTCTAGATATGTAAGAGTGTGTACTATGTGTGCTAAAAGCAAGCCTAGCAATAGAAAACTAGGCTTGTACACTCCATTACCAGTTCCTTCTCACCCTTGGGAAAGCGTTTCCATGGATTTTGTTGGAGGACTGCCTAAGTCTAGAAAAGGTCATGATTATCTGTATGTGGTCATGGACAGGTTCAGCAAAATGTGTATTTTGATACCTTGTAATAAGTAGATTATAGCTGAACAAACTGCAAAACTATTCTTTGAACATGTATGGGTTCATTTTAGATTACCCACTTCTATTGTATCTGATCAAAACACCCACTTTGTGGGGAAGTTTTGGTCAAGTCTTTGGGAACTAATGGACACCAAATTGAAGAAAAGCACAACTTTTCATCCATAAACTGATGGCCAGACAGAAGTAGTTAATAGGACAGTGATCCAGCTACTCATAGGATATTGTAGCAAACATCCTAAGCTTTGAGATGAACAATTGTGTTATGTGCAGCATGCTTACAATAGAGAAAAACACTCTTCTACACAGAGATATCCTTTTGATACCTATTTTGGTTTCATACGAAGGTCTCCTTTGGATTTTGTCTTTGGTAAAGATACCATAGTTGATGGACATAGTGATGTGAACAAGGCAACTAGGTTCATTGGATAGATCCAGGAGATCCACCGGGCAATACAGGAACAGTTGGAAAAGAGCCAATCCAGATACAAGGCTAGGCATGACAAGCATCGGATGGAGCATATTTTTCAAGTTGGAGACTAGGTCTGGCTGTATCTCAGCAAGGACAGGATGTAAGGTGAAGGGAAAAAGCTGAAGCCTATTAGGTATGGACCTTTTAGGATACTTGAGAAGATTGGTGAAAATGCTTTTTGCCTTGATCTACCAGCTTACATGCACATCTACTTAGTCGTAAATGCAGATTGCTTGAGATTGTTTGAACCTTCAATGATTGAGGATCCTGAAGAGAAAAGTCAATTGCCTTCTATTGACACCCTGCTACCTGAATATCTGAATGAATTGCAGGAAGACACAGTCTTGGATAGGAAGTTGAGGATGACGCACAAAGGAGATGTTGAGTACCTTAGAATTGGACTCAAAGGTTTGAAGCTGAGCAGTGCAAAGTGGATTGAGATTGAGCAAGTGAGACAATAGTACCCTCACTTAGTCGATGCTTGAAAGAAAACCAACTTTTGGTGGTCCAAAAGCTTTTCAGTGCGAAGCCCGTGATCCAAATTGGATCCATAAAGATCGATTAACGGAGCCATGGCTATACCAGGTTGGGACAGACTTCAAAGAATTTAAACAGCGATCAAAAACACCTCTAAACTAGTGGCAGTGGCAGCCAACGTGGAATGACAAAGACCTCAGTCAAAACGCGTTGACTGAGGCCCATGGAGACTGTGCAGGAGGTGAAACTAGCCCCTGGGAAGCCCGGATCAGGAAACAGAGGGAGTTTTTGATGTGAAAACCCTCAAAATGGAGAAGCCCTGAGCACTCGGTCACGTGGGAGCCAAGAAAACCATGGGACAAAAGGCTAAGTGCTAAAGGTGGGACCCACTCCAAAATCGGCAGTATTGATCAGGGGAATCCATGGTGGGTAAGAAGTTTTGATGAGAAAGGAGTGATTCCACTCAGTGCCCGACGCGTGGCATCGGATCTAGGGGCTCCAGATCTAACGGCTGAGATCGCACCCGATGGAGAAGACAGAATTGATGGACGGTTAAGTTGCGATTTAGGAGAATTTGAGGTCTGCTTTGACCGCCAAGGTGGCAAATGACTCATCCCATAACGTAACTAAAGAAACAAACTGACGACGCAAGCTAGCACAGTTCGCAGGAGGACAAGTGGCCATCCCTATGAGTCTGATGATGACGCCGAGAACAGGGAACTCCAAGTGCAGCTGCAAGCAGGCGATCCGATGAAGGTGGAAGAGGAACCGAACCGCCATGAGCTTGAATGGCTTTTAAAGCCATGTACAGACCAGACAGAGGGCATGAGTCGGGAACCGAAAGACGAAGACAAAAGATAGGGAAGAGAAGAACCAGTAAATAAAAAAGTAGAAAGAAGACAAAAGGGCCGAGCTGACCAAGGGCAGCATCAAGCACCAGAGAGCTTGAGAGATTCAAGCCATCCCTGAAAGGATCTATCAGACCATAGAGGTCAAAGAGCTGGTAAGGAAAAGAGTCTATGTACTCTAGTGGTTTTGGGAATCCAAAAACCACCCTGCCAAGCCAATCTGTTTTAGGAGACTCATGTTGAGCTCCCTGATTGTAATTCTTTGCTTCAAGGCACAATAAAAGAAGGCCACCACTGAGAGCTGGACCAGAGATGTAGCCCTGGAGGATAGGGTGAACTCCTTATTAATTTCTTGTGTTCTTGTATTTGCTTACTGTGTTTCTCTACTGTTTTCCATTTCAAGTGTCTGTGTATTTGCAATCTGATCGATCCGTTGCTTAAATAACATAGACAGACACACCAACATATGAGTCTATAATACCTTCATTAATAAAATCTTTAACTGAGGTCACTCATAGGGTGATTATCAGATCAATTTCCCTCTACCTTTCATTGACCAAGTGCTAGATGTCTTGGCAAGAAAAAAGTTTTTCTCTTTCCTAGATGGATTCAGCGGGTACAATCAAATCTAGATTAGCCCAGAAGACCAAGATAAAAAAACCTTCACTTGTCCTTGGGGCACTTTTACCTACAGGGTCCTTCCTTTTGGCCTATGCAATGCTCCTGCCACTTTCCAGAGAGCAATCCTAAGCATTTTTGCTGAGTTGGTCCATGATGCGGTAGAAATCTATATGGATGATTTCACCCCTTATGGGGGTGATTTCGAGGAGTCTTTGTCCAACTTAGGTAACGTACTGCACAAATGCATTGAAATGAACCTGTCTCTCAGTCCCGAAAAATGTGAATTCTTGATGACTACAGGGACTGTGCTAGGTCATTCAATATCTCAGCAAGGACTGCAGGTGGACCCAAACAAAATAGCTATCATCCAAAGGGTCCCACCTCCTCAAAAGCAGAGAGATGTCAGAAGTTTCCTAGGGTTAGCTGGATACTACCAAAGGTTCATAAAGGACTTCAACAAGTTGGCCTCTCCTTTATTTGGGTTGTTGGCCAAAGACTCTGAGTTTATATGGTCAAAAAGTTGTCAAGAGGCCTTAGACATCTTGAAGAACAAGTTAACCACTGCACCGATCCTCCGAGGCCCAAATTGGGCCCTTCCTTTTCACATTCATGCTGATGCCTCACACAAAGCCATAGGAGCAGCCCTAGGTCAGATAGATGAAAAATTGCCTTATGCCATTTACTTTATCAGTAAGAATCTGTCAAAGGCCGAACTGAACTACATAGTGACCGAAAAGGAGCTCTTAGCTGTTGTGCATTCATTGAACAAATTTAGGCATTATATTACAGGCTATCAAACATTTGTCCATACTGACCATGATGCGATCAAATATTTAATGAATAAACCTAATGTGAATGCTCATATTATAAGATGGTTACTTTTATTACAACATTTTTACCTAACTATTGTTGATAAGCTTGGTAAGGAAAATGTTGTTGTAGACTTTCTGTCCAGATTAACTCTGCCTGTAGGTGAGGAGGGAATGGTTGATGACCAGTTACTGGATGAGCACTTGTTCACCATTTCAGTTCTCTCTCCATGGTTTGTTGACATAGAAAACTATTTGGTATCTGGATATTTCCAACTGAACTTGTACTCCAAAGAGAAAATCAAGGTTGTGAGGAAGAACCCCCCCTTCACCTAGATTGGAGGCAATCTCTTCAAACTTGGCCTAGATCAAATCTTGAGAAGGTGTGTCAAGGAGGAGGAACTCTTTGAAATCCTTCTGACCTGTCATGATGGACCTTGTGGAGGTCACTTTGCAGCAAAGAGGACAACATTCAAAGTCTTACAAGCAAGCTATTATTGGCCCACTCTTCATCAGGATGTGAAAATACATAATGGTCAGTATGATCGGTGCTAAAGGATGGGAAATCCTACTCCATGGGATGAAATGCCTCTGCTGCCTCAAGTAACTTTCGAGCCATTTGACAAGTGGGGCATGGACTTAATTGGACCTATTGACCCTCCTTCCAAGCAAAAGCAATAAATCATTGTGTGCACTGACTATCTGACTAAGTGGGTTGAAACCAAGGCAATTAAGGCAACAATGGAGGAGAAGGTGGCTAAGTTCTTAAGGGAGAAGATATTTTACAAATTTGGATACCCTAGAGAGCTGGTCACTGATCAAGGCAACTAGTTTACCTCCAACATGATTGAAGACTTGCTTAACTAACACAAGATCAAGCATAGGACCTCCACTCCCTATCACCCACAAGCTAATGGGAAAGTGGAGGTGACCAACAGAGCACTGGAGAGCATCTTAAACAAGTGGTGAGTAACAACAGGAAGGATTGGGCAGATAAACTAGTTGAGGCCACCTGGGCCTATAATACCACTTGGAAGACCACCACTAGATTCAAACCCTATGAGCTAGTCTATGGGAAAAATGCCCTACTGTCCATTGAGTTTGAGTATAACACATTAAGGATGGAAACCTAACTAGATCTAGATTTCAGCAATGCACAAAAATAGAGATTGCTTCAGTTAAATGGTTTATATGAGTGCAGAATGAAGGCGCTCCTACACATAGAGGTAACCCAATTTCAGAGGAATATCTGGCATGATAAGAACATCAAGGATAAGCAATTTCAAGAAGGTGATTGGGCCTTGTTATATGATTCTAGATATAAAGACTTTAAGGGAAAGTTAAGGACAATATGGCTAGGACCTTATGTTATAGAGAAATGTCATGATAATGGTTCAGTACAGATCAAAACCATAGATGCAGAGGCCATTCCTTTACTTGTTAATGGGCACAGACTAAAAGTTTACAAGAGGCCATTGTCAAAGCAAGAGTTCATTGATGGTATCAATAAAATAGTGATGGTGGTGGAGCAAGTTTTAGCTCCTGCCTCATCAAATCACTAAGAAAAAAAAGGAAAAATAAGGACTCAGGTGAAAACCTCCATGAGGTACCTGAGTCCCACTATTGGGCTGAAAACCTCTTGGGGTAGCCCAATGGTGTCGAAAAAAAAAAAAAAAAAAAAAAATGAAAATGAAAAGATCTCTAGGTGAAAACCTCTCTTGGGGCGGCCGAATGATGTCGAAAAAAAAGAAGAGAAAATGAAAATATCTCTCGGTGAAAACCTCTCTTGGGGCGCCCAGGAAAAACAACTAGGATGAAAACCTCCTAGAGATAGACTAGTTGTTTTCAAAAAAAAAGAGGAAAAATCATGAAAATTTCTGTATGGGGGATTTACGCAGTGCATTATATTAGATATCATTTTTGGGATTCAACTGCGTTAAGTAGGTCAGCAAGGAGGACAATAAGAGAACAAAGGAGGATAAAAAAGGGGCCTATTTCACTCACATTTTTATTTTTCCACCCATCATCATTCATCACTCCACCATTTCTTTGATTTTTTTCACTCCTTTGCTTCAGTTTACAAGGAGACTGTGTTTTGTACAAGATCCCCTATAAACCTACAGGATCGAATTATGGTGGTTGGGGAATCCTACAGGAAGTGACCCTAGGGCGAGAAAATGACCTGCCATGTCAAAATAATGACATACCTACATCACACTTCATTACCATACCTATCTCCACTTTCATCACCCCTACATTCACCATCAAAAAAATCAATTTAAAATATATAGATATATATATATATATAGATATATTTTTCACAGCCTTCAAGAGAAAACATAGAGAAAAAAATGAAACAAAGAGAAGAAGGGAGCAGGACCTGAGTATTTCTCATTCTCCACACTCCTAGTGGTCCTCTCAATCCATGTCATCATCCTCAAAATCCCAGTAGAAGAAATGATTAGAAATTCCAAAGGAGAAGCAGCTACATGACATCCTATAGCAGTCTATCCTACAGAATACAAATCATGATTGCAACAAGCTTCCAACATGAATATCCAAGGACAGAAGGAGCTCCAAAGCATCAACACCACCATCCTCTTCAACACCAGATACCTGCACGTCAAAGGAATCATTAGAGAGAAATAAAAAAGGAAGGATAAATAGAATGAAACCAACACACAACAAGCACCTCAGGTCTCCAATAACTGCAGGAAGGTATTAGCACCATAGTTAAGTATATTGCTTCACTCTCTCATTTGTATAGTGTAGTAAAAAGATGTAAAGGTTACGAGTAATTTGGTTTATAAGCAAAAGGTGGCTAGTAAACTTGGTCACCTTTGTTCAGTGGACGAAGACAAAACAGTTGGTCCTCCCACACGTGGCAACAATCAAGTCAAAGAAACAGAGGAGAAGGAAAAAAGAAGTTAAGTCTACAGAGGCATGAAATGGGAGTTGATTATGAGGAGAGGGGAATGATGAGGTGGTAGTGGGGACCAATGGTCCAAAAATAGAAAACGTACCTCCGCTGCCAGCACACCACCTCACATAACTCGGCCATAAGAGGAAATAATCATTGATCCCCATGCACTCATGCATTCATTTCCTCGAGGCTCACTATAGAAAATTCACTCTCATACCCAGGCAACCTACGTAATAGGAAAATTCCACCTTTCTCTTGAATAGGACTTCCTACAAGATTACACAGGAAGTCCTACAGGATCGCATAGGAATCCTATAGGATACAGACAGACAATCTGCAGGATTGGCCGAAAGGAGTTTTAGAGGGGAAACATGAGGGTTGGCTACAAAAAACACTATGAGGAGGTAGGCTCTATAATTACTTCCCTTTTTCAAAGAGATTTGAACAAAAAATCCCCTAGTATTGAGTGAATTTGGCAGTTGTTTAAGGAAATTGTCTCCACAATTCTTTCAGTTATTTACTTCTGCATTTAAAAATTGTATCAACCATCTCAGCTCCTCAAAATTCACCAACCAAAATGATAGGGGGGTTTAATAGAATGGAGCCCATTAACCTTGTGAGAATCCACCAACACCCTCAGGTGTTAGAAACCTTCACAAGGCATAAGTGGATGGGGTATTTTGAAAAATTAAGAGGATTTGATGATGAAGTGGCCTGAGATTTTTCTCTCTCCCTCATTACACTGACCAAAATCCATGCCACTGTTGTGGTGAGAGGCCTCTCCATAAAGCTCACCCTTGAACTCATAAGTAGAATTACCACACTTCCCCTAGGAGTGCCTTGGAGAAAGGAAGACAAGGGAGATAGCCAGATTGCCAATAGGAAGTTATTTTTAGAGGGAGAAGAGCCCATTGAGGATAAAAATGGAGTAAGGAGATCAAGCCTACCATACCCCTAGAATGAGGTGAGCTACCACCTTATCAAATACATATCATGTGAGCGTAGGTATAGTGTGGTTTATGGGTATCAATTTAGGCTTCTTGAACATAGTCATGGAGGTTTGGAGCAGAAACACCTCCTCACCAAAGGCTCAACGTACCATACTTCCTTCTGTAATCACTGATAGATACAAGCATAAAGGTGCAAGAGGGAAATCACCAACAGTTAGCTCACCATGGGTTAATAAGAATCATCATAGAAGATACCCTTCACAACCTCAGAATTCCTATCCAATGGGAAATTTCCAGAGACATGCAGATAGAGGAAGAAATCAAAGCCCTCACATATGACATTAGTCCTACTGTTAGTGAAAAATATGAGGAAGAAACTGAAACAGGTGGAGAAGAAGCAGAGAGGGATGAATATGAGATAGATGATGAGGAAGAAGAGGAGAAAGAGAAGGAAGGTGATGAGGAAATAGAGGAAGATATCAAGGAAGAGACTGATAAACAAGATGAGGATCTAGAAGGAGAAGAAGAAGGGAAAAACATAAAGGAAAAGGGCAATGGAAAAGAGGAGGTAGAAGACAAGGAGGAGTCACCTAGGGTGTCTCCAGAACCCACTGAGAGAGAAGCAGCAACTGCCCTCACTGCTCTTAGCACCCCTATCAAACAGAAAGGCAAAAGACAGAGGCAAACCCCCTTATATTTCACAACAAGGAAAAGCACAAGGATAAGGTAGGAGAAACCCCAAATTCCAACCAAAATTCCCATTGTAATTGAGGAATCACCTAAAAAGTAGGATAAAATGCCTTCTCCTAAGTCTCCTGTCACCTATGTGAGAAGACCTATAACTAGATCCACCTCATCCAAAGGAAAATAAATCCTATGGGATACACAACAAGAGCTATAGGAAGCAGAAGCAGTCCTAGAGGAGACTCTACTAAACATATAAGAGACTCAAAAATTGGATAAGGAGGGAAGCCTACAAAAAGAAACCAAAGAAGAGATAAGGGAACCTAACCCACAACCTAACCTTGACTCGTACTACAAATTTATTGAAGGGGACAAGGTCGTTCCACAAAAATTTTCTATTCCATTATTCTTTGAGCTTGAGAAGGAGAGAGCCAGAACTCATCCATGGATGCAGATTACCAAATCCAAGGGGGTGGAAGACATTGGTCCCATGGAGGAGAATCTCAAAGAGATAGGTAGAGAGCTATGTAGCTTGAGGGACAGAGAGGCCATAATGAAAAAGCAGTTAGAGATAGATAATGCATGGTTGAAAGGACAACTGCAAGAAAGAGAGAACCAATTGGCATGTATGGCCAACCTCTCTTTGGATGCAATCCAGTGCAGGATGCCAGCTAAATCCTATGCTCTATACCTTAAGGAACAATGACTGCAGTTCCAAATCAAGACCCTAGCATAGAGAGGCACTATGCTATTTCAAGATTATAGACAATTCATTGATATTTGTGATCAAAGTACATTGGAAGATAGGGCCAAGAGGTCTGAGTTTTATTTGCATAACATGGCCTTAACAGACATGAATGTATGGGACCCTAATTCCAAACAAGGAGATTTATAGTTGATGGCTTTGGCATCATGGATGAACCATGAGGAAGCAAGGGCTACAAAAATAAAGAAGATATTGGCAAGAGAACAAAGAGAGTCTCTTATGATCATATCTGAGCAGTTCAATCCAATGGCCCTCATCTGTACACATAATTTAATTGCAAATGATCCTCATCTTGCACCCAAGTATCTTGCTTCCCAAGAGCAAGAAATTTCACATTTTGAGGACATGTTCAGGTTGTTAGGGGATGACAACATGCAAGCTTGCCTGAGGAGATGGAACACATTGCCATATAGTTTAAAGATAAGAGAGTACCACTCTCCTCAAATAATGAGAGAAGCATTGAATAGGACACCCATGTACAAGAAATGTATTCTAAGGCTCAAAGTCAATTGGATTGGTTTGAGACTCAGTCCACCACTTCTCTTAGGGATGCTAGAAGGAAGGAAGGAAGAAGAAGAAAGGAGGCAGTGGAAGGAGGTAGAAAAGAAGGCAAGTTTCTATGCACAAGAATAGGAAACCACGGCAGAGGCATGGGATGTTAGGGAGGCCACTAGAGCTATGAAAGACATGGATATTGATTGAGTTTCTCAGAGGTTGAGCAACACTTTTAGTAGGGGGTGATGATGAGCCTCATCATTGGGTAATTATATGAGCCTTATTTCACCTCCTATCTTAGTCAAACCAAATTTTCTCACAACTTATTACATGTTTTGATTATATTTTGTTTAATGAGATGAGTTAAAGTGAGATATTATGCCTAGTGAACTAATATGCATTGAATGTAGGTTTGGAAGAAAAAATCAAGGAATTTTGGAAATACTAAGGTTTGAAACTTGAATGGGACAAGGGAAAGAGATTATAGGAGGTAAATCCTCCTCATTTACTCCCCCATTCAAATATTCCTCCATTAATCCCACCAACTCGGAGTGCAAGTAGCCAAGTCATGAAGATTAGAAGGCAACCGAGCAAGTGATAGACAAAGAGTTAGTTCATCTCAAGTTTGGGAGCTGAGCCTCCTAAATTTAAGGAAATCATTGGGGACTTCAGTTGTATAAGTAGAGAGGCCTAGAGCCTCATTAGGATTCAAATTTTTGTGGTAAAAACTCTAGCTACTTTCGAGCTATAGACTTGTGGAAGACTTTGATGTAATTTTCTATGTTGGTAATAAGAATGAGAATTTTTTTGATCTAGTGCTGAGTTAACTTAGAGGGCTAAAGCTATTGGGTTAGGGCCCAACCCTAGCATCAAAGTATCCTCTTCTTATATCTTTATATTTAGCTTAGTTTCATAGATTCATGGTTAATCTGTTTTTAGAAGTATTTTATTGCAAGTAATGTAGATTTGATTAATTGTTTATTAGTTTGCTTCCATTTGTGCCTTACTTGAGTAGCAGGTTAGAAGGGATAAAAGAAGCACCACAAACCTGTAAGTAGGTGTCTTGGCCTCACTTCTTCCTTTTGGGATCATGTTTCGAGGAAAATACCCTTATACAGCCCCCAAAAGACAGATTTCCATTTCTTTCATAAGATTTAGAGTTTGTTGTACTTAAACTAGCATTTGATCAGTTTTGCAAAGTAGAATTTCATTTCCATCTCTTCTATCTTCATTCTTGCAGATATCATCCATGATTCCATTTTATTCAGCAATTTCTTCATGCATAAGGTAGACAATTAGTTCATTAAATTATTCTTTTATAGCTTATCATAATTCTTCTTGTTTACATAACTTTTTGGAAATTACACATGTTTGATGTAGAGCAAGTGCTTCAGAAGTAGAAAGAGAACCCATAGAAATCAATCACCTTCCAACTTCATCCACCCATAGGAATTCCTTGTTTTCATCATTTTACATAGAAATTTCCCCAAGCATGTTGAGCAAATCCAACCATCCCCTAAACTTGGTTTTGGGTTCTGAGTGATCCTAGGCATTTTCTCACTCCATTCCACCCATCAACCACCTTCCCTAAGCCTTCCATCACCTTCAACACCCATCATTTTTCTCATGGCTGTATCTTGTAGAAATACAAGGAATACTGTAGGTTTCTAGTACATCCTGTAGGTTTTCCTGTAGTGGCCTATTTTGAAGCCGAATTGAGGGAAAACCTCTAGGAAGCCTCCCAAGGTCACCTAAGGGTCTCCCAAACCTTCCAACCATCTCCTGAACATTCCAGTGATCCACCAACATCCCTAAGCCACTTGCACATCACCAAAAAGAGGTTAGCTTGCACACTTGATTTTGCAAGAAAAGCGCAAAAAGACAAAACAGATTTATTGTAGTCCTTTACATGCATAACAATGATGTTTGATGTCTTTGACTTCCATGCTTATAACAATAGCATTTTGTTCATGTTGATTTAGCATTATTGCAAAGCATAGCTCTTAGCAGTTAATTAGGAAATGGTGTGCCTTAACATTGAATTTCAGTCTTTTTCATTATTACAGTAGATCAATTTTCTCTTAGAGTAGATTTATATTTCTTTCATCAAGGAACCAAGTTTCTTCTGAATCCATAGAAGTTTGGCTTGAAAACCCTACTGGACTCTCGCCAGTTGAACAATGACAAAAGGCAGAACCATCACTTTTACTTGTGTATACAACATTGTCACCTCCAAGTTTGTTTTTACCCCGGGTTGATAAAGTAAAGCTGGTAGCCCAAGAGTTGCAACATTCTTGCTGCATTATTGGTGCTCATAAAAAAGCTTACAAACTAATCCTCAAAATCATTTTTATCAATTAGGCCTCTATTTTCTTCATTTTCCATTATTTTCTTTAATTTTCCTCCTCACATGCAACTTGTGACCTTTCACCTCCCTTTTCTCCTAATTTCCACTATTTTCATAAATAAATGTGCCAAAATTCCATTTTTCCTTTCCAAAGCCTTAGTCATTTCCTTTTCCACTTTCCTTAACCATAATAAACCAAATGAACACCCACACTAGGATGCCTTGCCCAACATTCGACTTTGAATAAATGTTCCATAAATCGTGGCTATTATTTTTCCTTTATTAACTTTTATTACATGGAATTTTCACCGGAGTTGTTACATAGTGTACCGATCAGGTGACCTTCACTGTCTACACAAATTTGAAGGAGCTCCCACATTCTCCCTCTCATCCTGCACAAGTCTATCATCTTCCATGGTTCTTTTCCTCCCTTCTATGGATGGTTCTGCTTGAGTGGACGTCTCCACTCTTTGCTCCTCTATTAGTGGCTACTCCACAACTTCCTGAGGCTCCTCCTTTGGAGCTAAAAGATCCTTTTTTGGTGGGATCTGAATCTTCCTCTCAAGAGAGCACTGGATGGATTTCTCCTCATCAAATTTTACATCCCTTCACATAACTTTCATTTCCAGGGATGACAAGTACACATAGTAGTTATGGGGACTTTCTGTGTAACCCACAAATATCCCCAATTTTGTTGTCAGCTCAATCTTCTTCCTTGATTCTTTGGAGACATGCCAATAAATAGAGGCTCCAAAAATCTTAAATTGTGACACATCCATATTTCTCCTTGAGAAATCCTCCAATGTAATCATGCCCAAAATCCGATGAGGACTCTGGTTCTACAAATAGACTGTTGTGTTGCATGCTTCAGCCAAGAAATGCAAAGGTATGGCTTTGTCATGCAACATCGCCCTCACTAGTCCCACAATGCTACAATTATTTCTCTCATCCACTCCATTTTGTTGTGGGTTGTGGGGTGTTGTCAAGTCTTGGAAAATGCCTTCTTTTACATAGAAATTTTTAAATTTATTCGACACGTACTCACCTCCATTATCGCTCCTAAGAGCCTTAACCTTCTTGCAAGTTTCTTTCTCAGCCAGTGCCTTGAATTCTCCAAACTTGGAGAATGTCCCATATTTCTTCTGTATGAAGAAGATCTAGCACTTCCGTGAGAAGTCATCAATAAAAATGAAAAAATATTTGTGTCTGGTAGTGGAGGCTTGTTATACAGGAAAATGACCTCCCCATCAACTCAGAGGACAAAGACATGATGACTAAAGGACAAACCAAGTTCACAGGCCTAGTTGTCAAGAGAACGTTGTCTAGACACTAGCAAGCTACTTTATAAAGCTTCTTAGCAAGCCTAGGGGTGTGTTAGTGCCTAGGGTAACTGTATTTGCTACCTTAGGAACAACTTTAATGAACCTACATAGAGTTCTATGGGTCAAAGGAGCGAATTGACTAAGAAAATATCCCTATATTCTCTCCTATGTCAGCTCATAAAAGTAGGGAAACATCTGAACTCGACCTATTTGGGGGAATTACTAATTCCTAATGGAGTATGCAAATGGGAAAGAGCACTAAAGCAAGAAACATCAATGCTTTTTCCTAATGAAACTCATGGAGGAATTGACAACCCTAAACCTAAATTATATATATGCAAGGCTTGGCCCATGGTGAAAAAGGTCGAAACATTTGAAAGGATTGCCTATTTGACTATCAAGCAGAGTCTTAGACTAAGGCATCAAAAGAGGTTAAGAAGGGAGAGAGAGAGAGGAGCTAGAGGGGTAAGGGAAGGCTGATGCAACTGATGGTTGTAATCACTCTTTCTACATCAATATAGAACTACAATTGTGTTGTCCACTCCATGATGTTGGTAGTATAAACTTGTTTATATGTTGATCTAATATCTTCTAGCATGAGTGGCTTAGTTATATGCAACTAGATATCTTTTATATGTTCATGCATTTGTCTATCAAGGTTTTATGTTGTGATATTATGCTTGTCTTTGCTTTGTGCAGGTTTTGATCTGGAGCTGGCTCAGGGGTCTTCTGCCTAGCTGCATTGTGCTCTCCAGCAACACCACACTAAGACTTGAGGTAATAATTCCTTCTCGCTTTGATATTAATTTGTTAAACATAGATATGCATGTATCTTTGTGACAGCTGCAACTAATCTGACTATTTGTCGAGGATCCCGGGAAGATCCTTGAGGGTTTTCTACATCACCAAAAACATGTGCATTAATCCCTATAGAAGAATTAGCGACTCCACTGAGGACTACACTTAGTTCCTGGTTTTACACAGAAATTTCCTAGATCTCTCTTTCTTCCAGGCCTTCCTGTACTTCATTCCCTTTTCGACCACTTAGGACCAATACAACACCCTTCTTTCAATACTCAACCCTAGATCTGATCCCCACAACCTATTTTTTGAGTGTTTTTCCTCACTAACACAAGTTACTAGTGAAAATAGTGCTTTATAAAGCACTATGCCCTCACAAACAGGGTGTTAGTGCTGAAACTAATTCTTTATAGCCTCTAGTACATAGCGTTAGTCAGCGATTTCTTCATAAACAACTTTCCCTGTGAACTCATGGGTTGGGAACTCTGCTTACAAACTGACCAGGGATCTGCAGCTACACTTGTTTAACTGATCTGTGTCCTGAACAAACTTTTTTTTTAAGAAAATAACTTTACTTAAAGTTTTTGTTTTCATTAAAAGAAAAATACAATTTTTTTTTTACTTTTTTCTACTTAGCTAGTTAAGTTCTGCATTATTTGGTTTCAATAGTTGTTAGTGAGCATTGAAGTTCTGTCGGTTATGCTAGTGTTGTACTAAATAGAATGCATGGAATGAATATTGATATATGAATGACTCTCCCTTTGTAGAAGCAGCGTATTCACCGAAAGTGAAAATTTACAAGCATTGTTTTTGCATGATTTGAGTCAGAGTCTCATATAATTCCATACGCGAACACCCCTACTGAAGACTCTAACGAAGTACATTTAAAATCTACCTAATAAAATCAATCAACAAATATTTTTTAGCGTAAGCACACTTTAGTTTAGGCTAGGATCTTGGGATAGGCAGTATGAGTTAACTGCCTAAGATCATACACCGAAACTAGTGTCATTAAAAGAGAGAAATTATTTTGCACTCATACTATCCGGGACCACTTCAGTAAAACGAGAGCTAAATATGAGACAACATTGGACTATAAGTGAAGGTAGCTCGCCTTTGCGTACATCTCCTTTGGGTATTCTGTGTATCGGGGATCTCTTCAGGGATATCGGAGCTGAGTCGAGGACTTAGGTATCTTGCCCACATAGCGTACTGTATGTGACTATATCCCCCCCAATAGCATCTATGATCTAAGGTATACTTAGTGGCCATACTTTTAGGGACTTACACAAGGTAACTGGGGCAGGCTGCCCTGGTACCTAACATAGAAGGACCTACTCTGTCTTCAGTGTTTGGGAGGGTGCTTATGTTCACGAGAGTACTTGGCCCCTCAATCTAATGTTCGAGTGAAACTCTAGAGTAACCGTAACTCTACATTTGGCCAGCTCTTTTTGTTATTCATTGTGACATTGGGTTTGTTAATTTTAGGTATGTTCTATGCTTAGATCAATTTATTTCAATTTTCACAGTTAGCTCAATATCTTTTCTAGATTAGCAATCACATCATCATTAAAGTAAACTACAGATAGAACATAAACATAAATCGCAGAAGACAAGCCAAGACAAGATGTGCTGCTAGCCAGGGACAAACCCCAATGTGGGGAAACCCTTGATCAATTCTTCTTATATGTTCTTCAATAGTTCAGCAGAGAGAGAGATAGTACATTTACAACAGAAGTCAACACTTTGACTTATTTAGGTAAGAGCATAGATCATCTCTAAGAAGATGATACATGAAATCAGTTGAAGACATGTTGCTTCAACTAATTCTCCAAGGTGACTCCTTCACCTATTGTTGTGCTACATTTCGTCATCATGTTGCACCCATCATCACTACGCTGCATATCATCATGCATCATTAATCATGACTGTACCCATCACTGTACTGCATTATGTGCCATTTCTGCACCATGTTGCCATACTGACCTATGTGCTGGCTACATATTGCTTTCTTGTTGTCCCTAGCTCGACTGTTGTCCCTAGCATGCTTGTTGTCCTTTGCATGCTTGCTGTTGCATGCTAGCTGTCCCTTGCATGCTAGCTATAAGATTGCATGCTTGGTGTATTTACTGCTAAGTACCATACAACTGTACCAATGTTAGTAAGTTGTCCCTTGCATGCTACTCTCCTTCGAAGATAGATGCTCTGGTTGTTCCAGCAGTTTCCGTAACTTCGGCTATTCCGGCAATTCTGGCGATTCTGTTTATTCCCGACAGTTCCGGAAGTTCTGGCATTTTCCCGGCAGTTCCGACAGTTCCGGATTCTGTCCTCTATGTCAGCTTTCTCGGCTGTTCTGGCTGTTCCAGGTAGTTCTGGCTATTCTCGGCAGTTCCGACAGTTTCGGCATTTCCTGATATTCTCGGCAGTTTCGGCAGTTCCCGACAGTTCCGACAGTTTCAACAATTCTAGCTATTCCTGGCAGTTTCGGCAGTTCCGACTTTTCCCGGCAGTTCTGGCAGTTCCCAGTAGTCTCGACAGTTCTGGCAATTCTGGCTATTCCCGGCAATTCCAGCAGTTCCGGTTGTTCCAGCAATTCCAGTTGTTCTAGCAATTCCGATTGTTTTGACAATTCCGACTATTCCGGTAGTTTCGACTATTCTTGGTAGTTCCTGCTTCTACCCTTTGGATTAGGGCAGCGTTATCCCTTAGGATCTCTCCTCCTACTAAAACCCAAAGACAAGTAGAGAGGAAGAGATCCCAAGTGTGTTGAAATGACTTGAAGTCCACCTCTATTTATACTAAAACGTTGAGCACAAGTGTGGTTTATTTGGTTGTTGGTCAACCTTGACGAATTGTCCCATAACACAAATCAATTCATATCTCCATGAATACTTATCGGAATCAGATGATCTTTAGATCAATCCTACACTTCTCGATGAGAGGGATCCAAGAAAAATATCAACTTCCATTAATAAGATGACCCACATGGAGTTTGGCCCTAGTTGCCAATTTTAACACTCCCTCTCAACTAGGGAGAACTCCATCCACTGATCCATATGTCTGATTGTACTATCTCTGCCATTAGTGCCCTGCACTCCTCTACTCTATTGAGCTTTTCTTTTCTCTACTCTGCTGAACCATGAAGAAGAAGAATTGATCAAGAATGTGTCATACCATTCTCTACTGACCCGAAGTTAGTTTCATCTGAAGAGAGTGTGTCACATCACTCTTACTGGCCCGAAGTTAGTTTTATTGATCCAAGATCAACATCACAAGAGAGTGTCTCAAACCACTCATACTGATCCCAGATCAATGGAGTTCATCCTAGCATAGGGAGTACGGTAGATACATCGATGTGTCCATCGTTAGTAGTACTATGGTCCCTAACCCCATTTCCCTGCTCATTGATCAGATGAGAGGTACTTCCCATCAGTCCCAGGATGCACGGGTGGGATGCCTAGATAGGAGAACTAATCATCCTATCCACAGGAGAACGAATGATCCTACCCCACAGTTGCCACGGAAGAACTAATCATCCCGGCCCACAAGAGAACTAATCATCATGTTTCACAGTTTCCATGGGAGAACTAATCATCTCAGCCCACAAGAGAACTAATCATCCTATCCCACAGTTTCCATGGGAGAACTAATCATCCTGGCCCACAGGAGAACTAATCATCCTGTTCCACAGTTGCCACGGGAGAACTAATCATCATGTTCCATAGTTGCCACGGGAGAACTAATCATCCCAACGCATAGGAGAACTAATCATCCTGTTCCATAGTTTCCACGGGAGAACTAATAATCCTCGCCCATAGGAGAACTAATCATCCTGTTCCGCAGTTGCCATGGGAGAACTAATTTTCCCGGCCCACAGGATAACTAATCATCTTGTTCCACAGTTTCCACGGGAGATCACAGGGGAAGGTTGAACCTTTCATCTTGTACATAATGCACCACCAGGGGAGGGTGAGTCGCCCTGTGGTCGTATGTTGCTCCAGTAAGTACCCCTAGCCCCCCAGAGCTCCCAGAGCTCAATGCATGCAACATGCAAGACCCTTATAAGAAGGTCTCTCAACTACTCCAAGTCGTCTGGGAAAGTCATAGTTTTGACCTTTCCCTGGGGCTTTGAAAAAATGTCTACAACCTGTACATCAGTCTCAATATGATGGAGCCTCCTTGCTCATTGACTTACCATATCCTAGATAGGCAGTATCTAGTGTCTATCTGCTGGAGCAATTATCAAATACGGGATTCCTCAATAATGGAATCCCCTCTCTAATTGTCACATAGAATCACAGTGGTATTCATCATGTGTACAAATAACTCACTTAAGAGCTTCTGCAACCATGCAGCTTCACACGAGATCATACTCGTAGCTATGTATTCGGTATCGGTAGTGCTTATAGCAACTGATTTCTGCTTCCTGCTCATCCATGATATCGAAGCAGAATCCAAAGAGAACCAGCATTGAGAAGTGCTCTAGTGATCCTCCACACTACCTACCTAGTCAGCGTTCGAATAATCATGCAGTTTCACATTTCTGGCAGTGTATCTCAATCCATTAGAGATTGTGCCCCAAAGAAATCTCAAGTGATTCTTGGCACCAGTTCAGTGAGGCTCAACGAAATATGAGCTCACCATGCTAACTGCAAAACATATGTCCAGACGGAATTTCACCAAGAACATCAATGTGAATGCGTTTATGAAACTCAGAGGCATTTCCCAAATCTGGTCCGACATCACTACCATATAACTTTTGAAAGTTAAGATCCTCGAGGTAGTCACGGGCTTGCAGTTTATCATTCCAGATCCGAAATCCAACTCCCTCTTACTTCTGCCAATGAGAGGGTTTGCACCTATCAAAAATAGGTCATCCTCATAAGGTGCTGGTATGAGAGGTCTATCATCCACAACCTTCAAACAATGGTTTGGATTGGCTTCACTCTTAGTGAATCTTAGCTTCATCTGACAGCTATCAATCCTCTCATACTACATTCGAGGAGTTTTGCTTTAGGTCATAGAGGGCTTTCTTCCACCTACATACATGAGATTCCTAATCATCAATCTCAAACCCCCAGGTTGTTCCAAACCTGTGGACTTGCTACATGGGGGGAATGGTCCCATTGTAAGATTTTCCTTCGGTATATCTCAGACATGTACCTTCCTACTCTACTTGAATTCAGGCATCCCTATCACCATCTAACTCACATCGGGTAGGGCCCCATAGGTAGACCTCTGGTGTTATAAATGTGATATGTCAATTGACATGATCCTCAATGGACCATCCTGCAACTTGATACAAATTGCCAACCCTGAACCCATGAGAAAAAGAATCTTTGAAAATTATATTTTTTAACACGTACCTTTCCATCGATGAATGCCACCCTGAAACCTTTGACTTCCATTTCTGAGATGGACACCAGGTTCTTCTTGCGATCAGGTACATAAATGAGATTTTGTAAATGAATCGAGTTACCCTCATTCAATTGACGGGTAACATTCCCTAAACCTTTTCCAGGATAGGTGGCATTGACTCCAAGTATAATCCCACGATTGTTTCCATCTCTACCAAATTAGAGAGTGCACCCTTCTATCCGATGAAGTGCCTTGAAGCACTACAATCAATAAGCCAAATTCCCAAAGAATCTAAAGGAGAGGGCCAGTACAAGATAACACTTCTTTATCTTATCAAAAACAACATTTGATTCTTCATACATGGGGTTCCTTGCTTTCTTTGAAGAGTCGGCCATTTCCTTGATGACTTGCATTACCTATCATTCCTTTGAACATTGAAGATGTCCCTGGAATTATTTTTATCTTCATCAAGAGATGTCTCTCTGCCATTCGGACACTCCTTTGCATAATGGCCGAACTTATTACAATCAAGGCATCTGCCTTTCCTTCCACCCTTAGATTCAAACTTCCCATTGAAGTGATCTTTAGGTAGGCCGTCAAAAACTTCTGTTGTGCCATTCTAATAATATTCTCTACTTCAACTTCACCCTTGGTGAATTTGAAGAGGGATGATGAATCCACTGATCCTTTTGTCCTTTCCCAACTTTCTTCGGTGATTGCTATTTCACTCTTTCTTGGGCATTGCCTTCACCTCAGCTCCGATACCATGTTAATTTTAGGTATGTTCTATGCTTAGAGCAATTTATTTCAATTTTCATAGTTAGCTTAATATCTTTTCCAAATTAGCAACCACATCAACATTAAAGTAAACTGCAGATAGAACATAAACATAAATCGTAGAAGATAAGCCAAGACAAGAGGACACAAGATGTGGCGCTAGCAAGGGACAAACCCCAATGTGGGGAAACCCTTGATTAATTCTTCTTATATGTTCTTCAATAGTTCAGCAAAGAGAGAGAGAGAGAGATAGTATGTTTACAACAGAAGTCAACATTTTAACTTATCTAGATAAGAGCATAGTTCATCTCTAAGAAGATGATACATGAGATCAGTTGAAGACATGCCGCTTCAACTGATTCTCCAAGTTGACTCCTTCACCTATCGTTGTGCTACATTTCATCATCATGCTGCACCTCACCGTGCTCCACCATGCTGCACCCATCATCACTATGTTGCATCTCATCATGCTTCATTAATCATGACTGTACCCATCACTGTACTGCATTATGTGCCATCGTTGCACCATGTTTCCATACTGACCTATGTGTTGTCTGCATCTTGCTTGCTTATTGTCCCTAGCTTGCTTGTTGTCCCTAGCTTGCTTGTTGTCCCTAGCATGCTTGTTGTCCTTTGCATGCTTGTTGTTGCATGCTAGTTGTCCCTTGCATGCTAGCTGTAACATTGCATGCTTGGTGTATTTGCTGCTAAGTACCATAAAACTGTCCCAATGTTAGATAGTTGTCCCTTGCATGTTGCTCTCCTTTGGAGATAGATGCTCTGGTTTTTCTGGTAGTTTCGACAATTTCGGCTATTCCTAGCAGTTCTGGCAGTTTCAGAAATTCCATCTATTCCTGGTAGTTCCGACAGTTTCAGCTTTTCCCGGAACTTCCATCTTCTGCCCTTTGCTTCAGCTTTCTTGGATGTTCTAGCAGTTTCAGCTGTTCCCAACAGTTCTGACAGTTCCGACAATTCTGACTATTCCCCGTAGTTCCAGCAGTTCCCGACAGTTCCAGCAGTTCTGACAATTCTGGCTATCATTGGCAATTTTGGAAGTTTCGGCTTTTCCTAGCAGTTCTGAAAGTTCGCGGTAGTTCCGATAGTTCTGACAATTTTCGCTATTCCTGATAGTTCCGACAGTTCCGGCTGTTCCAGCAATTTCAGCTGTTCCGGCAATTCCGGCTATTCATAGTAGTTCCGGCAGTTCTGGCAGTTCCGACTATTCCTGGCAGTTCCAGATTCTACCCTATGGATTAGGGCAGCGTTATCCCTTATTATCTCTCCTCCTACTAAAACCTAAAGATAAGTAGAGAGGAAGAGATCCCAAGTGTGTTGAGGAAATCAATCTCTGATAGCTCACACAGAATCAGTTTGGACATCCCACGATTCAAGCTTATCGGAGGATTTCTTTACTGAAGGATTTCTTCCTCCATACAATCATCCAATCACGAATCCGTTGGGCCGACTCTTGGTCCCCGTTGCATCTATACCTCCTTTGTCTTCAGTTGGAACACTTCCAGCCATCCCGTCGACGACTAACGGGTCGTGGGGCTTTTTGGACACTTTTAGTCACCCACCACTTCCCCAGTCGACAGTCAATACCACACCTTTGATGGTGAACCCTGCTATCCCATTTGTCCTAGGTTCAACCCTTTGGTGACACCCTACACGAGTGGAACCCAGTCTATTCTGGGTTCCGCCCCTTTAGTGTCAAACCCTGTACCTTCGACAAGTGCTACATATAATGCTCCTTATAATGCTCAATATAGCATAGTTAGCATGGGTCCCTTCAACCAACAATATGGTTGGAATCCATTGTATAGTTCTAACCCCCAGATTCAAGTATCTGGGGGCACTCCCAATATGCATATATCAGCCGAGAGCGTAACAGTTCCCCCTCCATTTTCAAGGATGGATGGTGAGTCACTAATTGACATGAACACTCCTTATGCTAGTCAAGGACTTATGGTTAGTTCTATGACGAGTAGGAATCCTCAAGGAGGTCCCAATCAATCCATGGGGGCACCCTACTCACAACCTAAAATGAGTCAAGGGGACACTGCTTATCCTAGGGGCATTTCTATCCCCCAGCCTAACAATCCCTATGGAAATCCACAGTACAATACCATACCCCAAGGCAGCTAGTATAGCACACAACCTGTGTATAATATTGGGAACAACATGATGTGAGGACTGCAAGGATCCTCAAGTCATATGTCATCACCTTGGTCCAATTCGGGGGCATCAAACACTTTCCCTTTCTTGGCAATGCTTGATATCCCTGACTTGTACAAACATACAAATGACCCCATCTATCATAACTTACTTTGGCCGCCAATCCCACATAAAATATTGACATACATCCCTAAGTTCGAAGGGAAACAAGGGGAGGATCTAGGTACACACATCACCACCTATCATCTACGATGTGTTTCTAACTCCATGGTGGATGATAGTATCCAGTTACGCCATAGTTGGGTCATAGTTGGACTTACGCCATGACTACCATTGTGTCTACTGTCTTTCACATCATCCTATTTCCATTGGATGGAAAGGTAGTCACAATGGACCAGTTGTCCTTTTGCACCCCTGATTATTCCCCATTACCAAGCGGCTCTGCACCCTCAGTGGGTGGTGTACCTGACTCTTACGTCAGTATTGGTATCAGTCTAATGAAGGGCTCTTCCTTGATGGGTTTTTTTCCTCTTCTGCCACTAGCGGTTCCACAGATGGTCAATATGGTTTCATCCATTCCTCATGATCCGATCGATACTTGGATCCTACCAGCCCCTTTAGACATTGACACTTACGGAGAAAAAATGCCACTGTCACCTGCTGAATTGGCCTACTAGGCCATTCAATCTGCATCCGAGTCTCTGGTCACTTTGATCATGGCAAATGGTACAACTGCCCCTCCCATAACTGCTCCTTCTTTCGATCCCCTCAATCAAGTCCGACGAAGCTATTAGAGATATCATGAGTTTAGAAGAGCAACCTTGGGAAGACTCGCACCATCGTGCTTCGATCTCTGATTCAAACATGATGCCTCTTCAAATCTTGTCACCTGATGCACCTGAATTCATTTCCTCACCATATACGACTATCCAAACTCTGGACTCGGAATGGAACATGGGCAATATTTCAAAGACATTACTCATCGATATTTCTGTCACGACAGGCATCGTGGAAAACATCCAGGTTGGAGCTGATTGCAATCCTGAGGAAATTGCAAGCTTCACCTGCCTTTTAAGGAATTCTATGATTTATTCACTTGGTCTAATGAGGAAATGCCTAGCATAGATCTATCTGTTGTCAAGCATGATATGAGTGATTTGAAATGATCATAAACTAAAACCGATGTAGAATTGATTAACCATTAATGATTTGAATGTTAGCTGAAAGTACGTAAATCAAGGAAAAATGATTGAAAAGAACACTTTACGACAGCTGATTAAACATAGAATCGATGCATAAAAAAAGTACAAATATAAAAAACACAGCGATACTAGACAACAAGATTGATGACAGAGTTCGTCCATGATGGACTACGTCTCTGGGTCCGCTTTCAAGATGAGCAGCAGTTTTTATTAGGAATGAGAAGAAGGTGTTGATTACACAGAGAAAATACCAGAATAATGCGCACATAGGCAGTTCTGATCACTATCATCAGATAGCCCTTTGAAACAGATTTCCAACGCTTCTTACGGTTTCCAAAACCGACCCCGGAGGCTCTTGTAACACTGAAAACAAAACCTGCCTATGTCCTCTAGAATTTGCATACAAAAGTCAAAAACCACTCTCCTTCATCCATGAAGGCCAATCTGCCTTTTATAATCCTGCAAGTACATCCCAACCACTGCTACCCACCTTTATAATGTTTGAGCTGATGTGTAGGGTTAAATTTAGGGTTTAGTTGAAGAATTTATGTCACATTGTGACATTAGGCAACTAGGTGTAATTAAATATCCAAAATTTTAATACAAAACAAAAACTCAACCATATATTAAACAACAAATCGTTGGCAGTTTTACTGACCAGGTGGAGGAGGCTGACCGCTCATGTTAATAGGCAGTGGCCTAACCACTAGTTGCCACCTCCGCAGTCTACCCCGGTGGTTACGGTTAACGGTTCTGGTTTGAGTGTTCACATGTGAACTGCCATCCGCTAGACCCACCAACAGTTATCCACTAATCTAACCGCTTCCCATTCACATGTCGGCTTTCCATCACGGTTGCAGTTCTAGTTAAGACTCTGGCAGCTACATAACCTTTGTCACATGGCACAGTCCCTGGTTAACTCCCCGCGTGGTGAAGGCTAACTGCGGTTAACAGCTAGCCTCCGCTTGTTGACTCTGCTTGTTCACATGACACATCCCCGACGTAGTTTAGTAGTTGGCGGTTAGGGGACTGTGTATTATATTATAATTTTTTGCATTGTATTAATATAGGCCAAGGGTTGTTAGAGGTAGGTTTTAGGTTTATTTAACACATAGTTTGGTGTGATAGGTTTAGGACTAGGTCATTAGAGTTAGGTTTTTGGTAAATCATAGGTTTAGCATTAGGATTTGAATGTTATATTTAGCATAGGATTACAATGTATCTTAGGTAGTTAGGGTTGCAACTTAGGAATTAGGTTTGATAGTAAATTAGGATTAGGGTTTTCATATTGTTTGTAAAATCCCATGTGCAAAATATTGTCACTATGTGACGAAACCAATTGCATATTATTGACACAATCAATTGCGAAGATGACCCTGATGACACACCACATTGAACCTTTGCTACGGACAACACCCATGTCGACACCAAATCCTACGAGTCGAATGAGAAGACACATGTCTCGACCAATCCTAGCAGAACTATCGATAAATACTAGTCGACGGCCAGGCGCTAAACCATCTCAACAAAGTGCCATGAAAACCATAACATTACCTGATTAACCTGATCCATAACCAATACTGTCGAAGCTGAACTAAATTGATGAGGACACTTAACACTGATGATGACACTTGAACACCTGTGCAACTGAATTAATAGAATCCTCCTAGATCATTCCTCTCCACTTGAAAGCTTTTGGATCACAAAAATTTGACTAATCAATTAGTCGATGAGGGTAGAACTTCCTCTCTTTCCACCTTGACCTGATGATGTACCAATACATTCGATCAATCACCTACAAGTGATGACCTGATGATGCTGACCATGGCACTTTTAAATTTGGTGACCTGTTTCTTCCATCTACAGTATACACAACTTGTGATGATGGGCAGACAACCTGTTATCAACATGGCAATTGAATTCTTTCCACGAAGAATCATGAGTTAGTGATTCACAATCTTTGAAAACAGTCTCTACTAGATGTTGTTTAATACCCTCAACATGTATAAACAATCTATTTTGCAGAAAAACAAAGACAATCAAAGATGTTCTTGACATCAAACTAGCTACTTGAATTGACATAATTTCCTACTTCCTGATTACTAAGTGGACTTGCTGCACTGAACCTATCCAACTGTAAGGTGAAATTTGCTGCAACTTAGTTTGATTCTAAAAGTTTTGATTTAGCTGTTGATTTGTTTGAATCACTTTTCCTTCATTTATTACATGATCTTTCCTTTGATTAGCACTTTCCTCTGATGCGTAAGTTTCCCTTAGCTGTATTGGATACTTTGATAATGCTTTAGAAAAGGCTTTGATATGAAAACAAATAGATTTCCTCTCCACTTGAAAAGAGGTTTCCAAACTGTTCGAGACATGAAATGGCGACACCATATAAGAGAAATCAAACATTGACTTTCCACAATACTGACCTATATCCCTGCAACTGTTAAGTTCCAAACTTAAATTGATTTGATTCATCCTGACATTAGCGAGAGGAGCTTTAGGCACAAATTATAACTCATGTTGTATTCCCTGCTTATGATTAATATGTTTGGTTTTACATAGAACTGAACAATTTTCTATCTCTTTAATCAAACCATCTTTAAGCTGAGTTTCATAACTTAAACAAGAATTATGTTGATTGTTTTGTTGATCCTTTACACACATGATTACAAAACTCTTGTTTGAACTTATTATTCACTTCATCTTATTAACATTAATTGAATTCAAGTGATTTTTACTCTAATGTGCCCTGACAATAAATTCAACCCCATCTTTCTTAAGGTGATATTTATGTTCTCTCCTCTAAAATACTGCATCATGATCATAAAGACAAGGACTTCCTAAGACAACTTCACATATGTCTATTGGAACCACATCTAAGTCCACTTCATCAATGTAATTAGCTGTTATGGAAAATCTTAATCGACATTGTTTGGTGAATTTTATTTGAGTTGATTTATTTAGCCATCCTAATGGGTAAGGTCTTGGATGATTTCGTGTTTCCCAACCCAAACTTTTAATTAAATATTCAGAGATTAAATTCACCTGTGATCCACTGTCAAACATTGTATCTATTTTTGTATGCTTAGAATTTATCCTTATGTTAAACAATTCAACTCTTTTATCCTCATGTGGAGGATTTATGTTTGAAGAAGATGCAATAGTTTTTGAACTTGAACTAGTATCAGAAGTTTTACCTATCATAAACATGACAGTTATCCTCCTTTCATCACCTGAATCTGAACCTAGATCCCACTGGACTACTGCAATGGCCTTCTTTTCATCCTTCTCCTTAAGGAGTTTTTTCGGCTTAAGTTCTGGATGAAGTTTCCAGCACTTCGATTCATCATGACCGATTCTATGGCAATGAGAACAAGTAGGTCTTTCCTTCTGAATGATCACTGATTTCTTTCTCTTCGAACTGTTTTTTCCCTTACTGTCACTGGAATCTTTGGTTTCCAACTCTTTGGATGAATGCAATGAAAACTTGAATGGCCTGCCACATGATTCAATATGTATGGCCTGAGCACACACCTCATCAAAATCATCAGGATTAAACATCAATAAAGTATGCTGCAAATATGAATGTAAACTGCCGATGTATTCTAACAAAGTTCCACGTGTATCCAATGAAATACCAAGTGCCAATGCTTTCTTTCTGAACTCCGGAACACTCTGCCCTTTACCTTGCCTCAAATGCTTCCAATCAATAACAAGTTGTTGCATGTATCCTAAAGGATAGAACTATTTTCTAAGAGCTTTTAAAAAATTATACCATGACGAGATGACTTTTCCTTGACGCTTTACATCTAGCTGAGTTTTACTTTCCCACCAGATTAAAGTTGTTCCCCCCATTCTAAGTGTAGCTAACTAAATTTTAGTTTTATCGCTAGAAATGTTCTAAATGCGAAAATACACTTCTAACTGCTTTATCCAGTTATCTAGCTTTTCAGGATTCATTTTGCCATCATAAACATGTAACTCAAATTAAACATCAAGCTTTAAAAGAGATGTTTTCTTAGGTTTCTTTTCTGTTTCCAATTTTGCACTGGAAGAAGAAGAATAAGAAGAGGATGATGGATATGATGTAGGTGAAGGTGGTTTATCAGTCTTCCCTTTACCTTTGTCCTTCTTCGATGGTTTTGAACAAGAAGTTGCATCTCTCACCTTCTTGTCTTCGTACAATTCTCCCAACATCTATTGTATGGTTAAGAACGCTTGCTGAAACTGTTCTTCACTCATCTTTGTATCAGTGTTTTCACCTGCATTAGGTCCTAACATGGTCGATTTATGAACGACTCATCACTTTCTAATCTCTGGATCTATCTGCTCAAGGATTCCTTCTCCTCGTTGCAACTTTGACCTGGTTAACATTCAATGGCAAATTCTACAAACGCAACCTGCTCTGATACCAAATTATATGATCTGAAATGAGATAATAATTCCTTCTCGCTTTGATATTCATTTGTTAAACATAGATATGCATGTATCTTTGTGACAGCTACAACTAATCTGACTATCTGCCGAGGATCCCGGGAAGATCCTTGAGGGTTTTCTACATCACCAAACACCTGTGCATTAATCCCTATAGAAGAATTGGCGACTCCGCTGGGGACTACACTTAGTTCCCGGTTTTACCTAGAAATTTCCTAGATCTCTCTTTCTTCCAGGCCTTCCTCTAGTTCATTCCCTTTCCGACCACTTAGGACCAATACAAAACCCTTCTCTCAATACTCAACCCTAGATCTGATCCCCACAACCTATTTTTTGAGTGTTTTTCCTCACTAACGCAAGTTACTAGTGAAAATAGTGCTTTATAAAGCACTGTGCCCTCACAAACAGGGTGTTAGTGCTGAAACTAATTATTTGTAGCCTCTAGTACATAGCGTTAGTCAACGATTTCTTGATAAACAACTTTCCCTGTGAACTCATGGGTTGGGAACTCTGCTTACAGACTAACTAGGGATCTGCAGCTGCACTTGTTTAACTGATATGTGTCCTGAACAATTTTTTTTTTAAGAAAATAACTTTACTTCTTAAATTTTTTGTTTTCATTAAAAGAAAAATACAAATTTTCTTTTTTTTACTATTTTCTGCTTAGCTAGTTAAGTTCTGCATTATTTGATTTCAATAGTTGTTAGTGAGCATTGAAGTTCTGTTGGTTATGCTAGTGTTGTACTGAATAGGATGCATGGAATGAATATTGATATATGAATGACTCTCCCTTTGTAGAAGTAGCTTATTCATCGAAAGTGAAAATTTACAAGCATTGTTTTTGCATGATTTGAGTCAGAGTCTTATATAATTCCATACGTGAACACCCCTACCGAAGACTCTAACGAAGTACATTTAAAATCTACCTAATAAAATCAATCAACAAATCTTTTTAGGGTAAGCACACTTTAGTTTAGGCTAGGATCTTGGGATAGGCAGTGTGAGTTAACTGCCTAAGATCATACACCGAAACTAGTGTCATTAAAAGAGAGAAATTCTTTTGCACTCATACTATCTGGGACCACTTCAGTAAAACGAGAGCTAAATATGAGACAACATCAGACTGTAAGTGAAGGTAGCTCACCTTTGCTTACATCTCCTTTGGGTATTCTATGTATTGGGGATCTCTTTGGGGATATCGGAGATGAGTCGAGGACTCAGGTATCCTGCCCACACAGCGTACTGTATGCGACTATATCCCCCCCGGTGGCATCTGTGATCTAAGGTATACTTAGTGGCCATACTTTTAGGGACTTACACAAGGTAACTGGGGCAAGCTGCCCTGGTACCTAACACAGAAGGACCTACTCCGTCTTCAGTTTTTGGCAAGGTGCTTGTGTTCACGAGAGTACTTGGCCCCTCAATCTGAGGTTCGATTGAAACTCTAGAGTAACCGTAACTATACATTTGGCCAGCTCTTTCTGTTATTCATTGTGATACTGGGTTTGTTAATTTTAGGTATGTTCTATGCTTAGAGCAATTTATTTAAATTTTCATAGTTAGCTCAATATCTTTTCTAGATTAGCAATCACATCAGCATTAAATTAAACTACAGATATAACATAAACATAAATCGCAGAAGACAAGCCAAGACAAGATGTGCTGCTAGCCAGGGACAAACCCCAATATGGGGAAACCCTTGATCAATTCTTCTTATATGTTCTTCAATAGTTCAGCAGAGAGAGAGAGATAGTACGTTTACAACAGAACTCAACACTTTGACTTATCTAGATAAGAGCATAGATCATATCTAAGAAGATGATACATGAGATCAGTTGAAGACATGCTACTTCAACTAATTCTCCAAGGTGACTCCTTCACCTATTGTTGTGCTACATTTCGTCATCATGCTGCACCATGTTGCACCCATCATCACTATGCTGCATCTCATCATGCGTCATTAATCATGAATGTACCCATCACTGCACTGCATTATGTGCCATTGCTACACCATGTTGCCATACTGACCTATGTGCTAGCTACATCTTGCTTTCTTGTTGTCCCTTGCTTGCCTGTTGTCCCTAGCATGCTTGTTGTCCTTTGCATGCTTGCTGTTGCATGCTAGCTGTCCCTTGCATGCTAGTTGTAACATTGCATGCTTGGTGTATTTACTGCTAAGTACCATACAACTGTCCCAATGTTAGTTAGTTGTCCCTTGCATGCTACTCTCCTTCGGAGACAGATGCTTTGGTTGTTCCGGTAGTTTCGGCAACTTCGGCTGTTCCGACAGTTCCGACAGTTTCGGCAACTTTGGTTGTTTTGGCAGTTCCGGTGATTCCGTCTATTCCCAACAGTTTCAGAAGTTCTGGTATTTTCCCAGCAGTTCTGACAGTTCCCTGCAGTTCTTTCTTCTGCCCTCTGCGTCATATTTCTTGGTTGTTCCGGCTATTCTCGGCAGTTCCGACAGTTTCGGCAATTCCTGATATTCCCGGTAGTTCCGGTAGTTCCCGACAGTTTCAACAATTCTGGCTATTCCTGGCAGTTTGGGCAGTTCCGACTTTTCCTGGCAGTTTTTGCAGTTCCTGGCAGTTTTGACGGTTCTGGTAATTTCGGCTATTGCCGGCAGTTCCAACAGTTCTGGCTATTCCAGCAATTCCAGTTGTTCCGGCAATTCCGATTTTTTCGACAATTTCGACTAGTCTGGTAGTTTCGGCTATTCCTGGTAGTTTCAACTTCTACCCTCTGGATTAAGGTAGCATTATCCCTTAGGATCTCTCCTCCTACTAAAACATAAAGACAAGTAGAGAGAAAGAGATCCCAAGTGTGTTGAAATGACTTGAAGTCCACCTCTATTTATACTAAAATTTTGAGCACAAGTGTGGTTTATTTTCTTGTTGGTCGACCTTGAAGAATTGTCCCATAACACAAATAAATTCATATCTCCATATACTTATCAGAATCAGATGATCTTTAGATCAATCCTACACTTCTCGATGAGAGGGATCCAAGAAAAATATCAACTTCCATTAATAAGATGACCCACATGGAGTTTGGCCCTAGTTGCCAATCTTAACACTTCCTCTCAACTAGGGAGAACTCCATCTGCTGATCCATATGTCTGACTGTACTATCTCTGCATTAGTGCCCTACACTACTCTACTCTGTTGAGCTCTGCTTTTCTCTACTCTGCTAAACCATGAAGAAGAAGAATTTATCAAGAATGTGTCATACCATTCTCTACTGACCCGAAGTTAGTTTCATCTGAAGAGAGTGTGTCACATCAATCTTACTGGCCCCAAGTCAGTTTTATTGATCCAAGATCAATATCACAAGAGAGTGTCTCAAACCACTCATACTGATCCCAAATCAGTTTCATTGATCCCAGATCAATGGAGGTCATCCTAGCATAGGAAGTACGGTAGATACATTGATGCGTCCATCATTAGTAGTCACGGGCTTGCAATTTATCATTCCAGATCGGAAATCCAACTCCCTCTTACTTCTGCAAATGAGAGGGACTGCACCTATCAGAAATAGGTCATCCTCATAAGGTGCTGGTATGAGAGGTCTATCATCCACAACCTTCAAACGATGGCTTGGATTGGCTTTACTCTTAGTGAATCTTAGCTTCATCTGACAGCGATCAACACTCTCATACTACACTCAGGGAGTTTTGCTTCAGGTCATAGAGGGCTTTCTTCCACCTACATATGTGATTCCTGATCATCAATCTCAAACCCCTCAGGTTGTTCAAAACCTATGGACTTGCTACATGGGGAGAATGGTCCCATTGTAAGATTTTCCTTCGGTACATCTCAGACATGTGCCTTCCTACTCTACTTGAATTCAAGCATCCCTATCACCATCTAACTCACATCGGGTAGGGCCCCATAGGTAGACCTTCGGTGTTATAAATGTGATATGTCAATTGACATGATCCCAATGGACCATCCTGAAACTTGATACAAATTGCCAATCCTGAACCCATGAGAAAAAGAATCTTTGAAAATTCTATTTTTTAACACATACCTTTCCATCGATGAATGGCACCCTAAAAACTTTGACTTCCATTTCTGAGATGGACACTAGGTTCTTCTTGCGATCAGGTACATAAAAGAGATTCTGTAAATGAATCGAGTTACCCTCATTCAATTGAGGGGTAACATTCCCTACACCTTTTCCGGGATACGTGGCATCGACTCCAAGTATAATCCCACGATTGTTTCCATCTCTACCAAATTAGAGAGTGCACCCTTCTATCCGATGAAGTGCCTTAAAGCACTACAATCAATAAGCCAAATTCCCAAAAGAATCTAAAGGAGAGGGCCAATACACGATAACGCTTCTTTATCTTATCAAAAACAACATTTGATTCTTCATACCTGGGGTTCCTTTCTTTCTTTGAAGAGTCGACCATTTCCTTGATGACTTGCATTACCTATCATTCCTTTGAACATTGAAGATGTCCCTGGAATGATTGTTATCTTCATCAAGAGATGTGTCTCTGCCATTCAGACACTCCTTCGCATGATGGCTGAACTTATTACAATCAAGGCATCTGCCTTTCCTTCCACCCTTAGATCCGGACTTCCCATTGAAGTGATCTTTAGGTAGGCCATAAAAAACTTCTGCTGTGCCATTTTAATAATATTCTCTGCTTCAACTTCACCCTTAGTGAATTTGAAGAGGGATGATGAATCCACTGATCCTTTTGTCCTTTCCCAACTGTCTTTGGTGATTGTTATTTCACTCTTGGTTGGGCATTGCCTTCACCTCAGCTCCGATACCATGTTAATTTTAGGTATGTTCTACACTTAGAGCAATTTATTTCAATTTTCATAGTTAGCTTAATATCTTTTCCAGATTAGCAACCACATCAACATTAAAGTAAACAGTAGATAGAACATAAACATAAATCGCAGAAGATAAGCCAGGACAAGAGGACACAAGATGTGGTGCTAACCAAGGACAAACCCCAATGTGGGGAAACCCTTGATCAATTCTTCTTATATGTTCTTCAATAGTTCAACAAAGAGAGAGAGAGAGATAGTATGTTTACAACAGAAGTCAGCATTTTGACTTATCTAGATAAGAGCATAGATCATCTCTAAGAAGATGATACATGAGATCAGTTGAAGTCATGCTGCTTCAATTGATTCTCCAAGGTGACTCCTTCACCTAGCATTGTGTTTCATTTCGTCATCATGCTGCACCTCCCTGTGCTGCACCATGCTGCACCCATCATCACTATGCTACATCTCATCATGCTTCATTAATCATGACTGTGCCCATCACTGTAATGCATTATGTGCCATTGTTGCACCATGTTGCCACACTGACCTATGTGTTGTCTGCATCTTGCCTGCTTATTGTCCCTAGCTTGCTTGTTGTCCCTAGCATGCTTGTTGTCCTTTGCATACTTGCTGTTGCATGCTAGCTGTCCTTTGCATGGTAACTGTAACATTGCATGCTTGGTGTATTTGCTGCTAAGTACCATACAATTGTCCCAATGTTAGTTAGTTGTCCCTTGCATGTTGCTCTCCTTTAGAGATAGATGCTCTGGTTGTTCTGGAAGTTTCGACAATTTCGGCTGTTCTTGGCAGTTCTGGCAGTTTCAGAAATTTCGTCTATTCCTGGTAGTTCCGACAGTTTTGGCTTTTCCTGGCAGTTCCGATATTTCCCGGCAGTTTTGGCTTTTGCCCTCTACTTTAGCTTTCCTAGCTATTCTGGCAGTTTTGGCTATTCCCAACAGTTCTGACTGTTTCGACAATTCTGACTATTCACCGCAGTTTCGATAGTTCCTAACAGTTTCGACAGTTCTGACAATTCCGGCTATTCCCAGCAGTTTCAGAAGTTCCGGCTTTTCCTGGCAGTTCCAACAGTTCGCAGTAGTTCTGACAATTCTGACTATTCCTGACAGTTCCGGCTGTTCCGGAAATTCTGGTTGTTCCGGCAATTCCGACTTTTCCCAGTAGTTCCGGCAGTTCTGGCAGTTCCGACTATTCCTGGCAATTCTAGGTTCTACCTTATAGATTAGGGCAGCATTATCCCTTATGATCTCTCCTCCTACTAAAACCTAAAGACAAGTAGAGAGGAAGAGATCCCAAGTGTGTTGAAATGACTTGAAGTCCACCTCTATTTATACTAAAATGTTAAGCACAAGTGTGGTTTATTTGGTTGCTGGCCGACCTTGACGAATTGTCCCATAACACAAATAAATTCATATCTCCATGAATAATTATCAGAATTGGATGATATTTAGATCAATCCTACACCTCTCAATGAGAGGTATCCAAGAAAAATATCAGTTTCCATTAATAAGATGACCCACATGGATTTTGGCCCTAGTTGCGAATTTTAATAGGGTTTCATCTCTAGTGATCGGTGCTTATCAAACATGGTCATTTGCCTCTACTTGTTGATTGATTTACTTAGTGTATTTTTTATTTTTTAGGTGCCAGAGTGTTATCATTGAGACTTTAATAAACATCACTGTAAAATTTACTGATAAAAATTATCGGCCACCATGGCTACATCTGACCCTTGTCGTCAAACTAGACAGTTGTTAGCACTTCCCCCACTTGCTATGGTGGATCTGTCGAGCTTCAGTGAACTGGATTCCCTGTCTTCAGGAAATCAGTCTCTCAGTTCTCACACAGAATCAGTTTGGACATCCCATGATTCAAGCTTATCGGAGGATTTCTTTACTGAAGGATTTCTTCCTCCATACAATCCTCCAATCACGAATCCGTTGCATCGACTCTTGGTCCCCGTTGCATCTATACCTCATTTGTCTTTAGTTGGAACACTTCCAGCCATCTCGTCGATGACTAACACGTCGTGGGGCTTTTTGGACACTTTTGGTCCCCCACCACTTCCCCAATCAACAGTCAATACCACACCTTTGATGGTGAACCCTGCTATCCCATTTGTCCTAGGTTCAACCCTTTGGTGACACCCTACACGAGTGGAACCCAGTCTATTCTGGGTTCCGCCCCTTTGGTGTCAAACCCTGTACCTTCGACAAGTGCTACATATAACGCTCCTTATAACGCTCAATATAGCACATTAGCATGGGTCCCTTCAACCAATAATATGGTTGAAATCCATTGTATAGTTCTAACCCCCAGATTCAAGTATCTGGGGGAACTCCCAATATGCAAATATCGGCCGGGGCGTAACAGTTCCCCCTCCACTTTCAGGGATGCATGGTGAGTCACTAATTGACATGAACACTCCTTATGTTATTCAAGGACTTATGGTTAGTTCTGTGATGAGCAGGAATCCTCAAGGAGGTCCCATTCAATCCATGGGGGCACCCTACTCATAACCTAAAATGAGTCAGGGGGCATTGCTTATCCTAGGGGCACTTCAATCCCCTAGCCTAACAATCCCTATGGAAATCCGCAATACAATAACATACTCCAAAGCACCTACTATACCATGCAACCTGTGTATAATATTGGGAGCAACATGATGTGAGGATTGCAAGGATCCTCAAGTCATATGTCATTCCCTTGGTCCAATTCAGGGGCATCAAACACTTTCCCTTTCTTGGCAATGCTTGATATCCCTGAATTGTACAAACTTACAAATGACCCCATCTATCATAACTTACTTTGGCCGCCAATCCCGCATAAAATACCAACATACATCCCTAAGTTCGAAGGGAAACAAGGGGAGGATCTAGGTAAACACATCACCACCTATCATCTACGGTGTGTTTCTAACTCCATGGTGGATGATAGTATCTGGTTACGTCCTTTTCCCCACACCCTTACTGGCAACACAACTAAGTGGTACATTGAGTTACCACGTGCGTCAGTCAATACATTTGGCGCTCTAGCGATGGAATTCTTAAATCACTTCCAGCCACCCATTTGCTTTAAAAATCTAGGACGGAATGCATCACTTCATTACGTCAGGATACTACCACCCACATCTCTGATCATATACATGAATGTAGACATAGGTGGAGGTTAGTCAAAGCTCCCCTCCCAGACTATCTCTTAGCATATTGGTTATGCAAGTCTCTACTCCCCCAAATCACTAAGGATGTCGCCTTAGGTGGTGCATCCATAGAATACCAATCCATTCATCGTGCCAAACACTTGGATTTGATATATTCTCATTCTAGCACTCTATATGGCGTAATTCCAATGCCCCTCACAACTCCAATGCTCCTGCTACTTAGCAACCCAGAGCACACGCCGATGGAAGTATTAGCGCAACCTCTGGGGCTACTGTAAAACAACTCAGCAGTCACATTGCCCAGATGTCAGTGGACCCCTCTACCAAATTGATTGCTCTTCCTACCACTGCGATCAACTTTGTGCAGTCTACACAAAAACCTAGTGGTAAGAACAAGAAGAATAAGAAAAAGACCGCTCCTTCTGAAGAGCAGTCAACAAAGCAGCAAAACCTAAAGAAGAAGGCTACCATGCCCCCCAACGATGGAAAGGATAAGCCCGCTAGATTCCCTTGCAAAATATGTGCTAGAGACCACTTGACCTATCATTATTTGTGTCTTCAGGAATGCTCAGATTTCATTTCTAAAAAGAACACTGGTAGGACCCCTACTGTCCTGAATAATCCTTTCCCCGCTCAGCAGCAACAACACCTTATTGCAAACCAACCCCAACCCCCAGAAGGGGGTAATGGTGGTTTGCAACATCCTTCAACTAGTGTAGGATCCTCTATTGTTTACACCTTTGAAACGGTAGACCTACAAACCAAAGCCAAAGCTTATGGAGCTCTTGGCGCTCATGTAGAGGAAACCTCCTCAAGTCAAAATCGACCTCCACCTGACGATCTTCATATCAAAAGGCCGGTTGCTGACCTTATGATTCGCCCCCCTAAAGGGGCACTTCGACACACAATGCATAATACATCTACACGTGCCACCCAAAACTACAACATTGTAGAAGGCTTGGCGCAAGTGCCACCGGCTATGTCAGCACTCGAAGTATTACAAACATGTCCAGCACAAAGGAAAGTTATGCTTTCGGCCATTGGTGGTATCGACCCTCAGGATTCCATGCTTGCCATTTTCGACATGGAAAAATGTAAACCTCTCCCCTCTCACTAGCTTGCATTTCAGGTGCAAATCTTTTCGAAAGGTAAAGGTATACATAGAACCGTCATTGACAAAGGTGCTTCTACCTGCATAATTTCAGCTTCATGTTGGCTCGCTTTGGGTTCTCCAACCCTATCCCCACCGTCGAATTCCCTTAAATATTTCGACGACCACACTTTCATCCCAAAAGGTTACCTATCTAGCTACCCCATCACCTTGTATGGGAAAATGGTAACGGTGGACATCGAAGTTGTAGATAGAAAGCTTGACTATAATCTCTTGTTGGGTCGCAGTTGGACTTACACCATGACTACCATTGTGTCTACTGTCTTTCACATCATCCTATTTCCATTGGATGGAAAGGTAGTCACAATGGACCAGTTGTCCTTTTGCACCCCTGATTATTCCCCGTTACTGAGTGGCTCTGCACCCTTAGTGGGTGGTGTACCTGACTCTTACGTCAGTATTGGTATCAGTCTAATGAAGGGCTCTTCCGTGATGGGTTTTTTTTCTCTTCTATCACTAGCAGTTCCACAGATGGTCAATATGGTTTCATCCATTCCTCACGAACCGATCGATACTTGGATCCTACCGGCCCCTTTAGACATTGACACTTATGGAGAAAAAATGCCACTATCACCAACTGAATTGGCCTACCAGGCCATTCAATCTGCATCCGAGTCTCTGGTCACTTTGGTCATGGCCAATGGTAGAACTACCCCTCCCATAACTGCTCCTTCTTTCAATCCCCTCAATCAAGTCCGACGAAGCTATTAGAGATATCATGAGTTTAGAAGAGAGACCTTGGGAGGACTCTCACCATCGTGCTTCAATATTTGATTCAGACATGATGCCTCTTCAAATCTTGTCACCTGACGCACCTGAATTCATTTCCTTACCATATACGACTATCCAAACTTTGGACTCGGAATGAAACATGGGCAATATTTCAAAGACATTACTCATCGATATTTCTGTCACGACAGGCATCATGGAAAACATCCAGGTTGGCGCTGATTGCAATCCTGAGGAAATTGCAAGCTTCACCTGCCTTTTTAAGGAATTCTGTGATTTATTCACTTGGTCTAATGAGGAAATGCTTGGCATAGATCTGTCTATTGTCAAGCATGATATGAAGTGATCTGAAATGATCATAAACTAAAAACCGATGTAGAATTGATTAACCATTAATGATTTGAATGTTAGCTGAAAGTACGTAGATCGAGGAAAAATGATTGAAAAGAACACTTTACGACAGCTTATTAAACATAGAATCGATGCATAACAGAAGTACAAATAGAAAAAACACAGCGATACTAGACAACAAGATTGATGACAGAGTTCGTCCATGATGGACTACGTCTCCGGGTCCGCTTTCAAGATGAGAAGCCGTTTTTATTAGGAATGAGAAGAAGGTGTTGATTACACAGAGAAAATACCAGAATAATGTGCATGCAGGCACTTTTGATCACTATCATCAGATATCCCTTTGAAACAGCTTTCCAACGCTTCTTATGGTTTCCAAAACCGACCCTGGATGCTCCTGTAACACTGAAAACAAAACCTGCCTATGTCCTCCAGAATCTGCATACAAAAGTCAAAAACCACTCTCCTTTATCCATGAAGGCCAATCCGCCTTTTATAAGCTTGCAAATACATCCTAACCTCTGCTGCCCACCTTTAGAATGTTTGAGCTGATGTGTAGGGTTAAATTTAGGGTTTAGTTGAAGAATTTATGTCACATTGTGACATTAGGCAACTAGGTGTAATTAAATATCCAAAATTTTAATACAAAACCCAAATTCAACCATATATTAAATAACAAACCGTTGGCAGTTTTACTGACCGGGCGGAGGAGGTTGACCGCCCATGTGAATAGGCAGTGGCCTAACCACTAGTTGCCACCTCCGCGGTCTACCCCGGTGGTTACGGTTGACGGTTCTGGTTTGAGTGTTCACATGTGAACTGCCATCTGCTAGACCCGCCGACGGTTATCCACTGACCTAACCACTTCCCGTTCACATGTTGGCTTTCCGTCACGGTTGCGGTTCCAGCTAAGACTCTGGCAGCTACATAACCTCTGTCACATGGCACAGTCCTCGGTTAACTCCCCGCACAGTGAAGGCTGACTGCGGTTAACTGCTAGCCTCCACCTGTTGACTCTGCCTGCTCACATGACACATCCTCGACATGGTTTAGCAGTTGGCAGTTAGGGGACTGTGTATTATATTATAATTTTTTTCATTGTATTAATATAGGCCGAGGGTTGTTAGAGCTAGGTTTTAGGTTTATTTAATGCATAGTTTGGTGCGATAGGTTTAGGACTAGGTCATTAGAGTTAGGTTTTTGGTAAATCATAGGTTTAGCATTAGGATTTGAATGTTATATTTAGCATAGGTTTATAATGTATCTTAGGTAGTTAGGGTTGCAACTTAGGAATTAGGTTTGACAGTGCATTAGGATTAGGGTTTACATATTGTTTGTAAAAACCCATGTGCAAAATATTGTCACTATGTGACAAAACCAATTGCATATTGTTGACACAATCAGTTGCAAAGACAACCCTGATGACACACCACATTGAACCTTTGCTACGGACAACACCCATGTTGACACCAAATCCTACGAGTCGAATGAGAAGACACATGTCTCGACCAATCCTAGCAGAACTATCGATAAATACTAGTCGACATCCAGGTGCTAAACCATCTCAACTGAGCGCCATGAAAACCATAACATTACCTGATTAACCTGATCCATAACCAATACTGTCGAAGCTAAACTGAAGTGATGAGGACACTAAACACTGATGATGACACTTGAACACCTGTGCAACTGAATCAATAGAATCCTCCTAGATCATTCCTCTCCACTTGAAAGCTTTTGGACCACAAAAGCTTGACTAATCAATTAGTCAATGAGGGTATAACTCCCTCTCTTTCCACCTTGACCTGACAATGTACCAATACATTCGATCAATCACCTACAAGTGATGACCTGACGATGCTGACCATGGCACTTATCAATTTGGTGACCTGTTTCTTCCATCTACAGTATACACTACTTGTGACGATGGGAAAACAACCTGTTATTAACATGGCAATTGAATTCTTTCCACGAAGAATCATGAGTTAGTGATTCACAATCTTTGAAAACAGTCTCTACTGGATGTTGTTTAATACCCTGAACATGTATAAACAATCTATTTTGCAGAAAAACAGAGACAATCAAAGATGTTCTTGACATCAAACTAGCTACTTGAATTGACATACTTTCCTACTTCCCGATTACTAAGTGGACTTGCTGCACTGAACCTATCCAACTGTAAGGTGAAATTTGCTGCAACTTAGTTTGATTATGAAAGTTTTGATTTAGCTGTTGATTTGTTTGAATCACTTTTCCTTCATTTATTACATGATCTTTCCTTTGATTAGCACTTTCCTCTGATGCGTAAGTTTCCCTTAGCTATATTGGATACTTTGATAATGCTTTAGAAAAGGCTTTGATATGAAAACAAATACATTTCCTCTCCACTTGAAAAGAGGTTTCCAAATTGTTCGAGACATGAAATGGCGACACCATATAAGAGAAATCAAACACTGACTTTCCCCAATATTGACCTATATCCCTACAACTGTTAAGTTCCAAACTTAAATTGATTTGATTCATCCTGACATTAGGGAGAGGAGCTTTAGGCACAAATTATAACTCATGTTGTATTCCCTACTTATGATTAATATGTTTGGTTTTACATAGAACTGAACAAGTTTCTATCTCTTTAATCAAACCATCTTTAAGCTGAGTTGCATAACTTAAACAAGAATTATGTTGATTGTTATGTTGATCCTTTACACACATGATTACAAAAATCTTGTTTGAACTTATTATTCACTTCATCTTATTAACATTAATTGAATTCAAGTGATTTTTACTCTGATGTGCCCTGACAATAAATTCAACCCCATCTTTCTTAAGGTGATTGCAGACACAAACAAGCACACACATTAAATAGCACCTAAAAAGCCAATATAATAAAGCATATTCATCATAATGATCAAGGAATTTATGAAACAAACCACATAAGACAATTTGTTGAGAAAAATGAATTTGATTGTATTAACTTTAATCAAAGAAGAACTTTACAACCTGTGCCTTGATGCTATACAAGCTCCTCCTAGGGTCCAGCAAGAAGTCTCCTCTACTTTGATAAGTTTCACTCTCTTCCCAATGAAGCCAAAAGTTATGTAATCTCTCCTCTCAAGCTTAACTAGGAAGTCTCAATTCCACCAGCATTTACCCTTAAAAATGTTCAGCTTCTAACCTCTCTAACAACCAGCCCAATGCCTCAATTTATAATGCAGAGGAGGGAAGTTACTAGGTCCACCTTCAAGGGGATAGAGCCCTCCTTCAAAGGGATAAGCTCCTCTCATCAAGGGGTTAGCTCCTTTAGTTATGGGATGCATGAACCACCTAGGAGTGAACCAACCACGTCAAGATTCCTTCTAGAAGCGTCCAGAATTAACCCAAAGTGAGTTTTTAAGAATAAACTTGCGCCTTTTTTACTTTCACAGGGGTCTGCACCCACTCCTTTAGAGACAGAGCGGGCAGGTCCGCAGGTAACATGACCAAGGGGTGCGGGACTGCAGGTAATGGTAAGAGAAAGTGCGGAACCAGAGTTTTATAGATTTTCAAAGACTTTCTCTCATTTTTAAAGCTTGACATGAAGAGCTGAGGTTTGAGACTTGCAAAGGAGGATAGTATGAGTGGTGATAGACTCACACTGACTGCAGAAAGTCATGGTGACAATATTTTGTGTAACAGTGATATTTATGTTCTCTCCTGTAAAATATTGCATCATGATCATAAAGATAAGGACTTCCTAAAACAACTCCACATATGTCTATTGGAACGACATCTAATTCCACTTCATCAATGTAATTAGTTGTTATGGCAAATCTTAATCGACATTGTTTGGTGAATTTTATTTGAGTTGATTTATTTAGCCATCCTAATGGGTAAGGTCTTGGATGATTCCGTGTTTCGAAACCCAAACTTTTAACCAAATATTTAGAGATTAAATTTGCCTGTGATCCACTATCAAACATTGTATCTGTTTTTGTATGCTTAGAATTTATCCTTATGTTAAACAATTCAACTCTTTTATCCTCATGTGGAGGATTTATGTTTGAAGATGCAATAGTTTTCGAACTTGAACCAGTATCAGAAATTTTACCTATCATAAACATGGCAGTTATCCTCCTTTCATCACCTGAATCTGAACCTCGATCCCATTGGACTGCTGCAATGGCCTTCTTTTCATCCTTCTCCTTAAGGAATATTTTGGGCTTAAGTTCTGGATGAAGTTTCCAGCACTTTGATTCATCATGACCGATTCTGTGGCAATGAGAACAAGTAGGTCTTTCCTTCTGAATGATCATTGATTTCTTTCTCTTCGAATTATTCTTTCCCTTACTTTCACTGGAATCTTTGGTTTCCAACTCTTTGGATGACTATAATGAAAACTTGAATGGTCTGCCACATGGTTCAATATGTATGGCCTGAACACACACCTCATCAAAATCATCAGGATTAAACATCAATAAAGTATTCTGCAAATATGAATGTAAACTGCCGATGTATTTTAACAAAGTTTCACGTGTATCCAATGAAAGACCAAGTCCCAATGCTTTCTTTCTAAACTCCGGAACACTCTGCCCTTTACCTTGCCTCAGATGCTGCCAATCAATAACAACTTGTTGCATGTATCCTAAAGGATAGAACTGTTTTCTAAGAGCTTTTAAAAAATTATACCATGACAAGATGACTTTTCCTTTACGCTTTACATCTAGCTAAGTTTTACTTTCCCACCAGATTAAAGCTGTTCCCCCCATTCTAAGTGTAGCTAACTAAATTTTAGTTTTATCACTAGAAATGTTCTAAATGCGACAATACACTTCTAACTACTTTATCCATTTATCTAGCTTTTCAGGATTCATTTTGCCATCATAAACATGTAACTCAAATTAAACATCAAGTTTCAAAAGAGATATTTTCTTAGGTTTCTTTTCCATTTCCGATTTTGCATTGGAAGAAGAAGAATAAGAAGAGGATGATGGAGATGATGGAGGTGAAGGTGGTTTATCAATCTTCCCTTTACCTTTGCCCTTCTTCGATGGTTTTGAAGAAGAAGTTGCATCTCTCACCTTCCTGTCTTCGTACAATTCTCCCAACATCTGCTACATGGTTAAGAACGCTTGCTGAAATTGTTCTTTACTCATCTTAGTATCAGTGTTTTCACCTGCATCAGGTCCTAACATGGTCAATTTATGAATGACTCTTCGCTTTCTAATCTCTGGATCGATCTGCTCAAGGATTCCTTCTCCTCGTTGCGACTTTGACCTGGTTAACATTCAATGGCAAATTCTACAAATGCAACCTGCTCTGATACCAAATTATATGATGTGAAATGAGGTAATAATTCCTTCTCGCTTTGATATTCATTTGTTAAACATAGATATGCATGTATCTTTGTGACATCTGCAACTAATCTGACTATCTGCCAAGGATCCAGGGAAGATCCTTAAGGGTTTTCTACATCACTAAACACCTGTGCATTAATCCGTATAGAAGAATTGGCGACTCTGCTAGGGACTACACTTAGTTCCCGGTTTTACCCAGAAATTTCCTAGATCTCTCTTTCTTCTAGGCCTTCCTGTACTTCATTCCCTTTTTGACTACTTAGGACCAATACAACACCCTTCTTTCAATACTCAACCCTAGATCTAATCCCCACAACCTATTTTTTGAGTGTTTTTCCTCACTAACGCAAGTTACTAGTGAAAATAGTGCTTTATAAAGCACTATGCCCTCACAAACAGGGTGTTAGTGCTGAAACTAATTCTTTGTAGCCTCTAGTACATAGCATTAGTCAACGATTTCTTGATAAACAACTTTCCCTGTGAACTCATGGGTTGGGAGCTTTGATTACAAACTGACCAGAGATATTTAGCTGAACTTGTTTAACTGATCTATGTCCTGAAAAAACTTTTTTTTTAAGAAAATAACTTTACTTCTTAAAGTTTTTGTTTTCATTAAAAGAAAAATACAATTTTTTTTTACTATTTTTTGCTTAGCTAGTTAAGCTCTGCATTATTTGGTTTCAATAGTTGTTAGTGAGCCTTGAAGTTATATCGGTTATGCTAGTGTTGTACTAAATAGGATGCATGGAATGAATATTGATATATGAATGACTCTCCCTTTGTAGAAGCAGCTTATTCATCGAAAGTGAACATTTACAAGCATTGTTTTTGCATGATTTGATTCAGAGTCTCATATAAATCCATACATGAACACCCCTACCGAAGACTCTAACGAAGTACATTTAAAATCTACCTAATAAAATCAATCAACAAATCTTTTTAGGGTAAGCACACTTTAGTTTAGGTTAGGATCTTGGGATAGGCAGTGTGAGTTAACTACCTAAGATCATACACCAAAACTAGTGTCATTAAAAGAGAGATATTCTTTTGCACTCATACTATCTGGGACCACTTCAGTAAAACGAGAGCTAAATATGAGACAACATCGGACTGTAAGTGAAGGTAACTCGCCTTTGCTTACATCTCCTTTGGGTATTCTGTGTATCGAGGATATCAGAGTTGAGTCGAGGACTCAGGTATCCTGCCCACACAGTGTATTGTATGCGACTATATCCCCCCGGTAGCATCTGTGATCTAAGGTATACTTAGTGGCCATACTTTTAGGGACTTACACAAGGTAACTGGGGCAAGTTGCCCTGGTACCTAACACAGAAGGACCTACTCTGTCTTCATTTTTTGGGAGGGTGCTTATGTTCGCGAGAGTACTTGGCCCCTCAATCTGAGGTTCGAGTGAAACTCTAGAGTAACCGTAACTGTACATTTGGCCAGCTCTTTCTGTTATTCATTGTGATACTTGGTTTGTTAATTTTAGGTATGTTCTATGCTTAGAGCAATTTATTTCAATTTTCATAGTTAGCTCAATATCTTTTCCAGATTAGCAATCACATCAGCATTAAAGTAAACTACAGATAGAACATAAACATAAATCGCAGAAGACAAGCCAAGACAAGATGTGCTGCTAGCCAGGGACAAACCCCAATGTGAGGAAACCCTTGATCAATTCTTCTTATATGTTCTTCAATATTTCAGCAGAGAGAGAAAGATAGTACGTTTACAACAGAAGTCAACACTTTGACTTATTTAGATAAGAGCATAGATCATCTCTAAGAAGATGATACATGAGATCAGTTGAAGACATGCTGCTTCAATTGATTCTCCAAGGTGACTCCTTCACCTATTTTTGTGCTACATTTCGTCATCATGATGCACCATGTTGCACCCATCATCACTATGTTGCATCTCATCATGCATCATTAATCATGACTGTACCCATCACTATACTGCATTATGTGCCATTGCTGCACCATGTTGCCATATTGACCTATATGCTGGCTACATCTTGCTTTCTTGTTGTCCCTAGCTTGCATGTTGTCCCTAGCATGCTTGTTGTCCTTTGCATGCTTGCTATTGCATGCTAGCTGTCCCTTACATGCTAGCTGTAACATTGCATGCTTGGTGTATTTACTGCTAAGTACCATACAACTATCCCAATGTTAGTTAGTTGTCCCTTGCATGCTACTCTCCTTTGGAGATAGATGCTCTGGTTGTGCCGGTAGTTTCGGCAACTTCGGTTGTTCCGGCGATTCCATCTATTCCCGACAGTTTCAGAAGTTCCGGCATTTTCCCGGCAGTTCTGAAAGTTCCCAGCAGTTCCGGCTTCTGCCCTCTGCATCAGCTTTCTCGACTGTTCTGGCTGTTCCTGGTAGTTCTGGCTATTCTCAGCAGTTCAGACAGTTTCGGCAATTCCTGATATTCCCGGCAGTTCCCAACAGTTCCTACAATTTCGACAATTCTGACTATTCCTGGCAGTTTCGGCAGTTTCGAATTTTCCTGGCAGTTTTGGCAGTTCCCGACAATTTTGACAGTTCCGGCAATTCCTGCTATTCCCGGCAGTTCCGGTAGTTCCGGCAGTTCCAGCAATTCCAGTTGTTCTGGCAATTTCGGTTGTTTTGACAATTCCGACTATTCCGGTAGTTTCGGCTATTTCTGGTAGTTCCGGCTTCTACCATCTAGATTAGGGCAGCATTATCCCTTAGGATCTCTCCTCCTACTAAAACCCAAAGACAAGTAGAGAGGAAGAGATCCCAAGTGTGTTGAAATGACTTGAAGTCCACCTCTATTTATACTAAAACATTGAGCACAAGTGTGGTTTATTTGGTTATTGGTCAACCTTGATGAATTGTCCCATAACACAAATAAATTCATATCTCCATGAATACTTATCAGAATCGGATGATCTTTAGATCAATCCTACACTTCTCGATGAGAGGGATCCAAGAAAAATATCAACTTCCATTAATAGGATGACCCACATGGAGTTTGGCCCTAGTTTCCAATTTTAACACTCCCTCTCAACTAGGGAGAACTCCATCCACTGATCCATATGTCTGACTATACTATCTCTGCCATTAGTGCCCTGCACTACTCTGCTCTGTTGAGCTCTTGATGAAATTTCGTCTATTCCTGGTAGTTTCGACAGTTTCGGCTTTTCCCTGCAGTTCCGATAGTTCCCGGCAATTTCGGCTTCTGCCCTCTGCTTCAGCTTTCCTGGCTATTCTAGAAGTTTCGGTTGTTCCCAGCAGTTCTGACAGCTCTGACAATTCTGACTATTCCACGCAGTTCCGGTAGTTCCCAACAGTTTTCTGACAATTCCAGTTATTCCCAGTAGTTTCGGAAGTTCCAGCTTTTCCTAGTAGTTCCGACAGTTGGCGGTAGTTCCGACAGTTCCAAAAATTCCGACTATTCCTGACAGTTTCGGCAGTTCTGACAGTTCCGACTGTTCTGGAAATTCCGGTTGTTCCAGCAATTCCGGCTATTCCCAGTAGTTCCGGCAGTTCTGGCAGTTCCGACTATTCTTGGCAGTTCTGGCTTCTACCCTATGGATTAGGGCAGCGTTATCCCTTATGATCTCTCCTCCTACTAAAACCTAAAGACAAGTAGAGAGGAATAGATCCCAAGTGTGTTGAAATGACTTGAAGTCCACCTCTATTTATACTAAAACGTTGAGCACAAGTGTGGTTTATTTGGTTGTTGGCCGACCTTAATGAATTGTCCCATAACACAAATAAATGCATATCTCCATGAATAATTATTGGAATTGGATGATATTTAGATCAATCCTACACCTCTCAATTAGAGGGATCTAAAAAGAATATCAGCTTCCATTAATAAGATGACCCACATGGATTTTGGCCCTAGTTGCGAATTTTAACAACGTTTCATCTCCAGTAATCGGTGCTTATCAGACATGGTCATTTTCCTCTACTTTTTGATTGATTTACTTAGTGTATTTTTTATTTTTAGGTGCCAGAGTGTTATCATTAAGACTTTAATAAACATCACTGTAAAATTTACTGATAAAAATTATCGGCCACCATGGCTACATTCAACCCTTGTAGTCAATCTAGACAGTTGTTAGCACTTCCCCCACTCGCTCTAGAGGATCTGCCGAGCTTCAGTGAACCGGATTCCCCGTCTTCAAGAAATCAGTCTCTGAGATCGCACACAGAATCAATTTGGACATCCCACGATTCAAGCTTATCGGAGGATTTCTTTACTGAAGGATTTCTTCCTCCATACAATCCTCCAATCACAAATCCGTTGGGCCGACTCTTGGTCATCATTGCATCTATACCTCCTTTGTCTTTAGTTGGAACACTTCTAGCCATCCCATCAATGACTAACGGGTCATGGGGCTTTTTGGACACTTTTGGTCCCCCACCACTTCCCCAGTCGATAGTCAATACCACACCTTTGATGGTGAACCTTGCTATCCCATTTGTCCTTGGTTCAACCCTTTGGTGACACCCTACACGAGTGGAACCCAGTCTATTCTGGGTTCTGCCCCTTTGGTGTCAAACCCTGTACCTTCGACAAGTGCTACATATAACACTAGAAATAGCACGTTAGCATGGGTCCCTTCAACCAACAATATGGTTGGAATCCATTGTATAGTTCTGACCCCCAGATTCAAGTATCTGGGGGCACTCCCAATATACATATATCGGTCGGGAGCATAACAGTTCCCCCTCCATTTTCAGGGATGCGTCGTGAGTCACTAATTGACATGAACACTCCTTATGCTAGTCAAGGACTTATGGTTAGTTCTATGATGAGCGGGAATCCTCAAGGAGGTCCCAATCAATCCATGGGGGCACCCTACTCACAACCTAAAATGAGTCAAGGGGGCACTGCTTATCCTAGGGGCTTTTCTATCTCCCAGCCTAACAATCCCTATGGAAATCCATAGTACAATACCATACCCCAAGGCACCTAGTATACCATGCAACCTGCGTATAATATTGGGAACAACGTGATGTGAGGACTGCAAGGATCCTCAAGTCATATGTCATCACCTTGGTCCAATTCAGGGGCATCAAACACTTTTCCTTTCTTAGCAATGCTTGATATCCTTGACTTGTACAAACTTACAAATGACCCCATCTATCATAACTTACTTTGGCCGCCAATCCCACATAAAATACCGACATACATCCCTAAGTTCGAAGGGAAACAAGGGGAGGATCTAGGTAAACACATCACCACCTATCATCTACGGTGTGTTTCTAACTCCATGGTGGATGATAGTATCCGGTTACGTCTTTTTCCCCACACCCTTACTGGCAACACAACCAAGTGGTACATTGAGTTACCATGTGCGTCAGTCAATACATTTGGCGCTCTAGCGATGGAATTCTTAAATCACTTCCAGCCACCCATTTTCTTTAAAAATCTAGGACGAAACTCATCACTTCATTACGTCAGGATACTGCCACCCACATCTCTGATCATATACATGAATGTAGACGTAGGTGGAGGTTAGTCAAAGCTCCCCTCCCAGACTATCTCTTAGCAGATTGGTTATGCAAGTCTCTACTCCCCCAAATCACTAAGGATGTCGCCTTAGGTGGTGCATCCATAGAATACCAATCCATTCATCGTGCCAAACACTTGGATCTGATTTATTCGCATTCTGGCACTCTATATGGCATAATTCTAATGCCCCTCACAACTCCAATGCTCCTGCTACTTAGCAACCCGGAGCACACGCCGATGGAAGTATTAGCGCAACCTCTGGGGCTACTGTAAAACAACTCAGCAGTCACATTGCCCAGATGTCAGTGGACCCCTCTACCAAATTGATTGCTCTTCCTACCACTGCGATCAACTCTGTGCAGTCTACACAAAAACCTAGTGGTAAGAACAAGAAGAATAAGAAAAAGACCGCTCCTTCTAAAGAGTAGTCAACAAAGCAGCAAAACCTAAAGAAGAAGGCTACCCTACCCCCTGACGATGGAAAGGATAAGCCCGCTATATTTCCTTGCAAAATATGTGCTGAAGACCATTTGACCTATCATTGTCTACGTCTTCAGGAATGCTCAGATTTCATTTCTAAAAAGAACACTAGTAGGACCCCTACTGTCCTAAATAATCCTTTCCCCGCTCAGCAACAACAACACCTTATTGCAAACCAACCCCAACCCCCAGAAGGGGGTAATGGTGGTTCGCAACATCCTTCAACTAGTGTAGGACCCTCTATTGTTTACACCTTTGAAATAGTAGACCTACAAACCAAAGCCAAATCTTATGGAGCTCTTGGCGCTCATGTAGAGGAAACCTCCTCAAGTCAAAATATACCTCCACCTAACGATATTCGTATCAAAAGGCCGGTTGCTGACCTTATGATTCGCCCCCCTAAAGGGGCACTTCGACGCACAACGCACAATACATCTGCACATGCCACCCAAAACTACAACATTGTAGAAGGCTTGGCGCAAGTGCCACCGGCTATGTCGGCACTCGAAGTATTACAAACATGTCCAGCACAAAGGAAAGCTATGCTTTCGACCATTGGTTGTATCGACCCTCAGGGTTCCATGCTTGCAATTTTCGACATGGAAAAATTTAAACCTCTCATTCTCACCAGCTTGCATTTCAGGTGCAAATATTTTCGAAAGGTAAAGGTATACATAGAACCATCATTGACGAAGGTGCTTCTACCTGCATAATGTCAGCTTCATGTTGGCTCGCTTTGGGTTCTCCAACCCTATCCTCGCCGTCGAATTCCCTTAAAGATTTCGACGACCACACTTTCATCCCAAAAGGTTAGCTAGCTAGCTACCCCATCACCTTGTATGGGAAAACGGTAACGGTTGACATCAAAGTTGTAGATAGAAAGCTTGACTATAATCTCTTGTTCGGTCGCAGTTGGACTTACGCCATGACTACCATTATGTCTACTATCTTTCACAACATCCTATTTCCATTGGATGGAAAGGTAGTCATAGTGGACCAACTATCCTTTTGCACCCCTGATTATTCCCCATTACCAAGCGGCTCTACACCCTTAGTGGGTGGTGTACCTGACTCTTAAGTCAATATTGGTATCATTCTAATGAAGGGCTCTTCCCTGATGGATTTTTTTTCCTCTTCTGTTGCCAGCAGTTCCACAGATGGTCAATATGGTTTCATCCATTCCTCACGAACCGATCGATACTTGGATCCTACCGGCCCCTTTAGACATTGACACTTACGGAGAAAAAATGCCATTGTCACCAACTGAATTGGCCTACCAGGCCATTCAATCTGCATCTGAGTCTCTAGTCACTTTCGTCATGGCCAATGGTACAACTGCCCCTCCCATAACTGCTCCTTCTTTCGATCCCCTCAATCAAGTCCGACAAAGCTATTAGAGATATCATGAGTTTAGAAGAGAGACCTTGGGAGGACTCTCACCATCGTGCTTCAATATTTGATTCAGACATGATGCCTCTTCAAATCTTGTCACCTGACGCACCTGAATTCATTTCCTTACCATATACGACTATCCAAACTTTGGACTCAGAATGAAACATGGGCAATATTTCAAAGACATTACTCATCGATATTTCTGTCACGACAGGCATCGTGGAAAACATCCAGGTTGGAGCTGATTGCAATCCTGAGGAAATTGCAAGATTCACCTGCCTTTTTAAGGAATTCTGTGATTTATTCACTTGGTCTAATGAGGAAATGCCTGGCATAGATCTTTCTATTGTCAAGCATGATATGAAGTGATCTGAAATGATCATAAACTAAAAGCCGATGTAGAATTGATTAACTATTAATGATTTGAATGTTAGCTGAAAGTACGTAAATCGAGGAAAAATGATTGAAAAGAACACTTTACGACAGTTGATTAAACATAGAATCGATGCATAACAGAAGTACAAATAGAAAAATCACAGTGATACTAGACAGCAAGATTGATGACGTAGTTCATCCATGATGGACTACATCTCTGGGTCCGCTTTCAAGATGAGCAGTCGTTTTTATCAGGAATGAGAAGAAGGTGTTGATTACACAGAGAAAATACCAAAATAATGTGCACGCAGGCACTTTTGATCACTATCATCAGATAGCCCTTTGAAATAGCTTTCCAACACTTCTTACGGTTTCCAAAACCGACCTCGGATGCTCTCGTAACACTGAAAACAAAACCTGTCTACGTCCTCCAGAATCTGCATACAAAAGTCAAAAACCACTCTCCTTCATCCATGAAGGCCAATCCGCCTTTTATAAGCCTGCAAGTACATCCCAACCTCTGCTGCCCACCTGTATAATGTTTGAGTTGATGTGTAGGATTAAATTCAGGGTTTAGTGGAAGAATTTATGTCACATTGTGACATTAGGCAACTAGGTGTAATTAGATATCCAAAATTTTAATACAAAACCCAAATTCAACCATATATTAAACAACAAACCATTGGTGGTTTTACTGACCGGGTGGAGGAGGCTGACCGCCCATGTGAATAGGTAGTGGCCAAACCACTAGTTGCCACCTCCGCCATCTACCCCGGTGGTTACGATTGACGGTTCTGGTTTGAGTGTTCACATGTGAACTACCATCCGCTAGACCTGCACATGGTTATCCACTGACCTAATCGCTTCTTGTTCACATGTTGGCTTTCCGTGACGGTTGCAGTTCCAGCTAAGACTCTGGCAGCTACATAACCTCTGTCACATGGCACAGTCCCCGGTTAACTTCCCGCACAGTGAAGGCTGACTGCGGTTAATGGCTAGCCTCCGCCTGTTGACTCTGCCTGCTCACATGACACATCCCCGACGTGGTTTAGCAGTTGGCAATTAGGGGACTGTGTATTATATTATAATTTTTTGCCTTGTATTAATATAGGCCGAGGGTTGTTAGAGCTAGGTTTTAGGTTTATTTAACACATAGTTTGGTGCGATAGGTTTAGGACTAGGTCATTAGAGTTAGGTTTTTGGTAAATCATAGGTTTAGCATTAGGATTTGAATGTTATATTTAGCATAGGTTTACAATGTATCTTAGGTAGTTAGGGTTGCAACTTAGGAATTAGTTTTGATGGTGCATTAGGATTAGGGTTTACATATTGTTTTTAAAAACCCATGTGCAAAATATTGTCACTATGTGACGAAACCAATTGCATATTGTTGACACAATCAGTTGCGAAGACAACCCTAATGACACACCACATTGAACCTTTGCTATGGACGACACCCATGTCGACACCAAATCCTACGAGTCGAATGAGAAGACACGTGTCTTGACCAATCCTGGTGGAACTATCGATAAATACTAGTCGACAACCAGGCGCTAAACCATCTCAACTAAGCACCATGAAAACCATAAGATTACCTGATTAACTTGATCCATAACCAATACTGTCGACGTTGAACTGAAGTGATGAGGACACTAAACACTGATGATGACACTTGAAAACATGTGCAACTGAATCAATAGAATCCTCCTGGATCATTCCTCTCCACTTGAAAGCTTTTGTACCACAAAAGTTTGACTAATAAATTAGTCGATGAGGGTAGAACTCCCTCTCTTTCCACCTTGACCTGACGATGTACCAATACATTCGATTAATCACCTAAGAAGATGCAATAGTTTTCGAACTTGAACCAGTATCAGAAGTTTTACCTGTCATAAACATGGCAGTTATCCTCCTTTCATCACCTGAATCTGAACCTAGATCCCACTGGACTGCTGCAATGGCCTTCTTTTCATCCTTCTCCTTAAGGAACATTTTGGGCTTAAGTTCTGGATGAAGTTTCCAGCACTTCGATTCATCATGACCAATTCTGTGGCAATGAGAACAAGTAGGTCTTTCCTTCTGAACGATCACTGATTTCTATCTCTTCGAATTTTTCTTTCCCTTACTGTCACTGGAATCTTTGGTTTCCAACTCTTTGGATGACTGTAATGAAAACTTGAATGGTCTGCCACATGGTTCAATATTTATGGCCTGAACACACACCTCATCAAAATCATCAGGATTAAACATCAATAAAGTATGCTGCAAATATGAATGTAAACTACCGATGTATTTTAACAAAGTTTCACATGTATCCAATGAAATACCAAGCACCAATGCTTTCTTTCTGAACTCCTGAACACTCTACCCTTTACCTTGCCTCAGTTGCTGCCAATCAATAAAAACTTGTTGCATGTATCCTAAAGGATAGAACTGTTTCCTAAGAGCTTTTAAAAAATTATACCATGACGAGATGACTTTTCCTTTACGCTTTACATCTAGCTGAGTTTTACTTTCCCACCAGGTTAAAGCTATTCCCCCCATTCTAAGTGTAGCTAACTAAATTTTAATTTTATTGCTAGAAATGTTCTAAATGCGACAATACACTTCTAACTGCTTTATCCAGCTATCTAGCTTTTCAGGATTCATTTTGCCATCATAAACATGTAACTCAAATTAAACATCAAGTTTCAAAAGAGATGTTTTCTTAGGTTTCTTTTCCGTTTCCGATTTTGCACTGGAAGAAGAAGAATAAGAAGAGGATGATGGAGATGATGGAGGTGAAGGTGGTTTATCAGTCTTCCCTTTACCTTTGTCCTTCTTCGATGGTTTTGAACAAGAAGTTGTATCTCTCACCTTCTTGTCTTCGTACAATTCTCCCAACATCTGTTGCATGGTTAAGAATGCTTGCTAAAACTGTTCTTCACTCATCTTAGTATCAGTGTTTCCACCTGCATCAGGTCCTAACATGGTCGATTTAGAACGACTCTTCGCTTTCTAATCTCTTGATCGATCTACTCAAGGATTCGTTCTCCTTGTTGCAACTTTGACCTGGTTAACATTCAATGGCAAATTCTACAAATGCATCCTACTCTGATACCAAATTATATGATCTGAAATGATCATAAACTAAAAACTGATGTAGAATTGATTAACCATTAATGATTTGAATGTTAGCTGAAAGTACGCAAGTCAAGGAAAACTGCTTGAAAAGAACACTTTACGACAGCTGATTAAACATAGAATTGATGCATAACAGAAGTACAAATAGCAAAAACACAATGATACCAGACAACAAGATTGATGATGGAGTTCTTCCCCAATGGACTAGGTCTCCAGGTCCACTTTCAAGATGGATGACCGTTTTTAATAGGAATGAGAAGAAGGTGTTGATTACACAGACCAAATACCAGACTGAATGTGCATGCAAGCACTTCTGATCATTGTCATCAGATAGCCCTCTGAACAGATTTACAACACTTCTTACGGTTTCCAAAATCGACCCCAGATGCTCCCGTAACATTGAAGACAAACCCACCTATGTCCTCCAGAATCTGCATACAAAAGTCAAAAACCACTCTCCTTCATCCATGAAGGCCAATCCACCTTTATAAGCCTGCAAATACATCCTAACCTCTGCTGCCCACCTTTAGAATGTTTGAGGGTATTGTTGGAGAATTTATGTCACATTGTGACATTAGGCAACTAGGTGTAATTAAATATCCAAAATTTTAATACAAAACCCAAATTCGACCATATATTAAACAGAAAACTGTTGGCAGTTTTACTGACCGGGCGGAGGAGGTTGACCACCCATGTGAATAGGTGGTGGCCTAACCACCAGTTTCCACCTCTGCAGTCTACCCCGGTGGTTATGGTTGATGGTTCCAGTTTGAGTGTTCACATGTGAAATACCATCCGCTGGACCCACTGACGGTTATCCACTGACCTAACCACTTCTCATTCACATGTCAGCTTTTCGTCACAGTTGTGGTTCCAGCTAAGAATCTGGCGTCTACATAACCTATGTCACATGGCACAGTCCCCGGTTACCTCCCCGCACAGTGAAGGCTCACTGCGGTTAACTGCTAGCCTCCACCTATTGACTCTGCCCACTCACATGACATAGCCCCGATGTGGTTTAGTAGTTGGCGGTTAGGGGACTATGCATTATATTATAATGTTTCGCATTGTATTAAGATAGGCTGAGGGTTGTTAGAGCTAGGTTTTAGGTTTATTTAACACATATTTTGGTGCGATAGGTTTAGGACTAGGTCATTAGAGTTAGGTTTTTGGTAAGCATGGGTTTACAATGTATCTTAGGTAGTTAGGGTTGCAACTTAGGAATTAGGTTTGATAGTGCATTAGGATTAGAGTTTACATATTGTTTGTAAAAGCCCATGTGCAAAATTGTCACAATGTGACGAAACAACATATTGTTGACACAATCCTCAGTTGTGAAGACAACCCTGATGATGCACCACATTGAACCTTTTCTATGGATGACACCCATGTCGACACCAAATCCTGCGAGTCAAATGACAAGACACATGTCATCGACCAATCTTGGCAGAACTGTCGATAAATACAAGTCGACAGCCAGGCACTAAACCATCTCAACTGAATGCCATGAAAACCATAACATTACCTGATTAACCTGATCCATAATCAATACTATCAAAGCTGAACTGAAGTGACGACGACACTGAACACTGATGACGACACTTGAACACCTGTGCAACTGAATCAACGAATCCTCCTAGATCATCAAGATATACGACAATGCTAAACCTGTCCGCTAAAGGCTTCGACCAGTCCACCCCCACAAAATGGAAGCCATCAAGACTGAGGTGGAAAAGTTGTTACGTGTTGGTTTCGTCTATCCCGTTCCCTTAATGGAATGGGTTTCCAATATGGTTCCTATCGATAAGAAACAAGGAACCATCCGCATATGTGTCGACTATCGAGACTTGAATGTCGCGTGTCCAAAGGATAATTATCTGACACCAATCATTGAACAAATCATCGACGACTGTGCTAGTTGTGAATCATTTTCATTCATGGATGGATTCTCAGGTTATAACCAGATTGCTATAAAACCCAAAGACCAACACAAAACTGCCTTCATTTGCCCATGGGGAATATTTGCCTATCGAAAAATCCCATTTGGTTTAAAGAATGCTGGAGCAACATTTCAAAGGGCCATGGACTATGCATTTCATGATATCAGGCATATCATTCAAGTTTACTTGGATGACCTTCCAACCCATTCCAAGCAGTGAGCGCAACACCTAGATCATTTAAGAGCTATCTTTCTTAGGTGTCGGTTTTATAACATACGTCTAAATCTGCATAAATGCGTTTTCTTTGTCGAGTCTGGATGCTTACTTGGATTCATTGTCTCCAAGTACGGGATTAGGGTTGATCCCGATAAGGTAAAGGAAATTAGTCAATTTCCCGAACCGCAATCCATTTTGCAACTCCAACGTTTGCAAGGGAAAGCAAACCTTCTACGACGTTCATCATAAACTATGCTGAGTCAACAAAAGGCTTTATGCACCTACTTAAGAAGGGAGTGTCGTATCTGTGGGATGATAAAGCTCAACGATCATTTGATGCCTTGAAAAAGGCACTTATATCATCCCCATTCCTTAGTGCTCCCAATTATGTACGCGACTTTCTTCTATACCTGGCAACCTCGCCATCCTCTCTAGGAATGGTCTTGGTTCAAACTCATGATGACCAGAGTGAACATGTGATATATTATTTGTTGAAAGACCTGGTTGGGCCCGAACTCAGATATTCACATGTGGAAAAGTTGTCCTTGGCAGTTTTCTTTGCTGTCAACTGCTTCCGACATTACATACTACTGCGATAGACTACTATCATCGCCTTGGAGAATCCCATGAGACACATTTTGTCTCGTCAAGTAATTGGAGGGAAATATTCAAAATGGATCATGATCCTCCAACAATTTGATTTGGTTTTCACTGCTGCCAAGGTGAAAAATTCCTTAGCCTTCGCCGAACTTTTGTTAGATCTTCCCATTTTCAGTCCTAACGAGATATCCCACGATCCTCTTCTGGATGAAGCTGTCTATCTTATCAACACAACTGACCCTTAATATGGTGACATTCTTGTCTACCTCCAAGTGCAATGGTTCTGCCCCGAGCTATCGTCAGGTGACCATCGTCGCATCCGCCACCAAGCATGACACTATTTAGTGCTTAACGATACGTTATATCGTCATGGTGCAGATACAGTTCTTCGACGTTGCCTCACTCATGAAGAGGCAAAACACATTTTAAATGACTGCCATGTTGGGGCATGTGGCGGTCATCTTTCTGGCATATCTACTGCACAGAAAATTTTGCACGCAGGCTACTACTGGCCGAGCTTGTTCAAAGATTGTATCGAGTCTATCTAGAAATGCCATCCTTGTCAAGTGTTTACAAAGAAAATGTGTGCTCCTCCAGCCCTATAGCACCTGGTTATCTCTGTCAGACCCTTTGCCAAATAGGGGATAGACTTCATAACTTGCAACCCCATTTCCTCTATTGGACACAACTATATTATTGTAGTTGTGGACTATTTCACGAAATGGGTTGAAACCCTTTCCACCTTTAGGGCAGATGGAGAAACCACGGTGCTATTCCTGTTTAATCAGGTCATTTTTCGCTCCCGTGTGCCCCACATGATCATTACAGACCATGGGTCTTATTTTCATAATCATATGATGTCTGACTTAACATCGCTATTATGGTTTCGCCAGGATCAATCATCCTCCTACTACCCCCAAGTTAATGGTCAAGTAGAGGCTGTCAATGGTGTATTAAAAACCATGATCCATAGGTTAGTAGGGAATCATAAAACCCAATGGCATCGAATTTTATATCTAGTGCTATGGGCATACCGAACTTCAGTTAAGACTTGCTACAGGCTTCACACCTTTTCAACTAGCTTACGACCTGGAAGCAGTTTTACCAATCGAGTGTCAGATTCCTTCCTTACAAATCGTCGTTGAACTCTTGTCTAACACTACTGCCGAAGAAGAGCACCTGCTATACCTAAATCACCTAGATGAAACCCGTTGAGATGCCGAATCGTCACTCAAGGTCCACAACCATCGGGTGAAAGCCCAGTATGACAAAAAGGTCAAGCCTCATTCTTATCAAAAGGGAGATCCTGTTTTACTCTACGATAAAACACATGACCTCTTGGGGGCAGGAACACTTCAACCCTTATGGATCGGTCCATATGTCTTCAAAAAAGCCCTCTCAAAAGGGGCATATGAACTTCAGGACTGGGAAGGAGTCCCGCTCACTGAGCCCTGAAATGGGCTCTATCTGAAAAAGTATTATGCCTAGTACTGCACTAGACATGTGCTTTGTAATTTTATGTATCTATAAGTTTTGCTTCCTTTTTGATGTGATTGGATTTTTTGGTATTTATTGAAGTATTTGTCTCATACATATTTCTCATAATGCAGATGTCTTCATTACCCTTAGCATATGTAGGATACGTGGATGGTGCCAGTCGTCACACACGACACATTGCATCAGCTGCTTGGGTCATTTATACACCTGAATCGGAACTGTTTTGTTCCGGGGGAGTCTTTCTTGGTACTGCTATCACTCCAAGAAACTCTCCTAGGTTGTAGCTCAGAGATGCCTGGTAACATATAAATATTCAATATTGTTCTCTAAAATATTGGAATGGATGATGGTTTGGATCAAGTCAGATGACTGTTTCAACTCTATTTTCACTCAAGACATGCATGAACACCCTCAACTTTACAAGGCTTTAGACCATTGATGCTCAATAGTTTATAGATTCAATGGAGAATTGAGAATACTAACTGTACCAACAAATGCATACATAAACACATATGAATGGTTATCTATAGGAAGTAAATGAAGCTTGCAAATCTAATTTATCAACGCAGAGATAAGATGACAGTTATTTGGCATTAGACACAGAAGAAAACATGAATAAACTATTCAAGTGCAAGCTTAGAACAAAGGATAAAATGCGAATTGAACATGTAACAACAAAAGAAGCTTATATTACTAGAATGAAGATGAGGCGCTTAGAGGAGCAAAGTCTCCACAATCTCCAAAAATTGAACCTCTCATACTTTTAACTTTTAGCCATTTATATGCCTTTTTACAATGCTCCTGAGCTCTCAAAGGCTCAGAGTGTCTTAATCTATTCTCTCTGTCTTTTTAACTATTTGATGCCATGACTAGGCACACATGAGCTCAGAGGTTTCTATTTCTAACAGCAGGAACCAAATTCTGGTAAATGTGCTGCGCTGTCAGGGAAATCGCTCGTGCCATAGATGCTCCATGATCACTTATGTTGGTTTTAGCTGCATCGTGCTATGGCTTTTTATCATTCCGGCCTATGTCTCCCGGCCTCTGTTCAGTAATGAAATGGTGCCTTCGGGCCTTTGAAATCCTTTCAAATACTAACAATGATTGTTTTTTGTTTAATACAGAAAAGTCATGCAACACTGTAAAATCCCGCCAAGCTCTGTTTATTTTGGACTTCAAAAGTCCTTAAACACTGTCTATTCCTCGATCGGGTCCATCCTTATCGCTATCACAAGTCACAAATGGCATGTTCCCAGTCTTCCCTTTGTATTTTGAAATACGTTAAAAACACCGGAAATACATTAAAAATGGCTCATGATGGACCTCAAATTTTATATATTTCCCCTCATGAACCCTTTCAAGTCCGGGTCTTATTGCATATCGCAAGTCGCTTTCGTCCTACCCCAAGGTTCCCCTTTGTATTTTAGAAATACATTAAAACTGTGAAAATGCATTAAAAATGAATTTTCTGCAGATCTCAAAATCTATGCAACAATGCTTATATAGCCATCGGATCCGGCTAATCGCATCACACATATACATGTATAAAGGCCCTGCTCCATAATGTTTCCCCGATAGTGATCTGCCAATGCGATTGATCGCAATCGCATATCGCTCATGCCTTAAGCCCATGGTGAACGCTCTGTTGTGTTCTCCGATAGCAATTCTACGATGCAACATGGGCTGTCGATCTATGCACTTGATCGATGGTCCACGTTGAATTTGCCGGTCACCATCGAAAGTTTCATATGGTCTGTGCCGATATCCGCCAGTTGCCACCACCAATTGTGATCCACCAACTAGATCTGGACCGCTGATCGGCCATATCTGATGGCTGCTATGCATTCCTTTCTCAAGCCTCTGCTGCTCTATTTTTTTACTGCTTCCTTGGGTTTTTTGCCTCTAGATAGTGTTTTTCCACATGTCTGAAGGTTTTTCTCTTGTGATAATTTCAATCTTTTAAACAATTTTCAAAGACTCAGAGAGTGTTTTGGATCTGTTTGGCACTGCACCTCAGGGACTAACACTAGCTCCTTCTTGGGATGAAAGCCTCCCTATGAGGTTTCAAGAATCACAGACCGATGCCTTTCTTGTAAAACCAAAAATAAAATCTATCTCCTAGTGTTCCATTGCGCATGGGGTTTCTTTGCATACAAAATAAAAACTGAAAAAAATATTTACAATATCAAGGCTTTAAAGCCTTAAATGAAATAAAGTTTCAAGAACAGCCCATTGACTAGGCCACCAAAAACATCTTCTCCTTCTAGACTGTGCAGAATAAAGGTATTGTTCTGCTAAATTTGAGCGATGGCAAACAGACCTATCCATAAGGAGTGAAACTTACCATGATTACCTTTCTTTTCCTTCAGTGCATCCCACTTGAGAACCTAGTCACCAACTTGGAAATTTTCCACTTTTGCCTTCCTAAATTAAAGGTTTCTTTGATTTTCTTATGATGAACTTTTGACTTCTCAACCAACTGCTCTCTGATCTGCTGTAATTCAACCAGGTTATCCATTCTCCTTACCATGTCATTCTCTTCATCCTGTTCGTCTTGCAAGAATTTGGCCACAGGGAGAATCAGCTAGATAGGGAAAACAACATTAGTGCCATAAACCAGCTTAAATGGAGAATTTCATATGGACTTCTTGTTGGTAACTCTGTCAGCCCACAGTGCAAACTTCAACTTGGAATCCCAGCTCTTTTTGTTGTCCTCCAACAGTTTTTTGATTATCCTTACAAGACTCTTGTTAGATGATTCTACCAGGCCATTGCCTTGAGGATAATATGAGGTAGAATGCACCAATTGAATGCCCATGGATTTAGTCATGTCCACCAATTCTTTTGCCTTGAAGGTTGCTACATTATCAGTGACTAGTTTGGTTGGGCAACCAAATCTAGTGAAAATATTCTCATTCAAGAACTTTATGACGACTTGATGATTAGCATTATTAGTGGGTATAGCCTTAATCCACTTGGTGAATTAATAAATGGCTACCAAGATTCATTTGTGCTAGCCACTGGAATGTGGGTTGATCTCACCTATAAAGTCCAAGCCCCACTGCTGGATGGGACCATTGGTTTGTATTGGCTTCAAGGGCAGAGATTTTACTGTTGTCTTCCTGTAAACCTCTGACATTTGTCACAAGACCTCACAAAATAACACACAGCAGAGAACATAGTATGCCAATAATACCCAACTCTCAGGATCTTGTGGGCTGTGGTTTTCCAATAATGATGCCCTCCATAGATGCTAGAATGGAACTGGTGCAGGACTTCCATAGATTTTCCTTTATCTAGACATCTCAAGAGGATTCCTAATGGGTATTTCCAATAGAGCAGGTTTTCATTAATGCAGAATTTGGCTGATCTGAGCTTAATGGCCCGGACTTGACTTGAGCTAAGCCCTGGAGGGACTTCTAGCTTCTACAAAAAATGAACTATGTTGGAATACCATTCACAAGTGGCTAGATTTTCAACCAAAGACTGATTCTGCTTTTTCTCTTGTGCTACTTTCTCTATCTTCTCATCACCTGAATTTGAACCCATGCAATTGATGTCTAACAAACTGAAATTTTCCTCAGCCATAAGTTTAGCAAATCCCTGGCCTTTGATAAGCTTGGTGGGCTTCACCTCTATGTTGAACTCTATGAATTTTGCAATCCATTTAGCTCTCTTTCCATCGATATCTGGCTGAGTTAGAACATCTTTTACTGAGGCCGAAGGTACATATGCAATCACTTTGGAATGCAGGATATAAATTCTGAATGCCTTTAAAAATTTTATGAGAGCATAATTTTGTTTTTCAATAAGGTCATACCTTAGTTCAACATCCCTGAGAGTTTTGCTGAAAAAGGCCATAGGGTGATCTATGCCTTCATCATTTTTCTGCAACAGAACTGCTGCAAGTGTATCATAAGAGGCAAAAGAAAAGATATAGAACTCCTTGGTGTAATCTGGGCTAATTAGAGTGGGAACTTCCATGATAGCTTGTTTGATGGCTTCAAAAGAGCTTCTTGCAGCATCTGTCCATTTTATTTCTGATCCTTTCTTCAGCATGGAAGTGATGTGCTTCACAAGCTCTGCAAAGTTTGGAATGAACCTCCTTACAAAGTTGATCTTACCTAGGAAAGATTGAATGTCCCTTCTTGATCTTGGGATAAACAATGTTTGAATTGCTTGAACTCTTGCTGGATCAATCTTCACACCTTCAACAGAAACAATATGTCCTATAAGTTTTCCTTCTTCTAGAGCAAACTCTGACATCTTTGGGTTCACAGAAATTCCAAACTGTCTGCACTTTAGAAACACCTTCTTCAAATGTTGCAAATGGTCCTTGTGAGTGCTGGAAAAGACTGTTATGTCATCAAGGTAAATAATGACAAACTTGTCCTTCTCTCCCAAAAAGGCTATGTCCATGGCCTTCTGAAAAGTAGCCCCAGCATTCATGAGCCCAAAAGGCATCTTGGAGTACATGAAAGTGCCCCAACGAGTAGTGAAGGCGATCTTTTCCTAATCTTCTAGATGTACAACAATCTGATTGTAACCTGAAAATCCATCTAGGAAAGATATGACTCTAGCCCCTGAAAATTTTTGCAGCAAGTGTTCCATCTTAAGCAGGGGGTAGTTGTCTTTTTTAGAGAATTGGTTCAGATTCCTGAAGTCAACACAAAGCTTGATTTATCCATTCTTCTTTCTTACTACCACAAGGTTAGCTATCCACTTTGAATACCTTAGGGGAACTATGATCTTGGCATCCAACAGCTTCTTGATTTATTTCTCAATCAAAGGAAATAAGAGAGGGTTGATAGGTCTTAATTTCTGCTTAAAATGGATGGTGTTCTTCTCCAGTGGAATCTTATGTTGAATGATGTTTGCGTCATAGGTTTTAAGATCACTATATTCCCAAGCAAAAATATCGGCGAATTACTTCATCAGGGTGCAATACTCGGAACTCTAGGCAGAAGACAAGTGAGTGGATAGATTTATATGCTTTGGATGGGTTGGACTCCCTATATTATGTTTATGAACAACAGACTCATTTTCTTTTTTGGTAGGCTTATAAGGTACATCGTTATGATTAAACAACTTCTCTAGGGGTGCCAATCCTTTGGGTATATGGTTACTAGGCAGCTGGATAATGCTTTTGCAGCCAATCTCGTCCTTTAGCTTGGACTGGTTGCATTCTTCCATGGTTTCATTTTCTTGTTCGATGTGCATTTCATAAAATTCATCAATGACTTGTAAAAACCTATTAATGTCATCATCATCTTCAAAAACTTTCCAGTATTTGACATTGTCAAGCAGAGATGGTTTATATTTCACCTGAACTTCATAAGTCAATTTAGGAGGCAAAGGAGGAATAAACGTGCTAGCAGACACAACAAGGGAATCAGCAAGCTAGTTCTTAATTCTTGGGATGTAAGAAATGTTGAAAATATTAAAAGAGTCCTTAAGCTTCCAAACCTCATCTCTGTATACTTTTAGCCTTGGATGCTTTGCTTGGAAAGTTTTGTTGACCTACTAAATGATAAGGTCTGCATCTCCAAACACTTTCAGATCTTTGATGCCCATTTCTTTAGCAGCGTTTAAGCCCAATATCAAGGCTTCATACTCTGTTATGTTATTTGTGACATAAAAAGTTAATTTGAAAGATAAATGAATGCATTTCTATGTGGGGAATACAAGGACTACACTTGCCCTTGCAGCTTCCTTAGAGCAAGCTCCATCAAAGAACATGTCCCAAATTTGTGGGCCTTCTTCCTCTGCGATCTGGCAAACTGGTTTCTTAAGTTACGTGGAGGCCAACTGGGATTCTTCAATCTGAAGAATACAAGCTCCAAAATCAGTGTCAACAACATAGATGGGATGATTAGTGGGATTCCTTTCATCACTGATGAGATAAGCCAACTGAGCTTCTATGTATAATCTCCTACTTTCACCTCCAAAAACTGGGACAGTAACATAAGACAGATCATTTTGCAATGTTCCACCTAATCTCTTGATACAACCTTTAGAAAGAAACATGCCAAACTTGGGGGGTACATCTGCTACCACAATATCCATCATCATGCTCTTTATGGGCAGCTAAGACAAGGTGATGGCTAGGTGTTTGATTAATCCCAAACATTTCACCTTTCTAGAGTCAAAAGAAAATAGGTCATGATAAGGCTTGGTAATGTCAAGACCCAATTCATCCATGACAGCCTTGGGCATTAGATTATGGTTGGCTCTTGTGTCCAAAAAGCAGTTATGAAGGATTTTGTCATGAATCGTCAGAGAGACATAGAAGGATGGGGAGCTGTCTTCACAATTTCCAATCATTGGGCTGAGAATAATAATTGGTTTGTCATCTTGCAGATTTACATAGTCAGTGGAGGCTTGCATGGCTTTAGGCTCAAGGGCCTTGAGGATGGATCTTTTGAAGGACTCATTCAATCATAGGTATAGGTATTCTTAGCTTCTGAATTTCTGATTGAAAACTGAAAGAAGAAGGAGACTTGTCAAGGCCTCTTACCTCGTGAGCTAGAGCTTTGAGGATGGTGGGTGCTACGGGGTAAAATGCACAGGATGAAAACTACCCTCGAAGGTCTTCCCGGGACCTTTGACAGAGTGTAAGGTTATCTGCAAAAGCTACCTGTTACACACATGTTCATCTATCAGACATATATTGACAGGGTATGGAAAGAGGATCACCTTCGGTTCTTTCTAGATTCGCTTGGGGATCTCTGTGCAGCAAGAAGAACTCCTTCTAAGCCAGCTCCAAGACGATTCCTGCATAAAAGAACAAAGCAAACCAATCACAGCATACACTTCTAACAATTAATGTAAGAATCCACAACAAACATGTATAAATGTATAACTTATCTACTGAACACAACAAGCATCAGAATGAACAAATAAATGCACAATATCATCGACACTTTGGAGTAGGGAACACAACTACAGTCCTATATTCAGAATAGAAGAGTGATTACAACAATCCTATTGTATCAGCCTTCCTTATCCCTTCTTACTCTCTCTCTCTCCTTCTTTCAGCTAGCTCCTTCAAGAATATGACAGTTTCACAATAGCTCTATCAACTATGCTTCTAAATGCTCTGACCCTTTTACAATGGCCCTCTGATTGCTTATGTAGCAATCAAATTAGGGCTTCCAAAGTCTACCTGTAGTTCATTAGGGCAAAAACCATGAACCTGCCTTGTTTACAAGCTTTTTCCCATTTTCCTTCATTCTCGGAATAGAATTTCTCCAAATATCTTGATTTTTGGAGTTTCCTTGCTTTTCTTGCATAAATATAGGGATTTAATATCTAGATATTTATGGGCAGATTCGTTGGCAGAACCTCTTGAACATCACTTAAGTTCACTAATGCTCCCCCTGGTCTAACAACAAGAGTTAGCAGGTTGACTAACACTCCTTTATGCTTGGTAACAAGCTTTATAAAGTAGGTTGTCAGTGTATAGGGAGCATTAGTGTGGATTATGGGCCTAAAACTGTGGTCATTGATTCAGTCATCTTGTCTTTCTCCTCTGAGTTGATTAGGAGGTCAATTTGTCCTATAACAGTGGGATCAACTACTGGTCACTTTTGCTTATTAACTCGTTGTACTACAGGGACAACAACTCTTTGAATAGATGTTTCTTTGGCATTATTCATCTTCGGCCTCAAATTATATCTGTGCTGATCTTTAGTTTGCAGAACAGCTTCACCATCCCATTCTTGGTTGATCTGGTCATTGAATAATGACTTTTCATAGGTAGCTGAGGTCAAAAAGGAGGCACTGCCTTTGTCTTCTAGACAATGGATCTCATCATCTTCTTCAAACTGTTCTTCTTCCATGACTACATTCTGGAAAGGGGTCTTCACCCTTTGGTCTTCGTTGGAATCTTTGCTTCTTTGCAAAATCTACAACTTCTCATTAGCTCTTCTATATGGATTTGGATTTCTAGGAGGAAATATATTAGGAACTTTTCCTTTCCGAGGGTGCTCAACCTTTAATTTGGAGGTTTCAGAGGCTAACAACTCTATCATCTTGGTTATTTTATCTATCTTACGATCTGAAGATGATGAAGACTCGCCCCTCTGTCTCCTTCTATCAACATTCCCCTTGAGTTTCTCTGCAGCCATGATGTTTGATTCTACTTCCAAGGCCGCATCCTGCATATCAGCCAAAGTAGCACATTGCCTCTCCCTCAACAGTAGATAGAAGTCAGAATCAAAGGCACTGGCATAGGCGAGTTTAGCAGAGGTAGTGGTGGGTTTTACTTCAGCTGGTATCTTGCTATACATGCGGCTAAACCTCTTATTAAAATCAGACAACAACTCACCATTTTCCCTCTTTAAGTTCCCAAACTCAGTGTGGTAGTAGAGTAGATCTTTCTTATCCCTCCAATTCTTTAGTAATACATCATCTAAAGCCTCAATATCTGCTATAGATCTTGGGGTCAGTTCTCTAAACCATTTTCTAGCCTCTCCATCTAGGCTTTGGACAAAGACTCTCATCCACACATCATCTTCACTAATGTCCAGGTTATTAGCATAGCTATAGAATGATTCGAGATGTTCCTCAGTTGTAACACCTTCAGTCCCATTGAACTTAGGCCTATACTTCTGATATTCTCTAGTAGGCATGGCACCCAAAGGAGTGGGCAGTACTAGAGGTGCATACCTAGCAGCTATGATTCTTTCCATTTTGGTGGGTGCTTATGGACCTGCCATAGCGGTGGTGGCTATAAGGGTACTGGAAGTCTGAATGACAGAGGGCTGAGGAGTGACAGATAAGACTAAAGGAGTGTGATGGATAGGAGGAGAGGTTTCCTTTGGGCTTGAAACAAAAGTAGAACCTAAAGAATAAGGAGCTTTATGAATCTCTGAGATTTTTCCTTCACTGCTAGTATTAGATTTTATACTCTCAACATGTATTTGTTCTATGACAGGATTTTCTTAAAGAGATATAGAATATTGTTTAGATTTACCTGAACCTGATGCTCCTTTTTGCAATACCTTTCTTTCTTTGATGATTTTTTCAGGGTCAGATGCTGGGTCAGCTTGTGGCTTTTGAGGATTTCTCCGAGTATGCCTCACAAACTGAGCCAAAACTATGAAGTGGAGTCGCTAAGAGGTTCGTCCTTCAGTAGAGTCTCCAGATAGATGATTACAACCGAAAAAGTGCCTAGACTTTGTCTATCATCAAAGTTGGATGTGTGTCATCTCATAGGGAAGCTGAGCTTCAATCTTCAATCCCGAGCAATGATGCCAATTATGTTATCACTCCAAGAAACTCTCCTAGGTTGTAGCTCAGAGATGCCTGGTAACATATAAATATTCAATATTGTTCTCTGAACTATTGGAATGGATGATGGTTTGGATCAAGTCAGATGACTGTTTCAACTCTGTTTTCACTTAAGACATGCATGAACACCCTCAACTTTACAAGGCTTTAGACCACTAATGCTCAATAGTTTATAGATTCAATGGATAATGGAGAATACTGACTGTACCAGCAAATGCATACATAAACACATATGAATGGCTAGCTACAGGAAGTAAATGAAGCTTGCAAATCTAATTTATCAACGCAGAGATAAGATGACAGTTATCTGGCATTAGACACAGAAGAAAACATGAATAACCTATTCAAGTGCAAGCTTAGAACAGAGGAGAAAATGGGAATTGAACATGTAACAACAAAAGAAGCTTATATTGCTAGAATGAAGATGAGACGCTTAGAGGAGCAGAGTCTCCATAGTCTCCAAAAATTGAACCTCTCATACTTCTAACTTTCAGTCATTTATAGGCTTTTTTACAATGCTCTTGAGCTCTCAAAGGCTCGGAGTGTCTTAATCTATACTCTTTGTCTTTTTAACTATTTGATGCCATGACTAGGCACGCATGATCTCGGAGGTTTCTATTTCTAACAAGAGGAACCAAATTCTGGTAAATGTGCTGCACTGTCAGGGAGCTTACTCATTCCAAAGATGATCCATGATCACTTATGTTGGTTTTGGCTGCATCGTGCTGTGGCTTTTTATCCTTCCGGCCTCTTTCTCCTAGCCTCTATTTAGTAATGGAATGGTGCCTTCGGGCCTTTGAAATCCTTTCAAATACTAACAATGTCTATTTTCTGTTTAATACAGAAAAATGCTGCAACACTGTAAAATCCCACCAAGCTTTGTTTATTTCGGACTTCAAAAGTCCTTAAACACTGTCTATTCCTCTATCGGGTCCGTCCTTATCGCTATCGCAAGTCGCAAATGGCTTGTTCCTAGTCTTCCCTTTGTATTTTGAAATACATTAAAAACACTGGAAATACATTAAAAATGGCTCATGACGGACTTCAAATTTTATATATTTCCCTTCACGAACCCTTTCGGGTTCGGGTCTTATCGCATATCGCAAGTCGCTTTGGTCCTGCTCCAAGGTTCCCCTTTGTATTTTAGAAATATGTTAAAACTGCGAAAATGCATTAAAAATGACTTTTCTGCGGATCTCAAAATCTATGCAATAATGCTTATATAGCCATCAGGTCTGGCTAATCGCATCGCACATATACATGTATAAAGTTCCTGCTCCATAATGTTTCCCCGATTGTGATCTGCTGATGCGATTGATCGCAATCGCATATCGCTCATGCCTTGGGCCCATGGTGAACACTCCGTTGTGTTCTCTGATAGCGGTTCTGTGATGTGACGTGGGCCATCGATCTGCGCACTTGATCGACAATCCACGTTGACTCCGCCGGTCACCATCACAAGTTTCATATGGTCTGCACTGATATCCACCGGTTGCCACTGCCAATTGTGATCTGCTGACTGGATCTAGACCATTGATCGGCCAGATCTAACGGCTGCTATGCATTCCTTTCTTAAGCCTTCGCTGCTCTGTTTTTTTACTGCTTCCTTGGGTTTTTTGCCTCCCGATAGTGTTTTTCCACCTGTTTGAAGGTTTTTCTCTTGCGATAATTTCAATCTTTTAAACGATTTTCAAAGACTCAGAGAGTGTTTTGGATCTGTTTGGCACTGTACCTCAGGGGCTAACAGGTACTGCCACCAATAATATTGCTAAGTACATGTCCATAATTTCACTTCTCACTGTAACGTCATCAAAGGACATCTCCAATATGGTAGTCAGGTTAGACTCTCAGCTTGTTGTTATGCAATTGACAAATCATTATCACGTTCGTAATCCAATCTTGTTACGTCATTATTTAAGGGTACGACTCTTGGAACGTCAATTTGAAGTTATCACATATGAGCACATTCATAGAGAATTTAATACAGTTGTTGATTCATTGGCAAACTATGTGTTAGATTGGCATCTGTCTCATTCACTATAGATACATGTATGAAAATTAAATATTTACATAGTTAAAAATTTACAAAAACACTTAAAAAACATTTACATCATAAAATACCAAAATATCTGTAGATATATATATATATATATATATATATAGATATATATATATAGATATATATATATATATATATATATATATATATATATATATATATTTCGAATCCAGTCTTTTACATCAAAATATTCCAAAACTTGGGTGTTTTAAGTACAAAATGGCTACTAAGCCTAGCTATAAACACCCGTTGGCTATGCCAAAGCACCTGCTAAAAGATCCTACTGCTCATGAAAGGATAACACTGCTCTAGTTATCCTCCAAAGAGGAACCAAAAACTGCTCAGGCACCTCGACTGTGTGCCGCTGCATATGAATGGGGATCTCCCTCACTGAAAGGGGGGGCACACCAATGCTCAGGCCCTATAGGTTCCTCAGAACCTCACGAAGATTGTCAACATCACCCCCCCCATTATGAAGTAGGCCTCCTCGCCTCCCTTGGTGAGGTTCACCTACAGGTTGTACTGGTGCCACATCTCTGTCAAGCAAAAGGCTTCATGTCAGTACTTGTTCACCCATAAAATCAACAAAAACATAACATAAATATTCAAAAGGTTAAAAATACTTTAAGTACTCTCAACAATCATTCTTACCTTAAGGACCCCAGTTGGTCCTGGGAGGTAGGATCAAGTTAGGGTCATCGGTGAAGTCCATGCCCTCATAGGCATATTCGTCAATCATCACAATCTGGCCACTAGGCCACTCGAAGAACTCTTCCTCGAAGAAGTGTCAAATAGGTCCTCCTCCTGCACAAGGATCAAGTGATTCCCATCGCCCTTATCTCAGCTCCCTTGGATCAAAGGGACCTAAGCTCATCCTTGGGCGCATAACAGGTACCCTCTCAAGTACGAATGAGACAATGAGAGTGCCATACCCAAAACTTTGTTGGGTTTGAGTCTTGCATGCAGTCAATTTTTCCTTCAAATGGAGAAGAACTGCTTCACACCAGTTGAACATCTGAGGCTGGACACAGTTAACTGCAAGAAATATTTGGGCCTTTGTTGCAACGTGGGGATTCTTTGACCCTGCCAAATGCACAATCAACCATAAAATGGCCCTCATAGATCTGGACCTAATTCTCTCTATGGGGACTCTGTGCCTGACGAGTCCACTCTCAGGGATACAGTAAGCTTGAATAAGCTCTTGGTGGATCGAGGATCAGGCCTACCCCCAGTCAGGTTTGCTTGTGCTCCTCGGCATGACAAACTAGTCAAAAAGTATATATCATCACAGTCAATGGCCAACTCATGATCTCCAATCCTGAACACCTGCTCATGTTCATCCCAACATTGAATAATCCATCTCAACAAGTCCTCCTACCCTTTCATCAAGTCCAACTTATCATAATTCATAAACCCACAGTGGTGCAACGCAAGTATGCAAGCAGGATAATTTTGCATCAGCAATTCTTGTCGGTCATGGGCCCGTTCTCTCCATAGACTAGTCATAATGGCTCAAAACCTGCACAAATCAACCCAAAAATTAGTGCAAATGGGGCAAAAATGCATATTAAATCACTTCCTAGGGTTTTGGGGTGTGCCCTCAAGCACTAACGCCCCCCCTTGTGAGGTTTAGGTAGGATTAACGCCCTCCAATAGGTCGTAAAGGGCGTTTAACACCCCCTACAAGCCTGCTAGGGGGTGTTAGGCATGTTTGAAGAACTACGACTCCCAATATCTCCAAAAAATCACCCCAAATGCTAGTAAAAAAAGGTTGAATAATGCAAGATTAAGGTTTTAGCTCCTACCTGGGACTGACAGCATGTCAAATGGTCGCCCGGATCTCCCGCAATCGTCCGTGGAAAATTTGCTCCTCTTTAGCTCCAAAACACTCTCATAGCTCTCAAATGATGCAAATGGTGAAAGTGGAGGCTCAAGAACTCCCTTATAGTCACTTTGGAGACATGAATTATCTTAATTGAAGTCATTAAAGTAGAAGTAGTCCATTTCCAATGATAATTATCATGCGCCATGACCCCAGATTGACAAAAATTGCTCATGTTTTGATGAAAGAATTTTCAGGAATGAATGACAGAAATGACCATGTGCAATTCTCTATGAGTGCTTTCTTTTATGGGATGTTTTCTCACTCTAAAATTGAAAAATCCCCGAGTTTTTCATCATTGGGCTCGTTAAACACATACGACGATGGTTTGAGCAACTCTTTTTCCCTCTTTTTCTAGCTCATTAAACTGAAAAAGATTGATTGAGCATTCTTTTTTGGGACTTTTTTCTTGCTCATAAAACTGAAAAAACCCTGAGTTCCTTCTTCAGACTTGTTAAACACTTATGAAGAAGCTTTGAGCATTCTTTTTAGGAACTTTTCTTGCTCGTTAAACTAAAAAAACCCCGAGTTTTCATCATTGGGCTCGTTAAACATTTACGACGGCGATATGAGCGCTTTCTTTTTTGGGACTGTTTCTTGCTCTTAAATTGAAAAATCCCCAAGTTTTTCCCTTCTTCAGGCTCATTAAATCTACGAAGAAGGAATGAGAAGTTCTTTTACCTCTTTTTCCTCACTCACTAAACTGAAAATGATACCCTGAGTTTTCTTCATTTGACTCATTAAAATTTGATGAAGGTATTGAGTTTGTTATCGCATGACTCATTAAAATTTCATGAAGAAAATTGAGTTTACTCCATCTCCTTGTACTCGTAACAAAATGAGGCCAACATCTATTGAGCATAGGTTTCTCTTTATCCGAACTTAGTAGATTAACTCATGGAAAAGGAACCGTTCCGGGTATACTATTAAACTTTTGTCGCACCCGGTTAAAAACTATGACAAAGGGACCACCCTGGAGTTGTTCTTTACGATCTTTTCAGACTCTCTAAATATGAAAATACCACTGAGTTATCTCATTTGGAATCATTAAATTACACAAATGAAGGATAGAGTCGCTCTTTTTGATCCATATCAGACTCTTAAAACATGAAAAGATTGACGAGTTTGCCTGTCTAGACTCACTAAGTTAATCAGATAGGGCATAGAGTCACTCTTTTTGCAGTCCTTTTTAGACTCTTAAAACATGAAAAGATCGATGAGTTTACCCATTTGGACTCACTAAACTAATCAGATGGGGAAAGTGGACAATACAACTGTGTTATGTTCCGTATTTTGAAAGAGTTTTTTGGCAGCAGTCGTTCCCTTGAACATGGCACTCCCTCAGATAAACCTTCCTTGTGATGGCCTCTCAATATGAATCTTACCATCCTATGAGTTTAGCCTATATACCTCGATGTTCTTGCATCTATGTATCCTAACACTCTTTGGTGTTCATGAGTCTAGTGTTGCATGGTTAAAACCATTGTCGTGCCTTCTATTGTTCAAGGGAAAAAACTTTTTTCTTCTGTTTCCTCCATCAACCCATCAAGCATATCCTACCATCATGCCCTCTGTCGCTTTGACCCAATGTTCAAAATATTCCTCAAAAAACAATCATCCTTGTCTCATTTCGTGTCAACTAATGTAGGACACCTTATTGCCTACCTTTCGACAGGTCTCTTCCTATCGACTTCAACACTCTATCTAGGAAGAAGACCCAGAAACACTTTAGTGCCTTGGTACTTGTAGACATCAGTGGTAGGTCACCTTGTGTTTGATCAGGGGTTCTCATTATTGGCTCCTGGTTAAACGATTCTATGAGTGTTTGACGACAAAAACATTTTTCACACTCGCTAGATTGTACTATGCATCTTGGAGACCATCACCATTATTGGTTGCCTTCCTCGTGTTTGTTAATGTTCTCCATTATTGATCGGTAATCAGATGATTTCATGCATGTTTGACATCAATGCATACATTGACATGTATCGATCTATGCTGTTCGGTGAAGCGGAAATCAAGACCTTGGGTAGAGGCTTGCATCACTCAGCATTGTTTCTTCTCCCAAGCTGTAGTTATTGTTTTTTGGAGACAACTCATCAAAATGATCCTATTATGACACCGATTATGCATTGTGCTTATAGTTGGCCAACATTGTCATATCTCTTTTATGAAAAAATCACTATGACATAGCTATTGAGCATGGGAATGCCCGACTCATGACATGATTTTAGTTGTTATATATATATGTTATATCAGGTTTCCCGTACCGCCTGAAGCTCCGATCCTCTCTATCCTTTTTCCAAAGAAAAGGATAGTTAAATATAAAGTATTTCAGCCATCATCGCAGCCTCTGATATCACACTTTAGGGGGCATCTGTTATACAAGAAAATGACCTCCTCATCAACTCAGAGGACAAAGACATGATGACTGAAGGACTGACCAAGTTCATAGGCCCAGTTGTCAAGCTAACACTGTCTAGACACTAGCAACCTGCTTTATAAAGCTTCTTAGCAAGCTTAGGGGTGCATTAGTGCCTAGGGTAACTCTAGTTGCTACCTCGGGAACAACGTTAGTGAACCTACATCAAGTTCTATGGGTCAAAGGAGCGAATTGACTGAGAAAATATCCCTATATTCTCTCCTATGTCAACTCATAAAAGCAAGGAAACATCTGAACTCAACCTATTTGGGGGAATTACTAATTCCTAATGGAGTATGCAAATGGGAAAGAGCATTAAAGCAAGAAACATCAATGCTTTTTCCTAATGAAACCCATTTAGGACTTGGCAACCCTAAACCTAGATGCTATATATGCAAGGCTTGGGCCATTGTGAAAGAGGTCGAAACATTTGAAAGGATTGCCTATTTGACTGTCAAGCAGAGTCTTAGACTAAGGCATCAGAAGAGGTTAAGAAGGGAGAGAGAGAGAGGAGCTGGAGGGGTAAGGGAAGGCTGATGCAACTGATGGTTGTAATCACTCTTTCTACATCAATATAGAACTGCAGTTGTGTTGTCCACTCTGTGATGTTGGTAGTATAAACTTGTTTATATGTTGATCTAATATCTTCTAGCATGAGTGGCTTAGTTATATGCAACTAGATATCTTTTATATGTTCATGCATTTGTCTATCAAGGTTTTATGCTGTGATATTACGCTTGTCTTTGCTTTGTGCAGGTTTTGATCTGGAGCCAGCTCAGGGGTCTTTCGCCTAGCTGCATTGCACTCTCCAGCAACACCACACTAAGACTCGAGGTAATAATTCCTTCTCGCTTTGATATTCGTTTGTTAAACATAGATATGCATGTATCTTTGTGACAGTTGCAGCTAATCTGACTGTCTTTCGAGGATCCCAGGAAGATCCTTGAGGGTTTTCTACATCACCAAACACCTGTGCATTAATCCCTATAGCAAGTCTGTCGAGAAAGGTCCATAAACATTAGAGTGGATCCTTTCTAGGACTATATGTGCTTTGTTGTCGCACTCATTGAATGTGGATTTTGTGTACTTCCCCAAGGTACATCCTTTGCATAAATCATGTTACTCAAGTGCTCCTTTAGGGAGGCTAGTGGTTATTTGCTACATAATTTTCAAGGCGACATGATGCAAATGGCCATTTCTTCTATTCTATATTTCACCAACATCACGACCCTACAATTTCTCCACCTTAATGCTTAATGCGACACAACCTTCCACATTTATCTTGTACATGTTCTTCAAATGAACACCTATTTTCTTCACCTATCTTATTGCTATGTGTCTCAGAAATTATTTTCCTTTGCTAAAGATCACATCATAACCACGGTCTTCCAAAACTTCAACAAAGATGATATTTTTCTTTAGGACTAGAAAGAACATGATATCCTTGAGCTTGAGAGGGGAGTCTGACTCCCTCTAAAAGGTGATTGTACCAAACCCAGCCACGTTGTACCTTCTATCGTCCCCTAGCTTGATGTGCATCTACAAATATTTCTCCTCCAGGTCACTGAAAAAATATCTACACATTGTCATGTGGAACGATGCACCTGAGCCCAAGTACCACACACTCCCCATAATTGTGCTAGTCATGCATGTGATAAGGGTAAATTCAAGCTCAAATTGTGAAGCTAAGGCTTCACCTTCTCCTCCTTCGAAGGTCTTCTTGCTTGCCTTTTTGTGTGGACACTTCACGGCATAGTGCCTGAATTCATGACAATGGAAGAATTTAATTTTGGACAAATATTTCTTCTTGCCCCCTTGGCAAGAATCTAGAATGGATTGAGATTTCTTCCCTTTTCCTTTCTTTCACTTTCCAACCAATGAAATTTTTTCTTCATCCTCACCCTTGAATGAAATTCCATCTTTGGTATTCCGCCTTATTTCCTCCTCTACCAAATCATACCATAAATGTTCCCAATTCGGTAGTTTCTCCCTCTTGTTCACCTAATCTTGGTAGCTATCCCAGCTCTTGGGAAGGTCCATAAGGGCTAGGCTTACCAAATTATTATCTGAAGCAGTAACACCAACTCCTGCAATCTCATCACAAACATGTGTGAACCTGCTCAAATACTACAGGATAGTGTCATTCTTCTACATCTTGATATTTCGAAGTTTAGCCTTGAGCACCAGCTTCCTGTGGTCACTACAATAATAGAACATAAATGTTAGTTCCTACCACATTGCATAAGGAGTTTTTTTCCCATGTATGTTGGTGACAATGTGGTCCCGTATTGCCTCTAATATTATTCTCCTCACCTTGGCTAAATATTTCTTCCACTAAGCAAGATTATGGGCATCAGATGCTTGTGGTTTTGCAACATTTGTATTGATGTATTCTAGCAATCCATTGTCATCCAATACTACCTCCATGTGATCCTTCCATGCAATGAAACTAGAGGTTCATTCAAAGGCATACTCTAGCCTCAATCCGTTGAAGGTCACATTCTTGGCTTTAAAGAGATTCTACTACACTAAACTGCAAATTCAAAACTCCTGAGAAACAACTTCGACATTCCTGCTCTAATGTGAATCTTGATCTGATACCATGTAGAAATTATGGTGTAGATTTGCAATTGCTCATGAAATTTTAATCAAAATAACAAGACGCAAACCTACTCTACTACTATGTGCAATTCAATTCACAATTTAGAACAGCAATCATAAACATGCAATGTGAAATAAAACACGCACACAATATTTTTCTAGGGGAAAGAAATCTTCTACAAACCCCTTTGTTTTCTTGCAAAAATCTGATAAATAGATATGTATTACAATTTCTTTTCTCAACTGAGCACAACCTACAAGTGAATAACCTATCTCTTTACTCATTGAGAATACCTCACCCAGACTTAGTCAATTTCTGTCTCTACTTGAGCACATATTTTCTTGCGCAATTCCCTGAGAAATTAGGGCCATATTATTTAGGAATTTCGCCAAAATGGATTACCCAATTCCTAAGGTTGAGAATCTGACTGCATGCAACACATGTACACTCAAGCCTAGTCTACAACTAATGTTACACTGCCTTGAAATCTCCACCACTTTTCGGGAACTCAAAATCTCTGCATGAAATAGCTATTTTGGGTTGATTTATTAGTTAACTAAATGATCACTAAGTTTTACTGAAGTCCCACTGCACAATTGACCTTCCATTAGTTCCTCGAACAGTTGGAAATAATTTAAGTGAAAAAACCTAAGATAACTAACCTTGATTGCTACAAATTAGCAACCACACATTCTTAACTAAAATCTAGCTCCTCCAATTAGAATTTACTAAGTAAACTAGGCGACACAAGCCATGTCACACAAGTTAACTACATTCGAGTTGTCTGCTGATGTGGAAATTTGAATTTTCTGAATTTAATCAAGGCAAAATCAAATTGAGAATTTTTTGTTGCATTTTTCAACATGTATCAAAGTAAATTTCTTGTTTTTTCCTTTTGTGTACAAATTTCAGGCATAAGGCTATGGATTGCAAAGCCTATGATAGAAATGATTATTATCAGATCTCCAAAATAATGATTGCAGGAAGACGATATCCATATGGATTCAATAATAAAAAGTATATGTTAGTTTCTCCTTCATTGAAGTATTATATAGAATTATTTTATTTCCAATCTTGGTCACTTTACATGAGAATGCAACATGAAGAGGTTATTTGAGCATACCAGGGAAGAAAAACTTTATTCTAGGAAAGGAAAAAGTCCTAGTAGGGCTTGGAGAAGAGAATATGTTGACCTAGAAAATTGACATCATGAACTTGCCTTGAGTGCTAAAGACATCGATATGAGTTGTTGTTCCCTAAGGAAAAACCTACAATTCTTCTATTTAAATTTATGCCTAATGAAGATTTTTTATGTTCAAATATTATTATGTCAAGTATGCTTTGGAGAAGGAATTCAATGGTTGAATACATAAGAGAGACTAGAATGCTCCTGGAAATCAACCCTAATAATCATGTCGAGGATAATACCAAGGATGGTTTGGATATGGATGATGTGAAAGTAAGAGAATGAACTCCAAGTATGAAGGATAAAAATAGAATGAACCAAGGTAGGATGATGACTACTAGGGAAGATATTATTAATAGATGTGATCATAGTGACCAATAAAATCATGTTGATAAGTTGACATAGTAGATGAGTAGATTTGGACACTTACATATGTCAAGGTTTCATATATGTGTTTTGGAGATGATATCACATGCTTGGTGTTTCCTATCCTACTCACAAGGAGATTATGATGACAGTAGTATGATAGTAGGCATGTACAGGAAAAGAAATTACACGGGGTCACCATCAAAGACAGGTTTAAAAATTTCGCAATCAAATGAGAATATAAGTAGTCCAAGGAGGTTGAGTAGTTCATATTGAGCCTTATATTGTAGAATAGAGGATATGTATAACAAGAGGATGATGTATATTAGTAGATGGAAGCATATTGACATCAGGATATTTTATTGATGAGGTCCACAAGTCCATAGGAAAGTTAAAAGAACATTTATAGGAGGAACATTTTCATGGGGAGACTCCATCAAATCCATAAGAAAGTTTAGGAAGAGTTAGAGAGCATTGCTAGGCACTTATAGATGAAGAAAATATCGTTTCATGGAGAGACTCCATAATGTCCACAGGAAAGTTCAGGAACAATAGAGAATGTAAAAATTGATAGACATGGTAAGAAATTAGAGATGAAGAAAGTATTGTCTCAGGGGGGAGACTCCATTAACAATAGAAGCAATTCCACACATAGTCATGGAAGCATTGGAAGAAAACCATGTCTCTTTTCCATTAATGTCAAAAGGGGAGAAAATGTAGATATTGAAAGATATTGACAAGGAATATAATAGGGGAGATAATGTAGAAATTGACGAGGAAGATTTCAAAGGAGAAATAAGGAAACAAAAAATGAGGAACCTTTGCAGCCAGATAGGGGGAATACATAACATTATGTTATGGGGAGCACGGTTCATGTTAAGGAAAGTTTGTCCGGGCGCATTTGGTCCATTTCTAGCAATCACCATCAATGTTTGGTGGTGTTTCCTTGAATGAAAAAGGGGGAGATTGTTGCACATAGTGTTGTCATTCATGAGAACATGTGCCATTGATGTTAAAGGTAATTACTAAGGAAGAAACAATGTCATTCATGAATTAAAGGAAGTAGTATGATAATTCTATCTCTTGCATGTCCTCATTAAGATAAGTCAAAGAGGTTTGAAGTTTCTTAAGGTTTTTTTGAAGTTGTAATGTCATAATGAATCTATGGATATGTTGATTGCTTGAAATGTCAGCATCAACATTCGGGGAAACCACCCGGTCGGGACCTTAGAGCAGATGCTTTTCCGTTTGGGATGATGGCTCCGATTGGAATTATGGGATTAGTTTCCCTTTATATGAAATTATAAGAAAAATATTGAATAAAAGTATAATTATCTTATATAACTACAACTGAAAATAAATATTAATAAACTTAATATCTTTCTCAGGAATGTTGTTTGTGTATGTGATTATAGATATTTCATAATTAACATGACAATGTAAATTATTGTGTAACTATGAAGTTAAAGCAAAGAAAGATAACTAATTTAATTAAATTAGCTTATAAATTCGTCACATATATGATATCTCGTTGTTCATACATATAATTTATGATTCCAATCCAACATATCAATAGTGATAATGCACAATTGCTATAACACATATATAATAAACAAAATTAAATTGTCATTCAACTCTAAACAAAAGAATAACACAAGGATAATAGTACATGATATATCATTTCTTTGCTCATGATAAAAATGGCGATGGTTCAGCTATATTACTTATTTAATGAATATAATTATTAAATATGAATTATAGAAAGTGACATAGTTGAAAAATGACCTTTATGTCAAATAATAAATAAGAAATTATTATATTTTTATATATAATAATTTGATATTATTATATGATATACCTATAATAGTGAGTGAGTTTGAGTTAGTTATATTTGTTGGATATTCTATTATTAATAAACATATTCTTTAAGTATGGTATTTACCTAATGTAACTAATTAATAAAGATTTAACAAGAATACTAAATTAAAAATATTGGAATTATACATTATATAGATTATTTAATAAACATAAATTATTATTTTTATTTTCGAATGGGCCATTTTGATTAATTAAAATAATTTATTAGAGTTTACCTTTGGACCATTAGCTTTAAACAATTAATATTAAATTAATACACAATTTACCTATATTCTATTATTAATAAACATACTTTAATTATGTATTTACCTAATGTAACTTAATAATAAAGATTTAACAAGAATACTATTTTAGAAATATTGGAATTATAAATTATATAGATTATTTAATAAACATAAATTATTTTCGAATGGGCCAATTTGATATAATTAATTAAAATAATATATTAGAGTTTACCTTTGGACCATTAGCTTTAAACAATTAATATTAAATTAATACACATTTTACCTATATTCTATTATTAATAAACGTATACTTTAATTATGTATTTACCTAATGTAACTAAATAATAAAGATTTAACAAGAATACTAATTTAAAAAACATTGGAATTATATATTATATAGATCTTTTAATAAACATAGATTATTTTTGGGCCAATTTGATATAATTAATTAAAATAATATAATAAGGGTTACCTTTGGACCATTAGCTTTAAACAATTAATATTGAATTAATACACAATTTAACTATATTCTATTATTAATAAACATATTCTTTAATTATGTATTTACCTATTGTAACTAAATATTAAAGATTTAACAAGAATACTAATTTAATAATATTGGAATTATCAATTATATAGATGATTTAATTATTATTTTTACTTTCGATTGGGCCTTTTGATATAATTAATTAAAATAATATATTAGAGTTTACCTCTGGACTTCTAGCTTTAAACAATTATTATTAAATTAATACACAATTTACCTAATGTAACAATATTTTTTAGAATAAGAATAATTTAATACTAAATAACATTGGAATGATATTATATTATTCATACTCAAAAATAACAAAGGAACTCCCTTAGTATATAAACTATTATAAATAAATTATATGTTTTAGCGGTTTCTAAGAATATTAATAATATAATTAGTGGTTTGACTAAGACCTTTGGTCAAAATTAGCCGTTGGCATTATAGCCGTTGGAATCTCTGCATACTATATTTAAACCAGCTTAACCAGATTAGTCTTCAACTTGTCCTGACGATGAACCACACTGGTTGGTTCGAAACGCGTCGACAAAAGATTGATTATGTGATTTTGCCGAAGATTATCTAACAAGGTTCAGCTATATATTAAGAAAAAACTTGAGTTATAATAGTACAAGATTAAGCCTTCTTTTAAAAATTAAAAACCCCTTCTCATGACAAATGAAGGGGATTTATAGCTTCATGATAAAATAAAAATATAGAAAATACAATAACAACTTCAGGCGGTTTCAACAAACGTAGCCAAAATAAACAAGAAGGGACAAATTTAGAATCTATTGCAACAAATTTTCTAAGCCTGGGAGGAAGACTGTCCTTTGATTTGTTGTTGCATCTCGTAGATATCTACCATGTTATTTAACTCAGGTGGAGACCTTGGTTGTATTCACATTTGGTTGATGAAGATTGTGTCCCTCAACGCTAACAACATTTGTGTGGTGGTATTGGATAAACATCGGAGCATCAACCACTGACTGTGTGGTTTGACTAAAAATTGCCAATGACTTTCCAAGTTGATTTTATTTACTTGATCGATAACTTCAGATCTCTTCTTGGAGGATTCTTGCCACATTTTGGTAAGCGGTTTGATATCTGGAAATTCTCCTTCAGGAAACTTGATATGAGATTGGCTTGAAACAAGTTATCGCTAACTGCTTCAATGAGATTATTTGAAATATCCCTTGTGTGAAATATTGCTACTTCTGTTCACTTGAGGTGAACTTCTAATTCTCTAAAAACAATTTCTTTGTGTGATTCTTCAATTCTAGGAAGATTGGCCAATATTTCATATGCACTTTCTTGCCATGTCAGGAAACCAAAAATTTTCTCCTCTATGTCCTCAAAGTAAGTCTTGACATCTGATAGCTGGTCTACCAGAGAACTAGCTGTGTTTCATAGATCATGAATAGTTGCCAATTTCTGACAAAAGACAATCTATTGTTTAGGAAGAAGAGTATTCAACTCGTTTTCCTCCTTAAACTCAATTAATTCAGGATTAACACTTAGTTGTTCAATCCTGCTCTGTAGCTCCTGGATATGAGAGTCTTGGTCCTATAAATCCATATCATATTGAACTTTGAGGAAGTTAAAAATGTTCTAGAGTTCTGTGACTGACCTTGCCATTATTGAATGATATTTTGTTTCTCAATTTTAATACTTTGTTCCAAGAGAAAAATTCTTTCTTCTTTCTACTTTAACAATTGTTGCATTTCTATAGCTGTGTCCATTGTAGCTGAAGCATATGCACCTGTGAATTAGATAAGCCTATCTAGCTCCTATGAAGGATTTTCCAAAGAGCCTTTCCACAATACCTCAAAAGATGCATTTCCAGGGACTAAAGCCCGGGACTGATCAATTTTACTTTTCTTTGTCTCTCTTTTAACCATAGCCTTGTGCTGAGGGCTGTAAAAGATGTTAAGCAGAGGAATTTCTTTAACTCTTAACACAACCTCGGAAAATGGAAATCCAGTATAATTTCAAATATATATTTGTCCTCCAAAGGCTTCTTAGGGCCCTTTGTTGTTATAGGAGTCTATTCAAGGCTTTTGGAAGTGTCTTGGACCTTCTCTTGTTGATCCAAGTCCGGGTGTGAAGAAGGACCTTTCCAAGACCTTTTATTTTCGTGATGTGATAAAATTGCTTTTAAAAGAACATTAACAAATGCAGCTGCAGACTATAATGAAGAGGAATATAACAATCATCAGCACATGAAAACAAAAGCCGTTGATAACGGAGTTCGTCTAGGAGGGACTACGTCTCCGAGCCCCAGTGTCAAGATGGTGTAGGCCGCTGCATTATGTGTTGTCAATAAAGATGATGTACACAGAGATGATGTCTCGATCATACAAGGAAGAATGCCCTCACGCAGGAGTGGCTCTAAGAGATGTTCCACAGCTAGAACTCTCATTCAAAAAACTCCTATCAGTATGACACAAAACAAGCATGGTGCGCATCCCGCCAACATGGCACAAAAGGGATGTCAAAGCAAAACACATGCATGATGACAACCAGAGTATCCCAACAACATGCAACAAGGGATCTCAAAGCATAACACAAAGAGTTATGACAGAAAGTACATCATCAAAGAAAGATTCTGCATAACAGAAAGCAAGGAATCATGACAACATGAAATAACAAGGTCCTGCATCAATCATCAATCATGGATCTATACAACATAATGCAGAAAGAAGAAGTACATGAACACATCATATACCTCACCCCCAAGGGCCATCTGAAGCAAATGTTGTCAAAGTGCTGAAGCTTGCTGAAGCATTGATTTCACATCATCGATCGCAAGAAGAAGACTATTCGCACATGAAGATGGACATCTGCACTGGCACTTAGAAAAGTGACTGAAATAAGAAATGGGAGAAAGACAAATCTGAATACAGCATCAGATTTGTGGCGTTGAGTAGTGCTGAAACGACTATTCAAAATCCGAATTATGAGAATTTGAAAATTCGGAGCACAAGGAATCTTTTAGATTCCCTCAGGATTCCTCAAAGATTTTGTTTTAGGGATGCGCTGAAAATCTATTGCTCAGATGTCAAATCTGATTTCACCATTAGGATCCCTGTGAAAAATCCATGAAAAACAAGTATAAACTCGACCATAGTCTGACAAAGTGAAATTTTACCTCCCTGGGAAAATTTCATGGCTCATGGTTCCACTCTTTGTTTTCGCTGAAATCATGGTTCCACATGCATTCTGGAAATCACTGGAAGATACAGAACTCAATTTGAAAAATGGATAGCACCATTGTGTTCGTGGCGACGAGAAGTGTGAAATCCATATAAAATTTGTCAATTTCTAAGAAGTTGAAAATTTTACCCTCCTGCGAAATTCATGGTTTCTGAGTTAAAAAAAATTATTACGCTGCCTCAATTTGCATGCCAGCGCCAATCTCAAAATTCGTGCAGTCCTTTTGCTCCTTGGCAAATGGTAAAAAGATGAGTTTAAATAATTTTGGGCAGATTAATCGATAATGTGGTTATGGTTTATTTTTTTGTCAAAATCTATTTTAACTTAACCATTTACCAAAACTCATGAAACCGTATGCCATAATTTTTATTTAAATTTGGTTGTACGTTGAGCTTTATGGGCTGAACGTTGAAGCTTCATGGTACGTTGAAACTTTATTGGGGGAGGCGGGACCACCACGTGGCTGCCTCCCCAACCACCATATCTCTTCGTATCACGTTCATGGCATGACGGTTGTGTCGACTGCAATACATGGAACTTCGTGCTGTTATAACCTTAATTGAATGATGGCATATCAACCTTTGGAATGTGTTGAAACATCGTTGCATTCACATGGGACTTATAACCCCCATACGTTAATAGGCATTAACCTTGGCATACGTGGATTTGTTGCACTTTATATGGTTTATGTTTTAGACCATATCCTTCCATCATTATTGTTATAACAATATTCAACTTTACCATGCGTTTGTTAATGCCACGTATGCATATACGTTGGTTGGATCATAACCATAATATGTTATATTAACCTTGGACCTTTTACATTCACGTTGATATTTGTTTTGAAGTTTGTTTTAATAATTTGTTTTGTTTTTATATATATTGAACTTTGTCCCATTTTTAGTTATAATATATATTTTTTTGTCTTTTTGTGCAGGGCTAGGAGCAAATGCTAATTCGCCATGTGTGGATGGTTTAGTGGCTACCATGTGGGTCCCACTCGCTCACTGGGATGCTATGTGGCAAACTGTAGGCCCCATTTTTTCCCTGTTATGTCAAACTTTGAAGAGCTCTATCTTTTGCATACGAGCTTGGTTTGACGAACCGTTCACACCTCTGTGATCAGGATGACGAAATCTACGATCTTGTCCTAGGTTGAATTCATTCCGATGACTTTTATTTTTGAGCATTCATAAGCCCTCTTTGTCCTGTGTGTTCCTGAAGATCCACCTGGATCAATCCTCCCCACTGAGGAGCTTTTGGTCCTCCAAAAGCATGAATAAGAATCTGCATCTCTATCTGTACCCTGTATGTATCACAAGTGTACTGAAAAAGTCTTGCTTCCATCTCCTTCACCTTTGTTCTTCGAAGCCTTAAGCGATGAACCAACACCTGCTACTTCTGCAACCTGTAGTACAATGTTTGCAAATGACATGCTTTGAATGACATGACCAAACTAAAGACCCAAACGTCCCATACTTGCCACGAGTTTATAACACATCCTCAGTGGTCAAGTTTACAACAAGATGGACGTAATACCCCAGCTATGACAACAAGGCCAACTCATCATGGTTGCTTCGAAAAAAAATGATGGAAAACACATCGTCACTGCAACACATGATTTACATACATAAGGCCAGACTCTATCGTTTTGACAAGTGGTGGAAACATAACATCACTTTTAGAGTTTAACATGCAACTCAAAATATGACTCAAAACATGACCAGACATCATTGTTGCTGACCTAGTGATGGAAACACATCATCACTTTTACACTTTAAAATGCAACAAATGATTTACAAAAGAATGACCATGAAATGATAACATGTCTAAAAACCATTTTTCACTGATCAAGGTGAATGGGTCACCTCCTTGAGATGATTTTGGTTGTCGAACAATTGCTTTTCCTGCTTCACGCACCGACGCATTGTCTTTAAGACGCTGCTCTGGATGGAGCTTCCAGCAAGTGGCTCTCTGATGGCCATTTCTGTCGCAATGACTGTAGTAGGCTTTCTTCCTCCATACCTTCTTAACCTGTTTCTTTTCATGCTGTCGAGAGGGTTTTTCATGCCTCATGAGTGCTGCCATTCTTTTCCAACACTTGGAAAAGGTATGGTTAGGTAAACCACAAAAGGTACATGTTTTTCGATGCCTTAATCTTTGTTCATTATTAAAAACATGATCATAATCAAAATGAGCATTCGAAGATCGAAAGTGTTTATACCTTCCTTTGTTGTTTCTGATGTTAGCATGCCGATGAGAGCTTGCCTCAGCTCTCTCCCTGTGATGAAAACTGCCATGGGATGATGGGGATGCTTTCCCATCATTCTCTTTCCTCAATGATGTCTCGGACAACTCTGACACCTTTAAGCACTCTCTAACTTCTATCCTGACATACCTAAGTCCTGCTTGATGGGGTAATTCCTCTACTTTGATGGGGTTAACAATGCCTTGGCCATTAACACCCAAGCCTTTTCCTTCATACCCCATTCTCTTCAACAATTTGGAGCCAATTCCTGTGGTGTGAATATCAAACATAGCGAAATCATCATCAAGAAACATACATGAAGATGAAGAACTACTTTTTACCTCACATGAGTCATGCTGTAGCTTTTCCAAGGCCTCGTCCTTTGCTTGCAGCTGTCGTAGCAAACTTTGTTTTTCCTCTTTCTCTTCATGTAGACGCATCTTCAATTCATCGTTCTTTGTTTGAAGATTATGTTTGTTTTGCTTCAGTTCTTCCATGGCCTTCTCTGTGGCTTGCAACTGATGCTGTAATTGCTCCTTTTCCTTTGTCTCTTTCTGTAGAGTTTCATACATGATTTCCACTCTCTTGGAAATGTTGACCATGGTCTCGTACATTTCTCTTTCATTCTCTGTCGCTGCAGGTTCCATTGTTCACACTGCAATTCACATACACGTAAAGACCTGCTCTGATACCACTTGATCTAGGTCCGGGTGTGAAGAAGGACCTTTCCAAGACCTTTTACTTTCGTGCTATGATAAAATTGCTTTTAAAAGAACATTAACAAATGTAGTTGCAGACTATAATGAAGAGGAATATAACAATCATCAGCACATGAAAACAAAAGTCGTTGATAACGGAGTTCTTCCAGGAGGGACTACGTCTCCGGGCCCCGGTGTCAAGATGGTGTAGGCCGCGGCATTATGTGTTGTCAATAAAGATGTACACAGAGATGATGTCTCGATCATACAAGGAAGAATGCCCTCACGCAGGAGTGGCTCTAAGATATGTTCCATAGCTGGAACTCTCATTCAAAAGACTCCTATCAGTATGACAGAAAACAAGCATGGTCCGCATCCCACCAACATGGCACAAAAGGGATGTCAAAGCAAAACACATGCATGATGACAACCAGAGTATCCCAACAACATGCAACAAGGGATCTCAAAGCATAACACAAAGAGTTATGACAGAAAGTACGTCATCATAGAAAGATTCATCATAACATAAAGCAAGGAATCATGACAACATGAAATAACAAGATCCTGCATCAATCATCAATCATGGATCTATACAACATAATGCAGAAAGAAGAAGTACATGAACACACCATATACCTCACCACCAAGGGCCATCTAAAGCAAACGATGTCAAAGTGTTGAAGCTTGCTGAAGCATCGATTTCACATCATCGATCGCAAGAAGAAGACTATTCGCACATGAAGATGGACATCTGCACTAGCACTTAGAAAAGTGGCTGAAAGAAGAAATGAGAGAAAGACAAATCTGAATACACCATCAGATTTGTGGCATCGAGTAGTGCTGAAATGAATGTCAAAATCTGAATTCTGAGAATTTGAAAATTCGGAGCACAAGGAATCTTTTAGATTCCCTCGGGATTCCTCAAAGATTCTGTTTCAGGGATGAGCTGAAAATCCATTGCTCAGATGTCAAATTTGATTTCACCATTAGGATCCCTGCGAAAAACCATGAAAAACAAGTATAAACTTGACCATATTCTGACAAAGTGAAATTTTACCTCATTGGGAAAATTTCATGGCTCATGGTTCCGCTCCCTGTTTTTGCTGAAATCATGGTTCCACGTGCATTCTGGAAATCACTGGAAGATGCAGAACTCAGATTGAAAAATGGATAGCACCATTGTGTTTGTGGCGAGAAGTGTAAAATCCATATAAAATTTGTCAATTTCTGAGAAGTTGAAAATTTTGCCCTCCTGCAAAATTCATGGTCCCTACATTAAAAAAATTATTACACTGCCTCGATTTGCGTGCCAGCGCCAGTCTCGAAATTTGTGCAGCCCTTCTCCTCCTTGGCAAATGGTAAAAAAATGAGTTTAAATAATTTTGGGCAGATTAATCGATAATGTGGTTATGGTTTATTTTTGTCAAAATCCATTTTAACTTAACCATTTACGAAAACTCATGAAACCGTATGCCATAATTTTTATTTAAATTTGGTTGTACGTTGAGCTTTATGGGCTGAACGTTGAAGCTTCATGGTACGTTGAAACTTTATGGGGGGAGGCGGGACCACCACGTGGCTGCCTCCCCAACCACCATATCCCTTCGTATCACGTTCATGGCATGACCGTTGTGTTGACTGCAATACATGGAACTTCGTGCTGTTATAACCTTAATTGAATGATGGCATATTAACCTTTGGAATGTGTTGAAACATCGTTGCATTCACATGGGACTTATAAACCCCATACGTTAATAGGCATTAACCTTGGCATACGTGGATTTGTTGCACTTTATATGGTTTATGTTTTAAACCACATCCTTCCATCATTATTGTTATAACAATATTCAACTTTACCATGCGTTTGTTAATGCCACGTATGCATATACGTTGGTTGGATCATAACCATAATATGTTATATTAACTTTGGACCTTGATATTTGTTTTGGGAGTTGTCTATAATGCGATTTTTTGGAGATTCCGGTGACGGAATCCGGCCGAAGAAATTGAGGTTAAATCTTGATTTGTTGTAGTTAAAATGGTTTTTTAACTGCATATTTGGATTCAGCACCCTGAAAAACCCCTGGGACGCTTTGATTGTGCAGAAACTAGCTATCAAACTTGCTATTCCAATAAATTGCTGCCGGATTTTGACCGGAAAAACCCACCGGAAAGGCTTCCAAAAAGTCGCATTATAGACAACTGCTTTGTTTTGAAGTTTGTTTTAATAATTTGTTTTGTTTTTATATATATTAACATTTTTTCCCATTTTTAGTTAATATATATATATTTTTGTCTTTTTGTGCAGGGCTAGGAGCAAATGCTAATTCGCCATGTGTCGATGGTTTAGTGGCTACCATGTGGGTCCCATTTGCTTATTGGGATGCCATGTGGCAAACTGTGGGCCCCATTTTTTCCCTGTTATGTCAAACTTTGAAGAGTTCTATCTTTTGCATACGAGCTCAGTTTGACGAACTGTTCACACCTTTGCGATCAAGACGACGAGATCTACGATCTAGCCTTAGGTTGAAGTCATTCCGATGACTTTCATTTTTGAGCGTTCATAAGCCCTTTTTGTCCTGTGTGTTCCTGAAGATCCACCTGGATCATTTGTAGAGGAGTTTTAACAACTCGAGGTTCATCGACTTTAAAATTTAGAGCTTGATTATATTGTTCGCATATTTCTTCTAGCCTAGAATTATGCATAAGACCCTTTGGTTGGGAAGAAGAGGAGGCAATTGTTTCTCTTGACTGAGAAACATTAGAAGATTGTGTAGAACCAACAACTACAACATCTTCAGGGACTGTCCTCTCTTGAGGAATTTGTAGTGAATCCATAGGCAAATTTTCTAGCCTTGAGGCCCTGTACTGGGTGAACTGAATCATTTCTTATGGAGTTAACTATTGCTCTGCTTGTTTCAAAACCATTGAATAAGTAGAAGCCTTCTCAAATAAATCATCAAACTTATCTATCTCATGGGAAAATTTCTTGATGCTCAATGCTACTATAGTCTTTTTGATAGTTTGATGAGGGTCATATTATCTATTAGGAATATTAGGGAAACTAAGCTCTTGAATAACATTAATTTCAATGACTGCATGTTTGAAGTTATCCAAGGTATATATACCACACTAGATAGGAAAAACATGCCACACCTTTTTATTCGATTCCTTTAAAACTTTTGAAATATTGTTTCCTACGGTCTGATATGCTATCTCTCAGGAAAGAAGCTTGTTAAGAATGAATAGAGGTAACACATGAGGGTGAGATAGACTACCAAAGACTCGAACATAGGTAAATAATTCTTCGTCGAACCAATTTCCTATCTGAAGCAAGTCAGTTTTGACTTCTGGAGATACCTGTGGGGTCCTTTTATCAAAAGTAATATGGTAGATGGGTAGCATGTAGAAATGTGGTAGATATTTTGAATCCCAAAGAATATCATGGTAGATGTGAATAGGGTTGGGTCTTCCAAATTCCACTTCCAACCCATAAAGGAAAAGTCCATGGTGAAACACAGGGCGTCCATGATATAAGCGCTCATGTAAAAGGGGGGAATTACATTCTCAGAGACTTTGTGCTTGCTTCTAAAAGACAAGATGTGGGTGGCTAGGTTATCTAAGAATATATTACCCCAATCAAATATACAACCGTCTGAATCCCCATTCATAAGTGGTGTCCATTGTTTAATAAACTTCTGTGTATTAGGGTAAGAAAAAAGTCTACATATCATAACAACTACCTGGAAATAGGGACCAACAAGGGAGTCAACAATGTACTTACCTGTTTCCTCTCGCTTGTGCTTGTTTGGATCCCTCCTCCATCCTATAATTGGCTTTGATGCATGGTCATGTTCTTTCATGAATGCTTCCACAAATTTATTGTCATATTTACATTGTGGCTCAGGCAGATGGTACATCCTACTCAAACCTTCACCGATAAAGGATCCAATGACCGTATGCTTCATTGTCATAATATTCCTGTTAGTGATGCTTAAATTGTCTACAACCCACCAAACCATGTCTATATAAGGAATAATTTTAGGTTGGGCCACAATCCTGTGCAATAATGAATTAGCCACATCATTGTATGTAGTGTTTGAGACCAAGGTAGAATCGTCGACAGTCATTGTTCTTTACGTGACCTTGGGTCCTTCATCTTCAAAAAGTTTATACATGGATTCCCATGAGGACTGTCTGGAGTCTTTAGTGCAGACTGTGTTAAAAAATAAACCTGGCATAACATTTTTATCTTCAGCACTTTTGATTGGAGGGGTGGTAGATTACTGTTGCACAATGGGTTTTCTTCTTTCCTTTCCCTGCTTTAGACATTTCTTCACTGCTATGTTGGTTGGGACTAGCTTATAGCAAAAAACACAAGGATAAGCAATAAATTTTCACTCATAGAGGACATATCGCAAATAATGAGTCTTTACAACAACAATCTTCTTCTTTAAAGCAAATCTTGATAGAATCAAACTGAAATGAATGAAAGTGTTTATGATTTCGAAAACAATAACTTCACCACTCTCAAACATTAAGTGCGGAAATGTGAATTCACATGGGCTTTCCAAATCAACATATCAGAGGTAAAATATCAGAGAAATGAATCAGATAGATGCATTTAAAATTTATGATAATAGGAACTTTTGATGAAGTAACGACTATTGAAAAGAGGTGAGAAGCGATATCGGGAAATTCATATCGGAGGTGGCATATTGGAGGAATCATATTAGGGGTTTAAGGAATAGGCTTCTGATGTGAAAGTTCTGATAGAGAGGTTTAATGGGAATATTAGAAGTATCGACAATGGGAGATATTGGAAATGAAAGGCATCGAAGGTGGGAGATATCGAAAGTGTGAAATATTAGAAGTGTCACATTTTAAAAGTTACGATTTTGGAGGCGTCGATATAACAAATGACAACTGTGGGGCCAATGAAAATTATAATATTTATTTTTATAGAGGCATGCATGACTTATGATAAACCTTTAGTAAGAGCCCTTTAATAAATAAAGTAATCATTAGGAAAGCTATATCGGAGAGGGACTTTATCGTAACTTTCACAAAAGGAAAGTTACGATATAATAAGGATCCGATGGAAGTCTTCCGATAATGCTTTGACTTTTATGAGAGAGGGATTATCAAGGTTTATGTTTATCGTAACATTTTAAGGGTTGAGCTCTGATATATGGGTTCCGATAAGGGAAACCTTCAAGCCTATAAAATTTTATATGAGATCCAAAAATGTCCTAACTTTATTGAAATTTGAAGAATTTTATTAAAATAGAAGAAGGGTCCCCATTATTTATTAATAACTAAATAAAAATAAATGGGGGGTTGTTGAATACTACAACAAGATGGTATGGTTTGATAGTCCTCTTTGGGACCTTTCCAATGGTATATCATACTCTGAAAAACTTCTCCTAGATTAGAATTTATGGCCATTTGAAGATCAACATTAGTAAACAACCTAAAGTATCAGTAAAAACCCACAAACACCAAATTTGTTAAACAATGTGCATAGTCTTGGAAGATATATGGTTTAATGATTTAATCTACAGTGTATAACGACACGAATTGCATGAAATTTAATAGTGCTAAATCTTGATAATGTTTTCTCAAATTAGACAAATCCAACAAGCATACAAGAAATTAAATGAAAAATGACATATCAACTTGCTCAAAGTTTAACTAGGGTCGTTGCCCTCTCCTACAGAGACATGTGGCTTGTTATGATTGGTTGAAGGACATGATAGAGCATAGATGACAATAATTATGTGTATCCTTTATTCAGATGCCATGTGGACTCCATGCATAGTTAGTGGTCACATGATAGTCCTTATAAAGTGGTGAAGCTCAGTTGGTAATTTGAAACGACATGGTAATGACGAGGCTTGACATGTCATCATGATGATGTGCATCACCAGGGCCCACTATGTGGCATGTGAAATTGGTGCATTATGATTTGTCAAAAGGAAAAAAATTGGTGACAAATGGCACTGCTCACACACTGCCTTATGGCATGATGATGTCATACTAACCTCATCATGCATATGACAATGGAACCCTAAGGACAAGGTCACATGGCATAATTACATGTTAAAATGAAGGCTAGGCCCAAAGGACCATGGAACAAATTTTAAGGGCAAGGTCATGTGGACAATCACATGGTCATCTTGGTGAAAATGGTTAAAGCTCTAGGATTGTTGGCATAATTGTTGGCCCATGGTTGGCTCCCACAAGCCCCAAGACCACCGAATGTATATATATATATATATATCTATATATATATATATATATATATATATATATATATATATATATATATATATATATATATATATCGAATGAATGAGTGGTACTATACATTTTGTAACAATTGTTGGTTCTAAGTTCGGAAGACAAGATGACATTTTTTTAAGTTCGCCAATGTTATTTTTTTATGACAAGTGGAAGATTAAAGTCTGGCTAAGAGGTTAAGCACCAGTTCACTATTGGTCTGATATGTAATGGAGGTTGAGCTCCTCCGTGGAAGCTATTTTCTTGTTCATATATAAGCAGAGGTTAAGTCCACTGAGTCATTGCTTAGTTTGATATAGATTAGAGCCATTGGTTTCTTGACATGTGGTAGAGCTTGGATCCCAAAATAGTTTGATTTGACAACTCATTGATTTTGTTTCACTATAGAACAATGTCATTAGACATGGGGTCTTACCCCACTCCTCTTGATTAAGTTAGCACATTTATGATTCAAACATATGATATGATAGGCAACAACACAAAGCATAATTGGTATGGCACTTGTCTTAGATAGACGAGATCACAAGTTCAAACCTCATCAAGTATAAGGTTAGAAAATTTATCATTTTTCCCCACTATTTACATTCTGTAGAATAATTAAGTGAGTGAAAGAGTACATTCTGAAGATCTGTTTCTGAAAATGGGTTATTGTAGAATGCACCCTGAAAGGGATATGTTGTCAAATTATTAATCTTTTATATGGTTTTTGGGCTCATTATAAAGCCAAATTTTATTCAAGAAGAAGCATGGTTATCAGGATTCAACTGTAATCATTTCTTAAGACATGAAATGCCTTGATAATGATTTTTTTATATTTAGAATAAGTGGTATGTGTTTTGAAGGCTAAATGAGTAGATTGCAGTGAGTGTTGTGGAAGATTTTTATGTGATTAGAATGATGAAAAAGCTATAACATGGTATGGATGGGATATGATAGGTTGATAATGGTTGTGTGACAACAAGATATGACATGTTGATGACAATTGTCTGAGAATGGTAGCATGATTTGATTTGGAGACCTATATTGATTAGAAGAGCAAGGGGATCCAATTTGAAATAGTGAAAAATGGTCCACACGAAGTTAAAGAAGGAGGTGGGTAACTCAATTAGGTTGAAGCCTACAACAAATCGAAGCTTGCATATCTCTGAAGTTGGCTCCTCAATCAAGTTGTAGCCTATTGCAAGTGGTTACTTGCACATTTTTGAGGTTGTAGCCTATCACAAATGGTTTCTTAGACATCTTGGGGGTGGTTTCCTCTAGTAGGTTAGTGCCTGCAAATATATGTAATGAATTGAATAAGAAGAAGAAAATAATTGGTGGTTTTCTCCTGCAAGGGTTTCCACATAAAAGCATGTGTCCTCTTGTGTTTATGTGATGATGGATTCTTGATGCATTGTTTCATTTAATGTTATGATGTAAATTGGTATTGTACACTGATACATGATTGTTTATTGATAAAATGTTTTTAAATGATAAGTTTTCCACCATATCGATTCACCCTCTCCCCACTCCCTAACCCCATCTCTTAGTGTGATATTTGGTCTAACAAGGCAAAATACATAGTGACATATGGAATGGAATATATATCAAGTTTTTTTTATATAATTGGTAAAAAATTTGTAAAATATTTTGGGCATGAAAATTATTTGAGCCTCTCGTAATACCCAATACAAGTGGCATACCTAATATAATATAATAGACAAAGTTTAGTTGTTTTTTATTTTTATTTTTGTTTTGGTAAACATAATTTTTTGAAAATTGTCTCTCTGTGGGATGATTGAGTGGTTGGCAGAATGGGATGTTATTCCCTTCGCTCGGTTTCAAATCCCACAATGGGAGATCTTTGGTCCCTTGTGATAAGGCTCAAGGAGTAGACTATGATAAGGTTGGAGTCTTGATTTTGATCTTGGGCCATGCCCAAATTATTCCAATGAGTTATTGATTCACCATGGTAACACACACACACACACACACATAGGAAATTTATCCCCAACAATTAGCTCAAGTGGTCTAGAGCCAAACATGAAGTTATTATTGAGAAATGCCAACAAGAAATTCCATTTTAAATTTGTTCTTGAATTTAATCTGAGAATTAAATAGAATTCTATTCTCATAGCAACTTGTAAATAGTTAAGTTTAATTAACTTAATTAGCCTAGGAAATTAGAGCTAGAAGTATTTTTGAAGTCATGTATATGTTCTCCCTAAATTTTAGGCGTCTAGGATGAGTTTAGTTGAGTTGTAATTAGATAACTCAATTTACTAAGTTATAAGAAGTTAAATTGGTTCTAACTATTTGTTGAACTAGTAGAGGATTTGCAATCAATTAGTGCATTGGTGCATCCATAGGTGCTACTCTAGCTAACTAAAGATTCACTCATCATAAACTCATGCATGTTAGTTCTGAGAAAGACCCAGTTGAGGCTAGAGTGCGGGGACAATGTACTATCATTTGTATGATTTACCGAGTTGTACAGATCATGCATGCAATCAGGAAGGGACCTAGATTTGGACTGTGCAGTTATGGAAGCATGAATTCCCAATTAAATATGGGTTATTCATCATAGGAATTGCGCAAGGAAATAGGGGCTTGGTAGGAAGTAAAAATTGGCTAAGTGTTGGCTAAGAAAGGGATTGTGAGGAAGACAATTGAGCACACTTGCATGAAATTGTTCTAGTGATAACAAGCTTTGTATTTACACTCATATTTTTGATTAATACAATACAGATAGGTGGGGTTTTGAGCAGTGGATTTCCCCAGAAAAAAATTATTGTGTTATGTTCCGTTTATTGTCTTCCTCTTGCTATTATTATTTTCATCGATTTATTGGCTTCCACTGGTTGAAAGTAGAAGTATATTCTTGTCTTTTGTTTTAGTACATTACATTAGTTGTGAATCTACATGAAAATCTACATGGTATCATAGTTGAAGACAATATACTAGAGTAGATTTTGAGTTTGTTGTTACAGGTGAAACTCAAATTTGCAAGTTCATACTTTAGGATCGACAATGGATTTCTACGGTTTGAGGCTCGATATGCATTGGATGGAAACTCAAATTATATAGCCTGAAGGGATAGGATGGAGGTAGTGCTGGAGGAAAATTGCGTCAAGGAATTCATTGATCAAGACACCCCTAAGTCACCATCATCAGATTCACAGGATCTGGTTGAATGGAAGAAGTGTGTGACGAAGGCAAGACAAAATATTCTTGAGGGAGATTGAGACCACATTGTCTCAAGTCTCCATGGAAAGGAAACTCCATATGATATGTGGAAAGCATTGATGAACTTGTACCATAATATAAGTGACCAAAGAAAATTGGCACTAAAGAACAAACTATGAAAAATCAAAATGGAGAAAGGCGAGACTATTCCAAAATACTTGACCAAGTTAACACAATGTTGTGATGAACTTGGAAGTGTTGGAATCATGGTTTCCAAGGATGATATGGTGAGCCTAGCTCTTCTAGGACTCCCCAAGATTTGACATAGTTATTAAGACTCTGTCAATGGGAGGGAGAAGCTGCTAAGGTGGGAATGACTATGGTAAGATTTGGTGTAGGAGGAGATCAGGAGGAACATCAGGGATGGCTCCTCATCAAAGACTGATGATGAGGAGAATTGTGCCTTAGTGATTAAGGCGAAGAAGGGGAAAGGGAAGGATTCCCATTACAAATCATATTTTTGTCATGGAGGCAAGAAGAAATACATGTCGAAAGTGAAATGCTTTCATTGTCATGAGCTGGGACACTTTGCTACAAATTTTCCACTCAAGAAGTCTAAGACGAAGTCCTCAGGAAGAGCGATGGGTGAGGCTTTTGCCTCTCAATTCGAATTGGAATTTTCCCTCATTGAATGCATGGTGTCATCAATGATGGGAAGTGTATGTTACTTAGATAGTGGATCTTCATTCCACATGAATGGCGACAAGGAGTTATTCAGTGACCTGGAGGAGAAGGATCTCCAAATGCATATCGAGATGGGTGATGAAGGGAGGTATAGTGCTACAGGATTGGGCACGACTACTTTTCAGAGGGACCATGGTTCTCCTTTAAGATTGAGAGATGTTATGTATGTGTGTAGGTTGAAGAAGAAATTGGTATCCATTTCCATGCTTGAGGATAGATGCTATGATGTGATTTTCTCGAAAGGAAAGGCGTTCCTTCAAAACATAGCCATGGGTCAAGTAAAGAAGATAGGGATTCGGGTGAAGAATATCTATAAGCTAGAGGTAGAGGATTCTTCTACTTTGAGCATGAAAGCGGAGATGGTTCACAACCGAGACATTGGAGATTTGTGGCACAGGCGATTGGGTCACTTGCATCATGGGGTTTTGAAGATCATGCAACAGATCTCTATTGGTTTGCCCAAAGGTACACTAGAACAATTTGATACATGCAAGGGGTGTACTTTGGGTAAATACACCAAGGCTTCCTTTCACGACAGAGGCAGTCAAGAAAAAGCTACTCTAGAGTGAGTCCACTTAGATGTGTATGGACCATTCTCCACAACATCCATGGCCAAACACATGTATTATGTTATATTTGTTGATGACTTTTCTCGGAAATGATGGATATTTTTCATGTAGAAAAAAGATCAAACTTTCACAATTTTTTGTGAATTTAAAGAATTGGTTGAGAAAGAGACTGGGAATAAGGTTAAAACTCTACGGAGTGATAACGGTAGTGAGTATGTCTCAAATGAGTTTAAGAACTTCTGTGCAGCAAATGGGATTAAATGGGAGTTGACGACACTCCATAAACCTCAGCAGAATGGGGTGGCCGAGAGGAAGAACAGAAGCATAATAGGGGAATCACAGGTGATGTTGCTTGATCAGGGTCTCCCACTACACTTATGGCTTGATGCATGCAACACAATGGTTTATGTTCAGAACTGTAGCCCACATTAGATTCTTGGGATGAAGACACCAGAGGAGGATTATTCTAGTAAGAGGCCAGATGTTGGTCACTTCAGGATCTTTGGGTCATCGGTATATTTCCATGTGACAAAATATGCATGGAAGAAGTTGGTGCCAACAACAGAGTTGGGGATATTTGTGGGGTAAACTGATACACCCCATAACTATTGGGTGTACATTCCAACCAGTAGGATGATAGTGGTTTGCAGAGATCTCAGATTTGATGAGGATCAGCCACATGTAGAGGATCTGGGAGTGGAGACATCCACTCAGGTAAAGTCTTCCATAGATGGGTGAAAGCGCACAAAAGAGGCTGATAGATTGTCGTTAGATGCTAGAGAGAATGTTGGGAGCACCCACATCACAACGTAGATAGAGGAGGTCACCTGAGAGGTACACTAGATACATGGCTCTTATGAGCGGAGGTGTTGTGACAGAGCCATCTTCCTTTGAGGAAGCAGTGTAATAGCTGATTTAGGTTGATGCCATGGTGGAGGAGTATGAATCCATATTTTGTAACATTGTTTGGGATGTGGTCATGAGACTAGAAGATAAGTCAATGGTGAGGTCCCAGTGGCTTTACAAGGTAAAGCAAGTTGTAGATGGTACTGTGGAGAAGCATAAGGCTAGATTTGTGGCCTGTGGCTTTTCACAGGTAGAGGGGATTGACTATGACGAGACCTTTGCTCCTTTTGCAAGGTACTCATCCATCATATCCATATTGGCACTATCAACAAAGATGGGTTGGAAAATACATCAGATGGATGTGAAGACAACCTTCCTTAATGGCATGATTGAGGAAGAGGTGTACATAGAGTAGCCTGAAGGTTTTGAAACCTTCGACCATGAGTCGCATGTGTGTCAGCTCAAGAGAGCATTGTATGGGCTGAAGCAAGCACCTCATCCTTGGAACACCATGATAGATGGCTACTTCACTGGGTTGGGATTCACGAAGAGTGAAGCAGATGCGAACCTATACCACATAGTGGTGGAAGGTAAATTGTTGATCATTGTACTTTATGTTGATGATCTAATACTGACAAGTGATGATCAACTGATCAAATCTTGCAAGGAGGATCTTTCAAGAGAGTTTGAGATGAAGGGTTTGGGGCTTATGCATTAATTTATGGGCATGGAAGTATGACAGGGTGATGGTGAGTTGTTTGTGTCTCAAGGCAAGCATGCCAACAAGATACTTAGGAGGTTCTGCATGGAGAGCTGCAAGCCTATGGAGACTCCCCTAGCTGGTAACTGGAAGAAGGAGGATGCTACATCAGGAGAGGTAGTGGAAGCTACTGTTTATAGGCAACTTTTGGGTTCACTCATGTACTTGGTGAATACATGACTGGATATGTGCTATGTAGTTAACCATCTTAGTCAAGCGATAGTTAGGCCTACCAAGCTGTATTGGAAGGTGGCAAAGCATGTGTTGAGATACCTCAGGGGCACTACTCAGCATGGATTATGGTGCAAAGAGACAGAGGTAGTGAAGCTTCAAGGATTCACTAATGCAGATTGAGTGGGGAGTCCATCCAGTGAAAAAAGAACATTAGGAGGGATTTTCAGTATTGGGTCAGCGACAATTTCTTGGTACAACAGGAAATAGAGATTGGTTGCACTCAGTTCAACAGAGGAAAAGTACATGGTTGCAAGTCATGAAACATGTGAGGCCATATGGATGAGGAAGATCTTGGTTGGTCTGTTTGGTTAGCAGATGGATCCAGCAATGATTTAATGCGATAATAAGAGTTGTATCAAAGTCTTTGAAAATCCTGTTTTTCATGATAGGTCTAAGCATATTGATATCCGATATCATCATCTTCGAGATTGTGTATTGAAGAAGATTATGTTGTTGGAGTACATTCCCACGAAGGAGAAAGATGCTGACATTTTGACAAAGGCATTGTCAAGATGTAAATTCAAGTTTCATAGAGACAGGATCGGGGTGGCAGATAATCCCTTTCTTGTTGAAAGGGAGTGTTGAGAAATGGAAAAAAGAAATTCTTGTTTAAATTTGTCCTTGAATTTAAGCTAAGAATTAAAATAGAATTATATTCTCATAGCAAATTGTAAATAGTTAATTAAGTTTAATTAACTTAATTAGCCTAGGAAATTAGAACTAGAAGTATTTTTGAAGTCAAGTATATGTTCTCCCTAAATTTTAGGGGTCCAGGATGAGTTTAGTTGAGTTGTAAATAGATAACTTAGTTTACTGAGTTATAGGCAGTTAAACTTGTTCTAACTGTTTGTTGAACTAGTAGAGGATTAACATTCAATTAGTGAATTGGTGCATCCAAAGGTGCTAATCCAGCTAACTGAAGATTCACTCATCAGAAACTCATGCATTTCATTTCTGAGAAAGACCTAGTTGAGACTACAATGTAGGGACAATGTACTATCAGTTATATGATTTACTAAGTTGTACAGATCATGCATGCAATCAGGAAAGGACCTAGATTTGGATTGCGTAGTTATGGAAGCATGAATTCCGAATTAAATATGGGCTATTCATCCTAGGAATTGCACAAGCAAATAGGGGCTTGGAAGGCAACATGAATTGGCTAAGTGTTGGCTAAGAGCGAGCTTGCGAGGCAGAGAGTTGAGCATACTTGTGCAAAATTGTTGTAGTGAGAACAAGCTTTGTATTTTCACTCATATTTCTGATTAATGCAATACAAATAGGCAGGGTTTTGAGCAGTGGCTTTCCCCAGAAAAACTTATTGTGTTATGTGTCAATGATTGTATTCCTCCTTCTATTATTGTTTTCATCGATCTATTGGCTTCTGTTGGTTGAAAGTAGAAGTAGATTCTTCTCTTTTGTTTTAGTACATTACATTAGATGTGAATCCACAAGAAAATATACATTTCTTTGATATTGTTGTTAGTTGTTGTTGATCATGAGCTTGATGCATCGTGTGTGGTATGCGTGTGCCCAGAGTACTGAACCAATCATAGTTAGTATGGTCGATGAGTGTGAATTTCCAGCCCTGCGAATCTATGTTTGGATTATTTGATCTCAAGAAGAGATAGAATGTAATGCAGAGACCCATATGCGTGTGAGACGGATATGGTTCTGGAGATCCACTGTGTGGAAAATAATTGCCTAGTTTTATGCATTTGTTGTTGTTGGGAGAATCTGATGACATCAACTTAAAGACATGGACCAGGGTGTGTAGCTGAAACGCCACTATTTTTTTGTGTGTGTTAAATGTCTACATATTTGCGATTTTTTAAAAATGGTTATTTTGTTGCAACCATTGCTGTGTCACTACCAAATATGAGAAGTATTTATCTAATGAATACATGTCCCAATGTTCCTAGTGTAGTGGGGAAAGTTATCCAGTAAGATCTGCAGACAAATTCAAGGATAGCGGCCTCTCTCTTCCATTAACATTTTCATGACTTCTTTATTAATGGTTGTGATGCATCGGTTCTTTTAAATGACACTGCAAATTTTATGGGGAGCTAACATTCTTGCTAGAGCCGCACAATAGTCCATCTTATGTATGGTAGTTCATGACGTCTTATTGTCTAGTGGTCTGTCATGGACTGTAGGGATAGGGAGACGAAATAGAACCACTACAATGCAACTCTTTCTAGCATAGTAGTCCCTGCACTGACCGATTCACTCTCCACAATCATAACAAATTTCAACAATCTTGGGCTTTCAGTTTCACTTTGACGGCCCATGGAGGATATGATCATGGTGTTTAGAGTTTGATTTCTTTGGCTTCTATATTTTATGTGACACTAATATATCTATGTGGTTTTGACATGATTCAATATTTTTTTGTATTTATTAGATATGAAGAACCAATTACGAATAGAGTAATGTAATTTAAATAATTGGTTCTTGTTGTATACAGTTCTACAAGAACCTTTAGCTGATTTGAATATATTTACCTCCTATTATACAAGTTGATGGGTCATGTAAAGGCAAGAACATCAACTACATGTTATCCTTATATATGTTGGTAAGTGTGTGTGAAGAGGTCAAGTTGTATGGTCAAATTATGAACACATTCAATACCTAGACAACTATCAAACACACCGAGCTATGTCATCTGACATATAGGAGCTTATACATAGGATGGTTCATTACTTGGCTACTTTTTCTAACAGATACAACGAGCTATGTAATTTGGCATAATAAAGTATGTCAACATTGTTGATCATGTAAGTTCATTAAAGATGGTCACAGGCATTTATGTTTTAAATGGAGGTAAAGTGACAACTAAAAGATGAGGTGGTGAAGAAAGAGTGGTGTTTGCGAGATTCCAAAGTGGATATGAGTGCTGATGAAGACCATCTAGACAAAGATCAATTTTTATGTTGTAATATGTATTCTTTATATTGTAATTTGTGTTATTTTTAATTTTGACATGTAAGCATTAAGGGAGGGATTTGGAGATAATGCTTACATGAAAAGTTTAGAGTTAGTTTGAGATTTGGTTGCCATATTCATGTTTGGAATTAGTCGGATCTACTTCCAATTATATATATGTATCATCTATGTATTTGAATTGGTGAAAAAAAAATTGTTTTGTGTGTGCAAATTTGATTTACTTTTACATATTCTACCTATATGAATTTGAACTTATTGCATTTTACAAAGAAACACATATTCCTTATCTTTAAATTATAAAATATTATTCATTTTTTTAATAAAAAATTATTCCATACAAAGAGATTATTAAACTTTAAAGATAATTTTATTTAAAAGATGAGATTAAACTTGAATGATAATGGATTATAAAAGGTGTTAATTAATTATGTTGATAGGAATGTATAGCTTGGATATTGAATGATCAAAATATTTTCAATTATTATTCTCCTTTTAATCGTTATAGTCAAATTTTAAACAACCTTACTTCAACATTGCAAGTATCAACCTCACATTGCCATCGTTAGTCTACTGAAGAATTTATGTTGGTCCTGCCAGCATGCAATTTTGCATTTAAATCCTGGAATTTGACTATCAGGACTGAAAACTTCCTCGACAAGGGCAATTGCATCGATTTTACTTACTATGACTCACTTCGATCCACACAATTTTATCCTTGGAAGGTTAGTATTCATGTCTGTGCTCGTAGATTCCTGTCCATAATGTTTACAGTGTTTCCATGTGTGGCATCCTCACCATCCTCAGCATCAGGAGGATCACCTAACCTTTTCATGTCATTTTAAATGGTAGTAGCTGGATTTCAGTACGCCATTCCTTTTGTTAACAGGTTCTGTTCCTCAGATTATTATGGCTCGCCTCTCTCACGAAGAATTGCTTATGGGAGGAAGTGGCCTTGAGACACATAAGGCACAACTCATTCATGAGCACATAATTTGGTATTTTAATGAGTCTGTTAAATCACGTTCCATGATATACACATGCCCCTTTGTGGTTTCTGCACATTTTGGTATTCTCTCCCATCCGCTTGATCCTTCCACGTCTTCGCCCCATTATAAATTTATGGGCAATGTATCAGGGTGGCAACATATTTATGTTGTTCATTCGAATGTGGAATGGTTCCATCCATTTCACTGCTCCTGGATGTCGAGGTTGGTTTCTCCAGTTTTTAAAGAGGGTTCACTCATTATACTAGGTTATGTTTATACATGGCCTAGGCAGCGTTTGCCTAGCCGTCATGGTGGGGCATCATGTTTATCCTCGTCTTGTCATCAACATCTTTTTGGTTGGGATTCAATGGCCAATTACTTCAATTCAGTTCTTTGCGAAGTGAGGAATGTAATTCTTCACTTAGAAGCAAAGGAGTTTGGGGGTTGTTTATATTTTTTTGACTCTGAGTTTAGTGGCAACCACCTCAAGTGGATTCCTAAGCCAGGAAAAAGATGAGGTTCCACTTCCTTCATTCATTGTTTATGCATTGTCACTTAGAAAATTAAACAAGGTATAAAAATTAACTAAATTATAACTTTATTTTAAATTGTTCTTATTAATTATAAAAATAATTAATAGATAAGTTAAACATATATACATAAAAAAAAAAATGTAACAATATTTCACTTCCATTTTACTATAAATATTTGTTCTATGTAAATAAGTTTGTTATAATACCCTTCCAATAATACTATGGCTTATCAATGCCACATTCCCAAAAAAACATAACTCATTTGATAAGTCACATGTTCATATCACATTTTTTTAAAAATAATTACTTATAAGATAAATCTCAATTTTTAATGTGTAACTAACCTTTTAAAATATTTCATGAAAATTAAATCTCTACTATTTACCTAATAACTATTAATAATTAATTTAGAAACCATATTTCATTTGCGTAATTATAATTTAGTAAAAAATGTATTAAAAAATAAAACACATTTTCCCATTTCACTAATTTATCACAAAATATAATAATTATAATAATTATAATGATGAAGTCATTGATTCATTGATCACGTTTGTTGTTTTTCTTGTGTGATTTTTGTATTCACTATGAAAGTCATGTATTGAATCATTGAAAATTTTGAACCTTGCAATCCCACTCGCCGTCATAAAAACCTTAGTGAAGAATATTTGCCTTTAAAGATTGACTACCAACCATTTAATTGATACGAATACTTTAGTTTAATTGATATAGATGTTGTTCTTTTAAAAAATTGAATTTAATAAAAATACATATTTAAAATCCATGTCATTAATGTGTTAATGGTGTTATTGAGATGGACATCTATTTTTTATATATAATTTGTTATTTTGTTTGATGATAATTATTTAATAGATTTCCAAAAATAAAATTGGCTTAAAAAGTGTTTTAGAATCCATAGTATAGGGAAGATTGATGTAAATGAAGTATTAGATCATTTAATAATAAGTTTGGGAAAAAAAATTAAAAGTGATAAAAGTAATAAATTAATTCAATTCAACTTATTACATTAAAATTTAAATTTTATTAATAAAATTATAAATATTTTTTATAAAAAAAAATCATTGGCTTATTCTACAACCTAGTATGGTGGTGGTGTGTGATTGAGTGCATGCTCAACCTTGAATTAACATGTCTCTTTTAAAATATAAAAAAAGGATCTCTAAATAAAAATAAGAAGTCTGCTATAATAAAATATAGTAATGAATATAAATGTTTGATTAGTTTTAATTATTCCACTTTTCTAGCTCAATTAGTTCATATTACAACCTAGTATGTAGATGTAAAAATCTTTCACTCTCATTCTCAGCAATAAATAAGTATTTCTATATTTATATGAATAACATAATTTTATAAAATATTTAGAGAGAGATAAAATCAGTTAAAAATAAAAATAACAATCTTATCAATTCTAATTAATATATATACTATATACATGTTTTTATATTGTGGCAATGATTTGATATGACATGTGCTATGGTTACATAAGGTTACATAGCAATTTGATTAAGTATTCAATATGGAAGGGTTAAGGGTATCAAGGGTTATGGATTACACTTGTGAATACTTTTATCGTTATGTTTATTGGTTATAAGGTTTTCTTGGTATAGTTACCAAGGTTTTATTTTGTTTAATATTAGGGTTTTAAGTTAAGTCATGAGGTAGTACTCATTTAAATGCTCTCCGTATAGATAGCAAGCTAGGACTTTCTCCCGGCCGTGTGGCCCTTAGTATCCATCACGAAAGGTTTTAGTTAATAATTAATATATACAATGTATATGACATTATTTGTTACAAAACTTTCTTGAAAGAAAAATCCTCAATGTTACTTATAGTCATACAAGACTTCTGCACTAACTGTCGAAATGGTTTAGAAATCACATAGGCATAGTCTTGATGGACCCTGCTATTCTTTTTCAAGCTTGTGTGAAATCATGTGCTCATCAACTTATTGTAGACTGGGCATGTGTGAGAAAGTGTCTTCGACACTTCTAGTCCAAGGAGGGAGCTCAAAAAGAATTAGCTAACTAAGAAGTGACTATGGAACGACTGATCACAAGATCCATAGTAGGCTCCAAAATTTGAGTGTACGCAAAATTTTGGAGGGTGCTTGTCGTAGCAACAACGCTTGGTGACACACTGGTATAACTCCAACTTCTTTACCCTAGTCAATTCTTTCGTGCAAGGTCTAGTTCTTCAGGAAGTATTGATTCAACATTAAGATTACCATGGCTTCCCCACTTACCCTGCACAAAAACATAGTCTACGTCATTCCTTTTCTCGGTTAAACAGAAACATAAGATCAACGATCACACAATGTTTCAAATCAGGATATGGTAATTAAGTTCATGGGCTTTGGATTTTCAGAGTATAGTTTTTCATCTCTGGCGTTGCTCTGCTGCCAACAGGCTTGGACAGTACCCCAACAGAGTCACTTCAGGGACACAAACATTGCTCCATTTCTAGTAGGCCTGGATATTACCTCGACAGAGTTGTTTGCTTCACCTCTCTGTGCAGGAATCCTTTCTCTTATTTCGCCTTTATTTATTTACTTTTTATATAGGACTATGCATCGACACTTATTTATTTCATGGGCAAAAGAGGGATCCCGACTTATTGAGAGTAGGAGAGGTTGTCCCTTCAGAGAAGGATATATAAGACCTCTTATATTGGTTTTCTCGTTTAGATTTCTCCCTTATCCTTTTATACTTGATTGGATCATCCTAAAGACACTAAAACATGAAAACCCAAGTGTAGGCATGAGGTTTCCATAATAGACATGGAGATCATGATTCGACACAAGGATTTCTTAACGCAAGGATCGTATTTTTCGTCGAAACATCATCGACCAATATATGTAACCAAGATAAGGAAGAAACATAAAGAGTTAGCCAAGTGTTGCAGCGTTACAAATTCCTTTTTCTATTTTTCCACATTCCCTTTTGAGCCAACAGAGAATCTTCATGCAAGGCCTGACAAAACTAAAGGAAAGACAACACGCAACAAGAAAACAAAACCAGAAGACAATACGAGAAGTGGCTAAAGAAAAATATGATGCGAAACCAAAAGCAGAAAACACAAGACAAACTATAGGAAACGATTACAGGATGAATGTGTTGGTAAAATAAATTGCAACTAGACCTACTCCTAACATAACCAACTAGAATATCGGGGTCACGTATAATGGAATTTCCAATGTAGCCACAGTAATTGTTCCCAACCTACAATTACAAAGATGTGATCGATTAAAACAATATAAGATAATGTGCAACGGAAAAGGTAAGAGCTTGTACAAATTGCACAAAAATAAAAAGGTCTTACCTATCAGTAGAAAGATATGTCATAGTTACTACTTTTAACCAATTTGCATTCTTACCCTTTCGATGAGAACCATCATTCAACAAAGCTCTAAATATTCTTACGGATGTGTCTCCATCTACATCGAACTCCTTAGAAAGCACAAGGAAAGATCAAAACTTGGTATTTGTGGCGGATCTTTCCAGGTAATATGTTTCCAACCATTTAGCGATTGGATTGTAAAATTCATGATAATCCTCTTTAAAACCTTGAAATATTTGAACAAATGAATTTTCAATTAGAGGCGTGGAATTACGATGATAATCTTGTGAGGTAAAATATATGTCATCATATTCAACAGGCATGCCAAGATAGTGAGGACCTGACATAACCATCAGCGAAGGTTGAAATGCCTCGGCTGCTCAACAAGCATCTGAATAGTGAAATGTTGAACCATAAAGATCAAAGGATATAAAACAATTGTCATTAGATGTGATGGTGAGAAAATCATAAGTTGAATGACAGTCATTAGAGGCTGAATAATGATCAAATGGGCTGATTAAAGAATTAAATTCCCTATTTGTAGTTAAGAAAGATAAATCAATTTGAACATCGCTTCGAATGCTCTGAAAAATCTAACCAACTTCCTTGCAGGTCGAATGTGACAAACCATTTTCCTATAACTGGTGACAAACTATACAAGAATTGTAATCATCGAAAGAATTTAAAAGGGATGTCAGCAAAATGAACACAAGAGACCAATCAATACATAGTGAATAGAGAAGAATTGATTCATGCAATAACCCATGCATTCATTATCTCTCAAGAGGATTTTAGGTGCAATGAAGGGAAATATTCATAATATAACATTCACAAGAAGAACTAGGCGATGACTATTAAGGAATGAATTCGATAGGCATGATTCCTTCGACCAAAGATAGTTCTTGAAGTGATCTATTTTGAAATTCCACGACTCTACGTGATAAACATGTTCCAAAGCTGATTTTGATGCAAGACATTTGCATGAAGATGTATGAACTGAAGAAGATTATTGAATCTGATCGGAAACTTAATTTCAAAAGTTTAGAAGATTACACCCAAAATACCAAACATATTTCAAAAATAAATTTGCATCGAGTGAAACCATGCAAGGAGAAGGATTGTGCGAGATAAACTAGATCTGACTTATTTCAGGGGGGCTTACCAGAGTCATAAGATCCTGACATAACCATCAATGGAAGTTGAAGTTCCTTGACTTCCTGACAAGTCATGGAATGATCAAGGATTTTAAAATCATATTCTGAAGATTGAACCAGATCATGCATGGTGTGAGGATAGATGCTACCACTGGTTTCAATAAGACCACTACTCATCGAATGGCGGTAATCTCTGTCACTAAATTGACTATATGTTTCAACTTCAATAACTACATTACTTAAGTTGAAATATTCATCTGATCACAAATATGAAGATGTATGAATCACAAATATTTCATGAGAAAGTTGATTTGAAGAGTTGTCTTCATGTAAGAGAGGAGATGATGAGGGATGGAAAGAGTACTCAATGATTTGATTGTTTTCAATTTCATCATGGATAATCTCACCAACTTCTGTCAATTGATAAGTTAACTCATCGGATGAAGAACTTGAATAGCATGGAGTATCTCTGTCATAAGAAGATGCATCACAAACAATAGAGTATAAGGGATATCGAGATATAAAAGAGGAAGTTTCGATAAGGAAATAGTCTTTGACGGAATAAGATTCTAAATATAAATTAAAGTCTTCATTAGAAACTAAAAAAATTAGATGATGCACCTGGGAATTTTCGATCACATATACCAATAGAGTCATGATCATCAAAATGATTGTTGCCCAAGGCTATGTATTGATTAAAATAATTTATTTCATTTGATTCACTACTGAGATTAGCAGATTGAAACTCATCCATGAAATTAAGCACATCATCTTCACATGGAGGATCTTGAAAAATAAAAAAAATATATATTGAAAGCATCTTCATCTTCCTGCTCGTCTGCCTATATAATGTGATTGCCTTGTATCTGATCGCAATTTGAACCAACAACTTGAAAATCAAGAGAGTCTAAAAAACTCGTTGGTGGAGAAGATTGATCAAGCGGATCACAATACAAGGAGTCATGGAATGTAGATGATAGAGGATAATAGAAATCCAAATCATATTCAAAACCAGAGTTATGAGTGTTCGCACCATCTTAAGGAATGGAAAAAATGGTTTTTACCACAGGCTTCATGAGCCATTCCGGGGTTCCTTCCATTATATTTGAATCATGAAAAGCGGAAGGAGGATGAAGAGATGAATTAGGAATTTGATTTGCATATCCCAACTTTATTATCACCGCAAGGAGGCACCCACATCAGCACTGGAAAAGGAGGAGGACAAAATAAAAAAAGGAGTAGTAGGCACCTCCTCTGAAATTAGAGGTGCTTCATGATTTACAAAAGTTTGGGAATTAGAAACATCAGGGGGTTCAGGTTCATCGTGCAAGGATACGTGAACCAAATGTTGACGCTTTTGTTTAAATAGATCCCAATCCATATATTCTTCAGGAAATTCGTAACAAAGGCGAAGGAATCAATTAGAGAAATCCTCAACTGATTCATCAAGATTCATTCTTAATCGAGTGATTCTTTTATAAACATGTAGTATACCTAGGAGAGATATTATGGGGTATGGAGGGAGGTACCCAAGGGAATAATGTAATAATGGGATGGACCATAGTTATAAGGTAAGCCCGTGGTATTAGATATATGGTATTGATAGAACCATGGTAATGACCCATGGTATTGTATGTATGAATCATATATAGAGGCTAGAGACTCTCCATTGAGAGATGTGAATGAATATTGTATGGACAAGCATATGGCTTGTGGAGTGTTCTCCTTCCTTAAGGAGTGATTGTATGGTGTTACCCTACCTCAAGAGTTTGATCAATAAAAAGAAGCATTTCTATATTTTGTGTTTGTAATTCTCTTGATATTGTTTACATTTATTGGGTATATTGGCATAATCTCATATATTTCTGGGTCATATCTATTACAAGTGGTATCATAGCACTTTCTTGGGCAAAGCGGAATTTATTTATTTATTTTATTTTATTTATTTATTTATTTTTTCGGAATTGTTTGGGGTGGCCGGTTTGCACATCATATATGTAACTTCTGGTGCAAAATTTGAAGAAAAAAATTGCAGATATGGAATCTTTGTGAAAAAATACCCAATTTCAAAAAACAAATCGACTGAATCGGAGTCCGGGATGAGGGAGATATCGCTGATTTAAAAATCAGCTGCGTTGCAGAATGTTTTTTGAAAAATTCATGGACGACGGATCTCCAGTTAATTTTTGTTGTTTTTGTGGGGAATTTTGAGAAACTAATTACAGATCTGAGATCCTCTTGAAAAATTAGCCAATTTCAAGAAAACAAACGATCGAATCAAAGTTCGGATGAGGGAGATATCGCTAATTTAAAATCAGCTCTTTTTAAAGAATTTTTTGTGATGACGAGACAGTTGCAAAGCGAATATGAAATTCCAGAGTGCCTAGATTGGGATTTATATCACATGGGAAGATGCATAATGGTCATTCTATTTTCGAAAACAGGTTATAATAAGGATTCTAAGCAATATTGACCGAACTATGGCCATTTTAAATTTTCGCCAAGTAAGTGATTTTTTCAAAACCCTCTTCATGGCTTCTAGCAAGATATTTTCTACAAGAAAAGATGGGACGACTATTGAAATTTTTATAGAATATCAGAAGTGGTTCCACCCATGGGGTTGGAATGACTACATATGGAATTATTTGAAAGGTGAGGCTACTATATGGTGGAAATCAGTTGACAGTGAGATTTTGAAGTTGTGTCGTGCTGACGAAATTGAAAAACTATTTTTGGACAAATGGTCTCATATTGGAAAGAAGGAAACAAAGAAACCTAAAGGGTTATTTTCTGCTGGTATCTCCTTATTACAGGTTCATGGATGTATCCAGAAGGACAAGATCATTGTGTCTATAAATCCTAGTTGCAAGCACAATTTATCAATGTTAATTTGGAAAAAAAATTGCAAGTTCTAGAAAAACACATTGAAAACACACAGGTTGATAATGAGGATGTTCAAGTTTATAAAGATTTGAAGCTTTCTATGGATAAGTATGTGTTGCATTGTGATTTTTATACTTCATATATGGATAACATGGATGTTGTTTTGGGATATCCTTGGATGGAATATGTGGGTATTGTCAATATTAATGTGCAGAAGAAATTCATGAAGCTCTGGTATAAAAAGAAGAAAATTACATTGCAGGATATTTCCATTAAGACCCAAGCAGAGACTATGGAGGTAGAAGCACAAATCTCTAATGACACTAACACATCAGATGATAAGCCTTTGATGGTCGACAACCAAACACAAACATCAAACCAGGTACCAAAAAGAGCACCAGACACCACTTAGGCGCCAATAGTAGAGGAATTCAAGAAAGATATTCCATCAGTTAAAGCTTCAGCATATCACCACCCACATCACCCAACGAGACAAAAACCAATAAGGTGTCAAAGAACTAGCAACAAGGACAACAACCCCAGGACGACTGATAGAGTGGTGTGATGATCCACACACAACACATCAACACAGAAGCACTGCTAGGATCAACTTCCATCTCAAGCGAGCGAGACACTAACTGGATCGAGGGTTCACCTTTCTCTTGGATGGATAGATGCACGTGCATGGTACCAATGGACTACTCTTTTGAGTAGGTCTTATTATTTGTGTTATTTTTATGTTTCAGGCACGAAACATGTTTAAGGAGGGTGGAATGTAATGGACCTAGGGGGGATATTATGGGGTACATAGGGAGGTACCCAAGGGAATAATGTAATAATGGGATGGACCATAGTTATAAGGTAAGCCCGTGGTATTAGATATATGGTATTGTATGTATGAATCATACATAGAGGCTGGAGACTCTCCATTGAGAGATGTGAAGGAATATTGTATGGACAAGCATATGGCTTGTGGAGTGTTCTCCTTCCTTAAGGAGTGATTGTATGGTGTTACCCTACCTCAAGGGTTTGATCAATAAAAAGAAGCATTTCTATCTATTTCTATATTGTTATTTCTATGCATATTTTCATTTTTATATATTTTCAGGTCAGGTCTATGATAAAACATCTTGGTAATCATACCTGTCAAAGTCTTGATGAAGCTCCTTGAGGAAATCATGAAAAGAATGAATGGAATCATGTGGTAAGGTATGTCACTGTAAATTAACATGACCTTCAAGGGTGAGGAAGAAAAGCACACAAGCAAACTCTTCATCAATGATTTCATAAGATTCACAAAATTTAAGAAAATCATAAATGTGCTCAGTTATGGATGTTCCATCATCACCATAAAACTTTAACTGAGACAAGTGATAGAGAGGATCATTAGGGATTATAAATTGGCAAATGGATAAATTAGAGAAACAACTCGGAGGTAAGATTTGAAGATAAGCCAGTTTAGATAAGAGGTTCAAAATAGACTCAATAAGCACAACTTGTCGTCTAGCCCTCCTTATAATGCCATTTTTGTTGACAATATTGCAAATCCATCAACCAAGGGGGTCTCCCCAATGTGAAGTCCCAATTAGAAATCACATCGTTTGGAATAAGAGCCTCATCTGGGATATTGGCCCAGCTGCCGTATATTCTTGAAGATTTTCCTTGGGTCTAACTATCAACAAGAAAGAAGAATGCAGATGTGCCTTCGAAAAGAAAGTAAGTGTGTCTGGTGAGTGTTTCGTTGTAAGTGTGTCAAGGTTATTCTATTGTAGAGGGAGAGAAATAAGTGAACCTCTAAGAGAGAGGTAATAGTACCACCCTAGTAGAGACACACACAACCAAGAAGGATCCGTCTAACATCCAACATAATAGTCCATAAAAGATGAGACAATCATTACAACCAATCAGTGAGAAAGATCTTTCTAGCATCTTGCAGAATAGTCCATGAGGATGGGACAACGATAAAAACCATTACAACACATTCTCCATAAGATAAGTACTAAAATCACTGAAATAGTTCAACTAATTTAGCATAGATGAAAGAAAACACGAACCAAAAAATCCATAAAATAGTCTTACAAATATTCATAATTCATGTATGAAGAATGTGTTGGTCATGAAGTATTTTGTTATTAAGTAAAAGTTCCAAGATTGGTGTATACAATGAACACCACTGTTAGGACTCCAATATGTACCATTTTGTTATATATTTTGATATCATTTTGCCCTCAAAACTATGAGCTTCAATGTCTTTTTCATTCACTATATCCTAAGGTATATGGAAACCTTCTCTTTATTATATGGTTAATCTGTTTTACATTTAATTCCATAATACTCTTATATTTTATCAACTATTGAAGTGCATTGTTGCTAACATAAGTTGAAGATCGCAGATAAAGTTATATGCCTTGATGAGAACGAGCGGCTGTAGCTGAAACAGCTGACTAAGTTGCGGGAACAGCCAACTACTTGCTGAAACAGCTGGTCCCGTTGCTGAAACAGCTGGTCCCGTTGCTGAAACAGCTGGTCCCGATGCTGAAACAGTTAACTCAGCTGCTGAAACAGCCGACACAGCACGCAAATTCCGTTTTGCGTAATTTGCGATTCTGAAGAACTTTTTGTGGATAATAGTAGCAAGCCGAGGATATGGTTACCGGAATTATTGTAAAGATAGCATGACTGTTGTAACAGTAACTCTTTCTAAAGAAGAACAGAGTAGTTTTGTTTTGAACAGAATCAAGATATCCGCTCTTGTGTAAATTTGTAAATGATGTCTCCTCTTTAAAAAGAGGAGACATCATCATTAGAAGGGAGCGAATTGTATTTTTGAGAACAGCATTGTGTGAACAGGAGCTAGTCTCCTTCTTGTATGTACCAGTTTTCTTGACAGATGAATAAAGACTTGTTTTGAGCATTCTCGTTTAATTCTTTCTCTCGGGGAATCTTGTGAGAAGGAAAGGGCCCGCCTTCCTCACAAGATCCACCCCTTTATTCTGTAGTTGTTTATTTCTTTGCATTGTAGTTAATTCTGTTGCTGAAACACTAGTTACATGGTTTGTGATGCTCTGTTTCTTAGCGCTACATGTATTGATTGCACGAGTGGATGATGAGAGCATGTGCTGAAGATCTCTGTACATAGAGATAGGGTCTTGCTCCCATTGATTGCCTTCTTTTACTTGCAGTGTGATTGGAACGAGAGGCTAAGTGCTGAAGATTCCTGTTCCTGGGAATAGGGTCTTGACCTCTTAAGGTTACTTCTTTTGCAGTGTGATTAGTGCCAGGCAGCAGGTGCTGAAGTTCCCACTAAGGAATAGGGTCCTGTTCCTGCTATAGTTGAATGATTTCTTTTTCCATACATTTATTTTCCCTTTGCTGTAACAGAGAAATCGTGTCTGCTATAAGTTAATTTACTTCAGCTTTAATTAAGTAGACTGTGAATTAGTAGATTGCTGAATTTAACAGTTGTGTGTGACTTTCTCTTACTACAACATTGAACTGCTTTCAAAATTGAGCATATCCAGTGTGTTATTACCTTTGGAATAAAAAGACCTTCTCGGGTTGACAATTTATGTGGAGCTCGAATTGTGAAAACAATTAGAGCGGCCAACATTTTGGCGCCGTTGCCGGGGAAGGTAATTATAGATTTCAAAAAGCATTTATCTATTTGTCCTAATGTGCAGATTGTATGAGAGGACGAGGAAACCAGAAGAAAAATAACCGCGCAGGTGGCAAGGGCTGGGGAGGACGAAAAACGTTTATTGACGAGATTGTATCAAAAGCTGAATCATCACAAAGATTGAGTTCTCGGAAGTCAAAATTTCAGCGTTCCCCTCAGTCGGATTACAGAACAGAAGAAGTCGTGGGTCCTGAAAATACAGAAGAAGTTGTGGGTCCTGAAAATACAGAAGAACCAGCAGTCAGCGCTGAAGAATCAGAGGAAAGTAGCAGAATAGAAGAATACATCGAGGAGATAGTAGAAAGCGCTGGACGACCAGTAGGAAATATTGAAGAACCAATAGAGGATTCTGACGATCGAGAAAGTGCAGTAGGAGGACCAACAATGGAAGACAACAATGAAAATCTCCTCTTTGGAGGAGGACGTACAGGTCCTGAAGAAGAGAGAAGGGATGAAAATTCTCTTTCTACCTTGGGATTTCCCATCAGTGATCTGCCTGCAGGAACAATGAAAAATATCCCATTGTCTGCCCTACCTAACTTTCATGGTTTATCTACTGAGGATCCTGATGAGTTTCTTTTTGAATTTGATATTTTATGCAGAAGCTATGATTATGTTACTAATGCTCAAAAGTTGAAACTGTTTCCAGCCACCTTAAAAGGGAATGCCTTGAGATGGTTCATGAGCCTTGGAAGCCAGGTAATCACAACATGGGAGCAAATGAAACAAAAATTTCTGCTTAAATATCAGGACTACTGCCGGACGAGAGAGAAGAAGGATGAATTATTCAATATGGAACAAAAATCGGACGAAAGCTTGGAGGACTACATCGAAAGATTGCAATACAACATACAGAGATCCGATCATCCAGACATAAGTAAGGAAATTCGCAAAACAATATTACTTAGAGGGTTAAGGGATGATTGTTTAAATATGTTAAATATGCTTGCTAAGGGAGATATATCTAAAGAATCATATGATGAGATTTGTGAACTTGCTAAAAGATGTTCTAGGGGAGCTGCAAGAAACAGAATAAGAGATTCCACCTATTCAAGGGTACAGAAATCAGCCAATGGAGGAGCAACAAGAGCAGAGATAGGTAATTTGCTTGAAGAATTTAAAACCGAAATGCTAAGTTCTTTTGCTTCGCAGAATGACACTTTGCAGGTTAAGAAGAAGCAGGCTGAGGCAGAAGCAACTCTGGCTGTTTACTGCCCGAAATGTAGAGATAAACATCCACTAAGGGAGTGCCCAAGAGATAAAGCACCAGTTTGCACCCTTTGTGAGAAAGATCATGAGACAGAACAATGTCCATCTCTACCGGGGATAAAAGCAGCGATGCAGCCAACAGAGGAAGAAGCTGAAGCAGTCTACCTTCTAACTCAAAGAAGACAGTGGCAACCTAAAGGGCAAGGTACGAATTCTGGTATGCCATTTAATCGTTGGAACAATTATTCTGCTTTTGGCCAAACAGGCTATCCCCCCTTCAACCAAATGCAATATCCACTTTTCAATCAAATGAGTTTCCCACCCATGCAAATGCAAAACCCTCCCTTTGTTGATCCTTCCATGTGGACTCCTTGGCCTCCACAACAACCACCTCCTTTCAATCCTTGGAACCCAAGTTGGAATAATCAATCATACCCAAATCAGATGCCGCAATTCCAACAATCACTCTCTCTGCCATCAAATGCCCCACCAAACAACCAAATGAGACCCCAACTACCTGCGCAACCAAATCCTAACCCCAACAATAAAGCTGTGCAAGTTATTGAAATTCAGAATCAGTCTATATCCCCTACTATGCAATGTAATGATATTCACTTGAGATCTGGAAGAGTAGTAGAGCCTATTATTGATGATGTAACTGATTCAGATAAAAATGAAACCGAAAAGCAAAAAGAAGCTCAACCACCGTCTAACAAAAATGTTGAATTAACTGAACCTCCATTCCCCGAGCGTTTGGTTTTAACCAAAACAGCTGAAACACCTGCTTTTAATTTTATGGGGGAATTGCAAAATTTGTATATTAAGATTCCACTTTTACAAGCATTAAAAGATGTACCAATTTATGCCAAAACATTAAGGGATATTTGTGTGAAGAAACCTGGTAGGAAAACCAAGGATCCCCTTACAGTACATGTGATGGGAGACTTGTCTGCATTAATGTCCGGAAAAACCCCTCCTGTAAAATATGGTGATCCTGGCCATCCTACTGTTACAGTTCAAATAGGTAAAGCAGTAATCCCCCGAGTTTTGGTAGATTTAGGTGCAGCAATTAATATAATGACTCTGGAAACTTCACAATTGTTACAGCTGAATAACACAATCAGAGATACACCCACCATTCTAGAGTTAGCTGACCGTTCCACAATTAAGCCAGAAGGGGTTGTTGAAGACCTGCTCATATCAGTTGAATCCTGGAAATATCCAGCTGATTTTGTTGTATTGCAAACTAAAACAAAGCTGGGGGGACATCCCTTAATTCTAGGAAGGCCATGGTTGGCCACAGCTGATGCATTTATAAGTTGTAGATCTGGTTCAATGACAATTTCTAATGGTTATGAAACAAAGCAGTTAACTCTTTATCCTCACGCTACGCCAGTAGTTAATAATGAAGATTCTATATGGATGGATTATGATGATAATGCTGTTCAGCCAATTCTAACTATAGGACAAGCTTTAACTCTTAAAGACAATACAGAAGATGAAATAATTAATAACTTTATTTGTGAACCTTCTTCTGTCATTGCTGAAACACACAATCAATTAACTGCAATTTTTGAAACTGATATACAAGAAAAGATTGAACCTGCAGATTCAGCTCAAACTTTAAACACGATCCCATCTAAGAGCGTAACGGTTGAAATTGAACCCGGTAAGACATTAAACATAAATCCTGATTTAACAGACACTGAAACAGAGCAGCTAATGAAGTTATTACACAAATATAAGGGGGCATTTGCCTGGGATTACACGGACATGAAAGGTATTTCTTCTGAATTATGTACTCATAGAATTTACATTAAAGAAGGATGCCGACCTGTTTGTCAACCCCAAAGACGAATGAATCCTAATTTACGAGAAATTGTTAAAGAAGAACTTCAAAAATTGCTTAATGCAGGGTTTATATACCCCATATCTGACAGTGAATGGGTTTCCCCGTTAGTAATTGTTCCTAAGAAAAACGGGAAATGGAGGGTATGTGTTGACTATAGGGCTTTAAACAAAGCTACCCAAAAGGATCACTTTCCCTTACCTTTCATTGATCAGGTGTTGGACAGTCTTGCAGGGAAGAAATTCTTCTCTTTTCTAGATGGATTCAGTGGTTATAATCAGATAAAAATTGCACCCCAGGATCAAGACAAGACCACTTTCACCAGTCCTTGGGGAACTTTCGCCTATAGAGTTCTCCCATTTGGATTATGCAATGCACCAGCAACCTTTCAAAGAGCTGTTATAGGAATTTTCTCAGATATGCTGAATGACTGTATGGAAATATTTATGGATGATTTTACCCCCTATGGTGTTTCTTTTGAAGAGGGATTACAAAACCTTGAGAAAGTGCTAAAAAGATGTATTCAAGCCCACCTTTCCTTAAGCACCGAAAAATGCCACATGATGATGAGTGAGGGAATAGTGCTTGGACATTTTATTTCATCTCTAGGTATTCAGGTGGATCCATCTAAAATATTAGTCATTCAGAATCTTTCTGTTCCTAAAACTCAAACTGATGTGAGAAGTTTTTTAGGACATGCTGGTTATTATAGGAGATTTATTAAAGATTTCTCTAAAATAGCTTCTCCATTGTTTGTATTGCTTATGAAAAATGCTGAATTCAAGTGGAATAGCTCTTGTCAAAAAGCTTTTGAAGAATTGAAGCATCAGCTGTCTACTGCTCCTATTTTGAGGGGGCCTGACTGGAATCTTCCATTTCACATATCCTCTGATGCTTCAGACAGTGCTATTGGAGCAGTCCTAGGACAAGAGGAAAATCATCTTCCTTATGCTATATACTTTATCAGTAAGAACATGACCTCTGCTGAGCTGAACTATACAGTTACCGAGAAAGAGTTCCTTGCAGTAATCTATGCCATTAATAAATTCAGACACTATATTACTGGTTATCCTACGTTTGTGCACACTGATCATTCAGCTATTAAATACTTAATGAACAAATCTGTTACAAATGCTAGAGTTACCAGATGGCTATTACTATTGCAGGAATTTGATATTACAATTATAGATCGGCCTGGTAAAGAAAATGTGGTGGCTGATTTTCTTTCACGGTTAAAAACTGATAATGATATTCCAGTAGATGATAGTTTTCCTGACGAATATTTGTTTGCAGTTTCTGCTCATTCTCCATGGTATGCAGATATTGCTAACTACTTGGTTGCAGGGAAACTACCAGCACACCTGTCATATAGGGAAAAAAGAAGAATTGTTCAACAAAGTGCCAGGTATAGCTGGATCAGCGGATGTCTCTTTTATATTGGGCTTGATCAGGAGATTCGAAGATGCATTAGAGAAGATGAAGTGTATGACATACTGAAAGCTTGTCATGATGGCCCTTGTGGAGGCCATTTTGCTGATAAAAGAACAACGCATAAAATTCTGAGGATGGGTTACTATTGGCCCTCACTATTCAAGGATGCAAAGAAGTATGTAAGGGCTTGTGATAGCTGCCAGAGAATGGGTCAACCCAATCATAGAGACCAAATGCCACTTAACCCCCAGGTAGTTTCTGAACCATTTGAAAGATGGGCCTTGGACTTCATAGGACCCATTAACCCTCCATCCAATCAAAGAACCTATATATTAGTCTGCACAGACTATATGACTAAGTGGGTGGAAGCCAAAGCACTTATTAGAGCCAATGAAGAGGCTGTTTTGTCCTTCTTGTTTGAAGATATTTTCACTAGATTTGGAATCCCCAGAGAGCTAGTTACTGATGGAGGACCTCCATTCAATTCTCATGGTTTTAAATCTACTCTTCACAAATATCATATTCAACATAGAATGACTACACCATACCACCCCCAGGCCAATGGGCAGGTGGAAAGCACAAACAAAGTTTTAGAGGCCATTCTAACTAAAACAGTGAAGGACAACCGAAAGGATTGGTCCCAAAGGCTCCCTGAGGCATTATGGGCTTACAGGACTACTTGGAGAAACACTACCAGTTTTTCTCCCTATGAATTGGTTTATGGTAAAAATGCTATTTTTCCTGTGGAATTTGAAATTAAAACTTTAAAGACTTCCTTAGCTGTTAATCTTGATTTGAATGATGTGCAGACAGCTAGATTGCAGCAACTTTTGGAGTTGGACGAAAAGAGATTGGATGCCATTCACCAAACAAACATGATTCAGCAACAAAGGATGAAATGGCATGACAAAATTATCAAACACAAGCAGTTCCAAAAAGGTAATTGGGCCTTGCTGTATGATTCACGGTTTGAAAATTTTCAGGGAAAGCTACGCACACGTTGGCTTGGACCATATGAAGTAGAAGATGTCTTTCCAAATGGAACGGTAAGACTTGTAACAATTGATGATGCTAAAACACCTCTACTAGTCAATGGCCATAGGCTCCGTTTATATGAGCGCCCTGTTTCTAGAGAAGATTTCAAGACTGCTTGCATGACTGATATTCATTATCTTTTTCCAGGGGAGTCTTCTGCTCCTCACAGCACTTAATTTTCTGCACTATATTTTTAGTAGTAGATTAGATTTAGCACTAATAATCCCTGTCAAGGATTGGCATGTTACAATTGAATTTTGCAGATTCTGGAAAGGCAATAAGGAGGACTGATTCATCATGAGAAGATCTGAAGCTTTAAATCAAGAAGCTTCCGCCCATCATTTTATCCTCTTCCCTAATCATTCCCACCACTCCCGAAATATCTTCTTTCAGTCTGCGTTACCCATCCCTTACTGTTGAAATAAACCCTTATCATTCACAGACCTAAGTCAGTTATCACAATTTCCTGATTTTTCCCGTGGCTGAAACACCTGTTTTAGCAACGTAACACCAATTTTTCCCGTTGCTGAAACACCTGTTTCAGCAACGTAACACCAATTTTTCCCATTGCTAAAACTCCTGTTTCAGCAACATAACACCAACTTTTTCCGTTGTTGAAATACCTGTTTCCGCAACATACCATTGATTCTACCCATTGCTGAAACACCTGTTTCAGCAATACATTATCAATTTCCCCCGATTGATGAAACACCTGCTTCAGCAATGTATCGTTCGTTGTCAGTTGCTCAAACATCAGTCTCAGCAACTTGATTTTATCAAAGCAGCATCTCTCTTTGACGACATATAAGTTTTCTGGTCCTTCATAACCATATTTCAGATCCTTTTGGTGAAAAATTACTTGCAGTATACCAGAATCAATTACACAGACTCTTCTATGATCATTCAAGGCTATTGCAACCAACACTTCGAGTTATTAATTAAAGGTAAAGTATGAGGTATATGGTTTTAATGTAATTCGGTTAAAACATATTAAAAGAGAAGATTTCATGTCATAAATGATTGCATATCTCCCCGCGTCCAATCACTATCATACCATACGTAGGAGGGGGGAATTCCAAAAATGGAATGATTATTTCGCATGCACCAACCTGCCGCCGGCTATCATACCCATTTTTGCCGTCATTTAGACTACGCAGCCATTGTTGCAACTACTAAGTCTGATCAGGGTCTGAGAGTACTGAATTGTGCTTCTGCGGAAAAACTTAGAGCTTTAGCCATGGGAAAGGCGGCCATTAGAAATGAGCCCGGCTCCATAAGTCTTCTACAGCTCTTTCCTGAAGCATATCAGATCTTCCAACGAGCAGGGTGGACAGCATATTTCGAAAGGTTGGGAGATTTTAACGCAGAGGACGTATTAGAATTCGCACAGAACTTTGAAGGCAATTTCTCAGTGGTCCGAGGGGTTCGAATCTCAGTGACAGAGGATGACATAGTTCAGGTATCAGGGTTGCCAGCTGAGGGCATTCGCTGGTTCAGCAGGAAGACGGTCGTTCTTAACGCGCAACAAGACTTTTTGCGCCCGGACGAGCAAGTGGAACCTAGAGGCCGCGGGGTCAGTCTGCATTCACTTCCTCAACCATGGCCATCAGTGGCAGAATTCGTCAAACACTACCTCACATGCGAAGGGCGTTATCAGGTAGTGTACAATCACGACTTTGTTCTGCTGAATCATTTGAGAAATGGAAGATTGGTTAATATACCCTATTACCTGCTTGGTTGTATTAAAAATATGTCGTATTACTGTAAGCAAGCCAAAACTCCCATGACATCCCTTACCCATCATCGCTTATGTCAGCTGTTAATACAGAGGGGTTTTGCTCAGCAAAATCCCCCTCTGCAGGTCCTACCTGAAATTCCTCTCCAGGCCCTACCTGAAATTCCTTTGCAGGCCCCACCTGAAGCTCCTCTGCAAGCCTCACCACAAATTCCCCAACCACCTGAAGCCCCTTTGCAAGCCCCACCCGAAACCCCTCAACAGGAGAAAACGTCCCAATTGTCTGAAAATCCTCATGAAAAACAACAGGAGGAAACCCTGAATTCTCCCGTCAACCCAACCCCGAGCTCGCCACAGTTAGCAGAGCTAACACCCTCTACTATTCCTGTCCCTAGTGATGATTCTCCAACACCCCCTTCTTCACCCATTAAGAAAAAAAGGAAAACCCCAGCAGTCACAAGTTCTAGACCACGGACAAGGTCCACATCCAAAATTCCTATCTCTCCGCAAAACCCTGTCCTGAAGAAAAAGCACTCCCATTCGAGAAAAAGGAAAGGCAGCGATTTTGCTGCCTTCCTACCAAAAAGAAAGAGGACAAAGACTGTTGAGGCAGAATTTACCTCCATTTTCCCTAACCCTGCCACTATTGTATTGAAACCCTTATCCCCATCCCGAACTCCTCAGCCGGCTTCGTCCGAAGACACTGTCCCACAAAAATCAGTACCTCGGGATAATACGACAATGGTTATGAATCAAGAAGTGACTGCTCCACAAGAACCAGTCACTTGCCCAGCGACTGTAACACAAGAACCAGTCGCTGAGGAAGAATAATACACCAAGCAGGTTGATAACGGGAAATGCCCAGTGACTGTTCCACAAGAACCAGTCACTGAGGCAGCAGAATTTACAGAGCAGGTTGATATTGAAAAATGCCAAGTGACTGTCCCACAAGAACCAGTCACTGAGGCAGAGGAATTTACAGAGCAGGTTGTTAGTGGAGAATGCCCAGTGACTGTTCCACAAGAGCTAGTCACTGAGGCAGAAGAATTCACAGAGCAGATCAATACTGAAGAATGCCCAGTGATTGTTCCACAAGAACCAGTCACTGAGGCACAGGAACACAACAAGCAAGATGATAGTGGGAAATGGCCAGAGATTGAAATGATAGAACTAGAGACTGAAATGCCAGAACTAGAGACTGAAATACCAGAGCTCGAGATGGAAATACCAGAATTGGAGATTGAAGTGCAGGAATCCATTCCTAACCCGGTGGATGAAACACAAGAACCACCCACTGTGGTACCAGAACTGGAAACCGGAACACAAGATTCCATTCCTAACCCGGTGGATGAAACACAAGAACCACCCACTGTGGTACCAGCATTAGTCACTGAGAAGCAAGAATTCATAGGGGAAATACAAGCACCACTCACCGTGGTATCAGAACTAGTAGCTGAGGAACAAGGATTCATTCCTGACAGAGCACGAGGACTATTTACTGTGGTATCAGAACTAGTTTCTGAAGAACAAGAATCCATTCCTGGCACGATGGATGAAACACAAGAGGCACCCATTGTGGTGCAACAACCAGCTACCACTGGGCACCAGCAAAATATTCCAGCAGAAACAACTAGCATACAAGGCCCACATACGATGGCATCTCTACTGTAGGAAAATGAGTTCCTGAAGTCTGAAATAGAAGCCTACAAAGCTGAGTTAGCCATGGCTCGAGAGGCTTTTGAAAAAGAACTCAATCTCCATACATTAGCACAAGTAGCCTCAATGCAGAACATGGAGACATGTATAGAATATATGTGCAAGGAGTGTGGCACAATTTATCAGAATGCAGGCTATAAAGTAGTTGAAATTTCACTCCCTGAGACAATTATGACAGAGGGAACACAAGAGGAATGCCCCACTGCTCCACAAGAACCAGTAGGACCTCCTGTGATGCAAGAAGAAGAAGAAGAAATCGAACAAGAGATATCTCATCCCTTGGGGACTGATGCAGCAATCCCGGCAGAAGAAACACTGCCAGAGCACACCACTATTGATTCAGACATTCCAGCAGAAGAACAATTGCCAGAGCACATGATTATTGATTCAGATATTCCAGCTGAGGAAACATCGCCAGAGCATACTACTACTGAAACAGCTGTTTCGGCAGAAGAGACACTGCCTCAGCACACTACTGGTGCAAGTATCCCAACAGAAGAAATAATGCCTCAATGCATTTCCTCTGAGGCAGCCATACAGACAGAGGGAATAGTGCCTAAGCCTACTACTTCTGTTAAAAAGACACAGACTCAGCTATGGGACCCATTGGAACAATTCAACAGATGGAAGAAGGAACATGCTGAGAAACAGGATATAGTATTACAACAGCATAAGTTGCAATGGCAAAACTTTGTATACACTAACTGGGAGAACTTAGAGCAATTACTGCAAGAGCACAGGGAACATAAGAAGGAAGCCAGACAGTCTAAGGAACGGATAGCCCTGATGTTTTCATTGGTAAGGAAGTTGATGGTCACACGCAAACCTTCTGTAAATTATGCTCTTTTTCTTGCTGAACGACTAGCTTATTTTCAAATTAAATCACTAGCACAGGGTAGACCACATGAAGTATTGACTTCAGAAAATTTTGTTGAGACCTTCAAGGAGGCCCCTGAAAGCGACCAGCATCTGCTGTGCGAACTCTACCTTCATAATGAAGCCATGCCTGAAGAAAGAAGAATTAATCTTATTCCAATTGCAGGGGACATACAAATTAGGGCATTTTCTTCATTTTTGTCTAATCAGCTCACTTGGCAGACTGCATTCAATACAAGCAGTCATAATGAGGAGAATAAACTCCTGTGGATTAGGCCAGAGCCGGCAAGCCCAGCCATGTTTATAGCACAGTACTATGAGTTCTTGCAGAAGCCAGGTATGAGCGAGCACATAGAGCAATTACAGGCTTCAATCCTTTTCAAGTGTCAAGAGCATATTCGAATGAAGGGTCCTGCTGCACTAAAGGCCAATGATCTCTTTTGGCAGCATTCAGATAAGGAAAGACAGGACTATCATCCTTTTAACCCTCTCAATTTTCATGCTGCATTGTATAGAGTCCCTAAGTATATTGATTGCATTCAGCATTGTGGAGTCAACTGGATTGGGTATCATTTCCGTTTTCCAAGCTTATGGCTGCCTTCTGAAAAATATCAAAATCATTACTTGTTGACTGACGAAGAGGAAGCCTCGGCATGGCAACAGTTGCAGACCAACAGCGGATTTCGAGCTCCTACAGATGCCACTTTCTCCAGCTACTGCTTGAGTAATCTGCATTGCCAGTCCCAGTACTCAGACTCTGATTCAGACGAAGGGGTTGCCTGAGGACATGCAACATTTTTAGCTGGGGGGGATGTTAGGACTCCAATATGTACCATTTTGTTATATATTTTGATATCATTTTGCCCTCAAAACTATGAGCTTCAATGTCTTTTTCATTCACTATATCCTAAGGTATATGGAAACCTTCTCTTTATTATATGGTTAATCTATTTTACATTTAATTCCATAATACTCTTATATTTTATCAACTATTGAAGTGCATTGTTGCTAACATAAGTTGAAGATCGCAGATAAAGTTATATGCCTTGATGAGAACGAGCGGCTGTAGCTGAAACAGCTGACTAAGTTGCGGGAACAGCCAACTACTTGCTGAAACAGCTGGTCCCGTTGCTGAAACAGCTGGTCCCGATGCTGAAATAGTTAACTCAGCTGCTGAAACAACCGACACAGCACGCAAATTCCATTTTGCGTAATTTGCGATTCTGAAGAACTTTTTGTGGATAATAGTAGCAAGCCGAGGATATGGTTACCGGAATTATTGTAAAGATAGCATGACTGTTGTAACAGTAACTCTTTCTAAAGAAGAACAGAGTAGTTTTGTTTTGAACAGAATCAAGATATCCGCTCTTGTGTAAATTTGTAAATGATGTCTCCTCTTTAAAAAGAGGAGACATCATCATTAGAAGGGAGCGAATTGTATTTTTGAGAACAACATTGTGTGAACAGGAGCTAGTCTCCTTCTTGTATGTACCAGTTTTCTTGACAGATGAATAAAGACTTGTTTTGAGCATTCTCGTTTAATTCTTTCTCTCGGGGAATCTTGTGAGAAGGAAAGGGCCCTCCTTCCTCACAAGATCCACCCCTTTATTCTGTAGTTGTTTATTTCTTTGCATTGTAGTTAATTCTGTTGCTGAAACACTAGTTACATGGTTTGTGATGCTCTGTTTCTTAGCGCTACATGTATTGATTGCACGAGTGGATGATGAGAGCATGTGCTGAAGATCTCTGTACATAGAGATAGGGTCTTGCTCCCATTGATTGCCTTCTTTTACTTGCAGTGTGATTGGAACGAGAGGCTAAGTGCTGAAGATTCCTGTTCCTGGGAATAGGGTCTTGACCTCTTAAGGTTACTTCTTTTGCAGTGTGATTAGTGCCAGGCAGCAGGTGCTGAAGTTCCCACTAAGGAATAGGGTCCTGTTCCTGCTATAGTTGAATGATTTCTTTTTCCATACATTTATTTTCCCTTTGCTGTAACAGAGAAATCGTGTCTGCTATAAGTTAATTTACTTCAGCTTTAATTAAGTAGACTGTGAATTAGTAGATTGCTGAATTTAACAGTTGTGTGTGACTTTCTCTTACTACAACATTGAACTGCTTTCGAAATTGAGCATATCCAGTGCGTTATTACCTTTGGAATAAAAAGACCTTCTCGGGTTGACAATTTATGTGGAGCTCGAATTGTGAAAACAATTAGAGCGGCCAACAACCACTACCTCCAATACTGGAGCATTGGAGCCACTACTTGCTCAAAATAACTAGCTTATCTTTCTAATTCCTTGCGGGAGGAGCCAAGGTGAAAAGTCTTTTTCTCATACAATGAAGGTGTATGTATAACCAATGGGGTGATGCTTCACCTCTTTGTGACCCTTCGACTGCCCTCGTAACTGTTTGACTTCATATGGATTTTTGAATTTATATGACTCTTAATCTTTTGTATTTGTTTTTTGAACTTCCACTTTGCAATACATTTTGAAAAGATAATTACATAATCCACAATAATGATGTGGCATATCATGAATCGTGATAGGACATGACATGGAACTAATGAGATGGACTTCATGATGATGTGGCAGTGCCAAGTTTTCCTTCTTGTTGTTTCTTTCCTTTTTTCTTCAATAAGATATGTATCCAATGTTTCATCTTCATGAGAGATATGTTTTTCTCTTCATATCTACACTCCAAAGGGTTGTCAATCAGATGGAGTCTTCATGCAGTCTTGATATTTGGTCTTCTATTGTAATCCAGTGTTCCTTTGTCTTCTCGCCTGATGATCATCTTATCTCTTAAGTTCCATATGTGTCTTCTAGAATGTACTCCTTCTCCATCTCTTTCTTCATCATCTTTCCATAGCATGATAGAGTACCTGCATCTGCAATCCACTCATGAAAAGATGACATCATTCTGGTAAAACCCTAGTCTACGAGGGTGCATATTGATCCACTGACTAAGCCAGAATTGGGTGACAAGCTGGGAAAGAGCCTCAATGACTGCACAATTGCATAAATCAAGTAGTTAGGGGTGAAGCTTGAGCCTTGAGATTGTGCAATGCGCAGTTCAGGCTAGATCAAGGAAGAAAATTGCACAATACGGGAGCTTAGTGTGACGGGTCGAGGGGTTGGGCACTTGATTAGCCTATTTCAAAGTTTTGTAGAAAATTTGTGATAGGTTAACCCGATAATGCAATATAAATCAAAGCAGAATACTATAACCTACTTCTACTATCAATTTGCAGAAGCTTAAAGATCGAGCTAAAAAATATAACCAGAAGAAGAAGAATCAATGGCACAATACACATGAAAATAATTTGGGAAAGCCTTAGCTAAAAATGCCACACTATTGTATTATCATACATGGTGGAAATACATAGGAATTATACAAAGCCTTAACTCTTACAGCTAGCCAGCTCTCAGTACAATCCTCATAGATGCTCATAGGAAATCTTGGCTTCTCTCCAACCTTCCTCTCTACCCTCCAAGCTCCTATTTCCTTGCATTGTTCCTTGTGGATGATTAGCCTTTTACCAAGTGGAAAACCAAGCCTTCAAAACTGCACAATCCTCAAGGATGAATCCTTGACTGCATGCATGAGTTTTCTCCTTGAGAAAACACATGCAAATGATAGTACATTGTCCTTGAACATTAATCTCAACTGGGTCTTTCTCAGAATAGGCATGCATGAGTTTCTGATGAGGGAATCTTCAGTTAATTGGAGTATCACTAGTTGAGCGCATTAATGCATCAACTGACTGTTAACTCACTATTAGTTCCTCAAACAGTTTGGAACTAATTTAACTGGACTTAACTCAGTAAAATGAGTTAATTAATTACAACTCAAATATAACTCAATCTTATCTCCTTAATTTAAGGGATAACTCTTACATGACTTCAGAAAGACTTCTAACTTGAATTTCTCCAACTAATTAATTTAAAATAAATTAATTAATTATTTCCAAGTAGCTGTTAAGACTAAATTCGATTTTAATTCACAATTTAATTCAAGGACAAATTAAATTGAAATATTCTTGTTGCCATATATCAACACTCCCTCTCAACAAGAAAGAGATTATCTGCCACCCCGATCCTGTCTCTTTGGAACTCGAATTTACACTTCGACAATGTTTTTGTCAAAATGTCAGCATCTTTATCCTTTGTCGAAATATATTGCAGCAACATGATCCTCCTCTTGACCTGTGAAATCCATGGGCAACAAATCTTGCCTTATGCTTCTCCACACTACCATCAACAACTTGCTTTACCTTGTAAAGCCAACAGGAACTCACAACTAACTTGTTCTCTGGTCTTGGAACCACGTCCCAAACACTGTTACGAACTATGGAGTCATACTTCTCCACCATAACATCAACCCAAATCAGTTGCTGCACTACTTCCTCAAAGGAAGATGGCTCGGTCTCAACACATTCCCCAGCAAGGGCCATGTATCTAGTGTACCTCTGAGGTGACCTCCTCTGTCTATGTTGAGAAGATGGTGCTCCCACATTCTCTCTCGCATCTCCAACAATCTGTGAGCTTCTCTTGTGTGCTTTCGTCCATCTCTAGAAGACTCTGCTTGAGTGGATGTCTCCACTCCTGGAACCTCTACATGCAACTGCTTCGCATCAGTCTAAGGCTCCTCCTCCTTAGGAACCAACAGTTCCTCCACAACCTGTAGTTGGAGCTCCCTCTCAAGGGAAACTCACATGGCCTTCTGCCCATCAAACTTGAGATCTTTGCGAACCACTGTCCTTTGACTGGTAGGCAAGTACACCCAATAGTTGTGAGGTGTATCAGTGTACCCCACAAATATCCCCAACTCTGCTGTCGGTTCAAGCTTCTTCCATGCATCCTTTGTCACATGGCAATATACCGATGAGCCAAAGATCCTGAAGTGATCCACATCTAGTCTCTTACCGGAGAAAGCTTCCTTTGGTGTCTTCATCCCAAGTATGCAATGTAGGCTTCTATTATGAAAATAGACCACTGTGTTGCATGCCTCAACCCACAAGTGAAGTGGTAGGCCTTGGTCATGCAACATTTCCTGTGCTTCCCCTACAATAGTTCTGTTCTTCTTCTCGGCCACCCCATTCTGCTGTGGGTTATGAGGTGTCGTCAACTCTCGTTTTATTCATTCTGTTGCACATAAGTCCTTAAACTCTTGAGAGACATATTGTCCACAGTTCTCACTTCTCAAGGCCTTGATCTTCTTCCCTGACTCTTTCTCGACCAAAGCTTTGAACTCACAAAGCTTTGTGAAAGTTTGGTCCTTCTTTTGCATGAAATAAATCTAGCATTTACAAGAATAGCCATCAATGAAAATCACATAATACCTTTTCTTTGCTGTGGATTCCATCAAGAATGGTCCACATAAATCAGTATAAACTCGCTCTAAGATAGCCTCTGCTCGACTGTCTCGATCATGAAAGGAAGACTTGGTGTACTTTCCCAAGGTACAACCTTTGCATGTGTAAACTTGCTCAAGTTTACCTTTGGGAAGTCCTGTAGATATCTGTTGCATTATCTTCAAAGCTCCATGATGCAAATGGCCCAACCGCCTATGCCACAACTCGCCAATGTCTTGGCTTTGCACCAATTCTGCTTTCGTACTCAATGCTGCACAATCATCTACCTCTAGTTTATAAATATTATTCACCTGAATCCCTATCCTCTTGGTCTGACCAGTGTCTATGTGTCTTAGGAATGCCTTTCCTTTACTGAAGACAACATCGTAGCCTTTTTCCTCCAACATCATGACCGATACCAGGTTCATCTTCAGTCCAGGCACATACATCACATCTGTCAAGGTGAGAGGAGCTCCATGCTCCCTTTGAAAACTAACCGTGCCCACTCCTGAAACACTATACCTTCCGTCGTCACCCATCTCTATGTGCATCTTGAGGTCTTTCTCCTCCAAGGCACTGAATAAATTTTTATCACTGGTCTTGTGGAATGAGGCTCCACTGTCAAGACACTAGACACAACCCATCATCGATGACACCATGCGTGCGATGAGGGTAAATTCCATTTCGAACTGAGAGGCTAATGCCTCACCTTCTGATCCTTCTGAGGATCCCTTCTTGGACTTCTTTGATGGGAAATTAGTCACATAATGTCCCATCTTGTGACAATTAAAGCATCTTACTTTAGACATGTCACCCTTCTTCCCTCCATGAGAAGAAATTGATTTGAAATGGGAAGCCTTACCCTTCCCTTTCCTTGCCTTACTTGCTAAGGCCATATTTTATTCATCATAATTCTTGGATGAAGAATCATATCGTGTGCTCCTCCTGATCTCCTCCTGCATAAGATTCGACCATAATTGTTCCCAATCCGACAGTTTCTCCCTTCCAGTCACATAGTCCTGGTAGCTATTCCAACTCTTTGGAAGGCTAAGGAGAGCGAAGCTCACCATATCATCATTAACAGTAGTTTTTCCCACACTGCCAAGCTCATCTCTGCAGGTGGTGAGCTTGTTCATATATGTGGAAATAGTATCACCCTTCTCCATCTTGATTCTTCGAAGCTTATCCTTGAGTTCCAATTTCATCTGGTCTCTACTGTTCTGGTAGAGGTCCTTCAATGTCTTCCACATTGAAAATGGAGTATCCTTCTCATGGAGACTCGAGACAATATGGTCTTGAAATCCCTCAAGGATGATCCATCTCGCCTTCGCCACACACTTCTTCCACTTAGCCAACTCTTGTGCATTACTTGAAGCTAGCTTTGGGATTTCTTGATCAATGAATTCCTTCAAGCCATTGTCTTCTAATATAGCCTCCATTTTATCTTTCCACACTATGTAATTTGAGCTACCTTCCAAGGCATACTCGAGTCACAAGCCATAGAATGCCATTGGCCAACCTTGAAGTATCATATGAATTCGATTTGCATCTGCAACCCCGAACTTCAAACTTCAAATTCTCTTCTCAGTATACTGTTCACAGCTTCAATACCATGTAGAAAATCTGTGATAGGTTAACCCGATAATGCAATATAAATCAAAGTAGAATACTATAACCTACTTCTACTATCAATTTGCGGAAGCTTAAAGATCGAGCTGAACAATATAACTAGAAGAAGAAAAATCAATGACACAATACACATGAAAATACTTTGGGGAAAGCCTCAGCTAAAAACCCCACACTATTGTATTATCATACATGGTGGAAATACATAGGAATTATACAAAGCCTTAGCTCTTACAGCTAGCCAGCTCTCAATACAATCCTCACAGATGCTCACAGGCAATCTTAGCTTCTCTCTAGCCTTCCTCTCTGCCCTCCAAGCTCCTATTTACTTGCGCTTTTCCTTATGGATGATTAGCCTTTTACCAAGTGGAAAACCAAGCCTTCAAAACTGCACAATCCTCAAGGATGAATCCTTGACTGCATGCATGAGTTTTCTCCTTGAGAAAACACATGCAACTGATAGTACATTGTCATTGAACATTAATCTCAACTTGGTCTTTCTCATAATAGAGATGCATGAGTTTCTGATGAGGGAATCTTCAGTTAACTGGAGTAGCACTAGCTGAGTGCATTAATGCATCAACTGACTGCTAACTCACTATTAGTTCCTCAAACAGTTTGGAACTAATTTAACTGGACTTAACTCTGTAAACTGTGTTAACTAATTACATGATCTAGATTTAAACAGGAACGCAACAAATTATAGAGATAACCATGAACACAGATATGCAGCGGAAATCATACTTCATTTCATTAATGTAAAATACCGAAATATGCTTACAAAGAGTAATGGAAATAAACCATCTAGGGCGATGGTAGCTTATCTCTGAGAAGAGATGTGGTGGCTACATGCCTCTGAACTGTGTTACAATGAGGCTTGAAGGCCTATTTATTGTTGAGAAACAATGGAAAACCCTTAACATTCCAAAACCTAACCCTAGAAGATGAAACGCCAAACTGTGGGCCTCGTTTGGGTAAATTGGTACATCAACTTCCCGGGGTCGTAACTTTGGCATACGATCTCCATTTGACAACGTACAATAGCTCGTTAGAAAGATCTATCTGAGCACTACCACTTTCCCCAGATTTCCCAAAAAACGTCGTTTAGGGCCTCAAAACGGCTCTGGAAGTTCAGGACCTGAAAAACTGCTAAAAATAGTAAACTGTGCTACAATTTAGGAAACTGAAAAAGCTGAAAGAGACAGTTGTGGGGGTCCAAATGGGATAGGTGGGTGGCCACAAACATCCACTTGGATCATTAGAACTCAAATATAACTCAATCTTATCTCCTTAATTTAAGGGATAACTCTTGCATGACTTCAGAAAGACTTCTAACTTGAATTTCTCCAACTAATTAATTTAAAATAAATTAATTAATTATTTCCAAGTAGTTGTTAACACTAAATTCGATTTTAATTCACAATTTAATTCAAGGACAAATTAAATTTGAATATTCTTGTTGCCATATTTCAACAAGTTCTAAAGGATAGTGGAGCCTAGGTGATTGCACCATTGTGCAGTTCAAGAGCTCTTAGTTGAGGCTTGAGCCTTGAGACTATGCAATGTGCAGTACTGAGTGGGTAGGAGAGAGAAATTGTGTAGTTTTGGGAGTGAGTGAGCTAGGATGAGGGACTTTGGACTAGTTCAACTAAAAGCGTAGTTTTGGGAGTAAGAGCAAGCTTGGTGATTGGGAAGTTGTGAAGTTCAAGAGCTCGGGTTTTGAGCTTGAGCTCATTGGTTGTGCAATGCACAGTTGGGGCCAGGCCAAAGGGCCTAATTGCGCAATTTTGGAGGCCAATATTGAGGCTTGAGCACTGAAACTATGCAGTGCATAGTCTTGTGAGGCAGGAACTGCACATGGTGCACTGTTAAGAGGAAAGGTTGCAGCTTAAGGGGTGGAACTACGCAACGTGCAGTTGAAGAAGGCCAGATTTTTGAAGAATGTAGCTAGGTTCTATATTCATAATTGTACTTGAGCGATAATGACATATATTTATTAAAATAAAGAAAAATATTTTTTGTTATAAATAAAATTGACTTATTAAAGCAGGGTTTCATGCTTGGGTAATTTTTCATAGGTTAAGCCTCCATTGTAGGCTTTTAGGATTTTTAAGTCAAATTAAAAATCTCTTTTGTTATGTCAAAAAGCTTCCTCCATCAATTCACCTTGTAGTCGACCTCCAAATTAATATTCTATAAGTCAACTTATCAAATAAACTCAAGTCGGCTTACTTCATAGTGGGAAGCAACTATAAATATGCATGTAGACTTTGCTCAACATGAGGAGACAAGATACCATTTTGGTGAATTTAGAGTGAAGAATAATTCAAAGTTTCAAGAGGTCGATGTCTCATTGCAGGCCAAAATATTTTAAGGTTACCATAGAACTGAACTATAAGACTAGGCTACCACAGAACCAAAATTTTGAGCTACCACAAAATCAAAGTTTGATACTATTACTGAAATACTACAGGATCGAAATATATAATTGTTACAAGATCATTAAAGGATCCATTTATGATACTACTACTAACTGAAGTATGACTAGGATACTTAGGGATGCCACAAAACCGAAGCATCATTTGGTTGCCACAAAACTAAAGTATGGCATGAAAAGGTTGACTTGATGGATAGAAGTAATCTTTGGTCTAGGTTATGAGAGTCTTGGTCATCTCAGTTTTGTTTTGAATCTACTCAAGGAAGAATTATTGATTGGGTTTTCCCCTACTTAGGGGTTTTTCCCTAGTTGTGTGCCTACATATAATGTCATCCTTAGTTTATTGATTGATATTAGTCTTGATGATAAGAACAAGATAAATTGAAAGAAGAAAACTAATAATGAAACATCACAAGATAATGTCATAATAAGAGAAATAAATTAATTTTCCACCCTAATGGATTTCTCAACATGGTATCAGACCTATGGTGAAAGAAGGTTGAAGATCACCTTGTTGGCAAGAAGGAAATGCAATCTTAAAATAAAAGGTTACTCCCTAATATATACATTGAAGGACCGAATGGTTAATTAAAGAGCCCATGAAAAATCAAGTTATCTGAAGTAGAAAGCAAAGGTGTAAGGCTCCTTTAAGTAGTCTGAAATCATCATATTTTCTGTGCCACAAAATCTTGTGAATATAACATCATCAGTCATCAAAGAAGCTAACTATACATAAATATATTGAGTGAGAGAAGATCCTTTGTTCAAAAATATGAACCTCAACAATGATAAAGAAATCTGACCTTGGACTGTCATAGAAATTCAAAGGAAAAGATCTGAATGAAAGAGATTGATCCTGGTAATAAAAAAGGACAATCATCCTAGGCACATTCTGGACAGTATCTAATCTCGAAGTCTCCTCAAACAAAGGGTATTCAACATTGTAGGAACCAACTCAAAGAAAGCAAGTAAGTATTGTAATTGTTCCTTAGAAAATGCATATTCAACAAGTCTAATGGACTATCAAATCAAAGTAAACATTAGGTACGTATGTTTATTTTATTTAAATGAGCTTCTAGATTTTTAATATATTTAATATTATAAATTCCTGGATGATCCATATAATCCTTATTTATAGTTAGTCTAAGGTAAATACTATAATCCCTAGATTACATACGAAAAACTCATATAAGAACCTTAATCCTTATCTTCTAGGGTTTATAGGTAATCTAGGATGTCAAGTAAAATCCTAGTGTTGATTGGAAGAAAAGATAACTTGATTTTTGATATCCTAGGATTCCATCCTCCATTGTTGCATAGAAAATCTAGATTGAAAATTAACATCATGTTCTTGGTATCACATGTTTTTCTTGAAAGTATTTATTACAGGTATAAAATATCATGGCTTAATACAAAGAGAGCACTTCAAGGAATCCCTACAAGGTTTGTTAAGAAACATCTCTAGGTACGTCTTAGACTATACACTTTATGAAGTTCTCTTAATATAAAAGGTACGTTCATCATCTTTTGAAATTTGCGTTAAATTACTAACATTGTTGTGTCTAGCTCCTTGAATAATAATGATTCTTATTTGGGTGATTACTCATTAGATAATTCTACCCTCTTTATGCATTTGATCATTCTTATGGAACGGCCTAAAAAGGTTATCTATAAATACCTAACCTAAGGGTAAGTTGATGCTAATGTGAAAACCCTAGTTTGCTTAGGGCTACTGATGAAATCTAGAAAATTCTATTGTTTTGATGTTTGGAGTTTTGATGATCTCATTTTTAGAGTTTTGGTGGAAACCCTAGTCCTTTAGGGTTGGATGGTAATTTCTGACCTTTAGAGTCTTTGGAATATTAGGGTTTTCTATGTTATGTATTGAAACCCTATATCTTTAAGGTCTAGTAGATTCTTATTTTAGCAAAGATGACCTCCTAAGAATGAAACCCTAGAGATTTGTTTTTCCATCTGATCAAAGCCCTAACATATTTGGAATTATTATATGTCTAACTTTAATGTTTGGATATTTTTGGTTCACTTGATATATATGCTTGTGCATGAATTTCCTAGATGTGTATATGTGCTAACCTAATTGTTGATGCTTGTTGTTATAGGGTTTGTATTTAAGCCCTAGTATAAATTTGATATTCTAGGATATGGTGATATTATTTCCAATGTTATGATGAATCGGGGGTTTGCAAAAAACCCCAGCAGAATTTGGTCATATTGTTGAAACCTTAAATTGTGTTGTGATTAGTTTTGATTATTGATATATAAGGCTTAGTATCTCTAAGATGGAATCTAGGGTTTTCATTAAATCATATTCAATGTCTAACATATGAATTCTAAAGTTGTTAGATGCATTGTATAAATATACTTTTTTGAATTACTTCTAGGATTTTCAATATGTCATATAAGAGTCTATCGTATCCCTGAAATAAATATTAAGACCCTAGATATAATGAGACCAATATTTTGGTTAAGTTACTGATATGATCTAAGGTTTGTAACAAAACCTGAGCAAGAAATTGAAGTATAGAAGTATAGTCTCTTGACGATTATGAACCTAACTAATTTTAGGTATTTTTGTATCTAAAGTCTAATGTATGGCTATGAAATAGTTAACTTCATGCTTCTATATATGTATTTCTAAAAGCTAAGTTGCTGGGAATTTTCAGAAATTTTGCTAAGTGTGGGATCAATGAAATTGATGTGAACAATGATAGGACTTGCATTAGAGGAAATTTCAACCTAAAAGTGGCCTCCTAAGGAAAAATAATAAAACAATAGTTAAAATAATAAAATAAGAGTTATGAATTTTGGAGGGAAAAAATAATTTTTAAATTGTATTTTTTTATTATCTCCTTATATTTTTACTCAAATTTCAATTGTAGACACTTGTTGGATGCAGTATTAAATTCTACATCCGATGAGTACACATTATGCATACTTTTGAGAAGACCCACATTGATAAAAATTGCAGTTAAATTAAAAAAGTTTGTTGAACACATATTTAAAGGATTTTGAACACATTTTTTTAATGTATCTACAATTTTTATCAATGTGGGCCTTCTCAAAAGTATGCATAATGGGTACTCATTGGATGCATAATTTAATTATGCATCTAATGAATATCTACATTTGAAATTTGAGTAAACATATAAGGAGATAAGCCAAAAATACAATTTAAAAAAGTGGTTTTTTTCTTTTCCCTCCAAAATATTTACATGTACCTCTTTTTAAATTTAAAGGATTTTGATTGGTTTACATATTATGACATGGAAATTACATGAACATTTCATGGACACTTTTAGGTTGAAATTTCTTCTAATGATTGTGATCACACACTTAGACACTTGACGACACAACATAGATCATCTAGAACACATTAACACATACTTCCCTTAGTGTGACGACCTTTGCGTCAACTTATGACAAGTGTGACACTAAAGATACACTTTGTGACGATAACGACGACACTTGTGCAATAGTGTGTGAAACTTTGGAAATGAATGTGAAACATGCCTACATGATAAGAAAAACTCATCGTCACAAATATTTCCTCTTGAAACAAACCAAAACTCCACTTTACATGATGAGCAGTAATTCCCAGGCCAAAATATGACACTTTCTATATGAAAGCAAAGGTGTGAACAACACTTGTGATATGCAAATGACGATGAAACCAACACATGTGAAAGAAAAAAATAACATGAAAATGACACTAAATAAAGGAAAAGAAAGCAAAAGTGACAGTCATAAAAATAAAACAATACTTGCGACGGTAAGAGTGCACAAAAGAGAAAATTGGAGAAACTCACCAAAATAGAGGTATGATCGCAAACAAAGTGAGGAACTGTCAATGTCAGTGTGCACTGGCTTTCGATATGGTTTGGAAATTGCACTAGCATAGTCTTGATGGACTGTGCTATGCTTGTTCAAGCTTTCGTGAAAGAATGTGTTCATGGAATTGTTGCAGATTGAGCATGTGTGAGAAAGTGACTTCAACACTTCTAATCCAAGGAGGGAGCTCAAAAAGCATCATTTGACCAAGAAGTCCATATGCAACGATTGATCACAAGGTCCACAGTAGGCTCCAAAATTCGAGTGTATGAAAAATTTTGGAGGGTGTTTGTCACAGTGACAATAGGTCTAAACATCATTCTATCTTCGATATGACTCTAGTTAATAGGTATTTTACACTTTCACCCATACAACACTTCAAAAGGGATCATTCTTAAAGAAGCATGCTAACTGTTATTATGGAAAAATTCCACCAGGTGGAGATATTCTTCCCTCTTGGTAGGTTGTTGCATAACGTACATCCTTAACATGTCCTCTAATACTTGGTGATGGGAATCTAAATTATACACAAATTATGGCCCATCAAACCTTTCTTAGGCACATAGAGGCTATATTGCATAGATTATCCTGTATTGTTACAGGACTGTCCAAAATTATTACAGGAATGTGATCAACATAGAAAAGGGCTCATATCTTATGTTTTTTATCTAGGAACAAGAGGAGGGGTCCAACATAGCCTAATCATCCATCCTCTACACTATTTGGCCTCTCTTCCACCCAAATATCCACCTTTGTCTAGAAAAATTACCCATTTTCACCCCTTCTCCCATCCCTTCCACCACAAAAAATGTCTTTGATCCTTGTCAACAAATTACTCATATTTTTAAAGGTATCACCTAAAGGAAATAATGATCCTAGGAGGGTCTATGTGAATGCTACAAGAAGACACATAATCCTATAACATTCTGCACATGTTGAGAAATCTAGTGCATAACATTTAAGTGATTTCTCTTCAATCAGTAACTGCTTGTGAGTGCTTTTTACTTGTTTAAATTAGGATCTTCTTTTACTTAGGTTATTAATGTTCTTCTTCATAAAAGAACTACCAATGCATAAACCATAAAGAGACAAGAGGTATAGAATATAGACTATCAGCCAAGGCCAAAACCTCTCACTCTTTGAGAGGAAAACCTGAGCAAATTCTTCTTCTTATAGATTTTCCAATTGACGAATACGAAGACCACGACCTAGAACATTTACCAAAATGACCTCTCCAAGACCAAGTCAACTTCCTGCAATTTATCCTTCACTTGTCCAACTCAGATTTGAAATTTTCGGTCTCCTTGATTGTAGTCTTTGTCCCGCTGTAGTAGACTCTGATTTCTTGCATGTGTGACTGATAAGGGTTGAGTTTTGTCCCTTAATTCTTTTATTTGACTAGATAGAGGCTCTATATTAACTCGACATGCAACATAGACATCATACCTACCTTAAGTTGAATTCTTATCTTCTGCAATACCAATATTTCTGCTCTTGCTTTTCCACCCACATGTGACAGACCTTTCCTAGAAAATAGTCTTGAAATATTTTCTATTATTCCTTCAAATTTGTTCTCTTTCCTTCCCTTGGATGTGAGGCTATTATAGGCCCTTAGATCAAACTATTTCTTGACTCTTCTCAGAGTACCTTCTTTGAAATCTTTACAGAAAATATTTCTCTGAAATGACAATCATGCTTCCTATTTATAGTTTTTTCTTGTCAAAATAAGTCGACTTGACTTGGGTGTGAGCCGACATGTCACTTGAGGAGATCATTTAATTCATATTGACGTTGACTTGCATGAGGCGACTTTGCTTGGTCTTAGAGGGTTGTTTACACTTATCTAATGACTCATACAAATTATAACAAGCCCAAGAAGGGTCCTTCATATACGACATAAATTCAATTAGACTTTTATGACTAGATGACTCAATCCTAAAGGCTCACAATGGGAGCCATCACTAAAATAAAATTCCTTGCTCATAAAACCCATGAGACAAGCATTACAATAATAATTTTATTTTACGTGTTTTCATCAATTACATAAAATCACAATTACATATGTCCTTAAGAAGGCTGAACCTAGTTACTTTTCAACACTCCCTCTTAACTAGGGAAGCATTCATAAGGGTACTTGGTCATTATCATCTAAATAATTTCTCATAAGAGGAATCGAATTGGTAACCCATCTGTATAGCATCATATCATCCATGATTAATCACTTTAATCCATGAGCCAACCATGTCATCATCGGAAAATGATCCATCATTCAATATATGGCCTTCCTTTATGCCATGCTTCCTTCTTCATGCCATGTTTACTTAAGGATCTTTCATCCTACTACATGTGCATTGGTGGTGAAGATATCCATAGATATTCCCTTGGAAGCCCTGCATAAAATCATCTAGATATTCAAAAATAAAGGAATTAACATTAAAATCAACATTACCTTTGTGATGGTATTTCATCATGACATCTTTTAGTTTGCATCAACATCCTTCATACATATAGAAACATATCCCAAAGATATATATTGTCAAGTGTGGCGTGGAGGATGAGCCCCATGAGTTTACACAGACTTTACATGGAGGACAACTTGATGTTTATTTTTATGTAGAATTCAACCGAGGTTATGCATTTGGAGGGTCATTTCGGTAGGCCTATAAACATCCCTGAGACAATGTAACAACCCTGGTGAAAATTCCATGTAATAAAAGTTATAAAGGCAAAATAATAACAACGGTTGATGGGACACTTATTCCAAGTTGAATGTTGGGCAACACATCCTAGTGTGGATGTTCATTTGGTTTATTATGGCTAAGGAAATTGGCAAAGGCAATGGCTAAGGCTTTGGAAAGGGAAAAATGGAATTTTTGGCACATTTATTTATGAGGATAATGGAAATTAGGATAAAAGGGAGGTGAAAGGTCATAGGTTGCATGTGAGGAGGAAAATGAAGGAAAATAATGGAAAATAAAGAAAATAGAGGCCTCATTCATAAAAAGGTTTACGAGGATCAATTGGTAACCTTTTTTCAGTTTAGTGTTGGATCTTCATCATTATTCTCTCTCTCTCTCTTATACTCTTGGATACTTAGAGATTTATTGGAGCACTCTTGGAGAGTGTGTCATACTTGGATTCTTGGAGAAATAAGGCAAAGGAAGAGCAGGAAAGCATAAGAGGACATCAAGATCAACAATGACAACATGTTTTTCTTGTAGGTACTGAGTTGCATGTATTTTTCCGCACTAGTTTTGGCATGCATGACATATGCATGTGGTTTGTTGGTTGTGATCTTTCATTGGCATGGAGGATGGTAGGGATTGATAGTGGATTTCCTAGCCTTTCCATTTACTGGATAGCCATGGAGATTGTGGATTTATTTTCATTGTTTTGTTTTGGTTGGTAGTCATGTTTCCTTATCTTGGGTTCAGTTACTAGTCCTGGAGCTGTGGTTGGAAAAATGCTCTAGAGCCCTATAACAACTTGGGTTGAGTTACTAGTCCTACAACCTTGGTTGGACAAATGCTTTGGAGCCCTTGGTGGGTTGAGTTACTAGTCCTGGAGCCTTGGTTGGAAAAAATCTCTGGAGCTCGGTAAAAGTTGTGGGTTGAGTTACTAGTCCTGGAGCCTTGGTTGGAAAAACACTCTAGAGCTCTGGAAGGCTGGGATAGAGACTGATCTAATGATGGTTTTGTGATGTCCGACCATGAGGTGGAATCACTATTTGATGGGTTGAGGTGGATGGCCTCTAGAATCCCTGGATAGTTTTGGATTGATGTGTTTTATGAGATCCAACATTTATGCTTGGAATATGGCATGGGTGTGAATGGATGAAGAGAGATTTGAATAATCCATTCTATGGTTGGGTGGAATGTGGAAGTCCCATTCTAGGTTTTGATTTTGCATCATCAATATGAGGTTATTTCTACTTGTATTATACTGGATTATATGTGGTTTATATGGCTGTGATTTCATTGGTATTTATGTTGCTATTATGTTGGATATGTATGTGTTTTATGAAAATAGCTATTGTTGGGATGGGGTCCCCAGGGGTAGAGTTGAATTAATTTAGTAATTTTTGTAAATAATTTTTGTAAAGAATGTAAAGTCTCCGCAAAATATGATTGTCAAGTGCGTAGCTAGTCAAGAGTCATAGGGGTCTTAGCCTCTTGTTTGGGTAAGTGATAGGCAGTTTTGAAGACTCACCCATGAGCCGGGGGCCATGGTATTTTATTAGAAAAGATATAAACAGTTGAGTCATAGCAAGTCTTAGATATAACTTTTGATAGAAAAAGAATAAAGAGATGAACAAATGATGTTGTAAGGGTTTTGATATGTAGGAAGGTATGTTCCTATCAGTAAGTGAAGGAAAGGCTCTACAGTTGAGTGTGTGGAGGCCTGGAAGAGTCTACAACTGAGTGTGTGGACCCCTACAGCTGAGTGCATAGGGTAGTTGAAGTCTGTACAGGAACGATTCTGATTAATACAGACTGATTTTGGATTGAAAATACTTGCATCCATTTGTTTAATTGTTATGTCACTTTCACTGATGTTTTCATAATTCATGATGTTTTCTCTACACAAATTGGGTTAATTGAACATGTTTATGCTTAGATGATATTCATGAAGATCTAAATCTATTTGAGGTTAGTTTCGGATAAGGAAGATAGGCCTGCGTAATGAAAAACCTAGACCTCAGAAGCCCTAGAAGACCTAGTCAGTTGTGCAAAAGTAGGAGGCATATTCTGTTAGGGCCTAATTAATGCCATTGGCTGGTCCTACGAAGAGTTAAAGGTATTTAGGGCCAAATTAGGAGTTTTAAATCTATCAGAAGGTGAGTTCTGCATGGAAGCAAATGTAAGGCACTAAAAGACATCACACTAGTCTCTGGATGTAGAAACTTGGTTCTGGCATCCCCTAATACTGCTTCGGGTGAGACTGCGACCTGCGCTATGCAGGCTGCTGCCGAAAGGGCTAGAAGTGTAGGGTTTTGTTGGTTGGCACAACTAACTTCTAACCTGGGTAAAGACCCCTTAAGCCAACAAATAGTTCTGTTGGCGGGACTGGGATCTGCTTAAAAGATTGTGATGTCACATCATTGGAATCTAACTAAGAAAGATATTGAAAAGTGTTTAGGTCGGAAGATTCACGAGTTTGTAGCTCAAGAAAACAAGAATCCATTCCTGTCACAGGAGGATAGGTTAAATGTATATCTGTATACAGGGATACATGAAATTTTATTTTGCACTTTTCCATATGAATTATATGAGTGGTTAGCAAAATTGGCAGATGGTCAAGGGAGGTGGAAGCTCGATAATCCTATAGTGTGGACTCCATAATTGGTGCGACGACTGGAGGAATCTGAAAACAAGATCACATGGGTTGTCGATCATTGGCTTGATCAAATCTGGGAGGATTTGTTATTGAATTTATAGTTGACACCTCAGTTAGCTATAGCGAAGATTCTTCAAAGGACGGTGAGGTAAGTACTTGAGGTCATTGAATACTTGGATTAAAATGCTATTATGTGAAAAGCGGGAAATTCCATTCCCTTAATGTTTGGAGCTGCGCAAAGTGGTAGATTTTTTAGAAGTAACAGATTAAGTCTAGAGTACAGTCCATTAATTAAACCTCCTTCCAGCGATGACGAATGGGTGGTACTGTCTACACTGTGAAGTTCTGTTCAGTTAATAACTCAGGGTATTCTGAGGATATCTCATCCATCCACTCCACCTCCACCTCCACCTCCACCACATACACCTTCACCTACACCTCCGCCTCCACCTCCACCATTCATCATGGAAAACACAATGAAGATGCCGATCTTCAAAGGAATAGGAAGTGAAGATCCGGAGCAATTCTGGTTTGTTGTGAATGTTGTATGGACAATGAAATAAATCACCGATGATAATATAAAGAAGGCGTTGTTGGTTACAATGTTGCAGGATCATGCACTAACCTGGTACATTAAGTATTGTGCTGATAATACTCAGGCATCATTAGCAGAGACTCATATAGCTTTGAACAAAGAATTTAGTAAGCCTAAATTTGAGGCATAGTCGGTAATTGAGTTCAAGGAGATCTAAATGAGAGTCGATGAGACACCTTTGGACTTTGATCAGAGGTTGAAGTGCTAGATCAAGTAGGCTAACATGAAAATCTCAGATACCCAGCATTGCGACTGGTTTATAGCATCGCTTTTGCCACACTTAAGAATACCTGTCACAACATAAGATAGCAACGCAGGCAGAAGCCTTGGATATCGCGACGAGGCTGCACGCATCACCTATTTAGGATATGAACCTGGGGGTACAGTAAATCCACTCTAGTTAGAGATATTGCACCTAAAATTACAGAGTCTAAAGAAAGAGAAGGAGACTAAGCTAGAAGTGTGCTCGGAGGTTTGGTGCCTGAAGTGCAAGGGATACAAACACGATAAATATCATTGTCCAATATATGAGAATTATCTTATTGGGGGACAGCCCCCTGAAGCCAAAAGCCTTGACAAGGCCAAGCATGGGAGCTATGCCATGCTGTGCCATTTGTCAAGTTACTGGGAAACATGCGATGGATAACTACCACTTACTTCAGAAGTTCATTCAGACACCCTAACAAATGTTTTGAAATTTAAGTAAATATATGGGCCATGATAAGTGCCATTGTTGAAGTTATGAGTTGATGGTGGAAAGAACTCCTACTTACCGTATGGAAGCAGAAACTCGGTCTCCAGATCAAGGTGCGGGAGGAGCATGCGGGGGTTTTCAAGGCCGAAGACGAGGAGGAGGAGGAGGACATGGTAGAGGTCGTGGTCAGGTAATCTGCTACAACTGCGTATAGCTGGGTCACTTCGCACGAGATTGCATGAATCCTACACACCCTTCATGTTAATACGGTAGACAATTTGGCCATGCCATAGAATGCAAGAGAACAAAACACAATCTATGCATAATTTACAAATGATGAGGGTTGAGCCCCGCGAAGAGGATCAAAACATAAACATTGTGTTAAGAAGTGGTATAACGACTGGTGCAGATAAAGGAAAGCAACCTGAGGAAGAGGGATGGGTACGAAAGACTGTTCAGAAAGAAGTTGATTTTGATTTGAACCGTGCTAAAGATATGTTCTTGGAAGAAAAGAAGAACTTCGCTGAGGCCTCCACCTCAAGAAGTCAGAAGAAAACATTGGAGACTAATGTGCCGCAAGAAGTAGATCCTTCCATACTAGATACTTTCCTGAAAACTTGTATGAGTTGTTGCGTGATCAAAAATTTGTTGAGGGATTGCAAGATTTAATGGACAAGTGCGCCAAAAAGGAAAAGACTCCTACAGAGAAATGCATAGTTAGAAATATTGGTAAGCATAAGGCACGAACAAGACGTGAGATGAGGCTAACAGCGCAGATAGGCGATTATGAAATGGACTAGGTAATTTTGGATCTGGGTTCTGATGCGAATGTTTTGTTGCAACAAACGTGGCAAAGGATGGGGAGACCCATGCTGTAGTGGTCTTTGATTCATCTCTGAATGGAGAATCAACAGAAAATCATCCCTATGGGATGATTGTATGGAGTGACTTTTGATATTTAAGGTGTGAGTGCATTAGAAGACATCGAAGTTATAGAAATTGTCAATGATAGTAATCCATACCTCACGCTCTTGGGAATCGACTGGGCTATTGATATGAATGGGGTCATTAATTTGAAGAAGAGGAAAATGACCCTTGAAAAGAGGTCACTTAGGGTCGCACTGCCATTAGATCCTGCGAAAGGAGCGCATTATACCAAACCTATCCACGATTATGTAGAAAGTGATGACGAGCTGGATCAAATATACAAGATAAAAATGCGAGATCAGGATTGTATCAATCCAATGACGGATGGATGGATTGCGTGAGACTGTGAGAGTTGATGTACTTCTAACTCAGATGAGGAATTAGAGCATTGGCAGATTATCTTACATGAAGTATCTACATTGCGATGCAATTTGATGACGAAGTCACTGTGCTATGTTTTGTCGGAGGTAAGGAAGCTACCTTATTATGATGGTCTCATTGACGTATATGTGTTTTTAGATGAATTTGAGCATGAAGTACCTGAAGACCACTATTTTCAAGCGTTGGAATTGGCACTGCGCGCTACGCCTGCCCATTGGTGGGGTACACATAAAGAAAGTTTTGCTGGATGGAGGGATTACAAGTGAATGATGAAGTTACGATTTGGGCATGCTAATACCAGGATGAGTGAGAAGTATAGTGGGAAGGATGATCTACGCGATCACCTGGAGAAGTGGACTAAGGTGTGGGGGATGGAACCACAGCCTGAATGGGTACATATATTTTTCCACACCTTGGATACAATACCCATGAATTGGTATCTAAAAATAGAACTCTGCCATGGCACTGCAGAATGGGATGTATTGAGAGAAAGTTTCTTATTGACTTTCAACATTGAGGATGGGTTTGCAAGCATCGACAAAGCACTTCAAGAGATTAAAGCGATTATCTTCAGGATGATGAAGGAACCTATGGAATAGACCCAACCTGATTGGAGCACCCAGCTACGCCATGCATTGGAATGCTATAATGTGACCGCTGAAGAGGAGGAAGAAGATCTGAGGAAGCTCAGTATTCCAGAAATAGAAGGGCATCACATCATAGAATGACCCCAAGTAGAGAATCGAGAGATCTCTACACCTTTGAAAATAAGGAACGTAAACGTTAGCATTGAGGAAGAACCGAATTTTGCGAATATTGGAGATTATTGGGACGACGCTACTGCAGATAAAGTTATTGAATTACTGCATGAGTACCAAGATCTCTTCCTTAATAAGTTTTTAGATTTAAAGGGAATACTTGGTGATTTGGGTGTTATGTGGATCACATTGAAGCTAGATGTGAAGCCTGTCACATAGAGGCCTTATCGTCTTAATCCTAAGTATAAGGAGAAGGTTCACCAAGACCTGGATAAAATGTTGGATGTTGGCATTATAGAACATGTTGAAGAGTCCGATTGGGTGAACCCGATGGTAGTCCTATAGGCTTTGACTCTGTACATAAATTACCTACATACGAATTCTAAAACACAGAAAATAAACAATGCGAGAGAATAACACATAAAACACATATACACAGAGATTGTCCCCTGGATCCCAAAATCGAGACTACCAACTTGATTTTTCATTATGTTCCTTTCAATGTTACAATACATATTTATACATGCCGAAGCATCCAATACCATGGACCAAAAACCATCGCGTCCAAAACCATGGACTGAAAACCATCATGTCCAAAACCATGCACAAAACCATAGGTAGGTTCGCCCAACCTAATATAGGGTCCAATTTTTTTTCCCCGGGCCACTGCCCTGGACCCTATAGAGGGGGGCTAACCACCACCATCAAACCCCCTGTGACCCCCCCACTGCGTAGTCAGTGCAACGAAGAACGAAGGGGGGCTTCGCCCCCCCTCTAACTCCCCCATAAACTACGTAGGCTAGTTGTGGAAAGAATATAACACAACCCAACATTCTCCCACTTGTTGTTTTCTTTCCATAGGGGGCCAACGAAAAGCTTAGTCATTTATCCAACCCTGAAACACCCATTGTTTCTCTACACCAAGAGAACTTCTCAGAGCTCACAGGTTTTGTCAATGTATCTGCGGTATTCTTCAAAGTGTCCACCTTTACTAGCAACACCTTTTTGTCTTCTATCATACCCCTCACAAAGTGATATTGAACATCAATGTGTTTTGTCTTTTAATGATAAGTAGGGTTCTTTGCCAAGAAAATTGCACTTTGGCTATCACAGTTTATCCTTATAGCTCCCTATACTAACCCCATACTTGAACACAATCTCTACAACCAAACTCCTTCCTTGCTTGCATGAGTGGCTGCCATGTATTCTGCCTCTGTAGTTGATAATGCCACTACAGATTGTTTCTTACTCATCCAGCTAACTGCACCTCCAAATAGGTTAATCACATACCCACTTGTAGATCTTCTCTGATCCAAATCTCCAGCCCAGTCTGCATCAAAAAAGCCACGGAGATCCAAAACATTGTCAAATCCTGGTCTTCCTTGGTAGCACAAACCATAATCACTGGTACCACAGAAATACCTGAAAACCCGCTTCACTGTTGTTTAATGCTACTTTCCTGGTTTCGACATAAACCTGTTTAATACTCCCATTGCATGTGCAATGTCTGGTCTAGTACAGACCATTGCATACATCAGGCTATCGACTACACTTGCATATGGAACACGGGACATGTCCTCTTTCTCTTCTTGTGTCTTGGGACACTGTTCATCAGATAACTTCACACCTACAGGAATATGAACCTTCACCGTTTTATTATCTTGCATATTAAACCTTTGTAATATTGTCTCGACATACTTCCTTTTGTTTAACCAGAGCTTCCTCTTTGCCCGATCTCTTTTAATTTCCATGCCCAAAATATAGTTTGCAACACCAAGATATTTCATGTTGAATTTGGAGGACAATTGGGTCTTCAAATCCTAGATAATTTCTTTGTCATTTCCAACCAGCAACATATCATTAAATAACATGGTCACCAATTAATTTAAAATACACACAGTGATCTACTTTGCTTCTGGTGAAGCCAAGTCCTCATATAAATGTATCAAATTTCTGATACCACATCCTTGGTGACTGTTTTAACACATACAAAGACTTCTTTAACTTCCACACCATTTCTTTCTTACCCTTCACCGCAAAGCCTTCAGGTTGCTTCATGTAGATCTCCTCTTCTAGATATTCGTGAAGAAATTTTGTCTTCACATCCATCTATTCTACCTCAAAATCAAAAGCAGTAACAACAAATAAAATTAATCTAATAGAAGCTACCTTGGCAACAGGAGAAAAAATATCAGCAAAATCAATTCCCGACACCTGGGAATAACCTTTTGCTACCAACCGAGCTTTGTATTTCTCCACCTTTCCTTTTGCATTTGTCTTCTTCTTGAACACCCATTTGCTACCAATGGGTTTCCTTTCAGCTGGAAACTCCACCAGATCCCAAGCCTCATTTTTGTGCAAAGATGCCATTTCATCAACCATGGCCTATTTCCAGAGTTTGCCATCCTCTGAAACTAATGCTTCCTTCACAGTTCTAGGATCATCATTAGTAACATATAAAGCAAATATTGAACAGAAAGTAGATGGACTATACCTTTCTGGCTGCCTTCTTTCTCGAACTGATCTTCTCACACCCATAGTTTGTGGCTCTTAATCTTCTAATTCCTCTTCTGCTGTAGTGTCTGATTCTTCATCCTTAAGCTCAAACTCTATCTTCTCTGGTTCCTTTGGTTGGACTTCATGTTTAATAACATCTTTCACCTCTCTGAACACCACATCTCGGCTGTACACAACCTTCCTTGTTACTGGGTTCCAAAGCTTATAACCCTTTAAACCATCCTTATACCCAATAAAGATGCACTTTTCAGATTTACTATCCAACTTGGTTCTTTTCTCCTTTGGAACATGTACATAAGCATCACATCCAGATACCCTCAGATGTGAAAGAGAGGGTTTCTTACCAGTCCATACCTCTTGTGGAGTTTTATTCTCCAACACTGATGAAGGTGATCTGTTGACCAGGTAACATGCTGTCTCCACCGCCTCTGCCCAGAATTCCTATCCTAACTGGGCACCACTAAGCATGTTTCTTGCCCTTCCATCAACGTCTTGTTCATTCTTTCTGCAACTCCATTTTTCTTAGGTGTGTATTGAGTAGTATTCTACCATGCTATACCACACTTCTTACAGAATACTTCAAATTCCTTGCTGCAAAACTCTCCATCGTTATCTGACGTCAACACCTTCATCTTCTTCTCTGTCTGGTTTTCCACCAGAGCCTTAAATTTCTTTAAACCTGTTAAATACTTCAGATTTCTTCTTACGGAAATATATCCATGTATTCCTTGAGAAGTCATCTATAAATGATACATAATACACAGACTTACCTAGTGATGGAACCTTCACAGGTCCAAACACATCACTGTGCACAAGCTCTAATATCTATTTCGCCCTTTTACCACCAGAGGGGAAACTCACCCGATTTTGTTTCCCATATACATAATTTTCATAGAAATCAAAATCTAGAGAGCTATTAATCATACCTTCTACTATACCTTTACCATGAAGTATTCGAAGGCCCTTCTGTCCAATATGTCCAAGCCTTTGATGCCATGGCATGGTCTAATCTCCAGAGACCACTATATTTTCTGATCCACTTTTAGGAACCACAGAACTGTTGCGGCCATCAACAACAATGCTTCCTTATGTCTTGTACAGAGTTCCAATCTGAACTCCCCGCATCAATACCAGTGCTCCCCGAACCATCTTGCAAGTATCCTTCTCGAACACTATTTTTACACCTGCATCATCCAGCTTGCTTACGGAAATAAGATTTCTGGCCAATGCAGGAATATGCAGAACACTGGGAAGTATTCTAACCCTTCCACCTTGCAACTTAAACTTTACTTTTCCACAACCAATGATTCTAGCCTTCCTGTCATCCCCCAAGAAGACATCACCACCATCATATTTCTTATACTCGCATAACCACTCTCTATGGGGAGTGAAGTGAAAGGATGCACCTGAGTCAATTAGCCATGCCTCATGATCTACATGTGTACTTGAAGAAGCCAAGTACACATCCCCACCTTCTTCTGAGGTGGTTTTCACCTCTGCAGAAGGAGCATCATCAGATCCCTTTCCTTTTTTAGGAGTTTTAGATTTACAGTTGTTGGCAAGATAAATCGTTCTTGAAGACAAGACCGATCTCCCTAGTATCAACTGATATCTAGAAACAAGTAGGACAAGCAAATCTACCTTTCTCTAAACATATTGCGATTCATTAATAAAAGCTAAAGAGGTGTTTTAGACCCTACCTTAAGTCCAACGCTAGTTTGTGGCAGCCATGCTCTAATAGCTCCAAAAGAGTTTCCTTTTAAGAACCTACAATCACAAACAAGCACACATCAAATAACACCTACATAGCTAATATAATAAATCATGTTCATCATGGTGATCAAGGAATCCATGAAATAAACTATAAACACAGCTTATTGAGAAAAACAAACTTGATTGTATTAACTTTGAAATATAAGAACTTTACAACCTTGGTGCCTTGATGCTGTACAAGCTCTTCCCAGGGTCCAAACAGGAATCTCCTCTACTTTGACAAGCCTCACTCTCTTCCAAATGAGATCAAAGGGTATGTAATCTCTACTCTCAAAAGCTCAATTAGGAAGACTAAGTTACAGCAACATTTACCCAAAAAAAATTCAGCTTTCAACCCCCCAAGTAACCAGCCCAAAGCTTCATTTTATAGTGCAAAGGAAGGAGGTTACAGGTCCACCAATGAAGGGATAGAGTCCTCCTTCAAGGGGATAAGCTCCTCACATCAAGGGGTTAGCTCCTTAAGGAATGGGATGCATGAATCCTCAAGGAGCGAACTTGCCAGCGCAAGATTCCCTCTAGAAGCTTCCAGAAATGACTCAAAGTGAGTTTTTAAGAATGTACTTGCGCCTTTTTAACTTTTATAGGGGTTCTCACCCATAACACAGAGACAGAGCGGTCAGGTGCGCAGGGCACATGACCAATGGGTGCGGTGCCGCAGGTAATGCTAAGAGAAAGTGCGAAACCAGAGTTTTAGAGATTTTTAAGGTCTTTCTCTCATTTTCAAAGCTTGATATGAAGAACTGAGGTTTAAGACTTGAAAAGGAGGAAGTATGAGTGGTGATAGACTCATATTGATTTCAGAATGTCAAGGTGACAATTTTTGTGCAACAGATTTCCCCCTAAAGTGCGAAGTCTGTAATAGATGAGGATGGTTTTGTCATCTAAGAAGAATGAAGTACTTTATCATTTCAAGGATCTTCCTGTGGATACCCCGGTCGGAACCTGTAAAAACATTCAATGCAATATATATATATATATATATATATATATATATATATATGATCATATCATCACTGAGGTAGGCATTCCCATACTCAGATCAAAACTGACTAGAAACTATCTAAACTGCTCTGATACAGGAATGATTTTGTAATACATCACAAGTATAGACATATGTAGACACAGTATGGACGCAACCATCTGTTTATGAATAGTCCACTGTATAATGAATAACAAAATTCATCGCAACCTGGATGGTGGAAACTAGATCCAGGGTCTTGATTTCTGCTTCCTGAACTAGTATGATTCTATCCATGTGAATGAATGTGTCAAAGTCGAACATGGTAGAAACCACTTGATTACCAGTCAATGATGTAAACTGTTAACAAGTGTGAGAGAAACCACCAGTAATTTCAATGGCCCTCAAAGTACTCAGTACGATCCATGAAATGTGAATAAATGAGTCGATGTCAAACATGTCACAGAATCCTTTGATTAAAGGTCAACGATACAACCTGTCGTCAAAGGCGAGAAACCTGCCATTGAGGCACGCAGATTCCAAGGTACTGACGATTTCTAGATCATCTTTCTAGATAATGAGTTGGAGTCGATAGAAAGTGATCCATCGTAGGCAAGCCCACAACACGAAATCATAGATCAAGTTTTGAAGAAATGTATTTGACAAGGACTAACTCAGGGATGGTCAAGATGAATGACAGATATTTTGCAAATGAATGGTTTATTTGAACTGACCTCTTGAACACATAACGACACTGCAGATGGTTTGGTGACAATTGACCCAAAGCTAATACCCAGAAACTGGCTGAATACTTTCAATATGGTTTGATTAACTGTTAGGCAAAGGATTTCCCAACCCAGGTGAACAAAAAGTGTCGTGTTCAAGAGTGGTTAACTGCTTTTCTAAAGACAAAGTATAACAAACAGGTTCATTTTTCTCTCTTTTCCCCCACCATTTCTGGCAAGTACCTCTTTATTTTTGACAAGCTTGAGGAGGATAACATTTGCTTGATTATAAGCTCATCCTTCGGATGAGTCCAAATTAGTTTAAAATTCGAACCCTAAGAAGGAGTGGTTTGTTCCTATTTAAAATTGAATAGGTCCTTTACTGTTAAATTTTAACGAGTCCAGTATAGGAGAAATCAACGTTTTTCAATTTTAGGGAGTCAGAAGAAAAACTTAAGAAAACTCCATGGTTGTCCTTTTTCGTAAATTTGTGTCTCCCAAGCCCGAAAAAAGTATAAAATGATACTTGATAGAACCACTTGACCATTACGATCAACGAGTACTTTTCATAATTAGTGGCTTCAATCTGAAAAAGTAAAAAAGCGATCGAAAACACATCGTTTTATTACCAATATTGAACTTGAAACGACAAAATTCCGGCAATATTTTCATGTTTATATGGTCAGAAAAGCACTGTAAGTGGACCGTCCTTTTAATTCCATTTTAACGAGTTTAAAATGAAAAACTCGGCAATCTTTTCATATTTTATGAGTCAGAAAAGAGCTTAAAGAGGACTCGTCCTAGAGGAATGAGTGGTATAAAGGGTAGCGACTGGTTTTGGCAATGGTGGAACTGCTCAAAACATGTAATGGTTAAGAGGCTGGCTAATAAAACCACTCATAACTGCGGTCCCTCAGGAAAGGAAAACAAGCAAGTGAAAGCATATGATCAGCCAAAGAGATGGTGGCGATGGAATGAAAACAACCGAGGCTCATCTAACAGAATTTAGTGGATAAAAACGGCAATCACGAGATGTAAAATGGGTATGGGTTCATTTTTACACAAGCTTGAACCATAGAGAACTCTGCTTGGATTCAGTTTCATGTTTACACAAGCTTGAAACGAAAAACTATGCTTGTTATAAGTCCGCTTGCCCCCAGCTTAATGACGCAAAACCAAGGTACATGCCCCCCAAGCTTCATTACATTCAACCAGGTGGATGAAATGAAGGTTTACTTTTAAGACTCGACTTGAAAAGGGAGTTGTTTCATTTTTTAATGAGGTTGACACAAGAAAAGAACTATCCTCAAAATCCTTGTTTCATGTTTGAAACGAGCTTGACACAAGACAAGGAACTATGCTCTAAAATCCTTGTTTCATTTTTTAATGAGCTTGACATAAGACACGGAACTATGCTCAAGAATCCTTGTTTCATTTTTTAACGAGCTTGACACAAGACAAGGAACTATGCTCATGACTCCTTGTTTCATTTTTTTAACGAGCTTGACACAAGACAAGGAACTATGCTCATAACTCCTGATTATGGCTTCCAACTGGAAGAAAGACATGTCAATGGAAACACCTTGATCATGGCTTCCAAGAGGTATTCATCAGAAGGAAGAATAGTTCTCTGGAAGGAACACATGTCAAGGGACTCAAAAGGGATAAGAACATCACGTTCAAGTAATCCCATAGAGTTTTCCATGTCAATTACTGGATCTAAATCAAAGGAAGATGAGCAAACAGTGAGAGGCTCACTTACATCGGTAACTAAAAACATGGGACCAGTTGCCACATAATTAATTTGTGGCGGGGTAGATACCACTTTAGAATCAGGAACATTTAGGGGTGTCATATTATTGGTAGTTGAAACAAGACTAGGGAACGAAAGTTGGTCTACAGTCACAATATTTCCATTGTGAGGGAAAGACATCACGCGAAAGAGTGTCGATACGACAGCTTTCATTGCATAAACATAGTCTCTCCCAAGGAGTAAATTGAAATCCAAGGGACCTCAAACTACCATAAGATCAATACAGATAGTTTGACCTTCCAAGGTAATAGAAAACTTAGGAAGGATCCCTAAAGGTTCACTAATGGTTCTGTTAAAAGCTTTCAGATTCTGCATAATAGGCACAAGCTGAGGGGAACCCAAAGCTTTCTGAGCAGTTGAGGATAAAACACTAACAAAAGCACCTTCATCTACCTGTGTGCGGTGTATGTATCTACCACCAGCCTTGACAATGATTTGGAAAGGGATGGAGGAAGGAAGATGAGGTTCTGTCAGACTATTCCAATCAAAGGAAAAGACCTCAGTAATTGGAGGGGGTTCTATAGAAATAGGTGAAATGCCCCTCGGCGTAGAAGAATCTGATGTAACAAGAAGAACCTGAGTGGTATGAAGTTCACTCTCTAAAGGGCGAGTGGGATCGACTGAATGTGAAATTGAATCGACCACTTGATCAACTAATGGATCATCAACCTGAGTGATATGAGTTTCACTCTCCAATGGAAGAGTGGGATCGACTTTACTTGAAATTAGATCAATCACTCCGTCATTTGACGGTAGGTTGGGAGAAAGTTTACGGTAACCTGTTGGAAATTCTTGCTGTGTAACAGTAAGGTTTTCCAACAATTTTGAGGCTTCATCCATGTGAGGGAAAATGTGAGTTTGATGACTCCCTTTGCATAACTTACAAGGAAACCTAACTTTACCCTTTTTCCCAAGAACCTGACTATCACTGGTTGATGGATCAATGGAAAGTTGATGAGATTTTTCTGACCATACTTCCAAGGCCTTTGGAATACCGGGACAATTGATAAGGAAGTGGTCACCCTTACAAAGCCCGCAAGGGTATTTGGGTTTACGATGCATGTTGGAGGTTTCCTCAACACAACTAACACTTACAGCCATGGTTGGTTGGTTGACTTCTTTCTTATCTTGCTTCTTCTTCTTCTTCTTCTTCCCTTTCTTCTTCTTCTTAGCCTGGTTACTAGCATCAAGGCTTTTACCAAGCGAAGAGGAAGAAATATTAGGCGAAGAAGGTAAAGGGTCAACAAAAGGTTGGTGATGTTGAGATGGTGAACTCTGTTGAGGTGAAGCATTCGGTTGAGGTGGAACAATTGGAGTATTTGGGGCCAACGAAGTTGAAAATAACCATATCGGTAAACCTATTTTAAATCCAGGTAATGAAAAAGTAGCCATATAAGGAGGATCAACATTTCCAAAGCAAGGAAAAGTACTAGGATTATCATTAAGAGGGGTTCTTTGGTTGGTAAATTCTGGAACAGTTGCCATTATATTCAACTTTAGTGAATTTTATTAACAATTTAAAACTAAAATTAACAATTCACAATTCACACCTAACAATTAAAATTCACAATTCACACCTATGGTCTCTAAAAGTAAAAACAAACAAATTAACACGCGTTATCAAATATAGGAGTCAAACCACACACAAACAGTAACTTTCCGTATCGAAAACACTAGTTGGTGATGAAATCCAACGTCGCAGAATTCAATACAGAAATGGTGGTTGGAACAGTTACCCCGAAAACCTGCTTAATGAAACAGACTGGCATAAGTTTCTTCACAAAACCATCTCGAGTGAAGAGAACCCCCCAGAGAGTCCAAGTGAGTCTAGTCGACGTCTGCTCCAGGTACAGTGAGACCCGTCCTTCACCGTCACCTTAGGAAAGAATCTTAAGATTATGGTCACCAAGGTTACCAACAATAGCAAATACAACTGGGGGAACAATCTATGATCCGATCCATGCGCAAGGGCAGAGTAACAAAGCTCAATCCCCTTGAAGGCTCCTCAACATGATCAATCCGAGGTTTACCAACAAGTGACCCCAGGCTCCTCGACAATGGTTAATCCGAGGTTTACCATTTTTAATACGCGCAAATCTTCTATCTTTCCCAATGAGACAGACTTGATTGTCTCAAAGGTTCGGACATGATCTCGTGATTGACTCCTTTAAGAGGAGCTTCCCAGATTATATCAATTACAATTGGATTTTTTCCTACCACAAGATAGACTACTTGTTTGTTTTACTGTCTTGGAGAGTTAACTAAAACCTATTCCAAGACACTAGCCTAAGCTAGATTGGTGGAAAGAGCCCTAAAAATGCAAAAATTACTAGATGAATTTTAATTAAGCGCTGCGTTATTTAGGCTATTATTACTCAAAAGGCTAAATGGATATGAAACCAATGGTGTTATGACCCGACCCAAAACTGAATGCAATCGAATATGATAATGTAATCTTTTCAATTCAATGAATCCTAACTAAAGTAAGGAGAGAGTTTCCATTCACTTCCAACAATGCAAAAAATTGCTCACTAAGAGAAAATATAACAAATTCTCTAATGCACTAATTTCATCAAGAAAAACTAATGCAAATCAATTCCAAAACAGTTTTTATTTTTATTTTTATGTGTTAAAGACAAGCATAAAAATATGTAAATTCAAATCAAAGAAAACTGATCTAAATCTACGATTGATTTTTCAGAATGTAAACTATGCAATTGTAATCTATGCACAATTCACTTGAAATTTATGCAAATGTAATCTATGCACATTTTTCATTCATATTCTGAAAATGAGAATTTTAATTATGCAAATGTGATCTATGTAAGAGAATTCTCAAACACAAGATGATTCTAATGTAATCTAAGAACCAATCAAGTGCAAGTCAAGAAAATTGGGTGAGAGTTCCAAAGATCAAAAAATAAAAACACTCAAAGGCGATTAACACTCATACACAATTTAGCCAAAAATATGCAAAAACAAAAGAAAAAACAAAAGCAAAAAGATGCAAAATTGTGAAAAGATTGAGACAAACCTCCAAGTAATGACCAAAGGAAATCAAATTAAGAATTTCTCAAAAAATAGACTCAAAACACCCAATTAACTTAATGGAGATTGATGAGATGAAGAATTTGCTGAAAGAAACTCATAAACAAGGCTTTTTGATAGAAAAATAGAGATTTGGGTAGATTCTAAGAATCCTAAACTTAACTGGACGAAAAGATTTTAGGTTTTTCAAAAATTTGACAGGGTCCGCAGGCCTCTGGTATAACTAGATGCGGTGCCACTCTTTGCAGTAAAGTAATAGTGCGGAGATGTCCGCACTGTATTACAAACCGAACATGCGGTCCTCTTTCAAAAATGCGAAAAAACAAAAATCAATTCAAATCTAAAAAACTACCCAATCCCACACACATCAGGCGAAAACCAGAAACAAAAACAAGTTTCTCAAGTTAAAGGCAAAGGAAAAACAAAAACCAAATTCAGTCCCCAGTGGAGTCACCAATTTGTTGGCTGGATAAATCGTTCTTGCGGACAAGACCGATCTCACTAGTATCAATTGATATCTAGCAACAAGCAGGACAAGCAAATCTACCTTTCTCTAAACATATTGCGATTCATTAATAAAAGCTAAAGAGGTGTTTTAGACCCTACCTTAAGTCCAATGCTAGTTTGTGGCAGCCATGCTCCAATAGCTCCAAAAGAGTTTCCTTTTAAGAACCTACAATCACAAACAAGCACACATCAAATAACACCTGCATAGCTAATATAATAAATCATGTTCATCATGGTGATCAAGGAATCCATGAAATAAACCATAAAACACAGCTTATTGAGAAAAACAAACTTGATTGTATTAACTTTGAAATAGAAGAACTTTAAAACCTTGGTGCCTTGATACTGTACAAGCTCTTCCCAGGGTCCAAACAGGAATCTCCTCTACTTTGATAAGCCTCACTCTCTTCCAAATGAGATCAAAAGGTATGTAATCTCTCCTCTCAAAAGCTCAATTAGGAAGACTAAGTTCCAGCAGCATTTACCCTAAAAAATATTCAGCTTTCAACCCCCCAAGTAACCAGCCCAAAGCTTCATTTTATAGTGCAAAGGAAGGAGGTTACAGGTCCACCATTGAAGGGATAGAGTCCTCCTTCAAGGGGATAAGCTCCTCACATCAAGGGGTTAGCTCCTTAAGGAATGTGATGCATGAACCCTCAAGGAGAGAACTTGCCAGCGCAAGATTCCCTCTAGAAGCTTCCAAAAATGACTCAAAGTGAGTTTTTAAGAATGTACTTGCGCCTTTTTAACTTTTACAGGGGTTCACACCCATAACACAGAGACAGAGCGGTCAGGTGCGCAGGGGACATGACCAATGGGTGCGGTACCGTAGGTAATGCTAAGAGAAAGTGTGAAACCAGAGTTTTAGAGATTTTTAAGGTCTTTCTCTCATTTTCAAAGCTTGATATGAAGAACTGAGGTTTAAGACTTGTAAAGGAGGTAAGTATGAGTGGTGATAGACTCATATTGATTGCAGAATGTCAAGGTGACAATTTTTGTGCAACAACAGTCCCTTTTGTAATGCCCTTCCTTTCTGCATTTCCAGTAAACCACCTTTACATGTTTTCCTAGCGATTTAGATCTCCCTCTAGATTTAGATCTCCCACTCAATGACTTATTTTTGTTTCTGTTCTAGGATCATCCTCGTACAAACAAGGAATCACCATTCTAGCTCACCATATTTTTCTGTCTCATCTCCTCTGTCAGCAAGGATGAGGCTATTTCATGAAATTGCAAGGCAGTTTCATTGTTACCTATTGCAATAACCAGACTATCCCACGAATCTGGTAGAGAACATAACAAACTAATGCAATTATGTTCATTTGAAATTTTAATATCAACAGACAATAACTGACTTACCACAGTATTAAATGCGTTTAGATGCTCAGTCATCGAGTCTCCATCTTTCATCCTTAGGTTATATAGCTTTTCTACAGGAACAATTTATTCACCAGAGACTTTGATTGGTACAAAGTCCCTAACTTGTCCCACAAAGACTTAGTTGTAGATTCCCCTGATACATTCAACAATACTGAATCTGAGACACAAAATCATATTGTGCTCTTTGCCTTCTGATCCAACTTCTTCCATTCTTCATTAGACACTCCCGTTGGTTTAGTACTCAGATCTACCACGATCCACTGATCTTTATCCACCAACAGATCCTCCATCTTGAGTTTCCACAACTCAAAACTTTGACCATTAAATTTCTCGATCTCTATCTTTCCACTGCTCGCCATATTCTTTCACCACCAGAATCGATCCCCCAAATCTCCCACTGAACAGGGTCTACCATAGGCTCAAGTGAAACCCCTTAGAAACAAAGTTATCCCCTTGAAGCCAAAACAGCTCCGATACCAAATATAGGTTTTAACCCCGTATAGAAATTACTTGCATACGAATTCTAAAACACAGAAAATAAACAATGTGAGAGCATAACACATAAAACACATATACATAGAGATTTCCCCTGGATCCAAAAACGGGACTACCAGCTTGATTTTTCATTATGCTCCTTTCAATGTTACAATACATATTTATACATGTCGAAGCATCCAATACCATGGACCGAAAACCATCGCGTCCAAAACCATGGACTGAAAACCATCGCGTCCAAAACCATAGGTAGGTCTGCCCAAACTAATATAGGGTCCAAAAAAAATTCCTTGGGGCACTACCCCGGACCCCGTAGAGGGGGGCTAACTACCCCTCGTTGCGCAATCGATGCAATGAAGGAAGGGCTCGCCCCCCCCCGTAAACTACATAGGCTAGTCATGGAAAGAATATAACACAACCCAACAAGTCCAAGAGAAGAAACAAAAGGGGGAGATAAGGATCTGCGTAGATCTGTGGAAACTGAATGATGCATGTGTCCATGATCCATTTCCAACACCGTTTACAGATGAAGTGTTAAACAATGTGGGAGGGCAGGAGGCATATTCCTTTATTGATGGGTTTTTTGGCTATCACCAAATTAAGATTGTTGCACAGGATCAAAGAAAAACCACCTTCGTGGCAGAGTGGGGTTGCTTTCGGTACACTATTATGCATTCTGGATTAAATAACGCACCTGCAATATTTTCCCATGTAGTCATAGCAGCGTTCAAAGAATTCATTCATAAGTTTCTTGAAGTATACTTCGATGACTGGACTGTGTTCAGATAGGTAAAACACCATGTAGCAACTCTGCGCCTTATGTTGGATACATGTCAAAGATACCAGATTGCGGTGAATTTGAAAAAATGTATATTATATGTTTCTTTTGGGATCTTGCTGGGTCATGTCGTGTGTAAGCAAGGATTGATGGTGGACCCTACAAAGATCGATGTGATTGTGAACTTGGAGGCCCCTAGGAACGTCAAGTGGTTGCGCGTAGCGCTGGGACACACTGAATACTATAGAAAATTCATTAAAGTTTATGCTCAAATTACTATGCCCATGGAAAAAATGCTGAAGAAGGATGTGACATTCTATTAGGATGAGGAATGTCAGCGCAACTTAGATGTGTTAAAATAAAATATGGTGACTGCGCTAATCCTAGTATTTCCCGATTGGAAGAAGGAGTTTCATGTACATGTGGATGCTTCTTTCATTGTGTTGGGTGCAGTACTAACATAGGCAGGTGAAGGCAGACTGGACCATCCTATAGTCTTCACAAGTAGGAAGTTGTCAAAGGCTGAAAAAATTTATTCAACGAGAGAGCGTGAGGGATTGGCCATGGTCTACGTGCTGCAGAAATTCAAGAATTGTTTGTAAGGGGGACATTTCAAGATGTATACAGATCATTCTGCCTTAAAGTACCTGGTCAACAAGCCTGTGTTGGGGGGAATATTTGCAGGTGGTTGTTATTATTTCAGGAATATGATTTTGAAGTTATTGTGAAGCCCGGTCAGTTGAACACTG